>CM077644.1:208404961-209004961 GCA_039707465.1 Rhabdophis nuchalis
AGAGGAACCGGCTGAGATCTCACATTGCTCCTGGAAGCACCAAGCCGGAAGCACCAGCCTGAAGATGATGAATGAGACATCATCGAAACGTCGTGAAGATACTTCCAATTCTACGCGGGAGAAAACCCGAACAACCAAAGACCTACATATATATATATATAAAGTGGAATACAATAATGATTCAACCAGAATCCATCTTGTAACTTCACATGCTGGCAACAAAAGTTACAAAACACATGCTGGCAACAAAAGTTGCAATACGTCACATGATGATGTCCAAGGGCCGGTTCCTACTGGCTGAACAACCGTTTCGCTTCGTGCGCAAGCAGAGTTTAGCAAAAATTGAACTTTTGCATTGCAAACAAGGAGCAAGGAAAACAGCTGAGGAGCGGCAATTCAGTCTGCCTCCACTGATCAGCTTGGCTTCGGAAGCAGAAATAAAGGTCAGTATAACTAGGGGGCGGGTGGACACTTCCATGCAAACAGAGAACTGGTTCTCTGTCAGCTTGCAGTCAGAGCTACCAGTTCGGCCGAACAGGTCCGAACCAGTAGGAACCCACCACTAATGACATGTCATTGTGAGTTTGACACTTTGCAAAACAACCAAGCTCAGAGAGCACCAAGGACCTCACACTTCAAATTGTGTTAAATTAGAAACAATGGATAGTCAGCCACCTGTATAACATTTTTACAACAATCAAAGAGTTTATCTGCCATGACCTCAGAGTCAGTATCCAAAATAAGGATGGATCAAGTCTCACCAAGTGTTGCACCCACTAATTCAGCAGACACTGAATCAAACAGATGCCGTCTCAGGTTCTTCCTCAGCTAGTACTGATCCCTCTTGAGCCAACACAGGTGCCAAGAAGAAGGGCATATACCCCCTCAGCCAAGGAAATTCTGTACTTTATCAAAATAAGTGCTTTGTGAACAAGTGGCAAGACACTGGCTCTGCAAACAAGCCTGGTACTTCCTTATTAGCAACAGCTGAGCAAGGAAATGCTCGCCTGTGCATACTTGGTGGGGAGAGGATTTAAACTGTGCAGAGATTAGCTTCTCTTGCTGAAAAGAACTTCAGGATATGGCTTTGGACACTCTTACTCTTGATTCTGGCTATGGTTTTGACCGTGGCACATTCCTGACCAGATTTCTGGCTCTTCTGTTGGTACTTTGCAAGATATTGTGAATTTATTTATTATTTATTTGTTTATTTATTATGGACTGACTTGGATTATCTTCTCCTCAGCCTCTAGAAAGCTGCCATGTACTCACATGCTTTCCAATACTTACTTCTCAATACTCGTTGCTCCTGCCTGTATGGTGGAATCTCTTTCTGATGTCTTCACAAGCCTTGTTGCAAATGCTGTGCGCCAATCATTTATATCTCAGTTCTCTTCATACCGCCCATTGCTTCTTCCTCTTGGTTGCATTTTGATCAAGCTCTCTCCAAAATGTGTTCTCCCAGTACCTCTGCAAGCACCACCCCCGCCCCCAAATGCCTGCACATGTTTCCATTTTTCCTGCTAGTTGTATAAGTGCTTTGTCCCTTTGCTGAAACCAGGAAATGAAACTATCATGCCCCTGCCCCCACTTTTCTACTGATGACTAAACAATGTCAATTCCTTTTTCCTTCTTCCTAGTATTTAGATTTTATTTATTTATTTATTTATTTATTTATTTATTAGTCAAATTTATATAACCGCACCCTCTCCCCGAAGGGACCCGGGGCGGTGCACAGGAAATTAAAACAAACAATAAAATATAAATAATTAGTATCGAATTAAATAGGTTATCCCTGTGCTAAAATTTAAAAAGTTAAAACATAATCCATTAAAAACCCAATTAAAAACAATTTATAATACAGACTGAAGGCTAGGTAAATAACTTAGGCCAAACCGGCCTGATGGAACAGGAGTGTCTTTAATTTCTGGCGGAAGGTGCGGAGGTCCGTGGTTGTTCTGAGGTCGGGGGGTAGGTCGTTCCTGAGGGTTGGGCCCACCACAGAGAAGGCCCTTCCCCTGGGCGTCGCCCACTGGCATTGCCTGGTTGACGGCACCCGGAGAAGTCCCTCTCTGTGGGAGTGAATCGGCCGCAGGGATGTATGAGGTAGGATGCGGTCTCGCAGGTAGCTTGGTCCCGTGCCATGGAGTGCTTTAAAGATGGTGATCAACACCTTGAAGCGCACCCGAAAGACCACAGGCAATCAGTGCAGCTCGCGCAGGAGCGGTGTTACATGGGAATATCTAGACGTTCCCAAGATCGCCCGTTGCAGTCTTCGGGTGCACGCCAAGGGGAGCCCCATGTAGAGAGCATTACAGTAGTCTAGCCGGGATGTCACAAGCGCATGAGTGACTGTGCGAAGGGCGTCCCGGTCCAATAAGGGAGGCAACTGCCACACCAGGCGTACCTGGTGGAAAGCCCCTCTGGCCACGGCTGTCACGTGATCTTGCATAGACAGCCGGGTATCCAGGAGGACACCTAGGTTGCGTGCCCGATCCACGGGGGCTAGATGTTCGCCCCCTATGGCCAGTGATGGAATCAACTGGTTAAACCGGGACGCCGGAAACCACAGCCACTCGGTCTTGGACGGGTTGAGTTTGAGTCTGTTGCTTCCCATCCAGATCCGTACGGCTTCCAGACATCAGGACATCACTTCAACGGCATCGTTGGGGTGGTTTGGGGTAGAAAAGTACAGCTGCGTGTCATCAGCGTAGATGTGGTACTCTACCCCAAAACCACGGATGATCTCACCCAGCGGCTTCATGTATGCGTTGAACAGAAGCGGCGAGAGGACCGACCCCTGAAGCACCCCACAAGTGAGGGGTCTTGAGGTCGACCTCTGCCCTCCTGCCAACACAAATTGCGATCGGCCGGAGAGGTAGGAGGAGAACCACCGTAAAACAGTGCCCCTCACCCCCAACCCCTCCAGCCGATGCAATAGGATACCATGGTCGATGGTATCGAAAGCCGCCGTGAGATCTAACAGGACCAGGATGGAGGAGCAACCCCCATCTCTGGCCCTCCAGAGATCATCCACCAACGCGACCAATGCCGTCTCCGTGCTGTGCCCGGGCCGGAAGCCGGACTGGCGCGGGTCCAGATAATCAACTTCCTCCAGGTGACGGGGAAACTGTTGTGCCACCACACTCTCAACAACCTTCGCTAGAAAATGAAGGTTGGAGACTGGACGATAGTTTTCCAACAAAGCTGGGTCCAGGGAAGGCTTCTTGAGGAGGGGTCTCACCATCGCCTCTTTAAGGGAGGCCGGCAAGAACCCCTCACTCAAAGAAGCGTTGACTAACTCCTGGAGCCAGCCTCGTGTCACCTCCCATGATGCCAGTACAAGCCAGGAGGGACACGGGTCCAATAAACATGTGGTGGCTCTCAGTCGCCCACGTAACCTGTCCATATCTTCGGAAGCAACAGAGTCAAACTCCTCCCAGAATGGTATCTCAAGACCCGCTTCCGACAATCCCTCTAGGCCACTCTCGGTGGAGATCAGCTCGTTCCGAATCTGAGCGATTTTATCCTGATTTTGGCTCCCTATTCATTCTCACTGACCTTTTCTAAAGTGATTGTTTTTTGTATTAGGTAAATAGTGTGTTAATTCTGCAGAACAGATACAATACTCAGATATCCTGATCACTTTTGAGCTCTGATTGGTTCAAGAAGTTTACTAAAAAATCTATGTAAAAACAAGGCACAAGTAAATGGGATAAATAAGATGACACTTTTTGTGACTGAAGCCAAGAGCGAGTAAAGTTCTCTCTATCCCTATAGCCCTTATGGCGAACCTATGGCACACGTGCCACAGGTGGCACGAGGAGCCATTTGTCAGGGCACGCGAGGCTTGCCCTAACAGCTGGCCAGCGTGCATGCACACGCTGACCAGGTGACTTCAGCCTTCTTTTGAGGCCATTTTTTGCCCTCCGGAGGCTTCCCTAAAGCCTCCAGAGCACGGAAAACCGCCCCTAGGGCAAACTGAAAGTTCAGGAACGGAGGTGAAAAAAGTACACCAATATGGGGGGGAGTGCTGGTCATGCACACATTGCGTGCTGTGGTCATGCACATAGCATTATGGGTGTGGCACGCCCACACACAACCTCCCTGCATTCACCCCCACCCCCACTTTTGGCATGCGAGCCAAAAAAGGTTTGCCATCACTGCCCTATAGTGATAACCATGCATTTTCTGGAAACAAATGCAACTGCTTTAATGAGTTCAACATTTGTGCCTTTCATTGATTCTGAAGCTTTTCTATGTACTTAATCAAGTACAAACTACAGCATATATCCACTGAAACTGTTGGGTATCTCAGATTTTCGGCAGTTTGCTTGATGAACATTTTCTACTTTTTGGATGTGGATCCCATAGCCACCAGTGCAGTCTTCTTCTTTATGTTGCAACTCTTTACCTCGAGATTAAACTTTGTTCTCTGGTTCTGCGTGGGTTTTTTTTCTCCTTCCCTCTTGTTATGCACCCTGGTCCATCAGTTGAACAATGCACTCACTGGCCAATAATGCACAATCACTTTGCAGTGTTCTCCCAAAACTCTTTACTCAAAGATCAATATATTAGTTTCACATACTACCCAGCGTAGTTTTCTCTAGTAGCCCTGTGATCAAAATATACAAACGAAGAATTAAAAAAAAAATGCTGCAAATTGCCAAAGGTCTTGCTTTCCTTAGCAACTGTAACCATAATCTTTGTTAGCAGTAAAGTCCCTTTATATTGTAGTCTCTGGGTCTAATTAGATACACTTTTGTCTCACATTTTATTCAGTGATAATTCTTGTGCAAAATGTAAAGCCAATCATAATTCTAAACATCTTCCATTTTGCATTTTTATGCCACCCAAGAGGATAATACATGTTTTCAAACTTTCACCTTTTCTTTTAATGCCAGCTCTTAATTCTTTATTTCTGTTATTATCTACTAGTTACAGATAACAGCAAATGTTAATGTAGATCAGTGTTTCAAAACCAGAAAGAGGCTCTTAATGGCAGAACCACAAGTAGAAAGCTATTTGGCTAAAGGCATGCAGAATGGAAGCTGAAGCATAATCTAGCGTGACCACAAACTAATGTCCAGATTTTTGCATTGCAGTTGTCAGGAATCTAATTTAATTCATATGAGCTGGTTTTGTTAAACCTTGGTTTGGTTTCAAATAAATGCATTTGTTAAGACCATTTTGGGAAGAAATATTATAGTTGAGAAAGGGATGCGGTGGCTCAGTGGCTAAGACGCTGAGTTTGTCAATCAGAAAGGTTGGCAGTTCGAATTTCTAGCACTGTGTAACGGGGTTAGCTCCCATTACTTGTCCCAGCTTCTGCCAACCTAGCAGTTGAAAAATAGGAGCCAGCTTTGGGGGGGAAGGTAACAGCATTCCGTGCATTTCAGCATTTAGTTATGCCGGCCACATGACCACGGAGACATCTTTGGATGGTGCTAGCTTTGAAACGGAGATGAACACCGCCTCCTAGAGTCAGGAACAATTAGCGAGGGGAACCTTTATCTTTACCTTTTTATTATAGTTAAGAGCCTTAATGTTATGTTGAACGATGGTATATTTCTAAAACACAGACTCTGTCATTTCATTAAGAGCTTTGGGCTGTGGTAAACCTGAGAAAGATGATGAGAAAGATGAGATTTTGTATCATCAGAAAGAAGCCTGCCTTCCTGATTTTAAGAAATGGATCCAGGATTTGAATCTATTAAAATTATCTTTGAAAAGTAAAGTAACATTTTCTATGTTCTACTTTTAACAATAAGCTTACAGACGAAATGAATTTACAGTGGTACCTCGGATCACGAACTTAATTCGTGAAATGACTCTGGTCGCGATCCGATTTGGTTGTGATGCGAGGCACAATTTCCCATAGGGTTCAATGTAAATCCGATTAATCCGTTCCGACCTTGTTTTTTGGTTGTGATGCGAGGCACAGTTTCCCATAGGGTTCAATGTAAATCCAGTTAATTCGTTCTGACCTTGTTTTTAAAATGTCCGCGGCTCCGGTTCGTGAAGTGAAACGGAGGTCGTGAATCCGGGCATTTTTACGAACTTTTCCGTTCGTGATGCGAGGGCGGAGTTCGTGATGCGAGGCGGAGTTCGTGAAGTGAGGCGGAGTTCGTGCAGCGGAGCATTTTTTACGAACTTTTCCGTTCGTGCAGCGAAACAGTGTTCGTGAACTGGGGCACATTTTTTGGGAAATTTTTGGTCGTGAAGCGAATTGGACGTGATGAGAGGCGTTCGTGGTCCGAGGTACCACTGTATATTACTATTGATAGTTATTATAAAGGTATTTTCTGATTCCCTCCGTTAATTGCTTTTATTTTTTAACATGTTTATTTTAAGCACCATAATAATATACTTAGGTTCATTTTGTTCACTGCATAACCATCATTTATCTTTTTCTCCCCTGCTGGTGCTGTAGTTTTATTGTATTTCACTATTAATTTTTGAAAGTTAAAAAATAGGCATCAAATTCACTTTTGATAATTAGTTCCTGGGGCCTAAGGCTACTAATATTTTATTAGAAATATTGTGAATATGTTTTAGCTGGCATTTAATATGCATTTTCTCTTCAGCCACCAAGATAGTATGGAACACATACACAAATGTTTAGATGCTATTATCTTGTTTTGTTTTTTCCCTTTTCTGAGCAAATTTGTCCCCTTTGCCTCCTCTCCGAGATGGAGATGGACAGTTTCAAAATTTGTTAAATAAATAAAATATAAAATTAGGATGGCTTGACAATCCAACATATATAGCACAGTGGTAAGATGTCTTTGATAACTGGTTATATTTTTTGTACTTGACCTAGGAATGAATTAATATTTCTTCCTGTGCTCACTGAACCATTGTACAGAAAAAGTTAACCTTTAACTAAAAAGTTAATAGGAAGATAGTTAATTATGTTTACTGATAGCTTAATTGTTGACAATTAACTTTTGCATTGTAAGCTGCCTTTTATATCATTTCTGCACAATATGTCTAGCAGAATTAGACCAAACATGTCTCTAGTCTATCATTTTGTGTCCCATAAAGGGCAAACATAGGACTTCAGAAAGCTCATAAACAAGGGCCAATAATAACAATCTTTCACACCAACTGGGGTTTAAGCCCATACGGGTCATAATTTCAGAGATGGCAAATAGCCATTGAGATGATTAGCCACTGATCTGTCTGACCCAACATTAATTTGTTCAATCTCCTTTTGTACAAAAAACGTAAGTGCTTCCTTTTTCAATCCCCTGCCTTTACTTTTAATGAGAGTGGGAATATATTTTCTATTCCTGTTGTTTTTAAACCTCAAATCTGCTTTTGCTCCAAGCTAAATATCAAAGAGGTTTTAATATTTCATATTAGTAGAGTTTTCTATACTTCAGTTTTCACTGAATTTTATTTTTTAGTGATCAGAACACTATACATATATCAAGAGTGATCTCATATGTTTGGGTCAGTGGTGGGTTTCTGCACGCTCGCACCTACTCGCGAGAGCCGGTTGGTGAAATTTAGAGAACCGGTGAGAGGGGGTTCCACCGGTGTACCTGGAAGTAAATCTGGCCCGCTGCTGCCAGTGATCCAATGGGGAGGAAAGGAAAGGAAAGGAAGAAAGGAAAGAAAGAAAGAAAGAATTTATCATCACAATTGAGTCCAAAATTTTGGTTGCTAAGCAAGAGCGTTGTTAAATGAGTTTCACCACATTTTAAAATGTGGCCACTCCCACCCTGTCACATGACTGCCAAGCCACGCCCACAAAATAGGCCACACCTACAGAGTAGGTTCTAAAAAATTTGAAACCCACCACTGGTTTGGGTAAATTGTGAATTATCTTATTCACAATTGCCTTACATTCATTAAATTCACATTTCATGTCATTGTTTTATCTTGAAGTATTGTCCAGGTTTTTTTTAAAAAAACAACTTTAAGGATAAAGAATCTGAAAGAATAAAGTGAATTTTGTTAATATAAGTGGTGATAGTTTAAGATTATTACGTGCAAATAGAAATACATACTGTATTTCCACATCAAGGTAGATAAAGTTGATATGGTTCTATTGATTGTTTTATTCAAAGGGAAGAATGTATTTAATTATGTATTTTTTTGGGATATCTTCTAGATTTTGTGCTTGGGGTGAAAAAAATGCAACTTCGACTTTGGTTTTGCCAATTAGATGTTGTTACAGAAATGGCTAATTATATACTAATATATAAAAGTAAAAAGTTGCAGCTAAAAGATGTTATCTTGTGCTAAAAAGAGTCAGAAGTCAACACTTTTTTCTTTCTTCCCTTGTAACTCATATTTTCTTTCCCCTCTCTTTTTCCTTCCCTTAGTTTCCTATTTTTAATTTTCTTTGTATTTTCTATATAGATAAAACAATAAAACAATAATGAGATAAAAATAATCATAAATATTACCATATATGTATATTTTGTATTTCTATATTGAAAAAATGGTGGAATGGATCAACAAATTGGTTAGATAATGTACAGCTATATGTCATATTGTATATATCGACCTCTATTATTAGAATCTGTATTTTCTTGAACAATGGCTAATAACTAAAAAATTATTTCTACTAAGAGACCCTCATAGATCTTTAACAGAAACTGGCAAAATTAAGTAGCGTATTTCTAGAAGATGATTCTTAGTCTTCTACTAGTATTAAAATAGAAATGTTCTGGATACTTTCCTTGCATTTACTGAAATATGCATCCTTTTTCCTCAGCACTCTGTCTTTAAATTCTAGCACTATCGAGCGAAACATTAGCTCTGATAAGCAGCCAGGAATGGAATTTTTACAATCTGGTGGCAATTCACTGATAGACCCAAGCTTGCCAGGTATCATGATATAAATTCTGCCATTAAAAATAGTTAAACAGGCTCAAGTACTTTAAATAATTATAGGTAATTATAATTACATAATAAAATATTACAATTATTTAATACAATAAAATGTAATTAAGATACCAGGTGACATTCAGACAACATGCCTCCTGAATATATAAGAATCCAAATAAGAGTAGTGTCACCAACATGAGAGATTTTATTTCATTTTTCTTATACTGTATATATTTAATTCAAGGAAATGAAAATAGGGCTTTTAAAACTAAGTTGGTATCACAACTCTTAGTTGCCTTCTATGTGTTTTAATGTGTTAGTGCACATATAAGTGTACAGACTGACAATAAAGGACTCGGTTTAAAAATGTGCAAAGTTATATCATCAAACAAAGGTATTGTACTGTACTGTAGCTATTTTAAAGGATGCAGAATACTATATATTTACTAATTAAGAGGTATTCTAAAATATTTTAAATAGTAAGCTTTACATGTACTGTATTTATTTTCTATAACAAAATATAAAATTAAAAAAATTGAAGGAAAATGAAAAGGTTGGCATGAAAAGTATATGGATATTATATTACAGTGTAATATTTCTCACACTGATATTATAGTAACTTTATTTATATGAAATCTATTTAATGTCTATGGAGATTTGCTTACTGCGGATGAGGAAAAGACATAAAGCTAAGAACAAGCCCCAAGTCTTAACTGTACCTATAAATTACCTCAATACACCCTAATATTATAAAAGAAGCTAAAGTAATGAATTGTCTTTTTAATTATCAAAACACTTTTGAAAATTAACTTGTAATCGGAATAGTACAATATTGGAATATCTGCACCATTTACTATAGTAAGAAATTGTCAGATTTCGTTGACAACTGATACTATTCTAATGGAAATGAAAACCAAGTGGAAGACACATACTATGCTAGGGTGCATCTCAGAGAAATAATTGACATTAATCAGGCAGTGACTAATTAAATAAGATAATTGAAATAAAAACCTGGCCATTTTCTGCTAATTGGTTTCATACATCGACTGCTAATTAACCTCTTGAAAGAGTAAGCCACAACCATACATAAGCATGTGTGTGCCTGTCTAGATTGTTGTAGGCATCAAACAGACTTGTAAATAAAACCGTGGAACTCATAATGTAAACTTTTCAGTACAGTTTATCTTTATGCAACTCTGTTGAAAAGTAAACCAGCTTGGGGGGGGGGGGGGGGAATCAGAAAACAAAGATACATGTTATTTAGAGGACTTAAATTTCATTTGGTTTGGATTGGGCTGTTACATATACTACTTTTTTCTAAGTCAAACATTTTTCTTTAAAGAAATAGCATACAGAAAGACAAGTAGGTGTGAAAGCAGCTGCCGTTTTATTTATGAGAATGACATCCAGACACAGTAACAGATTCTTTTCAAAGCCAATTTTGACCCCTTAGGCACTTTCCGCCAGGTCTGGGTTATTTCTGGTATGGGACCCAGGCTAAGACATTTGATTCATAGGTCATAAATTATAAGTTGGTGAAAGCTGCATCCCTTACTGCATTTTTATATCAAAGTTCTTCATTTCTACAGGAATAGGAAAGACACATGAAAAAATAAAATTGCCACTGTGATATAAAATTGGTCATAAGTCATATAAATATTAGCCTTTCTCAATATATTATAAAGCTTATACATAGAAGTTGTAGCCAATAATAGTTTTCCTTATGTATGCACTGGCTTATTAACATTCTGTATGATTACATTTCATACTAAATCTTCAAAAGAAGAATGTTAAGTTATATTATCAGCTTTGCTCATGAGTCCTGCAGCAAGGCAACTGTTCACACAAATTATTCCTTTTCATTAATTTGCATAAGCTCCAACAGCAGTCAAGATAGAGAAATGGTTATAGCTGTTCCTGGTTTCAGATGTTTTTGGCAATTGCTTATGTTCTTTCTATGATTTGAATCACTTGTCCAAGTGTTGCTCCAATATAGTTCTCTTACTTGTTTTGGGGGAGGAATATCTTTTTCCCCACTTATCACAGTCAAAGAAATTAAAATATGAATCAATATTTGTATCCTGATGGCATCATGTATCCTGATTGAAATGAAATCTTATTTGTAAACTAGATGTTCATTAGACTATATCAATGCAACATGGTCTACATTGTTGTATTATTCTTAGCTCCAGGCATAAGTTAAATTACAAGGCTTGTGACACTTTATATTTCACCCAAATCTATATTTTTGTCCATAATCTGAAATAACAATGAAAAAGAAATCAGGAAATATGGTTTGAATGAGATCAAAATATAAACATGAAGAAAATGATGAATCTAAACTGATTTTGATAAATTTTGCTTTTATTTTTCTTAGATTATTAGAATAATTAGCCTTAACATTTGGAAACAGTTTTTCACTGCATAAATATTTAAGACAAATAACTATCACTGAAAACATACTTTGAAAAAACAAGCAATTTTAGATTCACTAGATACAGTTATCACTTCAACATGTAGTTGTTTTTTCCTAGAAAAAAATATAGTATGTGAAGGTATCCTTCCATATTCATTTATTTTATTATAGTTCACATCTTAGATTTCATTTTTCTTAAGTGAGACTAATCTTATTAGTCATACTCATAAGTACTGTGTCATAAGTAACAATCATATATAACATGGAAAAGAAATTTTTTCTAGAGAGAAACAGGGAAAATATTTCATTCCAGAGTCTGAACCATAGTGAAAATTATTGTCTATTTAATCTGCACTAGCCAGAGAATTTGAATGTTTACACAAAATCCATCAATGTATAATATTCTAAAGAACAGTGTAAAATCAATGGAAAGATACAATATATAACATATAAGCCATATAATATAAAATAAAAGCAACAAACTCAGGAGATCACCTTTTAGAAAATCCATACTCCCATTTTAGATATACTTGTTATATGCCCCCCCCCCCTTCTGTTTAGACAGGGCTGTTCAATTTTGACATAGATGGCATCTTTGACCCGTCACTGACCCCAGTTTAGTTTGAAAGAGGAGTCAAAGAGGCCATCTATGTCAAAATTGAACAGCCCTATCTCAACAGAGGGAAGGGATATGACATCATCTCTTTCCAGGCTACAACACAGTCCTTTCAACAATTCCAAGAAGGCTTCACACCCATTTGCACTATTTAGGTGACCCTGATGATACAGATAAACTTCCAGGGGGTCTCAACAGCCCTCTAAAAGAATGCAAATGACCAGATTTCTACATGGAGTATAAATCCTTCCACTTCCCACCACCCGGAGCTGAAGAATCAGAGTCAGAGCTGAAGAAGCTTCTTGGTTAAGAAGTGAAATATCTTTAAAAAAAACCCCAAGAAAGTCCAGTTGCCTCTTGAAAAAGCACCTTTGGGACTTTTCTGGCTTTTTGAAAGAGTTTGAATAGCGGGCTTTTGGCCTGGGGTCCCAATGCGGGTTGGCCTGGAGACTCAATGAGGGTTGTTTGTGTCATACTGGAGGTGGCTGATAGACTGAGATAAGTCTCCACCTCCAACCCATGTACATCTTGCTCCGTTCCTTCCTATCTTTTATGATGTTTAATAATTTTTAATTTTAATATTTATGTTAATATTTTATCTTATTGTTTTTACTTAGTTGTAAGCCGTCTAGAGTTGTCCCTTGTAAATAATGACATCCTTATACTTTACCTCTTTAATCAGCACCTTTCGTCTCTTCCAAATTAGCTTTTGCATAACTCAAAGGCAGATGGAGACCTACAACTGGGCCAACAACACTCAGCCATGAAATAATGTAGTTTGTATGCCTACAAATAAAAAAGAAAATGCACATTTCTATTTAGAGGAACAGTAATGAAATATTTCAAGTACCTTTGAAAGTTGGGCACTATTTTTATTAAAATGTTATGATGTGCAGCTTACAAAAAAGAGCATTTTGTAAAACAATTTACATTATTGGCAATTCTAACCTTCCAGTACAGCATATTTTGAGACAGACACAGTTGTTAGACATCTCTGCAGAGGATTAATTAATTGCAAGAGATACCACCATAAACTCTTTTAGTTGGTTATTGTGAAATCATTTTACTACAATTGTTTATACTTTAAATTAAGTATAAGAAGATAATTCAACTCGGGAGGGGAGTGTTTCTAAAAAAAATCCCGTTTTAAATAAGAAAAGGTACAAATATTGTAAATGAAATTCAACAGATCTGAATCATACAGGGAACCTGTAATGTAATAAAAGCACAAAGTCACATATTACTCAAAGCTCTTTTGGAAAGGAATGTTGGAAAGATTGTTTAAAGACCATAGAACTGGACTTCGACGAATTTTAAAAAGCATCAAGTTATTTGTGTAGTAACCCAAGTAAATGGACAACCCGACACTGATCGGAGAGTATAGCTTATTTTCTTCTCACATTTCTCTATTTTAGGCATTCAATTGAAATTTTTAGTGTTTGCGAAATGTGAGAAAGCTTAAATTCTCAACCCTGAACAGCAGTAGGATTGAACTGCTACCCGCAAAAATAACGAAGAAAGGAATTGTAGTTGCTGGCCCCTACTATCAGAGCCAGATTATAGTCAAACACATCTTTTGAACCTAAGAAAACAGACTTTAATCAATACAAAGCAATACTAGGTGGCAGACAAAGAAAATGGGAAGATGTTCAAAACACAATTGTAACTAAATTTAACAAAGAAAAAGAAAAACAGCAGAAGCCAATGTAGCTGCATTAAAACTCGTAGTGACAATCTGGAAAAAAAGACATATATAACAGATAAGGCCATTAAGTGAGGCCACTAAAAAAAATGTGTAGTAGTATTTTATATTTGTAGAAAGAATGCCAAGGAAAGAAAGATCAGAATGTGTTAAATCAGGAAAGAACATAAAACAAAATCAAGCTGCTCAAACTGAAGCACAAGAAAAAGAAACAGTATCTAGATAGTCCTTGGCTTACAACCATTCATCAGCAACTGTTTGAAGTTATAACGGTGGAACTATATGAACTATGAAACTATAAGAATTATAACAATAAGTTTAGGAATTAGCACCTTATTTTGTAACCTTCCTCCCCTCCCCAGCTATAGGCAACATGGATGGCTCTTAGGCAATAGTTCATCCTCAAAAATACACTATTAATTTTTTTCATGAAATATTTAATGCTGGGTTTGAGAATGTACACTGGTATTACTCACTTTTTTTGTTTATGTAAATTGGATAATACTGAAGACATAAATTCATTTGTTCTGCAGGGATGAAGTACAAAGAAAGGCTGACCAAGTAATGGATGTTCCTGAAAAGAGATGATCTGGTTAACTGTGTTAATGCATTTTAAGTATACAAAATTGTTTATAGTTCACAAGTTGTCCCATAATAATTTTTTAAAATATACTTTTTTTTGTGAAATAAAGTGAAATTGACCCAAGAGCATCTAATAACAGGGGTCCCCAACCCTGGGCACTAGTTGGCTGTAGCCCATTCGGAACTGGGCTGCGCGAGTGGTGGGCAAGAGCGTGCGCGCAGCTCTACTTGCATGAACAGCAGGGGCCTGTGTGAGTGGCAGGCACATGTGCAAGACATAAGTACTTGCACTCACGCGTGAAGCTCCACTTGTGCGAGTGTGCCTACCACTCACACGGAACCATCCCCTCTCAGGCTGCCAAGCCAGAAAGAATGGGGACCATTGATCTAACAAGCCTGAGGCATGAATCTATAAATAAATGAAAGTAACATAAATTATTTTCATTTATTTAACTACAAAAGTATCAACATGATTAAATAACAAAATTTAAATAACTGTACACAAATTGTAGTTATAATTATAACATTCATTAAATACTGCATTTACCTTAAAATGTACCATCAAAATATTATTCTTAAAATATTAGGCATATGAAAAAATTATTTAGCATTTGAACATTAGGGATGTTTAACAAGATTATAAACTCATGGTAAATTCCAAATACACAACATTATAAATCATTTTTTTAAAATACCACACAAGAAAATAATGCCAGGACCGAAGTTGGGCAGGATAAAATGCATAAAATGTTAAAATAAGAATAATTACAAATTTCCAAGCTATGTTTTTTCCTTTTCTTTGTATTAGCAAAAGGATTTGCAGAGATGAATAAATTAAACTCTGAATATAAATGATTTACTGTTCTTTTTCAGTCCAGACCTACTGCTAAGTGCTAAACCAATATTGGTGTTATTGAAATTGTATTAGTCATAATTGGGCTTGGCAATCAGAATTTTACATTTGGCTCATAAACATTTTGATTATGTTCCTGTAGTTTGGTAGCACTAACAAAATAAACTTTGCTACTTTGTCACAACCTTTTTTGCATACTTTTTTTAAACTTGACCCACAAAAAACATAGCAGCAAGAAATATAATTTAACTGAATAATGAGAATAAAAAATATAACTATAATCATATATTTAAGAAGAATTTAATGTATTTAAGATAATCTTAGCTATATATATGATTATTATTTTTACATTGACCAGCTTACATCAGCATCAGACTATTGCATGTTCTTTTTCTACAAATCAAATGGTTTTATTTTTGGAGATATAAACACACTCATTTTCATATCAGTCTTATGCTATCCGGAAAGGGTCAGCATATATGATTTTCTAGATGTACATGAATTTCAATTCTCAACTTGACTAGAAATTAAAATTTTCTTATCCTATAGCTCTATATTTAAACTCTGAAACACTGAAAGATTTTGGAAATCAACAAGTCAGTGAGTGTGACAAATTTATCATCTTTAATTTTGTGCAAAATAGAATGTTAACAATGAATTTATAAGGATATGCAATATAGTGCAATATGTACATCGAAACTATAACATTTATCGAACTGAAGATACAAGAATATTAAATATATTTTAGGTTCCTTTTATTTTAATCCTGTAGATCCCAACTATAAATTCATGCAAAAATATTACCATCTGTTACTCAAATAAATGAACTGATGTCATTTTTCATTATGAAATAAGTGCCAAACTGGGGGGGGGAAACTTTACTATTGCATCAGAAAAACTTAGACTTGTTGCAAAGGCAGATTTCTGGAAAAGAACCAAGTCTTGAAACTGGCAATAAAATTTGTATTATCAAAATTTCATCCACTATCTATTATTAACTATGTATTAACAAATGAACATCAAGTCTTAGTGAAAAAAAAATAGAGAGAATTTTCCTAGGTTGAGATACCCCCAACCTCCTTCCGGTCTTTTAAAGATACACATACTGCCACGGTAATAAAGTCCATCCATCTTGATACTGGTTCAGAGGTGGGTTGCTGCTGGTTCAGCCCGGTGCAGCTGAACTGGTAGTGGAATTCAGGCCTGGGTTGCAGAACCGGCAGTGACCCAGGCCTGCCATGCCCCCGAACCGATTCCCTCGTTGCTGCTTGGCTGCCACCATTTTGGATTTTAGTGACTGTGTGCACAGCTCACTGTAAATTATTCTACGCATGCCCGCAAAACAATTTACATTGAATAGCGCACATGCACACATTGCACGCAGGTTGCAAACCGGCAGCAACCCACCCCCCTACTAGTTGTTATTATTACATTTCCTATTACGATAGTTTTCTCTAGAGATAGGTCTTTTCATAATGTATCTAAAATATGATAATTTGTCATTTGTGTCTTGAGTGACAAGTTTGGATTGATTTTTGTTTCCTATGGTACCCATATATTCTCAGAATCTCCTCCAACATAAAAGTTCAAACACATCAATAGTCTATCAAACTTCTTCAAAGACCCACTTTGCTATTACAGTCTCACAGGCAAAACCATTGCTTGTGCAAGTTTGATCTTTGTGGGTATAGACAGAAGACAGCATCTGAATAACATTTTATGTTTTCATACCAAGCATTAGTGTGTATTTGTTTGGTGCTACTTCTTTTACTCTTAACAGTCCATCCAAAATAGCATGACATGTCCTTTCTCTAATACTATGATTACAACTAAACAGCCATTGCGTTGTAGCAGTTAAATTATCAATCTGCTTGTTTCAAGCTGGCACCATTCAAATGTGTTGAAGCAGAGTTCCCTTGTCCCTAACTAGCCTGTGCTGACTGGAGATAAAGTTATTGTCTAGCATGCTTAGATGCTGCCAGGTTGGAAAAGAATGGTCTCGTCTGTTCTTGTAGAAAGAAAATAATTTGCAGGAATCAAAACATACAGTGTGATGCTATCAGCCGGATTCCCATTTTTAGAGAAGTATTATGTGGTAAAAAATTGAGCTGTCCTAAATATTTGATGCTGTTTCCCCCTTAAATGGCTCATCCCCTAACAATTCTTCAATATCCTTCTCTCCCTCCATGCACCAATAGCTCTTGAAATAGCTCTGGAAGCGACTCTTTATACTTTAGTTTTGCCAAAACTATCTATGAGACTGAGAATCAAAGAAACAAATAAAAGCACAGGAAATGGGAAAGAAACTGATTTAAAAGTTTCAAAGTACAGAAATGAAAAACAACTATATGAAATTTTTATTATTATGCATGTCAGGCAAGTTCAAGAATTCTCCCCACACACAAATGGTAAAATTTGGTTTCCATATGTCAGATTTGCGTATACGTTACAGAAAGGAAATATGACTCACACTGATCCATATATAGTAAATACAAACCCATTTAAGTGGGAAAAAATAGTCATAATTTAATCTTTTTGTGAGTGAAATTGCTATTTCAGTGGATCAACTCCTGATTAATATCTATCTGAAATTTGGCTGAGGTAATCCAATACCTTGAAACAAAAAAATATTTTGTGGACAGGAATAAATATATCAAATATTATGTTTTCTTCTAGAATTTTTTGTTTCTACAAAGTGGATAATGCCATGTAAATTAAAAAGGCTTTCTTATAATGCCTGTCCACTGTGTGTTTGTAAACTTGTTTCTCTCGATGTTTTCATTCTCCCATTCATATTACGCCTTCCAATTTCCATGCCTTTTTAAACAAAAGTTTTCACTTAATTTTATTGCTCAAAATCTTTTACTATGAATGGATCAGAATTTTTAAAAATTAAATGATAATTTCATCTTCTAAAATTCAGCAATCCAAACAGAGAAAACAGACAAACAACAGCTCTGATATTTTTTTTAAAAACCAGAGTTTTTATTGATGCATGATTTGGTTTCTAAAAACATGTACTTTTAATATGTGATGATGTAAGTTTCTTTTGGAAATGTACTAAATGTATCTAGAGAACAGTTTGTTTTTTCTGGTTTCATATTATTTATCCTTGCTTTATCTGACCAAATACAATATTTCCACTAAATCATTTCCATTAGACATCAATGCAAATATATATGAATTATTCTTTTTTTCACCTCCTGAGAAAGCAATCGTTATTCCCCCCATAACTGGATCTTTCCATTGAGGTTATACAACTTTAAAGAGTAAGCTTACAGTGAGATAATGCCTAAAATAATATGTGAAATATAATCCATGTCAAATTTCAATTAACAACAAATGTCACTTTTGGGTAATGGATACCGCAAGGTAATTAGTTCTGGATAGCTGGTATTGTATGTTTTACTTCTCTTCCCCCAAACAGCAGGTATTTTGTTATCGGTACATTTCCTGTAACAGCACCATTTATTTTCCCTGTCATAACTGGAACTTCTCCAGTGGTAATGGCTTCTATTTTCTCCAGTGCTACATTAAACTGCCTTGGAGCATTCATCATAGCATTTATGGCCACTCCATTTCTCCTGCAGTGGAAAGGGACTGTTGTCCAAAACATCCTGTCTCATCCAGTTTGCATGATGTAGCTTTGATGAAAATCATTCACAGAGGTATGCCAAGTTTTTATCAAGGGCAGCAGAAAATGGTTGTACTTGAACTTGCTTTTAGTACCCCAAATATCTCATCTGTTCTTCAGGCTGAGGAATTGGGAGGGCAGGGTATTTCATTAGAATTACTGAAAATGTTAAATTATAATTTAGTTAAATTAAAATAGCCACATCTTTCATTTATTTAAATCAATAAAATGATCACACTGACAAATTTCTAAATAGTACCATGTAGCCTCATTAATAAAGGATAGAGCAGAACAATTAATTTCTTTGATTTGGATATTGTGTTTAATACACAGTATATTTAAATGCATTAGTATTTTTAGCAAATGCATAATACTGCTGGTTCATTTTCAGTTTCTGATCCACTAAGACAGGAGTCCTCAAACTTTTTAAACAAGGGGCCAATTCATAGTTCCTCAGACTGTTGGGGGGGGCAGACTGACTGCGTGGGTGTGGCTAGGTGGTCTGGGTGGACATAGCTAGGTGGGCGTAGCTAGGTGGCCATGTGACTGGGTAGGCATGGCTAGGTGGTCATGTGACTGAATAGGCATGGCCGATTTAGCAGTCCATTAAACAACACAAACAAATTAAACTTTAATTTGTTTTGCTCCTGGGGGGGGGGTGTTTTATTTGCTTTTGTTTGCATGTTGCTCTTTTGGTTGACTTTTCTTTTTACTAGATCATTTTTAAGTTGTTTAGGAGTCTAGTGATCCACTTCAGGAAACTCAGTTTTACAGCAATTCTTCTCAGTCCCAAGGAGCTTACAATCAACAAGTCTCTCTCTGTGTGTGTCTTTCTCTGTCTCTCTTGTCCCTCTCTCTATTTTTTTCTATCGCTATCTCTGTCTCTGTCCCCTGGGGAGGAAAAGGAACCCCTGAACTGGTGCTGGATGATAGAAATCTGATGTCCAAAGATTAATGAGCGCCATGCTGAAAACCAGCTAGCCAGCAGAGAGGAGGAGAAATCCCACGATCTCCCCAAAAGTAACACATCTCTTGTTGCTTGAAACTTGAAGACTAGTCGGGCCAGCAGGTGGGCAAACAGGCAGCCTTCATCCTCCAATCCAATCTTCCGGTAGCATTCTGCCAGCCACGCAGAGGCCCCAGGAGGCCTCCTAGCACCCCATTTTTGGCTGGCAGACTGCTTCTGGAGGCTAGGAAGGCCAAAAATGGGGCATGCGGAGGCCTCCCAGTGCCTCCGTGAGCTCTGTTTTTGGCCTCCCTGGCCTCCAGAAGCACTTTGCCAGCCAAAAACATTGGCCTTACCTTCCAATTCCAGCCAGCGGGTCTCACAAAGGTAAGTCCTGCACTCAGCCAAAGGCAGGACGGATCGATGTGGGTAAGACAGCCTTGCGATCCCACGCGGGCCAGATTAATGAATGGCTTCGGCAGGACATAGCCAGCCTGTGGGCCATAGTTTGAGGACTCCTGCGTTAGGATAAAGTTGTCATAGAGATGGAATATGAATCTAGAGCAAGAGACAATAGGTCCTGCTCTTTTTTCTATGTAACATTTTTTACTTACTTATTTATTTATTTATTTAATTTGATTTGTAAACCGCACCAATCTCCGTCGAGACGGACTCTTGTACATTTGTTTTTGTTTTCTACGCATATAATGTTCCACTCATCTCAATTAAAATTCATTCTATTTCTTTTAGCCCACTTTTTTTCCAATCTATAAAGACCGTTTTGAATATCTGTCTTCCACAGTATTAGCTAATCTATCCAAGTTTGCATCATCTGCCTATCTGCCAAGCATTCACTTCTTTATCCAATTTATCCCTACTTTATCCAATTCATTAATAAAAATAGAAAACTAAGGTTGATCCTTGAGAGATCCCACTTGATACCCCTCTCCAATTATGAGAATCCATTAATATGCATTCTTTCAGTAGGAGTATTGAGCCATAATTAATGTATCCACTTAATTACTATGTCATCTAGCCCACACTTAACCAGTTTGCTAATCAGCATGACAAGATATTTTATCGAATGTTTTGCTAAAATCAAAATATACAGTATATGTCTACAGCATTCCCACAAACTGGTATGGAAGTTATTAGCAGTATTCCATTGAAGCATGAAATAAAATTTGCCTGGCATATTTATTTTGGACGAAGATGTGGTAACTTTTAGTAATCAATGTTTCTTAATGTTTCTATTCCCCTGCACTTCTTAACCAGGATTTCTGGTAAAGGTTCAACCAGACTATCCAGTAAGTACATCTGAATGCAATTCAATTGGTTCTAGAGATTCAGTCAGATGAAATAAATATTTATTCTCAATCTTTACTTTTGTTTGTTCTTCTTATTTACTTTAAACCAGTATTTCCCAATCTCAGCAATTTTAAGATGTGCGTACTTTAATTCTCAGAACTCCCCAGCTTGCATGGGAGTTAAAGTCCTCACATCTTAAAAGTTACTGAGATTGAGAAATACTGTTCTAGACTATGGAAATTCTTAGTCATCCAGCTCATTTTTGTCCCAAAGGTATTTTTTCAAAAGGCAACTGGACTTGGTTTCTCTTGAACTGAACTGAAGAAGCTCCTTGGATGAAAAATAAAATGTCCTCAAAAGAAAATAAAGTCCAATTACCTTTTGAAAAAGAACCTTTGAGACTGCTCTAGACTGATGAAAAATTTAAGTACAGGTGTTGTTCAACTTGCAACCCTAAATGAGCTCGTGGGTCATTGCCATGATTGTTGAGTGAAGTTTGGACATCCCTGCCGTATAGTGAACAATGGTTTCACTCAACAATCATGGCAATGACCCACGAGCTCATTTAGGGTTGCAAGTTGAACAACACCTGTACTTAAATTTGGACATCCCTGCTATAGGGCTTTTTTTTTTTTTGCCAGAAACTGGAAGTAGAGTCTGGTTTCTGTGTTCTACAGTTATTATTTTAATTTCTAATGGCCCAACAGCTAGTAGGAGATTCATCTGCACTTGTGATCTCACCATATTTTCTGCATACAAAAAGGGGAGCCTAAGTGCAAAATCATAGTGTATATGTACATGCAAAATATTAAATATGTGACAGAATTGAAGTGATAGAATTATATTTCTCTGTGATTTATTGTGTTTATCTTCTTTAATCATGTAAGAACATATTGAGGACTATCTGTACATCTCTCCCAGTATCATTTACAACCTAATATACTAGGGAGTTTTCTTTGGTGCTTCTTGCTGTGGGTTCAGCTACTATATCTCTTTGCCCTGACTCCCAATGTGATTCCCACATATGACTGATTACATGTAGGATCAGTTTACTTGTGGTCCTTCAGTTGTCTCTGCTCATTCAAGACATGCTAGCTCATCATTCATCCAGAAATATGCATTCAATATTTCTGAAGCTGTTTTTAATTAATATTACGGAGCAACATCATTATAACATCATTTTAAAAACAAAATTTCATAGTCTTTCTGTTACCACTACTTTAGCAATGTAATATTTCTTAGTTTAATCACTCTTCTAATTCAAAATGAACATACTCTGTCATTACAATCCATAAGCAGTCAAAAAAACAATGATAACTAAATTATTAAATGTTTAACAGTAGTTAAATAATTGAACTGTTTGAAAGATTGGTTTTTGTTCATAATTAACTGGCGCTATAGAGCACAATTATGTCAGGCACATTGTTGTAGCAAACTAAATCCCACAAAGCAGATGAAGGTAAATTATAACTCTGCAGTTTATAACAGAACAAGAACGATTAGTAGTGCTAGGAACTACTTTTCTGGAAACAGCATAAAGTATTATCAATATATGCTACTAACATGATACAACTTTATATGACTGTTACAGATATATTTTTACATCCTTACTTTTACTAAGTAATCCTATTGTCTTATTTTATCCATCGTTGCAAAGTTATGACAACTTTAGAACATATTTTAAATTGACTTATTAAAATAATATGCAAACGTAGTAAAAAGTTGGTAACTGATTAATTTTATTTTGGCAAGTGCTGAAAAATATATCGTCTGTTTATTTTTCAAAAATATGAGTGCCAATTCTAATGACAAAAATTGATCTGCCAATTTTCAGTTTAAACTCTAAAACTCCAGTTTTCTCTAGAAAGTGGAAGCAATTATACATTTGAGTCATAATTAATAGGCACACTTCATCGTACTGTTTTTTTCTTAGTGTTGTTGAATCTATGCAGCACTTTTTAAATGACTGGCAAATTTTGTTTCTTAAGAGAAGTTCATATAATATGTCCTATAGAAAAAACAATACAAATAAAGAAAAGTTTAAAAGAAGAGATAAATAATTATATTTACCTCGTTATTCCATTATCTTTTTAACGTGATACTTTTTAATACTGTACTTATTTTACTAAAGAAAGTATGGTTCATCTTAACAAAATATTTCTAACAGCAAAGAACTAGATTGTATGTGAAATATTCACAAGAATTGTATTGGTAGTGTAGGACAGAACAGACTACGGAATCTGCTCATTTTAAAAACATTCCCAGAATGCCTGATCTAAAAGAAAATCTCTACTGACACAATATTGGCTATATTCAAGTGAACTTTTTTAATCCCATAATCTCCCTCATCAAATTCTTGAAATTAGCTCAAAGCATCTACTGGAAAGTGTAAAAAGCAAGAATTAAAGGATGAATTTAGTCTCAGAATTTCCTCCTTAGAAACATGTAGTTTCAAGAAGGATACGGTTATTGTTTATTTTTAATAATAGTTTTGTTGCAAAAGGTCAAGCAAGGAAAAAGTTCTGGAAATTCTTTAAAATGTTACCTCATTGTAGGCTACCCAGAGTCACTTCATCATGAGATAGGCAGCAAACAAGTTTAATAAATAATAATAAATAACCATGTGGCGGCCGTGGCCAGGGGGGCGTTCCATCAGGTTCGCATGATGCGCCAATTACGCCCCTTACTGGACCGGGCTGCCCTTCGCACAGTCACTCAAGCACTCGTGACATCCCGACTCGACTACTATAATGCTCTCTACATGGGGCTTGAGGTGCACTCGAAAACTACAGCTAGTCCAGAATGCAGCCGCGCGGGTGATTACGGGAGCTCCTAGACACTCCCATATAACACCGATCCTGTGCGAGCTGCACTGGCTTCCTGTGGTCTTTCGGGTGCGCTTCAAGGTTTTGATGACCATCTTTAAAGCGCTCCATGGCTCGGGACCTAGTTATATGCGAGACCATCTCCTGCCCCATACATCCCTTCAACCGATCCGCTCCCACAGAGAGGGCCTTCTCAGGGTGCTGTCGGCCGGGCAATGCCGACTGGCGACACCTAGGGGAAGGGCCTTCTCTGTGGCAGGCCTTGCCCTTTGGAACGACCTACCCCCTGAACTTCGCACCATCTCGGACCTCCGCCTCTTCCGCCAGTGTCTAAAGACACACTTTTTTCACCAAGCCGGCCTAGCGTAACCTCCGCTGTGACTATTTTAGACAGTTTTAATTTTGGGGATTTTAATTGGATTTTAGCGCAGGATGGGTATTTAATATGTTTTAAATTTTGTATTTTGATTTTGTACATGTTCTTATATTCCTGTGTGCCGCCCTGGGTCCTCTTCGGAGAAGGACGGGGTATAAATCTAATTAAAATAAAAAATAAATAAATAAATTAAGTATAACCAAAATGGTTGTCTATAATTATACTATAGAATAAACGTTCTACTATAAAGTATATCTGTTTGTTTCTCTCTCTGTGGGTGTAAGTATGGCAGACTTTGATACACCTGACTTCACCAGGAAAATTGTATGTAATGTCTTGTTAGCATCACTCTTCCAAGTAGTAAACTCTGCTGGAAAATAATCTTTGTTGAATCTATTTGAGTTTTCATGCACAAATCCAAATGATTTATGTGCATTCCTTTTCAAGTTTAACATTTAGAAATTAAGACTTACTTGACTATAACTTTCCCAGGAAAGAAACTTTAAGGATAATAATCTGCCCTGCTGGGCCTCCAGCAACTGGCATTCAGTGCGGGGGTGAAATTCAGCAGATTCTGACAGGTTCTGGAGAACCAGTAGCAGAAATTTTGAGTAGTTCAGAGAACCGGCAAATACCACCTCTGCCTGGCCTCAGAATGGAGAGAGAATGGAGATTTTGCAATATCCTTCCCTTGCCCACCAAGCCACGCCCACAGAATCGGTAGTTTAAAAAAATTGAATTTCACCACTGTGTACCTACTTATAGATACCCTGTTTTCTGTTATATCTAATAGCTATTTAAAAAGATAAACACTCCCTTAAGTTGAGGACATGGCTGCCTCAGCATTTTGAAGAAGGGCACTTCATTCACATCAACATCACTGCAAAGCATCTCTTCAAGTTCCTTTATTATTAGCTATTGATTAGTGTATCTTTCATGAACTACCAATGCCATATTTATATAATCCACAATGAAAGTACAATCTGTCAGCTTTCCTGTTCAGTAATTTATTAAAGCTGCTTCCTAAAGATTTGTAAAAATTATCTAGAATAAAAACCTAGTAAAAGTGTTGACATAAAATTAAAAATCAGTTATGTTTTAGGTTCACCTGACAGCTTATCATGCTCTTAGTGAATCAGTCATAAAATACATTAAATGTTTCTTTTTCCTTAAATAACATTATATTCAGTGAATTATCTATATCTGCTATTCTGATCTGCTAGAAAGGTGAACGGATTATTTAAAACAGACCATGCAAGCCATACCCATGCTTTCCATGTAAATATCTAATTTACACAATAAGCAAAGTGTTGGTGTATCTTAAATATCAAGGGCATCAGAATTTTCATGGTATGACCCTTACCTTTACCTTATGGCCTAATAAGACTTAAATTTCAAATTTGTTCATGGAAATATAAGAGATAAATTAAAACTAGTTCGGCATATTTGTATTTTTGTCTTGCACAGTTTTGACAGTACAAATGATTTTCCAGAAGGTCTAGCCAGTGCACTATAGCAACTGTTTATAACAATTGATCAGGCATTTAATGAGGAAATCTTAACAACTGTCTCTTAGGGTACCCTATACACAAATTTCTTTTCTAACATCCTGCAGCAAGTCCAGAAAAATGCCTATGAATAGTTGTCTACACGGATTCTTTAAGATGTAAGTATAAGATTTAAACTCTATCTGTTGCATCCTGACGGCATTCAAAAGCCCCGGTAACAGCCAGCCGCACCCAAGCCAATTAAACGGCTGGCTGTTACCGGGGCTTTTGAATGCCGTCAGGATGCAACACTCCTTCCCCCCCAGCGAGCACGCACGCAGTCCCTAGCACACGTACTCGCTGAGGTAGGTGGGGCTGCGTCTACTCCGCCCCGAGCGCCTCAATGTCTCTGCCGGGGCCGATGGAGGAGGACGAACTGTATCGTCGTGGTCTGTGATGTCACCGCGTGCCACTGTAGACGGCGGGGCAACGTCCGGGGGCGCGTTCTGTGGGTTGGCATCGTGCTCCAGTCCCTTGGGTGTTGGGTCCAAATCGGCCGGGTCCGGACATGGATCGGACCGTCGTCGTTGCGCACTTGGGGTGTTCTGTGTGTCGGGTTGTGGCTGTTCCAGGGGCGACGGTTCCGGCATAAGCAGACCCGGAAACTGTTCAGGGGTGGAGTGGTCGGAGAAGGTGGTAGATGGCCAGGATGGTGCGGTGATGGGCCAGTCGTCCCGCTGGGTTGAGGCCTCGATGGTCGGCAGGTCTGGAGGCCGTGATGGCGTCGGCGGGGCTGAAAACGGAGGGCGGCGCCTCAATTGATCCAAGTGGCGCCGCCACTCGAATCCATCCGGTCGTCCAACCCTGTAGGAACAGGGGCCCGTTAGTTCGCGGACGACAGCGGGTACCCACCGCGGATCCCCAGCGAAGTTCCTGGCAAAAACTGTGTCGCCGACGGAGAAACGGCGGGGAGAGGGGACCCCCAGTTTGCACGGCTGCACCTCATTATACTGGGGGTGCAGCCTGTCCAATTTTGTCCGCAGGCGGCGGCCCATCAACAGCTCCGCAGGGCTCTTCCCTGTCGCCTGGCAAGGCGTAGAGTGCTGTCCCATAAGGTAAGCATCTACCCTTGACTGCCAATCCCCCCTATCCATCCTCCCGAGGGCCTCCTTGGCCGAGCGGACGGCTCTTTCCGCCCGGCCATTTGCGGCAGGGTGGTAGGGGGCCGTTGGCGCGTGCCGGATCCCCTGGGAGGCCAGGAATTCCTGGAAAATGGCAGAGTGAAATTGGGGCCCGTTGTCGGAGACCAGGGAGTCCGGCAACCCGTGCGTAGCAAAAAGGCGCCGAAGCGCGCGCACGGTGCTCTCAGCCGTGGTCGAGGCCATCAGGATGACCTCGGTCCAGCGAGAGTAGGCGTCTACTACCACCATGAAGGTCTGACCATGGAAGGGGCCGGCGAAGTCAATGTGGACCCTGGACCACGGTGACCTGGGGGCGTCCCAATCCCGATGGGGAGCGGAGGGGGGTGCGGGGCGAGAGATCTGGCACGCCTGGCAAGCACCCACCCAGGCGGCCACCTCGTCGTCCATGCGCGGCCACCAGACATAGCTCCTGGCCAACGCCTTCATGCGAGCTATGCCCGGGTGGGTGGCATGGAGGGAGCTGAGTACCTGATGGCGGAGGGGCGGGGGAACGATGACCCGGTCTCCCCATAATAAGCACCCGCTGTGGAGCGATAGCTCCAGTTGGCGGGACTTGAAAGGCCGATACACGTCCGGCAGCGAGCCCAGGGGCCACCCTCGCAGGACCCAGGTGGAAACTTGGGACAGGACAGGGTCTGCCTTGGTCTGCGCCGCGACGTCGGACGAGGTAAGGGGGAGATCCGAATCTGCCACTGACAGGACGGACAGGGCCGGCACCGGCGCCTGGTCCGTCCGGGGGAGGGGGCAGCGACTGAGGGCATCAGCATGTCCCAGCTGTTTCCCCGGACGGTAGAACAGCGAGTAATCATACGCAGTCAGAAACTCCGTCCACCTGGTCATCCTGGGAGAGAGAATGGAAGGGGTAGGCCGATCACCGGCCAGAAGCCCAAGGAGCGGCTTGTGGTCAGTGAAAACGGAGAAGTGGCGGCCGTACAGGTACTCGTGGAATTTTTAAATCCCGGACACTACAGCCAGGGCCTCCTTGTCAATCTGACTGTAGTTGCGCTCCGTAGGAGACAGAGTCCGGGAATAAAAGGCAATGGGGGCCTCCGAGCCATCGGGATGAACGTGGCTCAGGACGGCCCCCACTCCAAAGGGGGAGGCATCGGATGCCAACACCAAGGGTAGGCGGTCCGAATATTGAACCAGCACGGCCTTAGACGTTAGCATGTTTTTAATAGCCGCAAACGCCTGCGCCTCTCGGCTGCCCCAGTGCCAGACCGCCGAGCGATCGAGCAATCGGTGAAGCGGCTCGGCTAGTGACGCCTTATGCGGAATAAAGGGCGCGTAAAAATTGAGCAGGCCGAGGAATGCCTGCAGCTCCTGTTTGGAGGCAGGGGTGGGGGCGTCGTGGATCGCCTCGACCTTGGAGGGAGTGGGGTGAATGCCCTGGGCATCCACCATAAACCCCAGAAATTCTACCCTCGGCTCAGCGAACTTACACTTACTAAGTTTCAATTTAAAACCCACGCCCCTGAAGATGGTAAGGACCTTCCGAAGTACTTTGGCGAGATCTAATGCACTAGCGGCGGCTATCAAGATGTCATCAAAATACGGGACAACCCCCGGAAGCCCATGGAGCAGCTGCTCCATGAGGCTCTGGAAAATCCCCGGGGCAACGGAAACGCCAAATTGGAGGCGGCGACAACGGAAAGCTCCTCGGTGGGTGACAATAGTCTGCGCTTCAGCCGCCTCATCGTCCACCGGAAGCTGCTGGTAGGCCTGCGCCATATCCAGTTTTGCGAAAATGCAACCCTGTCCCAAGGAGTGTAACAGGTGTTGCACCACCGGAACCGGATACGGGTTCGCCTGAAGCCCGCGGTTGATCGTCGACTTGTAATCGGCGCAGATGCGTATGGAACCGTCGGGCTTGATGGGAACTACGATGGGGGTCTCCCACTTCGCCTGGTCGACCGGCTCCAGTACGCCCTGCGCCACTAGACGATCAAGTTCCGCGTCAACCCTCGGCTTCAGTGCGAAAGGCAGCCTGCGGGCCTTGAGCCGAATTGGAGCAACCTGAGGGTCTAGGTTAAGGGAAACCGGGGAACCCCTGTAAGTGCCCAAAGTGCCGTCGAAAATGTCGGGGAAGTCCGCCAGGACCGCATCCACCGGCGAGGCAGTTGGCACCCGGTGCACACGCTGGACCGAGAGACCCAGGGCAGCGAACCAGTCTAAACCTATAAGGGCGGTCAGAGGGCGCTTGACGACCAGAATGGGCAGGAACCCGGTGAAACGACCATAGCGGACGTGGGCACGGAGTTGGCCTAGAACGTCGATGGGGTTGCCCTGGTAATCCCTCAACAGAGTCTCGGGCTGTGTCAAATCAGCAAGCCTAATGGCAGGGCAAAGGCGGGCCAACTGTGGCCAGGAAACAAGGGACCGAGACGAGCCCGAGTCGACCTCCATGGTAATAGACCTGCCATTTATAAAAAGGGACGTGGAAATGCGCCTACGGTCATCCGTCGGAAGCGGAATGGAGTCCTGGAGCTCCGTCTCGGCGAAACAGTCGGCCTCAGGCTGCGGCCTGCGGGACGAGCGGCGTTGACCGTAGTTCCGGGAAGGCGCAGATATTGTCGCGTCATGAGCCGGCGGGGGGGCCAGGGCTGGAAGGTTGGCTCTGCAGACGCGGGCGATGTGGCCCTTGCGGTCGCATCGTCGGCAAGTAGTAGCCCGGAAGGGGCAGTCGTTCCTCACATGGCCGCCACCGCACCCGATGCAAGTCATGGGTGGCCGGCGAGATGGTTGGGCTCTGGCATGGCTCCGGCCCGTAGCTTGAATGCGCGCCACCTGGTCATAGGCCTCGAAGTCCTCCGACGGGTCGAGGGGGGCGTAGTCGTCGACCCGGCAGGCCCGCGGGGCGGGCAACGGCATTGCCGGCTGGCCGGGGCCTAAATCAAAAGAGGCGGCCTCGGCCAACTCGGCGCCCCTGACCTCTTCCACAGCCTGCTCC
This sequence comes from Rhabdophis nuchalis, assembly GCA_039707465.1. NCBI lineage: Eukaryota > Metazoa > Chordata > Lepidosauria > Squamata > Natricidae > Rhabdophis > Rhabdophis nuchalis. The sequence continues at coordinate 208,434,703 of CM077644.1, forward strand.
AAGGTGATGTCCGAGCGGGCCATCAGCCGACGCCTGAGCTTCACGTCCTTTAGCCCGCAGACGAATTGTTCGACCAACGATTCGTCGAGGTACGGGGCGGTGAATTCGCACAAGATGGCCGTGGTTCTCAGGGCCTGCAGGAAATCCGCCGCTGACTGTGTGGGCAGCTGGCGGCATTGCCGGAACGCGAACCATCGAGAAATCTGCGAGGGTGCGGGGGCGAAGTGGGCCTTCAAACGGGCCTGCAGCGTGTCCCATGCCAAGGTATGGACCGGTGCGGGCGCGGCAATATTCCGCGCTATGGCGAAAACTGTGCGGCCTTCACAGCCCAGGAAGAGCCCCAGTCGACGCTCCGGGGTGAGTTCTCCGTGGTCGCCCGCGAGGAGGAAGCACTCGAATCGAGCGAGAAAGGCTTCCCACGATTCTTGCGACGCGTCATAGGGGGCGAAAGGCGGCAAGGTGGCCATTGTGCGCGGCAACAGGCCAGTAAGCTCGCTGGAGAAATAGCGAGGCCGGAGGATAGTCAGACAGAGAGACTCTTCAGTCCGCAGCGAGAAGAGCTTTGTTCCGTATAATCAGTACCGGCCCCAGTCCTTCGTCGCCAGTGTTAGATTCTCTGCTGAGAGAGAGTGAGTCCAGACCGGTAAGGTTAAAAAGCTCTCTTTATTCCAAACAGCAACGGTTGCTTATAAAAGTGACTAGTTAAAAAGGTGGGGGCCTTCTGCCCTACAGCTCTTTTTATGGACCTTGTGTCAGAGGGGGACCCGGACCTGGTGGGAATCACGGAAACCTGGTTGGGCCTCGAGGGGGGTTTACCCCTCGTGGAAATGTGCCCACCAGGCTACCGTGCATTTCATCGGCCTAGGGCCCTTGGCAGGGGTGGGGGGGTGGCGGTTATTGTTAAGGAAAGTCTGGAGCTGAAGGAGACCACTGTGCCTCAGACGACCGGCTGTGAGTCCCTCTTCGTGAAGTGGGGCCTAGGGAGGCAGTTGGGCTTGCTGATTGTATACCTGGCTCCCCGCTATGTAACAGCAGCCCTGCCCGAGCTACTCGAGGTGATCGCCGCGATGGCGGTGGAGACCCCCAGACTTATAGTCATGGGGGACTTTAACCTGCCGTCGGCGGGCGAAGCATCCGAGGCGGCTCGGGTGTTCATGGCTTCCATGACGGCCATGGACCTGACCCAAGTAGTTCAGGGCCCCACTCACGAGGGAGGACACACACTGGATCTGATTTTTGTCTCTGGACACTGGATTAGTGATCTCGGAACAGGGGATTTAGTCATCTTACCCTTGTCATGGACAGATCACTTTCTCCTTCGGATAGACTTTCCAACCGTCACACCCCACCGCGGGGAGGCGGAACCAGAAACACCAAGTTGGTTCCACCCCAGGCGCCTGATGGACCCGGAAAGGTTCCAGAGGGAGCTTGGGCCAGTACCTGTATCCCTGCCCCGCGGCTCGACTGAGGACCTAGTGGCCGCATGGTATAGTGCGGCCACGGGGGCCTTGGACCGAGTCGCGCCCTTGCGGCCTCTCATGCGGCGTCGAGTCACCCAGGCTCCTTGGTTTACCGAGGAGCTTCGGGAGATGAAACGCCGCAAGAGACGCCTAGAGAGTAGGTGGAGATCTTCTCGATCCGAAGCTGACCGAACACTAGTGAGAGACCATATTAGGACTTACTTAGTGGCGCTAAGAGTGGCCAAACGTGAGTATTGTGCCACCCTTATCGCGTCCGCGGAAAACCGCCCTGCCGCCCTGCTTGGGGTGACCCGCTCCCTCCTTCATCTGAGGCCGCGGGAAGCCCCTTTGCAGGGTCGAGCAGAGGAATTTGGAGTTTTCCTGCAGGACAAAATCACTCAGATTCGGAACGAGCTGCCCTCCACTAGTGGTCCGGTCGAGGTGCCCGGTGCTGGTCTTGAGATAACACCTTGGGAGGAGTTCGACTTTGTTACTACCGAGGATATGGACAGGTTGCGGAGGAACCTTAGAGCCACCACATGTTTATTGGACCCGTGCCCCTCCTGGCTTGTACTGGCATCCTGGGAGGTGACACGAGGCTGGCTCCAGGGTATTGTGAATTCATCTCTGAGTGAGGGGTTCTTGCCTACCGTCTTGAAAGAGGCGGTGGTGAGGCCCCTCCTCAAGAAGCCATCCCTGGACCCGGCTTTATTAGAGAACTATCGTCCCGTCTCCAACCTTCACTTTTTAGTGAAGGTTGTTGAGAGTGTGGTGGCTCAACAGTTCCCTCGACATCTGGAGGAAGTTGATTATCTAGACCCGCGCCAGTCCGGCTTCCGGCCAGGTCACAGTACCGAGACGGCATTGGTCGCGTTGGTGGATGATCTCTGGAGGGCTCGGGATAGAGGTTGCTCCTCTATCCTGGTCCTGTTAGACCTCTCAGCGGCTTTTGATACCATCGACCATGGTATCTTATTGCACCGATTGGGGGGGTTGGGGTTGAGAGGTACCGTTTTACGGTGGTTCTCATCCTACCTCTCTGGTCAGTCGCAATGGGTGTTGGCAGGAGGGCAGAGGTCGGCCCCGAGGCCCCTCACATGTGGGGTTCCTCAGGGGTCGGTCCTCTCGCCACTTCTGTTCAACACCTACATGAAGCCACTGGGCGAGATCATGCGTGGTTTTGGGGTGGAGTACCATCTGTACGCTGATGATACTCAGCTGTACATATCCACCCCAAACCACCCCAACGATGCCGTCGAGGTGCTGCCCCGGTGTCTGGAGGCCGTACGGGTCTGGATGGGTAGTAACAAACTCAAGCTCAACCCGTCCAAGACCGAGTGGCTGTGGTTTCCGGCACCCCGGTTTAGCCAGATAAATCTAACACTGGCCATTGGGGGCGAACATCTTGCCCCCGTGGAGAGGGCGCGCAACTTGGGCGTCCTTCTGGATTCCCGGCTGTCCATGGAGGACCATGTGGCGGCCGTGGCCAGGGGGGCGTTCTATCAGGTTCGCCTGATACGCCAGTTGTGCCCCTTACTAGACCGGGGGGCCCTTCGCACAGTCACTCAAGCGCTCGTGACATCTCGGCTGGATTACTGTAACGCTCTCTACATGGGGCTCCCCTTGAGGTGCACTCGAAAGCTGCAGTTAGTGCAGAATGCGGCCGCGCGGGTGGTTATGGGTGCCTCAAGGCAAGCCCACGTAACACCTCTCCTGCGCGAGCTGCACTGGCTGCCTGTGGCCTTTCGAGTGCGCTTCAAGGTGTTGACCACCATCTTTAAATCGCTCCATGGCTCGGGGCCTAGCTATATACGAGACCGCCTCCTGCCCCATACATCCCTTCGTCCGGTCCGCTCCCACAGAGCGGGCCTACTCCGGGTGCCGTCGGCTGGGCAATGCCGGCTGGCGACACCCAGGGGAAGAGCCTTCTCTGTGGCGGGCCCGGCCCTCTGGAACGACCTACCCCCCGACCTTCGCACTACCTCGGACCTCCGCCTCTTCCGCCAACGTCTTAAGACGTACTTATTCCAACAAGCCAGCCTAGGATAGCCCCCCGCATCTGACTTTTAAATATAAATTATAATTTGGTTACGGTTTTAATAATGGGTTTTAGCACGGGTGAATTAATTTAATATATTTTTAATTGATGTACATTGTATTTATGGGTTTTATATAATGCCTGTGCGCCGCCCTGGGTCCTAACAAGGAGAAGGGCGGGGTATAAATTTAATAAAATAAATAAAATAGGCAGCCGGCCAATCAACGCGTCAGCCGCCCTCGGCCACAGCCAGCCGTTTAATTGGCTTGGGTGCGGCTGGCTGTGGCCGAGGGCGGCTGACGCGTTGATTGGCCGGCTGCCTAGCAGCTCTCCATAAAAGGAGCTGTAGGGCAGAAGGCCCCCACCTTTTTAACTAGTCACTTTTATAAGCAACCGTTGCTGTTTGGAATAAAGAGAGCTTTTTAACCTTACCGGTCTGGACTCACTCTCTCTCAGCAGAGAATCTAACACTATCCATCTTTAAAGCGCTCCATGGCACGGGACCTAGCTATCTGCGAGATCGCATCCTACCCCATACATCCCTCCGACCGATTCGCTCCCACAGAGAGGGACTTCTCCGGGTGCCGTCCACTAGGCAATGCCAGTGGGCGACGCCCAGGGGAAGGGCCTTCTCTGTGGCGGGCCCAGCTCTATGGAACGACCTACCCCCCGATCTCAGGACAACCACGGACCTCCACGCCTTCTGACAAAAGCTCAAGACTTATTCCAACTGGCTGGCCTGGCCTAACCTACCTTCCAGCCTCTCAGTCTGAACATTTAAATTGTTTTAATTGGGTTTTTAAGGGGTTTAGTTTTTAGTATTTTGGGTTTCTAGCGCACGGATAAATTGTTTAATCTGATTTTATATATATTTATGATGTATTTATGTTTGTATGTTTTTAATTCCCCTGTGCACCGCTCCGAGTCCCTTCGGGGAGAGGGAGCGGTCTACAAATTAAATTTATTATTATTATTATTATTATTATTATTATTATTATTATTATTATTATTATTATTATTATTATTATCCACTTTGTATGGATTCATGATAAGTAACAGCCTTGCAGGTAACAGCCTTAGCACTGTTACTTCAGAAACAGTTTTGAGTCTGCTTCTTAAAAAAACGGTATTATGAACATCCTTGACATTTTAGAAATAATTTATTGATTTTTTTGCTCAACACTGCCATAAATTAAATGAGGTAATGGATAGCACTGTTATACTACTAGAAAAACATGCCTTTTGGATTCTTAACCACAGACTGAAAAAGAGTATCAGCTGGATTAATGTTAAAAATAGTCCAGTTTGATACTAATTTATACACATGAACAAAATGAAGTAGTGCTGAAATAGCTTCCAGAATCATTAGGGATATAAGCCTACAGTAAGATGCTTTTCAAGATGCTTACCAAAAAGGATTTTTTAAATTTGCCAAAAATGAAAACCCGAAACTTTCTACATGAAAAGTATTTGCCCTCCTACAACATCATTCATTCTCCTAGTTTAATATTTGTTTCTGACCATGTCACCTTTCATTAACCTATCAGCTATATAAAAGATATCAAGGTTGGCTATGCTATTAAACAATTATGAAACTGGTAGTCAACAATCGGGTGGATGCTACATTTGAAAAATCTATTTTGCAGTGTATGATCTTCAAGTGAATATATACCGTATTTTTCAGAGTATAAGATGCATCAAGATTTTGAAGAGGTAAATTAAAAAAAGTTTTTGCAGTCTGCAGACCTTCCAAAAATGGCCTGTTTTTTGCAAAAACGTCAAATGTCAAAAAAAAAGGCATGAGTGGACTATAGGAGGCTTGTAGAGTGCTCTTGGGGGCTGGGGGGAGGGACAAAAACAAGCAACAAATGTCCCGTTTTTTGCTCATTTTTGCCCTCTCTAGCCCTCTGGAAGTTTCCTAAAGACTATATATGGCCATTTTTGCAAAGGGGACAGGGTTTTGGGAGGCCAAAAATGCTGTATTCAATGTATAAAATGCACCCAGATTTTCACCCTCTTTTTTGAGGGAAAAAGGTGTGTCTTATATTCCGAAAAATACAGTACATGCCTTTCTGTATACCAAACATAACCATTATAACCAAAAACTTTCCTCTAACCAAAGGTGAATTATTGGGTACTGAGTTATTTTTTGGGATGTTTGCAGAAATACTACAATATTTAGGCCACTGTTCTGGGGGAAAAATAAGAACTGAAAACAGGAGATGGTTCTACTGGCAGCTAATCCTCAAGAGGTTCCTGGTTGAAAGACTTAATATTTTGCCTTGGTTTTAGATTTAGAACTTCGACTACCAAATCCACCAGAGTTTTCTGTGGCTTACTCAAGCACTGGAGTCTTGAAAACAGAACATCCTAGATATATTTTTGACAGAATTATCTGATAGAAATTTAACATCTCATTTGTAATAGTACAATCAGACTGCTTATATGTACTTCCCTCTTTTCCCTTTCGATGCTTCAGTTATTAGTTTAATGCAAAATGCAAAATACTTTCAGCCAAAGTAATTGGGTATATGCCAGCTGAATCCCACATATCAGTGTAACTGAATCACCTTGAACCATCTTGTGCTTCAGCCTAACTGCTTCTGGCATGTAAAATGTGGGAAGAAATAAATGAGGGATGTGCACGGCTTTGGATATGAAGCCAAGAAATGCTTTGTAGGGTGAGCAGGGGTTTGTGCCATACCTTCTGGCATTTTTCTTCAGAAGTGGCATCTTTTTCTAGACTTGCACAATACTGCACAACCGTAGCAAAGTATTTGATTTGCATTAAGGAACTGCTGACAGCATGCCCATGCCCATTCCAAAGCATCCTGTCAGCATTTCCTTAATTCAAACTTTATTTTCATGGGATCCTGTACTAGAAAAAGATGTAGCCTCCTAAGGTGGTACATGAGACATTTGGGAATTAAAGATTATCATTTTTTTCTCCAAATGATCTGTCAAAATTAGGTTAAGTCTTTCTCAGATTACATATAAAGTTTATTAACTGGTTTATTTAGAATGATTCTTATATTGACTGCATTACTAATTGTTTGTTATTTGGACAATATCTTTTTTCTCCAAAATTCATTCTTCAAATAAATAATTCTATACAAGTGACAGAAATAGGTAACCTGTTGCGTAATCGTATCCCATGGTCCTTGCCAGAGGCGATCCCTATAGCATTCATGCACACTTTTCCATATTTCATCTAATGTTAAAGGTTTTCCATCTGCAAAAAGAAATACACATAATTTATTGTGAGAAGTTGTTTATAAGACCTCTTCATATTTTTTAAAATATTTAAAATGTATATGATTGAAAACAAGAAAAATTAACGGTGATGACGACATTAATTCTTCTTCTAAAAGAACCACAATAATAATGTCAGGATGTTTGCTTGTATACAGACAAAGAAATTAGAATGTCCATCCTTATTAATCATTGTTTGGTAACTTATGTTACTCTAAATGGTACGATGGCGGCCCTGAACAAGATCTTCTGTGCAATATTGATTATGCCCTCACTCTTAGTTCAGCTTTGTTTAATAAAATAAAGCTCCTGTATTGAAACAAATGTATGATCTGTTTTTGACAAATGAGAGAATATTTAGATTTTTTTCCCAATAACTGTCATTATCATGGCATTTATCAGGTGTCAGAAGGACATTATACTGTGATAAATAGTCTTATTCCATTGACATTTTCATCTTCATGAAATAAACAAGATTTATTCCTCCAATTAACATTTGAATGTCATATTTAGATAGAACTCGAAATCATGTTGCCATCAGATTCAGTTTTTTTAACATACTGAAAATGGAGGGCAACATTCTGTTTACTATTTAGCAGTGCTAAAGTCAAGCGCAAAACCAATATAAGGATTGGGGTTAGTGAAACTAATATCTGTATAGGAATATTGGAATGTGTCACAACACAAAATAAACTCAAAAAACTGGTGGATTAGTTATCAAGTTACTAATACAAAGAAAACAACCAAAACAAGTTTTCGGTGATGCTCTTTAGCTACCGTTTAATTACTACTGTTCAGAAACCTGGTCCTCCAAGTTCCCAAAAACTATCTTCCATCTAGAGTTTTTCCATTTTCCTATTCCATTCCTGAGGTGCTTATGTATTTCCTTTCATTTTGTTTTAGACTTTACTTAATAATTGTGAGATGATCAAAAGTTCTTTTATGGATATTTTTTCACTTTGCAGTCTTTCTTGCTATTCACATTTCCTGTTTTGAAAAAGGCCCATTGTGGGAGTTTCCTCAAGATGTCTCCTTTGGGATTTAATTGAATCATAGGAAACTAAGGCAGTTGAAGACTGCTGGAAAGATGATTATACATTGAAAGAAAGATTGTCAACATATTCTCTTTGACCACTTCATAAAACAAAGTAAGAATTTCATGAGAATTTTTCTGCAACTTTCTTTTTGTAAGAAATTTAGAAAGCAATTTCTCTTTGATCGAATTAAAGGCAAGTGGTTAAAGCAAATGCAGAAGAAGTTTTGTTGCACAGCACTAGTTTTAATAGGAAATGCCAAACATAAAAAGAGATCTAATTCCTGCTACGAAACTTCCATTTTACATCTGTCATGACTGGCTACCTTCCAGACCTTAAGTAAAACAAATTTGCTTAGATAAATATGAGTATCTGTTATTGATATGGTAATGCACAATTTCAATGTCATGTTTTAATTGCTATTCTGTTTCAAGTATTCTTTGCCTGATTGAATTGGCCCTATTCTAGAATGAAGTCTTTATAAATATAGAAAAGCAGCTACACAGATTGGTATTATTGCACTTGTTGCTGAGTGGTATGTTTGGATAAAGGTCTTGCCTTCAAATGGCTAAAAGCTCCAAAGTCTGTTCATCTGATTCCAAAACTTTTCAATGAAGCAATGAAGACAGGCCCTGTTTCAAAGTTGCTGTCTGCAAGCTGCTGCCACAGCATTACTATCACACAGATAAATGGGGAAAGAGAACTTTTATAATATAGCGATATAGTTTTTACTTCCAACTTTTAATTAATAGTTTTAAAATTAATTCCAATTAGTTGGGATTTTTATTTGGAAAGAGCAAATTTGGAATGAAGTGGTAGAGTTCAAAAGAACCTTTAGATTTATATTTAACATTTCAAGAGCTGTGAAATGTGGTTAAATAATAATGTTCTTATTGATTTTAATATCTTTCAAAGCAGGAAAATGTTTCAGCAACACGTTTATGAACCTTTGAATAATAAAATTGCTGCCACAAAAGTCATTTCTAGGTAGAAAATTAAGGCAAAAATATTTGCAACTTCATTTTCTTGCAAGAAGAGTTATTCATCAGTGTTGATAACTATTCATTACAAAAAAGAGACAAATCTCATATGAAACTTGCCTAAAAAGAAATGCTATCCATGTGTTATACAAAACATAGAATGATCTCTGAAATCCAGTTCTGATGTCATAGCAGTAATTTACTTTACTATAAAGTACACGAAGTGCTGCCAGAATCCCACAGATATGTAGATAATGCAATATGAATCATGTACTAGGAATAATGTTGATATATGGAAGAAAAAAACAGTTAGTAATATCAAAATAATTTCTCCTAATATTTTTAACAGACAAGATGTTAATACAGGTAGTCCTTGACTTACAACCACAATTGAACCCAAAAGGTGTGTTGCTAAGCGATACAGTGATTAAGCGAGCTTTCCCCCATGTTGTAACCTTTCTTGCTCCAGTTGTTGAGTGAATCATCACAGCAGTTAAGTGAATCTGGCTTCCCCATTGACTTTGCTGGTTAGGTCGCAAAAGGGGATCACATGACCCCAGGACATTGCAATCATCATAAATATGAATCAGTTGCCAAGCCCTTGAGTTTTGATCATGTGACCATGATGATGCTACACAGGTGATTAAGTGTGAAAAATTGTCATGTCGCTTTTTCCAGTGCCATTGTAACTTTGAATGGTCACGAAATGAACTGTTGTACTAAAGATAAAGAAATTAAGACTTTACTTTTTGAAAATGAAACATAATTGATAATATTCACATTAGATAAACTTTATATTGGATGAATATTCACAATGAAAGATATAATGTACCAATCACAATATTGACATATAGCAAACTCTAACTTAATATCAGTGACTGAATAAGATATATTTCTGTGCAAGATTCTAAATGATCACAAGTAGAAAACATTAACATTAGAAAGAAATGTGGTATTAAATGCTTTTTATTAGCACTATATAAGCTTTATCTTCTATCTATACAGTTCATGTACTGATAAAACAAGTTTAAGATTATATCAACAAATCCAACTAAATAAGTTATTTTCAAATTATTGTTAACAAACTCAACTAAATAATAAAAGAGTGTCTTCTCAACTACATTACCCATTTCTTAATTTGAATGATTCTATTGCTATTTAGATTTATCTTTGTATTTATCTCAAAAGAAACACATTGTGTGTATTACAACTCTGCAACATCCGAAGGGCATTTAAACAAATCTGTATGGGGAAATGGTCCATTTTAGCTCTCGATTGGTTCTATTCTTCAGTGAAGAAATATAAGATAGAAGGAAGTCAGAGTTAATTGTGAAAATCCTTCAAAAGCAATTGTTTTCTACTGTGGAAAAATTCCCAACAAACATGTTATGGCACATAATTATACTTTCAGGAACAATTAAAATTCTGTACTGCAAGGGGAGCTGTTGGCATGCAATATAATGATGGTGCATTAAATCATCCATCAGCTTCTGCAATATCCACTCCAGCTTTAAGGAGTCATGTTTCAACACATCTGATTCCCTGATGCTGACAAGCTAAACAACTTGTTTTGTCTCTGGGAGCTCTTCTCTGGTGATTAACTGCTTATAGTGAATACTAATTATATGAAAATAGCACACTTTTAAAAAATGGGGGGTATGGATGAAACTTGCCTTATACAGTACCTGCAACCACAGCAACATTTCCTTCCTATCCTCTCCACTTTCACCCAAAGGGAATGCTGTTGTTCCAATGAATACAAATATGACATATTTTCACATGCTAAATTAATTGGCCCCTTACTTTATATTTTTAAATCACCAAGTAAGCAGCAAGTATTTCATGATTTGCCTACCTGCAAATAGATTTCAACAGTGTGTTGCTACTTTGTCAAAAGTGTATCATAATTACAAGAATATAATCTCACGGTAAGTTAGCAAACTATTACAAGCAATGCAGCTTGAGATATGCATCTAATTTCCTAAATCCTAAATTGGAAATATATCCTATATTATCATGTGCAAAAATATGAACCTGAGATTAAAAGCCCTTTTACCAGATTTGTTTGAAAATGTCCTCTTCCAATTTTGCATCCAGAGAGCTAGTTAAAATGCTAACATGGCAAAATTAAAAGCCATTAAACAATATAAGGCAGCAATTGATTAAATCTACCAAGCACATTCAGAGCATCTTAAGCTACTTTTTAATTAAAAAGAAAAAGATATCACTAGTAACATTCAGATGTGTTAATCTAGATAAAACAACATAATTCCACACACAAAAGCTAATGAGGCTGCGGTATGAGAAACTAAAGTTAAAAATGACTTCAGGATTTCAACTCCCTAATCCCAGGAACAACTTTTTGGATGGAAAAATGTAGCATATGAACAGGAGAATAATACAATCATTCAAGTCCTAGTTTGGACTTCCCACATGTATTCAACGCCTGGTATTCCTGGAGTTGCCATTACATGGCATTTTTGTCCATCTATAGATTCTTTCCCAATAACTTGGAATAGGCAGATGTTGTTGTTTAATAATATTAAAGATATTGTAGCAGTATGTAAGCTGTTCCAAGTAAAGATTCCCTTTGCAGTTGACTATTGGTGATTTTATCAAAGCGTTCAAGTGATGTTCCGGTTATTTTGAGATTGCATACTTGCAGTCTATTACTATTACTATGATCTTTGCTCGCTTTTGCCACAGTTATTTTACTTCTATTTGTAGGTGTTTATATTTTGTGATTTTTCTCCAGATGTTGTTATGCCGCTACACAGACATTTGTCTGTCTTACCAACAATTGTTAAGTCTCGGGTGTTATGTGGCAGATGCTTCTCTATTTCAATTCTAAAGTGGCACACCACTTTAGCTTCTTGATAGAAAATGAACTGATGGCACCACAAAATAGAGAGAATAATTAAATTAACTTTGTCTGTTTTGTGGTTCTACCAGTTCTTGATTGCAGGTAAATGGTATTTCCTCCAGGCATTCCAATACAGCATTGTTGCTACTTTGTCATGACGTTGTTTGTAATCAGTCTGAGTGATCTTCTTGCATTAGCTAACCAGGTGGGCCACTGTTTCTTCTGCTTCTTTGCAGAGATGGGCCTTGCTGTCTGTTGCTGTCTTCTCAATTCTGGGTTTGTGTGTTCTTAAGGCTTGCTCTTGTGCATCCAGAATTAGCCTTTCTGTCTCTTTCTTCAACTTTCCTATTTTTAGCCATTGCCACATCTTGTTATTATCTACTTTAATGTACTGGCCATGTAATACTTGATCTGCCCATGCCTCTTTTCTATTCTTCATTTGGCCTTTCTTGTAGGCCAGGGTCTCTCCAGTATTCAGTAAGCCTATCTGGAATACTAGCTTCAGTTCATCTTTTTCACTGACCTTCAGATATTCTTCCATTCAACCATCTGATGTACTTGCAACATTTCATTCCCATCTATTTTCCTTGGTAAGTTGAGTCTGTCAACATGACTTCATAGATGAAGGACATAATTCATTATCATTATTTTTCTGGATTTTCTATCCAGGACTTTTGCTACTGTTTGAGTTTAGTCCACTATTCCAATTCTGTGTCTAATGACTTAGATTCTCCAAGTGTTGATTTCCTTCATTCAGTTAGGACTTTAACATCTTCATTTTCATGATGTATTTATTTATAATTCTTGTTTTGAGTATGTTTAATGTTGTCAGCTTGAAGGATGTGCACCTATTTGTAGTGATCATCTTCATCCAGACTCTTGATGTTATTTCCATATGACATCTTGATTACTTCAGTTTCCCCTATTTTTCCCCTAATGTTTGTAAACGTGGCTTGATTGTCAAGTCCAAACTCTATTGCAGTATCTTGGCTGTGTATGCAGACAGTATTGAGCAACAATTGTATTTCAGATGGTGCATTTCCATACAGCTTCAGTTCTTCCATGTAAAGGAGGTGAGATAACCTGGCAGATATTTTTATTGTTTGATAGACATGGTCCAACTTGCTTGGTATTGGCGACAAAGGAATCAGTGCCATGACAAACAATAGTGAGTGTGAGTCTTGAAAGTTTATCACTGTGGACAGCATCTGTAGCTTACATTGTGCCATTGATCTTTACACAGCGTTTCTGATGTTTATACTGACTTCTGTTATTTCAAGATAATTGAGCCAATCATGTGGCATAAAGTTGAATGCCTTCTAGTAATCAATCCAAGATAATTCAAGTTGGTCTTTGTCTCTTGTGATTTTCCAAAATCATCTTGTCAATTAGGAGCTGCTCTACTGTCTTCTGCTGTTTTGGCAGTTCCCTTCTGTTCTGGTGGAACGACCTTGTTTTCAACTAGATGTTGTTGGACTGCATTAGCTACACCAGTTAGCAAATGGACCGCTGTTCGTAAGCATGTAGTTACCTTCTAGTTGCTTGCTTCCCTTTTTTTGGATTTTTCATTATCATGTTTAACTGGATTTGGAATTTTTATCTGTCTATATTATTATTGGTCATCACGCAATTAGCTAGTTGATCAGACTGGATTGACATTTTTATTAACCTATCAAGCCCTTCCCAAAGACCTGGAATAGCCAGATGTTGATGGTATTAGAGGTATCATCACAAGATATACACTGCTCAACATAAAACTTCCTGTTGCAATTGCCTGATGATGAATTTGTCAGTGCTGATGATGTTCAAGTGGTGCTCCACTTGTTGTTGTTGTTCTCAAGGCAGGTAACATGGCTTATATTTTGTCTCTATTTTCCCTACTACAACAACAACTCTGAGTTGTTGGGCTGACAGAGAATAACCCAGTTATCTAAGTAGTTTTTATGCCCAAGGTAGGCCTAGAACTCAGAGTCAGCTGGTTTTTTCATAAACCAATATTTCATACATCTGGAAAATTTTGAGAATTGAAGTCTACACATATGGACAGCAATATAGTTGACAAAAGCTACTCTGATCTGCTGATTAAAGAAAATCAACAATGGTCTTCAAGATTGAGAAGTTCTCTACCTTCCAAAGCAATTTAAAAAAACTAAGAAATTATATACATATAAACTACATATATAGCCAACCCTTGGCACTCTTTAAAAACTATCCACAAAACAGTTGAAATATGATTAATTTGTTTTCATCATTGAAACTTCATGACTTAGATATTTTTTCCCCTAAAAGACCCTAACAGTGACCTCAATAACTCTCAAGGTTGAATATTCCGTTTATGAGGGTGGTCCAACATTAGAAAAAAGTAAGTAAAGGAAATGATAATAACAGTTAGGCTGTCTGCCAGGATTCTAAAGATCAAGTTTCTTCAGGCAGAGATGATATCATCTACCCTTAAGATACTGATACTTGCAGATATTGAAATATGTACCTGAAATGAATCATAAACCACATTCATTTTTTTATTTTCTTGTCTATTAAGTTCAAAATTTATGTCATTGTGTATGTTTTAAATATTTGCTTGATATAGAAGACACTTACCTAAAAAACATGCCCTAAAATAGAGAACAGGAGCTTGATAACTGCAGGAATATAGAACATGATATTCATAGCGAGTCACCTCTGATACTTCAGAGACTCCAGCCTCTTGAGAATCATCCAGACCTTCCTGAAACATAATTTATACTAGTAAACACAAAGCTGTGACAAGAAAGCAATAGCTTATTGTATCTAATCAGTACATGTATTAAATAATAAAAAATTGCTATATCATCTATTATGTATACATTGTATTACATCATGATATGTCTACCTGAAAATTGATGGTTTATTTTAAAAAAATGCACACATGAATACAAACAAACGTGTGTGTGAGAGGGAGTGTTTAATATACTTATGAAAAAATATTTTTTAATAGAGAAGTTCACTCACTTGTTCTAGTAATTAGATCCCTGGGGGTATCACCTTATATGATTTGGCCAATTTAACTACAAGTCTCATTTTAAAAAAAAAGGTTCTCTAGGTTTACCCATATATTTATGCAGTGGTGGAATTCAAATAATTTAACAACCGGTTCTCTGCCCTAATGACCAGCTGGGTAGGCGGGGCTTGGTGGTCATGTCTGGGTGGCCAACTCAACATCACTCACGTCGATTGGTGCTTCGCCTTAGCTGTTACAATGTGTTACAATGTCTCCGAATGGCTTAGAAAGTTAACAACTGGTTCTCCCGAATAGATACGAACTGGCTGAATCCCACCACTGTATTTATGGTCTTACCATTTAAAATGTCAAAAAGATTTCTTAGTGATATCTCACTAAATATCACCATTTGTGATGATACTTAGAGTTGTGTCTCTTTCATGATCACTCAGACTCCTTTGGAGTAGCTTCCCCTTAAAATTCAGACAACAACAATCTATTAGCTTTTGGGAGACGACCTGGGACTTTACTCATTCTGCTAAGGTGGAAAAATGCAAATGCAACATGGAATTAATTTGATGTTATGACGCTGTGGTGGGATCTGTGATGCTATTGTGGAGTTTTGTGGGTTGTTGTGGTTATATGAACACAACAATGAATGCATGATAATGCCTAGGATTATCATGTACAAAATAGAATGATATATAAGTTTTCTAAATAAATAAATACATTTGGCCAATCAGTGTCATGTAGTCAGTATCACACACAGAGAGAATCTACAACACATTTGGGGGGGGAAAGTATTTTTTCTTTCAGAATTCAGCTATGGACAAAACAGGACCATCTGAGTTGAAAGCCATATGCTTGGTTTCTCTTCAACTTCAATGCACTGTAATTGTATACTCAAAATGCTTCACAAATGTCACATACAAAACTGGGGTAACCCATCATGCTAAATTATTGTTTACTTACCACCATTCACTGAATAATGCATAGTTGTCTGCTTTAATACATCATAGTTTATAAACTATAATGTCTAACTTCCCCAAATATTTAATACCGTAAGCTGTCCAAGGTAATTCTGTAATATTGTAAGCTATCCAAGGTTATTGGCAGCCAATACATTTAATAAATAAATACAAAGCCCAAAACATAAAAAACTACAATAAAATGCTTAAATTTATAATTAACTCCTAGTTATCGTAGCAGAAAGGGGTGAGATGGAAAAAAGCAGTATTGCATTATGGCATTACCAGCCTAGTCCTTTTTCTACATTTATTACAATCTAAACCATGTGCTTGTGGTCATTACTGTTCAGCTTACAAATATTTATTTTTTTATTTGTTTATTCCCATCTTTATTATTTTTACATCTAACTCAAGGCAGCAAAAACATCTAATCCTCCTTCTTTTTCTATTTTTCCCACAACACAACCCTATGCGGTGAGGTGAGCTGAGTGTGAGTAAGTGACCCAAGGTCACCCAGCTGGCTTTCATGGTTAAGTAGGACTTGAATTTACAGTCTTTGTGCTTTATAGCCTGGTGCTTTAACCACTAGACCAAAGTGGCTATGGATTGAGATGGATTGAGTCTAAAATGGTGTGGCTTATCTAAGGGTATTTAATGAATCAAAGCTAAGAATCAAATACTTCCTTTCAGCAATATAATATTCCTAATCTATTACAACTATAGGGTTTCTTCCAACCAAGGAAATTTATGGATATAGGAAGGGGAAAAATATTACGTTAGAGTCACAGACAATTTACAGAGCCAAACTCATACAGAATTCAAAACGCGATTAAACCAATATACAATGTTCTTAAGAATGAAATTGTATCTTGAGTGGTGTTTATTAATTCATTATTACTAACAAGTTAGGCTAGATAAATAATTGTATTATATTACTTTACTCATTAGACTAAGTTGATTGTCTATCACTGACAATCTTTTGACCACTTTGAGTAGTAAAGCAGCCTTCTGTATAGTTCAACTGATACAGAATAAATGGAAAACCCTAAATTTATATTGGTGGTAGGTTTATAATACTATTTTTAAAAATAAAATTAAAAATATTTACTTTTATACCAGCTTTGATCTTGTTATTCACCTGCATGAACTATATATATTATAATTCATATGATAATAGCAACTTAAATTACTAAAATAAAAATACTTTAACCGTAAACACACCACTACTAGATTAGGCTTAAATATAATGAAAAATATATTTTCTCATAGAAATGAAAAAATATAAGGCATTCATTACATCTTTTCCAAAGACCACAATAATTCTTAACTATTCAAAATATTCTCTCAATTTATGACACTTTTCATTACTGGCCACTTGCAAATTGAAGTAATTTCCTTTGCAAACATAATCATTTGGAAATGAAGCCTTTTTATTTTTTGAAAACATTTGTCATGTACTAAGAGAAAGGCAAATATTAGAATATACATTGCTGTAATACAATACAATACAATACAATACAATACAATACAATACAACACAACACAACACAACAGCAGAGTTGAAAGGGACCTTGGATGTCTTCTAGTCCAACACCCTGCCTAGGCAGGAAACCCTATAATATTTCAGATAAATGGCTATCCACCATCTTCTTAAAGACTACCAGTGTTGGGGCATTCACAACTTCAGGAGGCAAGCTGTTCCACTGATCAATTGTTCTAACTGTCACGAAATTTCTCCTCAGTTCTAAGTTGCTTCTCTCCTTGATTCGTTTCCACTCATTGCTTCTTGTTCTGCCCTCAGGTACTTTGGAGAATAGTTTGACTCCCTCTTCTTTGTGGCAACCCCTGAGATACTGGAACACTGCTATCATGTCTCCCCTGGTCCTTTTTTTCATTAAACTAGACATACCCAGTTCCTGCAACCATTCTTCATATGTTTTAGCCTCCAGTCCCCTAATCATCTTTGTTGTTCTTCTCTGCACTCTTTCTAGAGTCTCCACATCTTTTCTACATTGTGGTGACCAAAACTGGATGCTGTATTCCAAGTGTGGCCTTACCAAGGCACACTTCACGTGATCTTGATTCTATCCCTCTGTTTATGCAGCCTAGAACTGTGTTGGCTTTTTTGGCAGCTGCTGCACACTGCTGGCTCATATTTAAACGGTTGTTCACTAGCATTCCAAGATCCCTCTCGCAGTTGCTACTATTGAGCAAGGTACCACCTATACTGTATTTGTGCATTTGTTTTTTAATACTAACAATATATTCCCAGAATGTAAGCAGATATAAGTGTTCCAACACTGTATACCTTCAAGCTTTTATCCTATATGGTTTGAAAATTTTAAATACCCTTCGAAGTTAACCAACTGTAAGGGAGATCACTGTGCAGTTGTTGTTGTTTTTATGCACGAAAACCTAAACAGCTTAAAGAAGCAATTAAAAACCAAATAACTTAAGAATCTGATTCAACCACAGCTGGTGCTACCTTTTCTCAGACTGTTAAAAAACCTTATTTCTTCCTGCATTACAGAAACATTTCATACTATGCCAAATTTAGTACTGTATTAGAAAACAAACTGAGATAAGAAATGTACAGGTGGTCCTTGACTTATAACCATTCATTTAGCAACCATTCAAAGTTACAATTGCAGTGAAAAAAGTGACTTATGACCAGTCCTGACACTTACAACTGTTGCAGCATTTTACACATCACATGTTTAAATTTTAACATTTGAAATTTGCATATATGGGGTTCCACCATCCCAGGACCCTGTGATCATTATTTGCAAGTGAGCCTGACAAGAAAAGTCAATCAGGAAGCTGGATTCACTTAACAACTACATGAATAATTTAACAACTACAGTGATTCAACTGGCAAAAAGTAATAAAATTGGGTACAACTCACTTAACAACTACTTTGCTTAGTTAATGGAAACTGATTGTAAGTTGAGAACTATCTGTACCTTTTTTTTTTTAAGATCAAATTCCTGAAGATCACAGACAAAAAGCACAATGTTTTTACAAAGTCAGAATGAGAATCAGAATCAAGCTGGAAGGGCCTTGGAGGCCTTCCAGTCCAGTCCCTATTCCATTTCAGACAAGTGACTCTCCAGTCTTTTTTTAAACCTCCAGTGATGAAGCAACCACAACAGCTTATCTGAAGGCAAGCTGTTCCACTGATTAATTGTCCTAACTGTTAGGTTCTCCTCAATTCCATGTTGCTTCTCCCCTTGATTAGTTTCCATCATTGTTTCTTGTCCTGCCCTCTGGCACTTTGGAAAATAAATTTACCCCTCCTCTGTGGCAGCCTTTCAAATTCTGATATACTGCTATTATGTCCCCCCCAGTCCTTCTTTTCTCTAGCGTAGCCAAACTCAAATCCTGCAACCATTCTTTATATGTTTTAGTCTCCAAGCCTTTAGTCATCTTAGTTCAGGGGTGTCAAACTCAAAGCCCGCAGGCCAGATCCAGCCTGTGATGTGGTATGATCTGGCCCACAGGGCTGTCCTGGTCTACCCAATGCGAAGAGAAAAGATTGGGTCAGCATGGTTTTGGCCAGGTCTACCCAATGTGAAGAGGAAACATGTCAGCAGTGAGTGGTGTCAAGTTGGCTATGCCCACCCAGTGGCCACACCCACCCAGTTGGCCATGCCCACCAGGCTCCCCTAGGTCAACCACAGCCCTGATGAGGCCCTTAATGAAATTGAGTTTGACACCCCTATCTTAGTTGCTCTTCTTTGCACTTTTTCGAAAATTTCAGCATCTTTTTTGTAATGTGGTGACCAATAATGGATGCAGTATTTCAGGTGTGGTCTTATTAAGACTTTATAAAGTGATACTAACACGTCACATGATTTTGATTCTATGTCTCTGTTTATACAACTAAGGATTCCATTAGCTTTTTTGGCTGCTGCCAAAACACTGCTGACTTTTGTTTAAGTGATCATCCACTAAGACTCCAAGGTCCCTCTCATAATTAGTTTTTGAGATAGGCTTCTACCAATCTATAATTGTATCTTTGGTTTTTCCTACCCAGGTGTAAAATCTTGCTTTCCTCTACATTAAGTTTCATTTTGTTGGCTACTGAAACAAATAAATTAAGCACAGCAAACTGCTGAATAAGTATATAGTTTCATGTAGGGATAATATCCAGTTTTGCTATAGATTTTAACTACATATTCAGAGCACAGGCTCATTAGCTTATCTTATTTCTACTTCCATAGCTATTTCTTCATCCTATAAACATACAAGAACTTCTGAATCCTCCTTAAGGCCAGTACTAATCCCTTTTTATTTGGTAAACATTACTAACAGGAGGCATGACATGACATCTAGAGTACTCATGTGTAATCCTTTGCTGTTCATTAGGGTGAATACAAAGAAAGAAGTAAACCTTGGTGTCTGCAAATGATGATAGCATTATTTTAATCATTTTCTGACAGAAACGTCAGAAGAAATAACTGTTAATAATATTAATATGTGAAAAGAATTATCAGAATTTTTAAATTTTTAAATAACACCTAGGTAACCCCTTTAATTCCCTCCCCCAAGGCTGTGATAGTATTTTGATTTTTAAATGCACAACTATCACTGCTTCAGAGGACAGTTTAGATTTAATTTTAGTTTACCCTTTGATGTTTCCGCCTATTAATAGTAAAATGTTTAGTAGAGACTAAACATTTTTTATTTCTGATTTTGAATTAAGAAATTTCCCATTACAATGAAACACAAATTATATATTCAAGCAAGTCAGGATTAAGTCATGGCTTAGAATTCTGACATATTCAATAATTTTGGTTCATTCATGAATATTCAAGCTTCCATTTAATAAGTAAGAATAGTTCAAAATCAGAAACGAATGCTTTGTATTTCCTCTGTAAAGCAGAGTTTAATGAGTGTAATGTCACATTTTACTTTAGTCTAGAAGCATACACAGTCTATACCAGGGGTCTCCAACCTTTGCAACTTTAAGTCTGAAGGACTTCAGCTCCCAGAATTCTCCAGCCAGCAAAGATCTCTAGTCTATACAATACACTGTTGTTTCCAAGAACAGCAGTGTTGTGCAAGCAAAAATCATATTCACAAGATGAATACAGGATTTGGTTAATCTTTTTACTTTTTTCAGTCTCCCGCACCATAATTCATATTATTCCAAGTTATCAAACATCAGCAGCAACTTCTGCTGGGTAAAAGATATTGAAGTAGATGAGCTCAGCACATCTGGGTCTCTAGAAATTGCTAGTTGAAACCTTATTTTTCTTTCACTTTTGGCTATTAACAATAGGTCTAATGGGAACTCGAGTTCAACAACATCTAGAGAGTCAAATGTTAGTAATTCTGTAATAGCAGAAAGAAATTCATACGAACCTATTATAAACATTTGTATCCAATTATATAACACAAATAAGTTGACTTTACCTATTAACATGCATGATTATGAACAATTTAGTAGTATCTTCATAAATAGGGTCCTGTTTGTGGTTTTAATAGATGAGTTGATTTTGTGTTATCATACTTATAAACCTGACTTTAGTGATTTCAACTAGGTTTTGAATTGTGAAAGACTGAACTTATAGATATAGCCTGTGATCAAAAGATTTGTAATTGTTATTCAGGGTTTAAAAACAAAATGAAACCATTTATAAATATATTTTAGAATTGCTCCAAACCAGTTGACTTTTTAATTGTTGCTTCTTCATAGCAATACTACTTGCTGTACAGCATGGGGAAACCAATCTGGAACTGCGTGTTTTCTAAACAAATTGGGAAGTTGTCATCAGGAAGCATCTGTTTTATTACATTCAATAAAAGCATTCTTGTACTATCATATTGGAATACTAAGTACAGTAGATACCAGGCTCACTGCCTCTATATCATCTCATCTAATCTATTATGTAAAAAACCAGCACCACCTAATTAGTATGCAAGGTTTTCACAAATCTCAATAACTCTTCAGTATTTTAATCCTATGTTTGCTCTCAAATGTGGAGGGATCTGCTCTTTTTAAAGCTACTTGTTAAAAATTACCTTAAAAATTAATCCAAAATACAGATTTCTGCTTTTGTAAACATGGTAATTGTACATTTTCTCAGAAAGCTGTTCAGCAAGATCCTTCAAGCAAAGTTCAATATAGTGGGAGCTGTTAATTTGGCAGCATTTCAAAAGGATCTGGAACCCGGCCAACATCAACTGGCCTAGGTTATGGAAAAACACAGAGAGGGAGAAGGCTCTTTAGACGAAGAGGAAAGTTGCATCTTTTTCTACTCTCAAACATTGACAACCCTTGATCCAAAAAGCATTTCTGAAGCAAAATTTTCCAAAGATGCAGAACTAGCTTGTGTGTGTTTGTGTATGTGTGTACATGCATACATACATACATACACACACATACTATATGTATATGTATATGTATATATGTATATATGTATATATATTGTTCCAGCAGGAATGCATCACCATCACCGCCCTCATTGTTCTTACATTTTCCCACTGTCTCTTGTATTGCTAATCAAAGACCTTTTCAGAATTCATACTAGTCATAAAGAATCATTCCCATTCAACAAAGAGAGAAACAAGATACAGACTTGTTATTACATCACCATTTGTTTAATTATGATTTATTAAATAAATGACAATGACTGGGTTTAGTTAATATAATAAACCAAAGCCAAACAAATCACGTTATGTCTTATTTTGTTGCTTGAATTAGTCCATAGAGTTTCAAACATAATCAGCTAAAATGTCATTCAGTGGGCTATGGGTATGTTATTTACTCTTCCTGTTGTTTATGAGTCTGTAATTTTATTTATTTGTATAGCTGCCTATGTCACCAAAAGCAACTCTGGGTGACGTGCAGCAATCAGATAAAAACACAAATATAAAAATGACAGATGTAGAAAATATAGAAATCTGCTTAAAAAAATAAATAGCATAAAAAACATATACAAATCCCTAGGCATCAATAGGATAAAAATGGCCATCTCACCAATAATAATAATTAATAATAATAATAATTTATTAGATTTATAAACCGCCCCCTCTCCCCAAAGGGACTCGGGGCGGTGTACAGGAAAAATAAAAAAACCATATAAAACATACAATATATACATAGTTAAAAACGAATTAAATTAACCTGTACTAAAATTTAAGAACATTAAAATACAACCCAACCTATACTAAAATTCCCTAAAATCTAATATCCATATACGTATTTGGCAGATGATATATTATGAGAGTCAGGACTGTTACGCAAGACCAGCTTGCTGAAAAAAATATGTTTTAAGCGAACGGCGATAGAGGGGAAGGTCCGTGATAGTGCGAAGTTCGGGGGGTAGGTCGTTCCAGAGGGCCGGCGCTGCCACAGAGAAGGCCCTACCCCTGGGCACCGCTAGCCGGCATTGACCGGAGGTTGGTACCCTCAGTAGGGCCTCTCTGTGGGAGCGTATCGGACGCAGGGAGGTATGTGGCAGGAGACGGTCCCGCAAGTAGCTAGGCCCCGAGCCATGGAGCGATTTGAAGATGGTAACAAGCACCTTGAAGCGCACCCGGAAGGCCACCGGTAGCCAGTGCAGCTCGCGCAGGAGAGGTGTTACGTGAGTAACGAGAAGCTTCCAGAATCCCCAACGCGGCCGCATTCTGAACCAACTGGAGCCTCCGGGTGCACCTCAAGGGGAGCCCCATGTAGAGAGCGTTACAATAGTCTAAGCAAGACGTCACGAGTGCATCTCGGTCCAGAAACTGGCGTACCAGGCGGACCTGGTAGAATGCCCCCCTGGTCACGGCCGTCACATGGTCATCTAGGGACAGCCGGGAATCCAGGAGGACACCCAAGTTGCGAGCCCTTTCCGCGGGGGCCAATGACTCGCCCCCGATAACCAGCGATGGAGTAAGCTGGCTATGCCGAGACGCCGGAAACCACAGCCACTCGGTCTTGGACGGGTTGAGCCGAAGTTTGTTACTTCCCATCCAGAGCCACACAGCTTCCAAACACCGGGACATCACTTCGACGGCATCATTGGGGTGGTTGGGGGTAGATCTGTACAGCTGGGTATCATCAGCGTACAGATGGTACTCTACCCCACAACCACGGATGATCTCACCCAGCGGCTTCATGTAGATGTTAAACAGGAGGGGTGAGAGGACCGACCCCTGAGGCACCCCATAAATGAGTGGTCTCGAGGTTGACCTCTGCCCTCCTGCCAATACAAATTGCGACCGACCGGAGAGGTAGGAGGAGAACCACTGTAAAACAGTGCCCCCTAATCCCAACCTCTCTAGTCGGTGCAATAGGATACCATGGTCGATGGTATCGAAAGCCGCTGAGAGATCTAATAGGACCAGGATAGAAGAAAAACCCCTATCTCTGGCCCTCCAGAGATCATCCACCAATGTGACCAATGCCGTCTCGGTGCTGTGCCCAGGTCGGAAGCCGGACTGGCGCGGGTCTAGATAAGCAGTTTCCTCCAGGTGCCGAGAGAACTGCTGTACCACCACACTCTGTACAACCTTCGCCAAAAAGTGGAGCCATCTAAGCAGATCTCCAGTTTCCTAGGTGCTCCAGGCCTGATAACATAACCAGGTCTTGAGGGCTTTCCACTAAAGAGACTGAGTTAATTTAATTTTGGGGAGAAGAATGTTCCATAAGATGGGCACTACAAAAGAGAAGGCACATCTCCTGGTACCTACCAAATATGACTCTCTAATTGGTTGTTCCCTCAGCATGCCCTCTCTAATAGATCTAACAAGGCAGGCTGAAATAACTGGGGAGAGGTGATCTCTCAGGTAGCCTGTTCCCATGCCACGATGGCATAAAACCAGCACATTATATTTAGATGTGGAAGTGAACTGGAAACCCATGAAGCTTGCGATGCAGAAGCGCAATACACACTGTACTAGGAGCACACATAACTACCAGTGCTGCTGCATTTTATATCAGCTGAAGCTTCTAAGGCCATTGCCCCAGCTAAGCTGCACCGTGAATGCACATGCACCTCCAACCGGCCAGCTGGTTTTCTGGGTCTCTGCTGCACATGCGCGAGGGTGGGGTGAATGTGGAAGGTACATGCGCATATGCGGGTGTTGAGGCACGCTCACACGTGCATGCGCAGGGACTGAGGCCACAGGGAGTCACGCACGCATTGCATTATGGGTGCACATGTGTGCATGCACACTTTTAGCACACGGCAACAAAATGGTTAGTCATCATGGTTCTAGAGTTATCCTTCAAGGATTCTCCCATGTGGAGTGCATTGCAGCAGTCTAATGTGAAAGAGAGTAAGGCACGAGTGGCTGTAAACCTGCCAATCCAGGGTAGACAAGAAGGAGCTTTAAAAAGGTTCTTCCAGTCATAATTGCCACCATAGTTATGAGTCTAGGACAGCGGTTCTCATCCTGTGGGTCGCAACCCCTTTGGGAGTTGAATGACCCTTTCACAGGGATCGCCTAAGACCATTGGAAAACACATATTTTCTATGGTCTTAGGAACCGAGACACCAATTTTATGGATGGGGGTCACCACAACATGAACTGTATTAAAGGGTTGTGGCATTGGGAAGGTTAAGAACCACTGGTTTAGAAGGACCCCCAGATTGTAATATTGTTGCAGTATGTTGCATACAAAGTATGGTGCAGAAGAAGTAAAAGAAACCAGATTAGACGGAGAAAGAGAAAGAGAACGAGAAAGAAGACTAGGTGAAAATCAGAAATAGACTTTTTACTAAAGAAACAAAAAGGAAAGAGTTGGAGATCCAAATGACTGCAGTTGATGAATCATGAGACCATAACTCAGGGAGAGGTAGCACTGTTCAGCAAATGACTTCTGTGCCTGAGATGAAAGCAGATCATGTGAGTTACCAGAGTAACTGCATGAAACTTACCTGATTAGTCCACTGAAAAGTAGAAGACAAGATGATATGAGAACAGATGCAATTGCATCTGAAACACAAAATGAAGAATAGAAAAAGTACAAAAAGACAAATGAAGAGAAAAAATAAGAATGAGTGGGGAAATAATGACAAAAGTAAAAAAAGGTAGCAAATGTAAGGTGAATCAGGGAAGGGGAGGTGAAAATTACATTACTTTAAATGGCAGGTCTCTGCCAGTGAGAACCGCTGCACAAGAGATCTCCTGGAATTGACTGATGAAATTAACCTGAGTTCAAGTTGAGATGATAGAAAAATAAACATAGGAAATAAAAGTTAAAGGAGAAATAAAAGATAGTACATTCTTTCTCTGAGTGAAAGTTCTATAATTCAGGTATTTTTATTTATTTATTTACTTTATTGTCGTTGTACGTATATACACAGTATACCCATACAACGAAGTTCACAAAACACCCAGAGACCAGGCCCAACACACATGACAATCCCACATACACACACACACTCCAAAAATTCCCCACCCCTAAACCACCCAAGCATTCACACAACAAACAAGTAATGCTGTTCAATAGTTCATTGTTCATTGCTTAGTTCATTGTGGGATAACCAGGGATGGGTTCCTGCCAGTTCTAATCTCTTCTATAGAAGAGGTTCCACAAATCTACAGTGCTGTTTAGAACCGGTTCCATCTCCATCCCCCCGCCTGTCCGCACATCAAGATGAACAGCGAAAGGAGGAATTCTGGGAGTTGAAGTCCACAAGTCTTAAAGTATGAACACCCCTGAGGTTTTTTTCTAAAGGGTTGGGGTGCAAGGGTCTTGTAACTTGATAGCTTTAAGACTTGCATGCTTCAAGTGCCAGAGTTTCTGAGCCAACATGACTGGAGGAGGAATTCTGGGAGTTGAAGTCCACAAGTCTTAAAGCTATCAAGTTTAAACAGCCTGGTTTTTTTTTTCTAAAGCGTTAGGGGTGCAAGGGTCTTGTAAACTTGACAGCTTTAAGACTTGCGTGCTTCAAATCCCAGAGTTTCTGAGCCAGCATTTTGGTTGCTAATCAAGAGCGTTGTTAAGTGAGTTTTATCACATTTTACAAGTTGGCCATGCCCACCCAGTCACATGTCTGCCAAGCCACTCTCACCAGGTTACATGGCTGGTAAGCCACTCCCACAAAGCAGGCCACACCTACAGAAGAGGTTCTAAAAAAAATTGAAACCCACCACTGGAGACAACCAAGAACAGTGTTCACAATTGGTAAGAACCAAGTAGTTAAGGATTGGTTGCTAGAGAAGGAAGAGGGCTGACTATTTATTCTTGGGAATAATGAGTTTGGAAAGTAGATGAATCTCAAATACTTTGGCCACCTAATGAGAAAGAAGGACTCACTGGAAAAGAACGTAATGCTGGGAAAGATTGTGGGCAAAAGAAGAAGGGAACAACAGAGAATGAGGTGGCTGGATGGAGTTACTGAAGCAGTAGGTGTTGGCTTAAATGAACTCCAGAGGATGGTAGGAGGACCTTGTCCATGGGGTCACAATGGGTCGGACACGACTTTGCAACTTACAACAAAAGTAGATCTGTATATTCAAGTTTAGTTGCCAGATACAATTTTTAATATTACAATTGGAGCTAAATTGGAAGGAAAATCATTATCCTGGATACTATTTGATTAGGAGAGGCAAAATGAAAAAAAGAAGTGACAGGCAGGGAGAGGTAAAATGGAAAATGGGTACAAGCTATTCCATGGGAACAGAGTTTGTAAATATGGTGCCAGTATCAATTTCCATTCCCCCATTCTGAACTCTTGATTCAGGAACTTCATACTTAGGCTGATCCCACTGAATGTCAGTTTATCTGTAACAAACTTGTCCATGATGAAATTATGAATGAGAGGGCAGACCTGGTGTCCATCTGGCAATCCTCTTCCTCAGTGAGATCTATCCAACTGAGTACAAATTAACACATTAGCCTCAACCATACAGTTCCAAACATGGGTATAATGCCACATTTGTAAGCTGACAATAGGTACAAGCTGGGGTTGCTGCTATTTTATAATCTCTAAGTGTACAGAAACCAAACTTCACCAAAGTAGACACTGATGCCGTAATTAACATTATTGGATTGCATTATGGCCATACAGGATGTTTTTAAGTAGCACTTGTCTGAAATATCTAGCAAAAAAACTACTGGTGCTACAATAAATTGACACCTAATGTGTCAAAGCAAATTTTTATTTTGTGTTTCTCTGGCTCTGGCTCTCTCAATCTCTCTCTCTCACACACACAGACACGTTCCAAAAATAAGTATTCATTGCTCACCACGCAAGTGAAATACAGTTATTTGGAAAATCTGGAAAAGAATACTCCTTCCAATAAATGCAGGTTTTGCATTTATTCAGGAAATACATTCTAGACTACCTGTATATGAATGAGGTACCAACAAAAGGAACCTTCCCCCTCAAGAATACATATTTTTCATTGCCTCAACATTGCTAGTTACATCCCAAATTCTACATTTCCTAAGGCTCACTTTACCTTGAGGCACGGTAAAGCAGTACAACAAATGAACATGAGTATATTTACAATATCATACAAATACTAGATTAAAATTTCTTCAATGTAAGGGATGCTGTCAGGACTTGTCTACCTGGTTTGATGTTATCTGTATACTTTATTCTACCTCCCAGGTGTTCCTTATTACTGCTAAACTCCCCTTATTGTTTGCACTCACCGACCCCCACCTCCACTTACCTAATACAATCAGCTTACTTTGGCGGTTTGGCAGAACTTACTGAACTGAATCCAATTCTTTGCTTTCCCAATAATCTGGAAATAACCAGGGAAACATATGTGTTCAATTACATACAATGTTGTAGAATCAGAACACTTCACAGTACCATTGCTTTCCAATAACTGTTATTTCAAAACCATTGGGAATTATTTTTTGCATGTGAACAGAATTTCCTTGAGTCTGAATATGGACCAAATAGACCAAGAAACGAAGAGGATCATAAGTGGGTGTTTCAGTTAGACCATGAAATCATGGTACTAAGAGAAAAAACCCCAAAGATGCAAAGAATGCCTTAAAACATCTTTCATCACCTTGTATTCTTTTCAAAGTTAATTTTTCTTCTGAAAAATCCTAACAATCAGTAAATACCATATTAATAATGAGGAAAAAAGGGCTTTTCAAGAACTAACAGACCATTACCATGACATTATAAATACCTTACTCTTACAATTATTGCTTCCATTAAAAGTCCTAATTCATGATAATACCATGCTGGAAACTCTTCCTCACATCTATTTTTTCAACTTTTATATAACTCTTTTAATTACATTTTAAAAAGAAATATTTTGTGCCTACTATGAGGTTGAACCTATTTGTGCACTCTGTTTTTGTAAGAAAAGTTTTATTTAATTAATTTGATTTAACTTTTAGAAGATATTTATCACAAAGGCTAGGACTTTTTACCTATTTAAATTTTGGGTGACGGAACAGAAGAAAGTATATTAACCACTGAAAGCCTGAGTGGTTTTGCAATTTCTTTGAGCTTCATTTGAGTGATACAAAGAAGACAAAGTTTTGTGTGCCTTAAGGGGTATAATACAAAGATTTTTTTTCTTTGTAAGGAAGTGACTTTCACTTAATGCTATAGTTATCCTGCCTTTTGATCCTACTGCAATAAACATCATGGGGAAATTGTTTGCTTCCTTTCTCACACAAAAGGCACGTTCATGAATAACAATAAACCATAATTAAGTTCCAAGCACAGGCAGGAATCCCCTCTCCCGTTCCCTCCCTTGTTATTTGTAGAAGAATAAACCAGGCTTCAGGTTTGTTTCAGAAGATTCAAGGTTTGTTATGTAAAATCAAGAAATAGTGGTTTAAAATTATTTTCTAAACTAAACCTTTGGGTGGTAGAAAGCAATCAAAGAAAGATTGAGAATTTGAAAATGGTTCACATGATGAATTTTTAAATTACTAAATTATTTGATTCTCTTCTTTCCATACAGAAGAAAAAGAGACCAAGCAATGTATTCTCATCACATGCAAGTTCACTCTCTATCACCAAAAAAACATGCTATATATATATATATCTTTGGTACCAGGAAAAAAAACCTACTTCTTTCTTTAAAGTGGAAACTGCTAACATACAGAAATAATAACTCCATCATCATCATCACTGCTATTATTATTGGAAAAAGAGGTTATATATATATGACTACTGAAACATTCAGTAATGTTTCACCAACATTAATCAATAGCTTCTTAAAACTTTATGGTGATATTTAACAAATGTGTTTATCAATTGCTGCTTTCCTACCTATTTCTAGCAATTTTGTCAAAATAAAAGCAAAGGAATTCCCCACTGTTTACCTTTTTATTTTTGTTTTATCCTTAATAGGGAAAAGAATAGATATCCAAACTAATCTCAGACAACACAAACCAGTATGCATATTAATAAGACGATTCAATCTGCCATTATGTAGTGCAACCATATTTGATGAAAAGGGTAATTTTTCAAAAACATACAGATTTTTCTTACACAACAGCCTTTTTTTTAGTTCTCCTTAAAAATCTGAGATAATCAAGTGATAATGATACACAGTATTTTTAGAAAGTTATAATTCAGCATCTATAATGAAAGCTATTATTAGATTTAAAAAGAAATATGAAACAATAGTTCTGTGTATATATTTGTAGTTTGCCAGTGTATACATAACATAAAGATAAAATGGCATGGAGAAATATAGTGTGGTGTAAATTAGTTTTTACCTTTTTCTTTATTATCTTGGCTTACTATATCTTACTGTTGTTCTGGGAGTATAATGTTGTGTATAGTGGATATTTATTTACAGCATATAGTTGCCCATTTCACCCAGTTGACTGTATAACATATGGATTTAAAAAACACAAAAACCCACAGCAAAACCCCTGGGATTTCTTGTATGTATGCAATAAAAATCCATCTGAAAAAGCCTTTTGTTTCTTGTATACAGGTACTCCTAGTTTACCAACAGCTTTGTTAGTAAACATTCAAAATTAAATGGTGAAAAAAAACCTTTGCAACCAATCCTCAGATTTACAATAGCAGCAAATCCCACAGGCACATGATCACCATTCAGGTGCTTTGCAACCAATGTACATTTACAACTGTTACAGCATCCTGTACTCATGTGAACCCCCTTTACATGCTTCCCGATTCTCTTGCAACAATTAATAGAAAACATGAAGCTAAATTGCAAATCACAGCCACACAATGTCTTGTTTGGTGACCGAATTGGAAGTGACATTGGAAGTCTGTCCCAGTCACGTTTCTCCTTAGTGACGGCAGCAGGTAGTGATGGAATTGCCAGTCCCAATTGTGATTGCTAAACAACTACTTGTACAGTATTTCAAGCATACATTCTTTGTATGCCATGTGTGTGTGTGTTACGTTTGTGCTGATAAATAAATAAAGGGAGACTAGTATAGATCTATTTCAAGCTATTTAGCTCTCTTCAGCTAGCCACACTCTTACTGGGATTTGAACCTAGGAAGTACTACATATTAGGCAGTTGTAATTGCCACTAAGCCACAGTTCTCCTCCTTAATCAGCTGAGCCAGGAGAATAAGTATATATTGTGTCACAACACCCTGGCAAGCCCCAAATATGCGAAGGACCAGAACTGCTTCCCTTTTCTGTCTTTTGGTTCACCCTGGGAGCCCTACAGGCAGAAAGCTATTTTTTCGTTGCCTTTGTTATATTTAAGACCCAAATACAACAAGACCATCATACCTGCACCCATGACTACGAAAACATATATATATATATGCTTTCGTAGATTTTCACGGGTGTAGGTATGCTGGCATTGCTTGCTTCGGGTATTTTCCCGTGTATAAGGCATGGAAATGTTATTGTAACGTTTCGACAAGATCTCACTTGTCATCGTCAGGCTTTGGTCTGTGACAAACCAAAGTGTGGTCTGTCACAATCTAACGCGAAGCCAAACAACAGCAATGCAGCTCACCAGGTCAAATTCCTCTGCAACTCAGACTAACACAAGCACAACCAGGCCCCCACCCAAACAGAACATGCCCCCATCCAATCAGAGCACAGCCAAACTCCCATCCAATCAGAGCACAGCCAAACCCCCTACCAATCAGAACACACCTCCACCCAATCAGAATGCAGCCAAGCTCCCACCCAATCAAGTCACACCCCCACTGGTAGTTAAAAAGAGGAACCGGCTGAGATCTCACATTGCTCCTGGAAGCACCAAGCCCGAAGCACCAGCCTGAAGATGATGAATGAGATTTCATCGAAACGTCGTGAAGATACTTCCAATTCTACGCGGGAGAAAACCCGAACAACCAAAGACCTAGATACAAACACCCGCGAAAACCTCAGAAAACAAACATATATATATATATGTTTGTTTTCTAGTGTATATATATATACACTAGCTATACCCGGCCACGCGTTGCTGTGTATAGCTAGTGTATATATATATATATATACACTAGCTATACCCGGCCACGCGTTGCTGTGGCCCAATCTGGTTAAATGGCCAACCAATCTGTGTGTAGATCTACACCTGCACACATACACCCAACCACCATATAAGCCCCAACCTACCTACCTACTGTATTTCTCTCTCTCTCTCTCTCTCTCTCTCTCTCTCTCTCTCTGTGTGTGTGTGTCTATCCCTCTACCTACCTACCTACTGTATTTCTTTCTTTCTCCCTCTACCTACCCTACCTATTGTATATTCCCCTCTCTATCCGTCTACCTACCTACCTACCTACCTACCTACCTACTATATTTCTCCCTCTCTATCTATCCCCCTATCTACCTACCTGCCTACCTACTGTATTTCTCCCTCTCTGTCTATCCCTCTACCTACCTACCTACCTACTGTATTTCTTTCTTTTTCCCTCTATCTACCTACCTACCTACTGTATTTCCCCCCTCTATCCCTCTACCTACCTACCTACTGTATTTCTCCCTCTCTGTCTATCCCTCTACCTACCTACCTACTGTATTTCTTTCTTTTTCCCCTCTACCTACCTACTGTATTTCCCCCCCTCTATCCCTCTACCTACCTACCTACCGTATTTCTCGCTATCTATACACCTACCTACCTACCTACGGTATTTCTGCCTCTCTGTCTATCCTTCTACTTACCTACCTATTGTATTTCTTGCTTTCTCCCTCCACCTACCTACCTACCTACCTACCTACCGTATTTCTCCCTCTCTATCTATCCCCCTATCCACCTACCTGCCTACCTACTGTATTTCTGTCTATCCCTCTACCTACCTATCTACTGTATTTCTCCCTATCTATCTATCCATCCCCCCTACCTATGTACCTACCTACCTGCCTACCTACCTACTATATTTCTTCCTTTCTCCCTCTACCTACTTACCTACCTACCTACCTACCTACCGTCGCTCTTTCTTTCTTTCTTTCTTTCTTTCTTTCTTTCTTTCTTTCTTTCTTTCTTTCTTTCTTTCTTTCTTTCCACCTACCTACCTACCTACCTACCTACCTACCTACCTACCGACCTTATTTCTGCCTCTCTATCTATCCTTTGGGGATCATCTAGTCCAACTCCCTGCTAGGCAGGAAGCCCTATACCCATGATGGCGAACCTATGGCACGGGTGCCACAGGTGGCACACGGAACCATTTCTTAGGCCACTCGAGGCATTGCCCTGTCAGCTTCAGTTTGTATGTGTGCCCTGGCCAGCTGATTTAGGCCTTCTTTTGAGGCCATTTTTTGTCCTCTGGAGGTGGGGGAAGGCTGTTTTCACCCTCCCCAGGCTCCTATAAACCATCTGGAGCCTGGGGATGACGTAAAAAGCATGCCAAATGCAGGGGGTCTTGCACATAGCATTATGGATGTGACACACCTGTGCACATCGCCCCTGCACTCCCCCTGCTATTGGCACGTGAGCCAAAAAAGGTTAGCCATCACTGCCCTATACCATTTCAGACTAATGGCTATCCAACATCTTCTTGAAGACTTCCAGTGTTGGGGCATTCACAACTTCTGGAGGCAAGTTGTTCCACTGATTAATTGTTCTAACTGTCAGGAAATTTCTCCTCAGTTCTAAGTTGCTTCTCTCCTTGATTAGTTTCCACCCATTGCTTCTTGTTCTGCCCTCAGGTGCTTTGGAGAATAGCTTGACTCCCTGTTCTTTGTGGCAACCTCTGAGATATTGGAAGGCTGCTATGCTGTCTCCCCGTCCCTCTTTTATTAAACTGTATTTCTCCCTGTCTCTCTATTCCCCTATCTACCTACCTACTGTAATACAATAATACAATAGCAGAGTTGGAAGGGACCTTGGAGGTCATCTAGTCCAACCCCGCTGCTCAAGCAGGAGACCCTATGCCGTTTCAGACAAATGGTTTTCCAGTCTCTTCTCTCTTCAATGTTGGGGCATCCATAACTTCTGGTGGCAAGATGTTCCACTGGTTAATAGTTCTCACTGCCAGGAAATTTGCCCTCAGTTCTAAGTTGTTTCTCTCCTGGATTAGTTTCCACCCATTGCTTCTTGTTCTGCCCTCAGGTGCCTTGGTGAATAGCTTGACTCCCTCTTCTTTGTGGCAACCCCTGAGATATTGGAAGGCTGCTATCATGTCTTCCCTAGTCCCTCTTTTATTAAACTGTATTTCTCCCTGTCTCTCTATTCCCCTATCTACTGTAATACAATAATACAATAGCAGAGTTGGAAGGGACCTTGGAGGTCATCTAGTCCAACCCCGCTGCTCAAGCAGGAGACCCTATGCCGTTTCAGACAAATGGTTTTCCAGTCTCTTCTCTCTTCAATGTTGGGGCATCCATAACTTCTGGTGGCAAGATGTTCCACTGGTTAATAGTTCTCACTGCCAGGAAATTTGCCCTCAGTTCTAGGTTGCTTCTCTCCTTGATTAGTTTCCACCCATTGCTTCTTGTTCTGCCCTCAGGTGCCTTGGTGAATAGCTTGACTCCCTCTTCTTTGGGGCAACCCCTGAGATATTGGAAGGCTGCTATCATGTCGTTCCTAGTCCTTCTTTTCATTAAACTGTATTTGCTGTCAGATGGGTGATTCTTTGTAACAGTTTGGTTCAGTTGGTATTAAACAGTTTAAAGCAGCTGCCTGGCTCCATTTTTTTTACCTCAGAGAACAGTCCTGAGCAGAATTCCCCCCCCCCCCATCTATGGGCCACCTGGGAGTTTGCTATCCTCTGTGCCTTTTTGGCCCCAAGAGGCCACCGTATGAGGCTTTTCCAACACTGGCAGTTGAAAAGCAGTTTGATGGGCGTGGCTACAGGGATGTTAAATCACATTTCAGTGAGTACATTTTTTTGTGTGTCATTTGTACACAACACACGTGTGCTAGGCACAAAATGATTTGGTATTCTATTATCCGAAGTGCTGTTTTCTGAGGTTTTCTGAGGTATATATATATATATATATATCTATATCTATATCTATATCTATATCTATATCTATATCTATATCATCTATATCTATATCTATATCTATATCTATATCTATATATACATATATATATATCTATATCTATATCTATATCTATATCTATATCTATATCTATATCTATATCTATCTATCTATCTATCTATCTATCTATCTATCTATCTATCTATCTATCTATCTATCTATCTATCTATCTATCTATATATATATATATATATATATATGTAGGTCTTTGGTTGTTCGGGTTTTCTCCCGCGTAGAATTGGAAGTATCTTCACGACGTTTCGATGAAATCTCATTCATCATCTTCAGGCTGGTTCTTCCGGCTTGGTGCTTCCAGGAGCAATTGCTCCTGGAAGCACCAAGCCGGAAGCACCAGCCTGAAGATGATAATAATAACTTTGCATTTAATAACTTTGCATTTATTAACCGCTCCCTCTCCCCACAGGGACCCGGGGCGGTGCACAGGAGAAACTAAAAACAATATAAACAATCGATACAAAATATATACTTTAAAACACCATTAAACTATGTTATCCCGTGCTAAAAAATTAAGACCCATTAAAATACATTTAAAAATCTATAGACAGAGAGACTATCCAAGGCCGGCCAGTCGAAAGAAATGGGTCTTTAGTTTCATACGGAAGGAGCGGAGGTCCGTGGTCGTTCTAATATCGGGGGGAAGGTCGTTCCAGAGGGCCGGGCCCGCCACAGAGAGAGCCCTTCCCCTGGGCGTCGCCCGCTGACAAAGTCTAGTGGACGGCACCCGGAGAAGTCCCTCTCTGTGGGAGCGAATCGGTCGTGAGGATGTATGGGGCAGGATCCGATCCCGCAGATAGCTAGGTCCCGAGCCATGGAGCGCCTTAAAGATGATAGTTAGCACCTTGAAGCGCACCCGGAAGACGACAGGCAGCCAGTGCAGCTCGCGCAGGAGTGGTGTAACGTGGGTGAACCTGGTGGTCCCCATAATTGCCCGCGCGGCTGCATTCTGAACTAACTGAAGCCTCCGGGTGCACCTCAAGGGAAGCCCCATGTAGAGAGAGTTACAATAGTCCAGTCGGGATGTCACGAGGGCATGAGTGACTGTGCGAAGGGCGTCCCGATCCAATAGGGGGCGCAATTGGCGAACCAGGCGAACCTGGTAAAACGCCCTCCTGGCCACGGCTGTCACTTGCTCTTCCATAGACAGCCGGGTATCCAGGAGGACACCCAAATTGCGCGCCCCATCCACAGGGGCAAGATGTTCGCCCCCTATGGCCAGCGTTGGAAAAAGCTGGTTGAATCGGGCAGCCGGAAACCACAGCCACTCGGTCTTGGTCGGGTTGAGCCTGAGTCCGTTACTTCCCATCCAGATCCGCACGGCTTCCAGGCACTGGCACATCACCGCTACGGCATCGTTGGGGTGGTTTGGGGTAGATATGTACAGCTGGGTGTCATCAGCGTACAGGTGGTAATCTACCCCAAAACCACGGATGATCTCACCCAGCGGCTTCATATATGCGTTAAACAGGAGAGGCGAGAGGACCGACCCCTGAGGCACCCCGCATGTGAGGGGTCTCGGGGTCGACCTCTGCTCTCCTGCCCGCACAAATTGCGATCGGCCAGAGAGGTAGGAGGAGAACCACCGTAAAACGGTGCCTCCCACCCCCAACCCCCCCAGCCGATGCAATAGGATACCATGGTCGATGGTATCGAAAGCCGCCGAGAGGTCTAATAGGACCAGGATGGAGGAACATCCCCCATCTCTGGCCCTCCAGAGATCATCTACCAACGCGACCAATGCCGTCTCGGTGCTATGCCCGGGCCGAAAGCCGGACTGGCGCGGATCTAGATACTCAATTTCCTCCAGGTGACGGGGAAACTGTTGTGCCACCACACTCTCAACAACCTTCGCCAAAAAGGGAAGGTTGGAGACTGGACGATAGTTGTTTAAAAGAGCTGGGTCCAAAGAGGGCTTCTTGAGGAGGGGCCTCACCATAGCCTCTTTTAGGGAAGCAGGCAAGGAACCCTCACTCAAGGATGCGTTGACAACCTCTTGGAGCCAGCCTCGTGTCACCTCCCAGGATGCCAGTACAAGCCAGGAGGGGCACGGGTCCAATAAACATGTGGTGGCTCGCAGTCGCCCACGTAACCTGTCCATATCTTCGGAAGTAACGGAGTCAAATTCCTCCCAAACAAGATCTCTCTCGTGGCATCCCACTGGGCCATGAATGGGGGCTAGCTCACTCTGTATCTGAGCGGTTTTCTCCTGCAGAAAAGTCACAAATTCCTCTGCTCTACCCTGTAGTGGGGCTTCCCGCTCCCTCTGTTGGAGGAGGGAGCGGGTCACCCTAAACAGGGCGGCAGGGCGGTTTTCTGCGGATGCTATGAGAGTGGCACAATGATGACATTTGGCCACTCTCAGCGCCACAATGTAAGTCCGTAAATGGGCTCTTACCTGTGTCCGGTCAGATTCAGAACGGCTAGACCTCCATCTTCCCTCTAGGCATCTCTTGCGGCGTTTCATCACCCGCAGCTCCTCAGTAAACCAAGGAGCCAGGGTGGTTCGCCGCCGCAAGAGAGGCCGCAAGGGCGCGACCCGATCCAAGGCTCCCACGGCCGCAATGTTCCATGCGGCCGTGAGGTCCTCGATCGGGGCGCGGGTCAGGGAAACAGGAAATGGCCCAAGCGCTGTCTGGAACCCATCCGGGTCCATCAGGCGCCTGGGGCGGTACCAGATTGGTGACTCTGGTTCCGCCTCCCCGCGGAGGGGAGCAGCGGTCGGAAATGAGATGAATGAGATTTCATCGAAACGTCGTGAAGATACTTCCAATTCTACGCGGGAGAAAACCCGAACAACCAAAGACCTACATACAAACACCCGCGAAAACCTCAGAAAACAAATATATATATATATATATATAAATGTAAAATAGTTTGTACGAATCCACTAATCTCAAAAAGTACCATATATAGTGGTACCTCGGTTCATGAACTTAATTCGTGAAATGATTCTGGTCGCGAACCGAATTGTTCGTGAACCGAGGCACAGTTTTCCATATGCTAAAAGCATAACAAAAATTAAAAAAAAGTCACTGAAAGTACTCACAGTGTGCGTGCTAGGGCTTTTTTCTGTGTTTTCTTTTCTCTACGATCTTCCTACAGGAAGTCGCAACCATGTGACAGCCAGGAATACATTAAAAATGGCCGCGGTTCCTGTTTGTGAACCGAAGCAGAGTTCGTGAACCGAAGCACATTTTGAGGAAAAATTCTGTTCGCAAACCGAATTGGTCGTGAACAGAGGCGTTCGTGAACCGAGGTACCACTGTATATATATATGTATACATACACACCCACACCCACACACACGCACACACGCACACACAACATACACACACACACACACATACGCGCACAAACACAACAAACACACACACACATTCTTTGCTGTACAAAATGCAAAAGTTAATTATTTTTCTCTGATCCTTTCAAAAAAGGATTACAGGACCCCCCAGCACCCCAAAAATGTAGGAAGAATGCCCTTTGTTTTAACACAAGAAACCCCCAGCAACCACAAAAATGTGGAAAGAACCCCATGTTTTTACACAGGAGTTCAATGTAAGAGTACATTCGAAACCATCCCAATTCTTATCTAATATTACTAAAAAATTCACTTTGGCCAACTTCCTTGTAAAATGCTAAATTTTTGGCCAACTTCCTTGTAAAATGCTAAATTTTCACATAAAAACTTCAATAATAGGCTAGGAATTGATCTTCAAATGTAATGTTCTTCAAATGAATAAATATTTATTCATTCTGTCATACTTACAGAGTTATATAGATTGTATATCTTTTGCTTCAATCTCCTGCTCAGTACAGGAATCACTAAACAATCTCTGGAAATGCCCATCCTGCTTCCATTAAAAACTTCCAACTTTACTGTTCTAAACACACTCTCCTAATGCTTAACAGTTCTTGTCAGAAAAAAATATATCACTATTTATCCCAAATCTCGTTTTAATTTCAGCCTCTTATTCTTCTCAATATCTTCAAAGAAAATATCTACACTCTTGCATGCAACATTTTTTTAGATATTTGTAGATCATTGTCATATCCTTTTGTGATATAAACCATGCCCAATCTTTTCCACCATTGATTACAGGGCTTGTCTCCAAATGCCTTATCTTCCTGGTAGTTCTGCTCCAGCCTTTCCATTTTCCAGATTATAATCTACAGCAGGGGTCCCCAAACTCCGATCTGCGGACCAGCACCGCTCCGCAGCATGCCAGAAACTGGGCCATGCAAACAAGTGTAGCTCCATCCGTGGGATACAGGCAGCATGTGAAACCATGCATCCTCTGGTCCATGGAAAAATCTCTCTCTACGGAACCAGTCCCTGGTGCCGTAGAGTTAGGGTTGGGGGCCATTGATCTACAGAATGATGTAAAGCCTCAGGGATGCAATTATTAAACCAGTTGCAAATTCACTAAATTCCAATATTCTCTAACCCATTTTTTTTTACAGTCTATATAAAGATGTATGTAATCTTTGCTTACTGATGAGAACTAGGACTTAAGAAATGCTACCTTAGAAACGCTACACCATTTCAGACAAATCATTGTCCAATCTCTTCTTAAAGTTCTGGAGCACCCATAACTTCTGGAAGTAAATTTTTCTACTGAAAAATTGTTCCAGCTTCAGGAAATTTCTCCTTAGTTCTAGATTGGTTCTCTTCTTGGTTAGTTTCCATTCACTGTTTTTTGTCCTGCCTTCAGGTGCTTTGGAGAATAGGTTGTCCCCCTTTTCTTTCTGGCAAACCCTGAGATATTGAAACACTGCTGTCATGTCACCCCTATTCCTTCTTTTCATTAAACTAGACACACCCAATTCCAGCAACTGTTCTTTGTGTGTTTTAGCCTCAGTCCCTTAATCATCTTTGTTGCTCTTCTCTACACTCTTTCTTGAGTCTCAACATCTTTTTTACATTATGGTGACCAAAACTGGATGCACTATTCCAAGTGTGGTCTTACCAAGACAGTATAAAGTAGTATTAACACTTCACGTGAACTTGATTCTATACCTCTGTTAAAAGCCAACTGTACTGGCTTTTTTGGCAGCTGTAGCACAATGCTGGCTCATATTTAAATGATTGTCCACTAGGACTCCAAGATCCCTCTCATAGTTACTACTATTGAGCCAGGTAACACCTATTCTATACCTGTGCATTTGGTTTTTCTTGCCTAAATGTAGCACCTTTCTTTTCTTTACATTGAATTTCATTTTTTTAGATAGGTTGTTTGTTAAATGTATATGGAACATATATCTATCTAAGAAAATGCAGAGATTTCCAAAATTTCCATGAAAAGGTTTTTAAAATAAAAAATACAAAACACACAACCTGTAAAGTAAAATGAGTAGTGATAAAGAGTAGTGATGCTTCATACTGTTCATGAACTCTTAAAAATCATTTGCATGGTTTTAGAAATTACATTTTTTTAAAAATCCCCAGTTGCATATTCTGTTAAGCGTAAGTATGTTTATGTTGTAATTCTCATTCCTCCCCCCACAGCAAAATTATTGTGCATATACTGTAGAAGTTGCCTTGAACATTTTATACATGCTACAGTTCCCAAAGAACTTCAGAAATAACAGCCCGTCTCTGAAAAAGCAATATGTGAAAGAAAAGAGCAAACTATTCAAGCCCTGCTTATGAACTGAAGGAGAAATAGCACATCCCATTTACATGGTAAGCTACAATATAAAGCAAATCTCCTAAACTAATTAAGTCTCTAATCAAAGTGCTTATACTGAGAATGAAGACCAAAATCATTATATATCTAATGTCTTTTGTCTAAATGTACATGCTTCCTACAACTAAACCCAAGAACAGTTTCTAGCTTTTCAACTTTTAAGCAGCTTTTTGAAACACTTTTGGAAGCTGTCTTAAAGAACACCAAATGTTGAGTTCGTTGCTGAATGAGTTAAGTTTACATAATATCACTATCGATAAGGGGTGTCAACCTCAAGGCCCAGGAGCTGGAACAAGCCTGTGGGGTGCTTAGATCTGGCCCATGGAAACAATGAAGGACTAGCCCATGGTGCCTCTACCAGCAAAATGGAGCTTGGGAGGGCTGCATGTGGTCCCCCCGAGCTGCGTTTTTGCTGGGAGAGGTTTGCAGGAGGCCATCGCAACTGGAAACAGAACTCGCGAAGGACGTGCGTGGCCCCCGAGTTCTCTTTTCGCTGGCAGAAGGTTGCAGGAGGCCATCACAGCTGGAAACAAAGCTTGAGAACCTGCTTTCACTGGCAGAGTGCTTGGGCCACCACAGACGTCCCCGACAGGAATAACGTTGAGCTGGCCAAGCCCACCCCAGCCACACCCGGGCACCCAAGGTCAAACACAACCCTAATGTGGCCCTTAATGAAATCAAGTTTCACATCCCTGCTATAAATGATTGGCAGATTTATCGTAACCTTAGCAATTATTTACTATGTAATGACACAGATAATAGTTTAGACAGCTTTTGGAAAATTAATTACCTCCATACAAAATTGTTATGATAATCAACAATAAACAAATTGGTAAATACACATTTCCCCTGAAATGTCAAGTCATTTTCTTTGATTTTCTTGAGGGAATAAACTTTTGCTGGACAGTTTGTATTAATTATATTTTGTGAAATGTAAACAAAAAAGTCAAACTAAAGAATTCTCTGTAGTGCAGTTTACCGCTGTAGTTAAAAGTATTATGTCACAAAGTACTATTTCAGTAACACAAAATAATACTCTTTATCTCTCATGATGTTGATGCTATTATTTTTTATCAATATATATATTATGTATCAGCATGGGTTGAATCTCTTCTTGAAAAGTTAACTGATATTTGTTATATATCATTTATCATCTATATTTTAATTCATTCTTAATTTGTCTTTACCCATTCCTTTTACACATTCAATTCACAATTTCTTAAGTAATTTTCTGTAAACCCATATTTTATATTTGTACGGATTTTTTTCTTATTTATTATCATTAACTCTTGTTTTCTATTTAGGTACTTAAGGCTAAGTAGTCTTTTATTCAGGATTCTCTTGTATGAAAAAGAAGAGACATAATTACCACCAAAAACTTCAATTTTCAGTACTAACAGCAAGTTGGTTTACATATTTTTTCAAAAAACATTCTTGTCTGTTCAATCTTGTTCCTTATTTCTAAGTTATTATCCTATCTTTTATTCAAAATGCAGTCTACACATCAATACTATCATAGCCTCTGCAATTCTTTTCTATAAGCTAAATGTTTAGTTCCAAAAGTTTATTTTTATTGATAAACATCATTTTTTTCTGAATTATGTTTACCCGATAAAGTTTATTTGGGTAAAATTTACTTGCTATTTCCTAGTAGAACAATATAATCTACACAATATGTTTATTATTATACTATTAATTTCTAAACTTTTTTCCTGTGTTTATTCCATACTTTTAATACTGTGCTCATGATTAAAGAATCTCTTATATCTTGTGTGTTTCAATATTAAGCCAAAGATATTTATATAAACCATCTGGGTATATTGCTCCC
The DNA here is from genome assembly GCA_039707465.1 of Rhabdophis nuchalis. NCBI lineage: Eukaryota > Metazoa > Chordata > Lepidosauria > Squamata > Natricidae > Rhabdophis > Rhabdophis nuchalis. Next base: position 208,477,178 of record CM077644.1, read on the forward strand.
TTACAATAGAAGCAGCCCAGCTCTAAAGTAATATAATCTAGTCTTTGATGCACATGAGACATCTGGCTTGATAAAACAATTTGAAATTTGATACTACCAATCCACATCAATCTTTCAGGTCTTCAAAAATCTTAACCTTAACCCTATCCCATGCAATACCAAGCTACTGATATCCAAAATAAACTACCTTGGAAATGTAACAAAGCTCAACCAAGCAATACAAAATCCTATGGATTAGGGAAGAACCAGGGGCAAAGTATGGAAGAATGAAAGATGGAGATGCTATATGCCCATGATGGCGAATCTATGGTATGCCTGCCATGGGTGGCACGCACAGCCATTTCTGAGGGCACGTGAGGCGTTGCCCTGTCAACTACAGCGCGCATGCTTGAACTGGCCAGCTGAATTTCGGCCATTTTTTGCAAAAAACTACCCAATGTGCAAACCGGAAGTTCGGGAATGCACTTCCGGTTTGCGCGTTGGGATGTTTTTCACCCTGCAGAAGACCTCCGGGGTGGCGGGGGAGGCCGTTTACGCCCTCCCCAGACTCCAAGAAAGCCATGCGTATCTGCACGGGGCAGTGGGAGGGGGATCACGCATACATGTGCATGGAGCATGGCATGTGGAAAGGCATTAAATTCTGGGATGGTCAAATGAGCATGTACGATAGTGCGCATACACTTGCTTTTCACACCTAAGGTGAAAAAGATTTGCCATCACTGTTATATCAAAGCCCCTCTATCAACTCAAGACATTTGCCATGGCAGTGTTTACCCAATTCCACCTCCATGCCCTCTGATTAATATAAACAGTCCTCAACCTATGACCACAATTGCAACAGAATTCGGTTACTCAGTGAGATGGTCATTAAGTGAGTCATACACAAATGTACAACCTTGTTTTGCCACAGGCATTAAGGGAATCACTGTGGGGGTTTTAAGAAAAAAAACACCAGATGAGAACCTTGCAAACCGTGGAAACATATGTAGCTGACCTTATAATGATGAATCCAAATAAATTTGTACTTTTCAGAGGGGATCTCAATGCTAGATTGGATCCCAATGACAACACTTCTATTTAAACCAAAAAAACCTCCCCTCCCATTTCTAAAGATGAGAGATTCCTCCTTACCTATTGCTTAGAACAGGGGTCCCCAACCCCCGGGCCGCGGACCGGTGCCGGTCCGTGGCTGGGTGGGAGCCGGGCCGCAGGGCTGGAGAGGAGGAGGAGGAGGGAGCAGCCCCCTGAGCAGAGCACGCGGGAGAACGCAGGCGCGGCTCTTCGCGCCGTTGGAGTGTGGCTCTTCCTCCTCCCTCGTCGACGGAGGGACTCCGATTCCCTCCCCTGCTGGCATGCCGGCCACTCGTTTTCTTCCAAGGGCTGCGGAGGCTCCGCGGACGGGGAGGGAACTGGCGGCCGTAGGGAGGTTGCTCCGGCGGCGCACAGGAGTCCCTCCGTCGACGAGGGTGGAGGAAGAGCCCCCACCATCCTCCTGCGTTCTCCTGCGCACTCTGCCCAATGGGCTGCCCCCTCCTCTCTCCTCCTCCTCTCCAGTCCTGCAGCCCGACTCCTACCCAGCCACGGAGCCTGATCGAGCAAACGAGCGACCAAGCACAGCGGACGGGCTGAGGAGGCTGGGGGGGGACGGGGGACAACGATGACAGACACACATAGAGAGACAGAGAGAGGGAGGGAGGGAGAGAAAGATAGACAAGAGAGAAAGAGACAGAAAGGAAAGAAAGATAGAAAGAGATACAGAAAGAGAGAAAGAGAGAGAAAGAAAAAGAGAGAGAAAGAGAGAAAGAGAAAAAGAAAGAAAGAGAAAGAAATAAAGAGAGAAAGGGAAAGAGAGAAAGAAAGAAATAGCGAGAGAAAGAAAGAGAGACAGAGACAAAGAAAGAGAAAGAGAGAGAGAGAGAGAAAGAAAGAAAGAAAGAAAGAAAGAAAGAAAAAGAAAGAAAGAAAGAACTTATGACCACAGTTGAGGCCAAAAGTTTGGTTGCTAACCAAGATCATTGTTAAGTGAGTTTCACATTTTCCAAGTTGGCCACGCCCACCCAGTCACATGACTGCTGAGCCACTCAGCCGGTCCGCAGAATTTTCTTTAAAATGAAACCGGTCCCTGGTGAAAAAAAGGTTGGGGACCCCTGGCTTAGAAGACCAAAAATCAAACTTTGCAGTTCTCTGGGTCAAACACATTTTAAATAGTATACTTGAAAGTGACCATCCAGCCAAATTCACTTAACTATCTGGCTCCAGAATGAGTGCTATTGATTATATAATTGTCTCCAGGGACCTTCTGCTTTAGGCAAAGGCCCCAGAAGTTATGCCTAAATTTGACAGTGATCATTTTCCAAGCCTGCTTCAGTTAAACGCTTTCACTCAAGAAACACATATTGAGGATTACTACCAAACTTACTAATGCCAGCAAAAAGAACTTCCTGCTAAGCAAGTGAAAAACCGCCCTCCCGACCTGAATCAAATAATAACAAAGCTACTAGTCTCAGATCACCTACTGAACCACCAGTCTGCCCTGACATCAGATCAATCTCCTGATGTACTCTTGAATAACAATAACACCCTTACCCAAGAACTCCACCGGCATCTAATTCATATTAACAATGCATCCTCAAAGCAACAACAGCACCATTCCAAGCCATGGTATCAAGCATGGAAATCAGGAAGCTCAGGAAGTTCAAATGTATATAAGGGTTTATTGCAAGCTTAAGCTCTCTATAAGAATCTGAACTACTAACCATTAAAGCAAATTGGCAGTAGATAAGTCAGTGAAATTGAAGGTGAGCTGGGCTTAGATCACTTGTGGGCACAAAGTCCCTCGAGACTAAGGACACGTTTGACCAGAGGTGAAATCCTCCCGGTTTGGCCCGGTTGTCCCTGGTTCTGCAAACCGCTAGTAAAAAAAAGCTTCTGAAGATCGCGCAGCTCAGCTGTGAGCTGCGCGATCATTGGAAGCTCACCCCCCCCCCCACTTTTTAAAGCATTTTTTTGCCAGTTCAAACAAATAGGCAGGAAACAAATGCTTTAAAAAGTGACAAAAAGAGCTTCCGACAATCTGCATGATCACCTAAAGCTTCCGTCCATCCCCCCCCCCTTTTTAAAGCATTTTTTCTGCCAGTTTGGGCAAATAGGTAGGGAAAAAATGCTTTAAAAAGTGAAAAAGTTGGCCATGCCCACCCAGTCACATGACCCCACCACCACCAAGCCACACCCACAGAACCAGTGGGGGGGGGGAAATAGGTTTCACCACTGGTTTGACCCCTCCCTGGGCTCAGCCTGGTCATCTCCTACACATGATTTGACAAAGATTGTGTTGTGTTAATGACAGTTCAATGATCTGAGCTAACACGTCTCCCAATTTTGCATCATTAGAACTTGTTCAGTTCAAATTTCAAAGATCAGCCATTTAAATTCCAGAATGTGTCTCTAATATCACCCCACAACTAAGGTAGGAGCCCAGAGTGTGAGTGACTATTGACTCAGGTTGTCTTTTCCCCCCCTTGCTCCGCTAACTATGAGGGATGATTTTCAGTCCACATGGAAAAAGACAGTGGAAACTAAACTCTAATCCTTGGGCTTCTTTCCAGGTCTTCCATAGGATATGATCAGGCAAAAGCATTCATTAGCAGTAGATACAGCAGCAAAAGCAGCAGATACAGAACACCAATGGGGCCTAGCCAGGTCTCCAGCCTTTATTGCCAATGAGACCAATAGCTATTCTCCTATGGCATACTTAACTAACCACTAGAAGCTCTTTATTCTGGCACAATGTCATGTCTTCCCTTCTGTTAGATTTGCGCACAGAGGGAGTTCAACACAGGTAGGCTCAAGAACAAGCAGTTTATTGGCAAACAACAACAGTAAAAAAGACAGAACTCAAAAGTGCGGTAGACAGGGTACTCCCTGCTTGACAGCTATTTATACAGGAGCTGTCAAGCAGGGAGCCAATCAGGCATCCTAGTAACCCAGGCTCAGCCAGTCGCGTCTTAGCCAATCAGACACGACTGGCTGTTGCCTGGCTTTTTCAAAGGTTGAGGTTGAAGACTTGTGGCCGTTCATAAGTCGAGGACCGATCGCAAGTCGAGGACCCCAACACTTCTTCTCCCCCTAGCGAGCACGGATGCGTGGCAGACCTAGCATGCGTACTCGCTTAGGTAGGCGGGGTGACAGCGGACCCGCCCAGAATGCCTCAGATGCATTGGAGAGCCCGGTGAGGTAAGACGTCCCCGTGGAAGCTCCTCCCTGACGGGGGTGTAGCTCCAGGTGACATCACTGCGATCTGGTGATGGAGGTGGAGCCATCGAAGCTGGTAAGTCCCGGCGAGGTGGCGAGGCGGTTGGAAAGGAGGAGTCCACAGGCTGCCAGAAGGCGGTGGCCGGGTAGGGGAGGCCTGATGACGCGAAGGCCTCAATCTGCGGGCAGGCGGCTTGAGGTAGCATGGAAGAAGCATGCCGGAAGGCGGCATCCAGGGAGGGAAGGCCTGACTCTGAGAAGGCCTCTTGCGGAGAAGGCGGAACCACCGATGGAGGTGAAACTGAAGGCCCTTCGGGGGCAACTTGGTAGGCCGGGCCTGATTCAGGGAAGGCCTGTTTATTCTGGCACAATGTCATGTCTTCCCTTCAGCTGTCTTTGAAGGCAAATACAAGATGATCCTGCTGTGGTCCATCAGTGGCCAGCAGATTCGGACAGTGAGGAGGTTGGGGAGGATCATGGGCCAGTCCTGGAATCTGGAGAAGGCTCTGATGAGGGCTCTGTGTAGGAGGCAGAGATGAGGCCCTCTGACAGTTATAAGCTGCTTTCTGAATCAGACATCATTCACGCAGACGAACAGCTGGAGCGAAAGGCGAGTGGAGTTTACAGTAGATAATTAGTTCGCTTTATTGCTTCATGACTCTCAGAGGCTCCTCAGAGTTTTGAAGATATCGGCCTGGCAGCCCTCAAGCCAGATAAGGTCTGTGACTGTAAATTCACCCTTGAAAGACTTTGCTGGATGTGAATGAGAGGAATTCACAGTAACTTAATAAAATGAGGGCTTTTTGCCAGGACAAGGAGTCTGCTTCATGGTTTGGAGAAGCCTAGGTCAGAAAAAGATCCCCTATCTGGATTGACAATGCCCCTGTGACTCTGAACACCTGGAAACTCAAGTGTGTGCACTTCACCAGTCCAGTCTCTGTATTACAGAGACATTTTTACTAGCCCCAGTTCACCAGAGTGGACAGGACAATTTCATACCTCCCTGCTGCTTTCAGTTACCAATATTATCTAATGTTGCCAGGTTCTGAACAGCAGAACTTTTTTAATCCATCAGAAGATGGGCTGTGCCATAAGCCAGTGTTAATGAGCATCTAGTTCACATTTCTAAAGCTCTGTTTATTATGATAGATCTAGTTTGCCATAGTCTCCTATAGTAGTATACTCACATCCTACTCCTATTCCTCCTTTTAGACTTTTCAAAGATTTCTGTTTTTATATTTTCTAGATTTTTATATGTATAGTATTTTTTTATTCGAATGTATCGTTTACACTTTTTAATTCTTTGTAAGAATTAAACCCTTCTTATGCTGGTCCTTGAGCGTAATAAAGACTTGATTTGACTTAACTTTAACCCTCACCATTTTATTTGATCATATAAAATTAATTAATTGTCTTTGCCAATCATTTAATATCTTAATATCAATTCTTACTGGAATTGTTAGAAATAAAAGTAAATAAAAGTAAAAACATTCATTTTTACTGTTGCTATTTTTCTAGCCAAGCCAATTTTAGCTTTCTCCATTTAAAATATCCTTGTCATTATATTTTTCAAAGTCTATTAATAGTCTGAAGGAAGTCTTTATTATGGTTTGCTAGCTCCTAATCTTTTAACAGTAATATAAAACTGTGTTATTTGCTGCAAGGGTTCCTTCGCTTTTTTAGGTAAATTCTCAAATGTAAACATGTACATCTTGTTCTTGTTAACCTAATATCCTGCTACCAAGCCATGCTCTTGATACCAAGTGATAAGTGATACTATTCATTGCAAAGAATGCCTTGGATGAGTAACTGAAAGTAGAACATAATGTATATATAATATTAATTTATGTTCTTAATTTTATTTCTTTGTGACTTCCTTGCCAATAATTCTAATGCCAGAAAAAAATAAGGAGGAAAAAGGGAAGGATTTTTGGGCATAAAGATCAGTTTATCATTATCTTGGCATTTTTGTATATAAATATTCTTTATCCATGTAAGAAAATTCAAACTGCAGTTCATCTTTATTCAGGAATATAAAAGACCATTGCAAATTATCAATGACTTAATCTGAATTTAGAAAAATAATGGTTGATTTTTGAAAGTATATTTTTTAATAAGATTGAAAATATGTGTTACTTTTTTCATGTGTCTCTTCAGGACAAATCCACTCTGGTTAGGACTTATGAGATAAGTTAAAAAGCTGTTTAATATCTTTGCAAGTATTGCCATAAACAGCTTTTAATTTACATTCAGTAAAGACATAGGTCTAAATGACTTTGGGCATGTTGAGCCATTTCCTTCTGTCAACTTTGTATAATAAAAAGGACAACTAGAGAACATACATGAAACCATCAACTACATCTTCAAAGCAGAAAAATTCACAAAGGAAAAAGAAAACACACACTACCCACATCAGCAGAGACAACAATGGCAAACTAGAAACACAGGTTTATTTTAAAAAGCAAAACATCCACACCAACCAAGTTGCTCATTTACCAACGTAACAACCCAACTTCCCACCGGTAAAGCTGTGAAAGAACACTATTTAGATGAGGACAAACATATTTCAGTATCCCTGAATATCCCAAAAAGGAAACATCTATACATCTTCCAACAAAATGGATATCCAATTATCCATGCAACTTCATCAAAAAGTGCCTGACCAACATAGCACAACCTACACAATCTGTGAAAAGGATAAAATTGTCATGCTTCAAAAACATCTCAGAAACCACCAATAGACTATTACAACCACATGGCATAAGCATAGCACAAAAACCAACTAAAGCCCTCTAAAACATCCCAAATAAACCAAAAGAACAAGCAGCCCAAAAAAAGAAACAATCTACAATATACAGTATAAGGATTACAACAGTCACTACATAGGGCAAACAGGCAGAAGATGGGAGGAACACATCCATAAACAGCAACTAGCTGTCCGAAGACACAATGAACACTCCTTAATTTCAAACACATAGACAAACTTAACCATACTTTCAACTGCAAAACTGTGACCATCCTAGACCAAGCCAAGTCCAAAAATCCTAGCAAAGCCTTGACACTCAGACAAATCAGCCATCAACCAGCAAATAGACATAAACAACATCTACAAACCATTCAAGAGACAATCAACAAGCCAAAAGGCAAACAAAAAGATGAGAACATCCTCTAACTAGCAATCAACACAAGATGAGCAGAGATAAACATGAAACCAAGAATCAAGTAGCAAACAATACCTCAATCAAGGAACTGCTAAACAAGCTAACAGTAAACAGCCAAACCAAAGAATCACCAAGGCCATTCTCACTAGCACTGAAAGGACAAGCTATTAGAAATGTAGAACGACAGTAAATCTCACTCCATACTAGCACTGATGATGTTAACCTGGTTTGGGGAATGAAATGTCTGCAAATAAACAACAACGTTCAAGAGACCAGGATCCCTGATTTCCCTCTTTGTAAGCCATAGATATAATGCCACAATAAAGGAAGTATTTATTGTTATAGTATGTCAGTCATTACTTGAATTAATGGCTTAATCAAGTTCCTGAAACGTCTTATAATATACTACAGAAAAAAATAATCTGGTCCTAGAGATTTGTTCAATTTCAGTTTCTGTATTGCTTCGTTTGTTTCATCTCCTGTGATTGATTTATTAAGAGCTTCCTTTTGTTGATCTATGCATTTTGTAAAGTGTGTTGTATTTAAGCACTTTTTGATCTTTTCTAGGTTTGATGTCTGTTTACTGTATAATCAAATCTAATATTTAACTAATTAATTATCATATCTTTCTGTTGTTAAAACATACCTTTTCCCAACCCAAATAAAAGTAATAATTCTTTTTTTTCTTGTTCTTTGTGCCAACTGTTTCCCTGGGTTATTATTTTTAAAAAATATTTATGCATGAGTTGTACAAACTAAAAGCAGGATGGTGATGATGAGGTGGTAGTTGTAATTCCCTTTCAGGGTATAGTTTAAAATAGTATTACAAAGAAAGAGACATAAAACATTCAAAAAGAAATATAGCTAAATCTGGCTTGCAAGGACGTGGTGGCTCAGTGGCTAAGACACTGAGTTTGTTAATCAGAAAGGTCGGCAGTTCGATGGTTCGAATCCCCAGTGCCGCATAATGAGTGAGTTCCTGTTACTTGTCCCAGCTTCTGCTAACCTAGCAGTTTGAAAGCATGTAAAAATGCAAGTAGAAAAATAGGGACCACCTTTGGTGGGAAGGTAACAGCATTCCATGCTCCTTTGGCATTTGGTTTTGTGATTCAGTCATTTTTTCTACATTATTTATTTATTTATTTGTTTGTTTGTTTGTTTGTTTCAATTTATAAACCGCACCCTCTCCCCAAAGGGACTCGGGGCGGTGCACAGGAAGTTAAAAAACATATATATGTACATAACAAATATAAATATTTAAAACCCAAATTAAATAGTTATCACCCTGTGCTAAAATCATTAAAAGCTTAAAACTATATCCCTTAAAATCCCAATTTAAAACAATTTAGACTTCAGACTGCAGGCTAGGTGAGGTAGAATTAGGCCAGGCCGGCCTGATGGAAAAAATAGGTCTTTAACTTTTGGCAGAAGGAGCGGAGGTCCGTGGTAGTTCTAGGTTCGGGGGGTAGATCGTTCCAGAGGGTTGGGCCCACCACAGAGAAGGGCCTTCCCCTGGGCATCACCCGCTGGCATTGCCTAGTGGACGGCACCCGAAGAAGTCCCTCTCTGTGGGAGCGAATCGGCCGAAGGGATGTATGGGGTAGGATACGATCCCGCAGATAGCTAGGTCCCGTGCCATGGAGCGCTTTAAAGATGGTGATCAGCACCTTGAAGCGAACCCGAAAGGCCACAGGGAGCCAGTGCAGCTCGCGCAGGAGCGGTGTTATGTGGGAATACCTAGAGGTTCCCAAAATTGCCCGCGCGGCCGCATTCTGGACTAGCTGTAGTCTTCGGGTGCACCTCAAGGGAAGCCCCATGTAGAGAGCATTACAGTAGTCAAGACGGGATGTCACAAGCACATGAGTGACTGTGCGAACGGCATCTCAGTCCAATAGGGGATGCAACTGGCATACCAGGTGAACCTGGTAGAACGCCCCCCTGGCCACGGCCGTTACGTGATCTTCTATAGACAACCAGTATCCAGGAGGACGCCCAAGTTGCACGCCCCATCCACGGGGGCTAGATGTTCACCCCCTATGGCCAGTGATGGAGTCAACTGGCTGTACCGGGATGCCGGAAACCACAGCCACTCGGTCTTGGACGGGTTGAGTCTGAGTCTGTTCCTTCCCATCCAGACCCACACGGCTTCCAGACACCGGGACATCACTTCAACGGCATCGTGACTCAACAATCTCCATATTTCTTTCATACATTTGATTTTCACATTCATTTATTCATCACTCATTCATTTTTGTTTCTATCACTTCCTTTAGCATGCAGGATTCTTAAATACCAATCCCTGATACATTCAATTTAGGATTCTATTGCTCTGGATATATCCAGAGCAATAGAATCCAGCTCCTACTTCCACCTAACAAAGTAGGGAGAAATATGGTTTCACGCATAGCTCTATTGTTCTTGTGACACCATCAGGGGAGGAGTTTGATTTTGTTACTACCGAGGATATGGACAAGTTGTCAAAGAGACTTAGGGCCACCACATGCTTATTGGACCCGTGTCCCTCCTGGCTTGTACTGGCATCCTGGGAGACGACACGAGGCTGGCTCCAGGGCATTGTCAACGCATCTTTGAGTGAGGGGTCCTTGCCTGCCGTCTTGAAAGAGGCGGTAGTAAGGCCCCTCCTCAAGAAGCCGTCCCTGGATCCAGCATTATTAGAGAACTATCGTCCCATCTCCAACCTTCACTTCTTAGTGAAGGTTGTTGAGAGTGTGGTGGCACAACAGTTTCCGTGACACTTGGAGGAAGTTGATTATCTAGACCCGCGCCAGTCCGGCTTCCGACCCGGGTACAGCACCGAGACGGCATTGGTCGCGTTGGTTGATGATCTCTGGAGGGCGCGGGATAGAGGATTTTCCTCTATCCTAGTCCTATTAGACCTCTCAGCGGCTTTTGATACCATCGACCAAGGTATCCTATTGCACCGACTGGGGGGGTTGGGGCTGGGAGGCACCGTTTTGCGGTGGTTCTCGTCCTACCTCTCTGGTCGGTCGCAATGTGTGTTGGCAGGGGGCAGAGGTTGACTTCGAGGCCCCTCATATGTGGGGTACCTCAGGGGTCGGTCCTCTCGCCCCTACTGTTCAACACATATATGAAGCCGCTGGGTGAGATCATCCGTGGTTTTGGGGTGGGATATCATCTGTACGCTGATGATACTCAGTTGTACATATCCACTCCAGACCACCCCAACGATGCCGTCGAGGTTATGTCCCGGTGCTTGGAGGCCGTACGGATCTGGATGGGTAGTAACAAACTCAAGCTCAACCCGTCCAAGACTGAGTGGCTGTGGCTTCCGGCACCCCGATTCAGCCAGATTATTCCAACTCTGGCCATTGGGGGCGAAACACCGGCCCCCGTGGAGAGGGCGCGCAATTTGGGTGTCCTCCTGGACTCCCGGCTGTCTATGGAGGACCATGTGGCAGCCGTGGCCAGGGGGGCGCTCCATCAGGTACGCCTGATGCGCCAATTGCGCCCCTTACTGGACCGGGGTGCCTTACGCACAGTCACTCAAGCACTCGTCACGTCTCGACTCGACTACTGTAATGCTCTCTACATGGGGCTTCCCTTGAGGTGCACCCGAAAGCTACAGCTAGTCCAGAACGCAGCCGCGCGGGTGATTACAGGAGCGCCTAGACACTCCCATATAACACCAATCCTGCGCGAGCTGCACTGGCTTCCTGTGGTCTTTCGGGTGCGCTTCAAGGTTCTAACGACCATCTTTAAAGCGCTCCATGGCTCGGGGCCTAGTTATATGCGAGACCGCCTCCTGCCCCATACATCCCTTAGACCGATACGCTCCCACAGAGAGGGCCTCCTCAGGGTGCCGTCGGCCGGACAATGCCGACTGGCGACACCCAGGGGGAGAGCCTTCTCTGTGGCGGGACCAGCCCTTTGGAACGACTTGCCCCCTGAACTCCGTACCATTTCTGACCTCTGCCTCTTCCGCAAGTGTCTGAAGACACACCTATTCCAACTAGCAGGCCTTGCGTAGCCTCCAATACTGACTCGTAGACAGTTTTAAAATGGGGATTTTAATTCGGTTTTAGCACAGGCCTTTAGTTGAATAAGTTTTTTAAAAAGAAAAAGTTTTTATATGTTTGTATGTTTTTTAATGTTCCTGTGCGCCGCCCTGGGTCCGTTTGGAGAAGGGCGGGGTATAAATTCAATAAATAATAAAATAATATTCATACTTCTTTTGACAAATATTTATTTCTCTGAAGAGTCTACATTGTACATTGTATTTTGCATGTCTTAACATTTTTCTATCTTTAGTATACATTCTATTAATATGTCAAATTTATTTATATGTTCTAATGTATTGCCATTTAGTTCGAACTTATTATTTCCATGTATATGGCTACCCAAATACATGATTCAAGGGTTTTTTCAACAATACACATACACCCATACATTCTCTTTCTCTCTCTCACAGACCCACACAAACATAAAAGTCATTAAGAAATATAATACTATCAGCAGTCAAAGTTCAAAATCAACATAACTTCTATATAGTTCAACCACATATCTGGATACTTAAGCCCAGTAGTAAAACCATATCTTTATGGCCTTATGAACAGCCAGTAGGATTGTGGCCAATCTAATCTACAGGGGTTGATATTCCAAAAGGCTAGTACCATGACAAAAATGACTCGGCATAGGACCCACCATACAACTTCCCTAACAGTTGGAATCAAGAGGATCCCCTTAAATTTCCTTTCAAACAGAATTACCTTGGACTTGATAAATTGTCCATTCTCCTAAAAAAAATTAAATCATAAAAATCAAATATTTCCTCCAAAACATTCAGGGTTTTAGACAGCAGCTTGTCAACATCTTCACACAAAAACATATATATATACATACTCCCAGTGGTGGGATTCAAATAATATAACAACCGGTTCTCTGCCCTAATGATTTCTTCCAACAATCAGTTCACCAAACTGCTCAGATTAACAACCGGTTCTCCCAAAGTGGTGCAAACCGGCTGAATCCCACCACTGCTTATGCTGCCAAATACACATCTCTAACATCAACACAGACAGGCATTGTTTATGAATTTATCTATACTGAACAAGCGATAGGGCACCACAGGCCTTTATCTTCGTCCTTGATTAGTATTGAACTATTTGCTAAGCATTCCATTTATTCTCATGAATAATTCATCTCTATCATATATTGCATTTACTAAATTCAGCAATCAATTATCCATTTCCCTATAATTCTAATCTATTCCTTTTGTCATAGGCTTTCTCTAAATCAAACGTACAATAAGCTTTCCTCCCCATTTTTATATATTTGTCAATGATCTGTTAAAGAGCAAAAATCTTATCTACAGAATCCCATCCCAACTGGCAGAGCCTAAAATCTGATCATTCGCCTCTTATGTACTCTTTGGATCAGGATTCTACAATCATTTCCCAAGCATACAATTTAATCTCTATGTAGTTTTTATATTTACTTTTGCTGCCTTTTCCTTTGTACAATAAAAGATAGAAGCAATATTTCCATTATGAACCACAGATGCAGTCTTCACATGCACGCTCAACAATACATAAATGAACAAGTATACTATTTTTGATTCATTTGTTGAACTGGGTACAGAGAGCAGGCCACATTTCAGGCCACATAAATGTACAAATATTGAAAATTCAAAAGGGTTCACAAGGTTTTAAGCACCACTGCATAGCTAATCGACTGTATTTTCGAGGGAAAAGGAAAGGTGTTGTCCATAAATTCCACTCGCCACCAAGTTCCTGTGAGTAAAAAAATCAGGTTAAAATCAAAGTCTGCTTTTACAATTATTTTTCACAATACTCTTTGATATATACTAGAGATCATCTTCAAATCTCAGTAAAAGTCCTTAGGATGTTATGTTTAAGGCAGTATACATTTTCAAATGGTTGTTTTCAAGATTAAATACTCTACTTTTAAACTGTAGCAGTATTTTAAAATATGCTAATGGTGAAATCTAAGTAAAATTGTCATTTAATATGTTACATATACAAACAGTGGATAGAAAAAGTCTACACACCTGTTACAATAACAGGTGTTTGAAATGTAAATCATTTCAGATTTTTTTTAACTTTTAATATTGCATATACTTTGTACAACTAAATTGAAAAACAAACTGAAATCTTTTGGGCGGCAAATAACAATTAAAAACATACAATAACATTGTTGCATAAATGTGCACACCTTAAGACTAATACTTTGTAGAAGCACCCTTGATTTTATGACAGCTTTCAGTCTTTTGAGACAGGAGCCTATCAGCATGGCACATCTTGTCTTGGGAATCTTTACCCACTCTTCCTGCAACAATGCTCTGAATCTCTCAAATCTCCTGTGCATAGCCCTCTTCAGGTCACCCCACAAGTTTTCAATTGGATTCAGGACCGAGCTGAGGCTGGGCTATTCCAAACTTGGATCTTCTTCTGATTAGTCCATTCTTTTGTTGACTTGGAGATATGATTTGGATCATTGTTGTGTTGAAAGGTGACAATCCTCGTCATCTTAAGCATTAGCAGTTGCAAAACTGACTGATACTTGGAATTGTTCATAATTCGTCCATCTGGACTAAACCCTAGTTCCAGCTGAAGAAAAGCAGCCCCAAAGCATAATTCGGCCACCACCATCGTATATCATATCATATATCATCATCATATCATATCATCCCAGTGCCAAAGAAACTCTCCATCAAGGAACTGAATGACTTCAGACCAGTTGCTCTAACATCTGTAGTTATAAAAACCTTTGAAAGGCTAGTGCTGGCCCACCTGCAAACCATCACAGATCTGCTGTTAGACCCCTTGCAATTTGCCTACCGAACAAATAGATCGACAGATGATGCTGTTAATATGGCATTGCACTACATCCTACAATATCTTGAATCTCCAAAGACCTATGCAAGGCTCCTTTTTATAGCCTTCAGCTCAGCATTCAATACCATCATTCCAGATATTCTTCTAACTAAACTAAATCAGCTAATACCTGACCACACTTGTAAATGGATCATAAGCTTCCTAACAGACAGGAAGCAGCAGGTAAAGCTAGGCAAAATCACATCAGATACCTGTACAATTAGCACAGGAGCCCCCAGGGCTGTGTGCTCTCTCCACTTTTCTCTATACACCAATGACTGTATCTCAAAAGATCCCTCTGTTAAAGTACTGAAGTTTGCAGATGATACAACAGTGATTGGTCTCATTCGAGACAACGACAAATCTGCATACAGACGGGAGGTTGAACAACTAGCCTTGTGATGCAACCGGAACAATCTTGAACTAAACACACTCAAAACCATAGAAATGTTGGTAGATTTTAGGAGAAACCTTCCTATATTACCACCTCTTACAATACTAGAAAACACATTTTCAACAGTAGAGACATATGATCTTAGCACCTGATCTTATTTTCCAACCTGATATTCCATTTTGGTGGTGCAAGAATTTAGCAAGAATTTTCAAAAATGGTTTCCCATTGCCTTTTCCTAGGACTGATAGAGAATGGCTGGGCTAAGGTTACCTAGATGGCTTTGTGCCTAAGATGGGACTTGAACTCATTGTCTTCCAGTTTTTAGGCTGATACCTTAACCACTACACCAAATTGGCTCTCAGTAATTTGGTCATATTAATTATCTTAGCAGACCCATTCCAAAAGGTTGTTGCATCACAAAATTGTTTTGACATTATCTAAAAAAATACATGCACAAAGCTAGTTTAACAAGTTGTTGATCAAATAGCTCATAAAACAAAATAAAAACATAATTTATAAAATGATGTAATAATAAATAAAATGATTTACCTTTCCTAACTACAGTTATGCACTACACTTCCTGTTCAATATTTATTCAACCTAAAATGATCTATTCCTCTTAACAGGTTCTATAATAATATAATCGTAAATTGCTCTTGAAAGTTATTTTTTGTGCATGCGCCTTCAAGTCAGTATTGACTCCTGGGGCAAGTCATCACAGATTTCTTGAAAAGCTTTGGAAAATAGTTTGCCATTGCCTATTTCCAGGGCTGAAAGAGTGTGACTGGCCCAAGGACCTCCTGCTAGCTTCCTGTCCATGGCCGGACTAGAAATTACAGTCTCCCGGTTTCTAGCCTGGTGCCTTAAGCACTGCATTAAATGGCTCCCAACTCCTGAAATAGAACTGCAATATTAAATATAATTAACTCAGAGTAAGCAACGTTCAGTGACATTTCTTTCATAAAAATATACATACGATTGCACTGGAAGTAGTTATTAAGTAAAATATTTTGTGCATATCTCTTTTAGTCTAAAAATAATGCAGGAGAAAGACATGTAAAATGGAGCAACAGATTTTTGGCTCATTTTGTTAAAGAATGCAAGGGACTGTTGATATCTTTTTACATTATTTCTACAGCTGCTGAATGCATGCCCTCATTATAAATAGGCCAGTCAATATTTATTCTACACATCTCCTGAATAAATGTTTAGATTGGAGAAAGGGATGGGGGAGGGCAAAATTAGAGAAGAAAAACCTAGTTAAAAATAATGGACCTTGATGATTAACACAGTTTCTAAATATTGTCTAGAATAATGTTTTTAGAGAAGGAAAACTGGAGTATATATTCATTGCCCATAGAAATGCTGTAACTCAACAGTAAACTCTAAAAAGAAAAGAAAAAGATCCAATATTCTTTGAAATTCATATCAGAACCTAATGTTACAATTGGTCAAAACAAATTATCATTAATAAGTCAACAAGGATGCAAATCTCTTCTCTTTTTAATTTTTATTTATCCAGTTTAGTATACTATTCAGAAATATCCACTTCAGTTGATTTATAGAAGTGCAAATCAAACTATGTAACATAATAAATCAATATTGCACTCAAATCAGTATAATCTGTTTCTCCTTTTTATATAATTTTATTAAAAGTTCTAAAAAATTAAAAACCAATATAAACTAATATAAAGTAAGAAGACAGAAAAAAGTCTAATAGCTCATGAAAATAAAAAATAAAATAAAAATAGAAAATAACAAAGTAACTTCCAATCTTCTTTACAGGAGTTAAGTAATTATAAATTTACCTAGCACCAAGGTAGAAACCAGGAGACTGTGAGTTCTAATCCTGGATGGTGACTTGAGCTGGTCTCTCTTTCTCAGCCCAACCCATCACACAGTTTGAAGGAGTATTAGTTATGTTCAGCACCTTGAGTTTCTTATAAAATATATTAAAATATTAAACATGGGATTATTTAAAAAATCTAAAAAAGGAACAGACCAGAACAGAATAACAGATTGGAAGGGACATTGATGGTCTTCTAGTCCAACCCTGGCTCAGTTATTTTTAATTCAATTGTATAGAATGTGAAGGATGTGTGCTTATGTTTTATTTTTTATGTATAATGTACCCAGAAGATGACATTTAATTTCGTTATATGAGCTGCAATGACAATAAGTAACCTAAACTAAACTCACCTTAGGCAAGAAACCCTAAGGTGGAAGACCTATACCACTTCAGACAAATGGTTTTCCAATCTCTTCTTTAAAATTTCCAGTGTTGGAACATTCACAACTTCTGGAGGCAAGTTGTTCCATTGATTAATTGTTCTAACTGTCAGGAAATTTCTCCTTAGTTCTAGGTTGCTTTTCTCCTTGATTAGTTTCCATCCATTGATTCTTGTCCTGCCTTCAGGTGCTCTGGAGAATAACTCGGCTTCCTCCTCTCTGTGACAACCCGAGATATTGGAACACCACTACTATCATGTCACCCCTAGTCCTTCTTTTCATTAAAATAGACATTCTTTATATGTTTTAGCCTCCTGTCCCATAATCATCTTTGTTGCTCTTCTCTGCACTCTTTCTTGGGTCTCAACATCTTTTTTACATCATGACGATCAAAACTGGATGCCTTACCAAGGAGTTATAAAGTGGTATTGATACTTCATGTGATCTTGATTCTATATCTCTGTTAAAAGCCAACTGTATTGACTTTTTTGGCAGCTGCAGCATATTGCTGGCTCAGATTTAAGTGATTGTCCACTAGGACTCCAAGATTCTTCTCACAGTTATTACTATTGAGTCAAGCACCACCTATACATATATAAAGAAATATAAGGAAATACATTATTAGCCAATAACATGAGTCAGTTCATATGTTTTGAAAATAATTTCATCTTTTCTTTTTCTCGAATAACATATATGAAAGACTTAAGTACTGAAAAGGTTAAGCTTGCTTGGTTTTCTTTTTCTCCTCTTTTCTTTCTCAACTAAGATATTCTGAGAACCCTTAGGCATTTAATTCCAAAACAGGAAGCCAGAAAGGAACACTCAGTTATTCTAATCTCTTGCAGATCTTTTGGAAAGTATTCTTCTAAACAATTGCTGAGAGAACCTTTTTTAAATCCACATGCTATTACATGCAAACAAAATGCAGTGCTGTAAAAAATAAGCTAAATTATTTCTGATAGATTAAGAAATGCCCCGTTTAAAAATTTAGTCGTGACAATGATGATGGTAGGTAAATAGAAGGGAAATTGTTTACCAGTTAATAATGCAGTGGGAATAAAGTGTTTTAAATTTACAATATTTCTTTTAAAACAGTTTAGATTAAACCTAAGCATGAGAACAAAGTCTATAGGAAAGGCTAGGATACTTGAAAAATATATGCAATACTACTTTTACCTCCAAGAAATTGGTATCTCCCAAGTGTAAACATAATTCCTGAAGCTGAAACTAAGAACATTCTATAAAATGTTTTGCAATTATTAACTATTTCATCTGTAAATCTGTACTTACACAAATATCCAAGCCCAGAAGAATTTAGAACTCATTTGTGAATAGACATATACAGGCAGTCCTTGATTTACGACCAAAATTCAGCCCCAAATTTCTATTGTTAAGTGAGATATTTGTTAAGTAAGTTTAGCACCATTTTACAACCTTTCATGCCACAGTTGTTAAGTGAATCACTGAAGTTGTTAGTAACATGGCTGTTTATATGAATCCAGCTTCCCCATTGATTTTGATTGTCAAGTTGCAATATGCTGACTCTGTAAACCTTTTAGACAAGACTGTAAAGCACTGTGAAGCAGTATATAAGTCTAAGTGCTAGTGCTATTGCTAGTCCTCAGTTTACAACAGTTTATTTGGTGACCATTTGAAGTTACAACAACACTGAAAAAAGTGCCTTATGACTGTTGCAGCATCCCCATGGTCATGTGGTTAAAATTCAGATGCTGTGATGACTCTGGGACACTGCAACCATCATAAATATGAGTCAGTTGCCAAGCATCTGAATTTTAACCACATGACCATGGGGATGCTGCAACAGTCATAAGGCACTTTTTTCAGTGTTGTTGTAACTTCAAATGGTCACCAAATAAACTGTTGTAAACTGAGGACTAGCAATAGCACTAGCACTTAGACTTATATACTGCTTCACAGTGCTTTACAGTCTTGTCTAAAAGGTTTACAGAGTCAGCATATTGCCCTCAACAATCAGGGTCCTCATTTTACCACCTCGGAAGAATGGAAGGCTGAGTCAACCTTGAGCCCGGTGAGATTCAATCTGCCAAACTGCTGGCAGCCGCTGATCATCGGTAGTCTGCAGTACTGCACTCTAATCACTGTGCTGTAATGGATTATATTTTTAGTGAGAGAAAAACAAGATGCCTGATACCCAA
Source organism: Rhabdophis nuchalis (assembly GCA_039707465.1). Taxonomy (NCBI): domain Eukaryota; kingdom Metazoa; phylum Chordata; class Lepidosauria; order Squamata; family Natricidae; genus Rhabdophis; species Rhabdophis nuchalis. Next base: position 208,496,265 of record CM077644.1, read on the forward strand.
GCTGTGTATTCTTCTTGTGATCATCTACACATTCCTATGTTTGAATTTCTTCTACCTCCACTGGTAGCATCAGAATTATCTAGAACTGAGCTCCATTTTGGCAAGCTAAATAGATGTCCTCCAACTCATATACCTAAAAGGCTTAACAATGTTCCTTTTGGGTTTTTTTAGGCTATGAGAATATTTCTTATTTTTTCAGATTAATGTACTTTGGGGAGTAGTGTAAAATTATGTGAACACACAAAGAACCTCTTGGATAACCCTGTTGTAAGTAAACAACCTGCCTTTCATATAGGCTTCTATATATATCATGTGTGTGATCAAGCTAATTCATCAGGGGCAGAGCAATTAAATGAAGATGGCGGAACTGCTCAACCAAATATAGCATTATGTTTTGAGAATCTCAATGGTAGTGCCAAATGAAGGTAATGGTTGAAACCAAGTTGCAACACAACAAATGTGTGGCAATACTATGCCTTCTAAGATTGCTGTTGATGCGACAACACTTTTATTGAATGGGCCCACACAGCTAGAGGCAAATGAAACTTTGATAATACATAGGCAGGAATGACAGACTCTGTTAGGAAACTACAATTCTCTGCAGAGAAGCTAGCAAACTCCTCCTTTGATGTCCATGACAAACATAGAGCTACACTATCTGTCATAAAAACTGAATTCCATCTAGAAATGAAATCAGGGATTTTTTTTTAACATCCAAAGAATGGCATGCTGGTTTCAACTCTGTAGCTGGAGAGAGAAAAGGGAAATCATTGAAAATCTGAGTGTAATACAACTTCATGTTCCTGAAAAAAATAGGAACATAAGATCTATTCTATGAGTGTTAATTCAACTGCACATCTTGCTATAGTACTAGGTAATAAGAATACCACTTTTATGGTTGGCAGTCTGTCATAGCCAGCAGCTCAAAGGGCTTATACTTTAATGCATATAAAATACTAAATATTCCACGAAGGAGAATTAGAGAATAAAGATTAATGAATTCTATGACAAATTGCTTTGTAAGGATATGTATATCCACTGAAGGATGTTCAAGTGGAAAATGAAACACTGTAATTTTTTCAATTATTCAGAAAAATTATCTGGCTGCCTATTTCAAGCAAAAAAATGTGGGTGTCTCACAATACTAAACAATAAAAACAACATACACAAAATATTATAAATTCTAGATCAAAATGCCAAAGCATATATACCCTGTTTCCCTGAAAATAAGGCCTCCTCTGATAATAAATCCAATCGGGCTTTTGAGCGCATGCACTAAAATAAGCTTTCCTGAAAATAAGCTCTACCCCCAAAAATATTGAAACACAGCAGCAGCATTGAGGTAATCATGCTCGCCACCTCCTGCACCTCAAAAATAATAAGACCTCCCACAAAATAAGGCCAAGCACTTTGCTTTGGTAATGGATCTTCCCTCTGTCCTTCAAGGCCTTCCCTTATAGCCGTTACATCATTTCCATCCTTCCCAGGAAAATCTGAATCAGGGCTATGTGAAAAATATGCAGGTATGTTGCTCCCCTCCTCTGCTGGCAACTCCCCTAGATTACTCAAATTTTGTAATGAAGCTATCCCTCAAGTGATACTGGTCATAACAATATCCACTAATGAACTGATGGGATTAAAGATCCAATTGTGGATAGTTCTACATTTTTCACATTAAAAGACAGTTCTGATGGACCATAATTATTCTTTCAAGCTAAGCCATGGAGACTATAAAGCTGTAGCTTTATGACAACACAATCAAAATGCTTGATCTATGCCAACAAAACATATTATTAATGAAACTAGCAAGAATGTATGCAGTTACTAATTCAAGAAATCCAGTGCTTAGAAGAAGAAGAATTAAGACAGTTGCTGTTGTGCGTTGTCATCTAAACTGAACAGTTTATCAATGTGGATTTGAATGACCAAACTTTTCTAGACATTCTTTGCCATGATTCTAAAACAACAGGAATAAAAATGTGTAAGTTGTAACTGTGAAGAAAGTTTCTCAATGGCAATATTAGTGAAAAGGGACTGGACTTTGGTCCACTACTACTCAAGTGATAAGAGTAAAATAAAAGCATGGTAGATGGTTACATTCCGTTATTATCTCCCAAGCTGGGAAAAATATCTTCAAGGTTATCCATAAAATAGATTTGTCACCCCAACACATTACTGCTGTCTGCAGTTCAATAATAATTCCAAGTAAAATGCTCTTGATACCTCTGGTACCTATCCTGTTGTTGACAGAATAGAATACCGTCATATGTTCTTCCAAGAACATATTATGAAAAAAATACACCTGTTTCATTTTATTACCTAACACTGCATGGAACAAGTCATCACCATTCCTCCATGACTTCTTAATATATCTGGCTTTATTTAATCCCAAACAGTACAATTGTCAGATTTCAAATCAGGCATAGCTAGGAATCCAACCCCACATCCAGGAAATAACTGGATAACAGATAACAGAATAATAAAAATATCAGAAGGTTCAAAATTTGACACAGTTAAATAAATAACTGTTAAATAAAATAAATAAAATAAATAACAGTTAAATAAAATAAATAGTTTAATTGAAGATAAGAAAAAAATCATCAGTATTTAAATCCTAAGCCTTTTCCTCACACCTATACAAGTCAGTGCATATTGTGGTCTTATTTTTCCAGCCTTGATATTAGAAAGCCCAGGCTTACTGCTTATGCAAAAAGTTCTGTCTGGTATGAATAGTAATGCATCCTATCTCACCAGCTTCAGCCTTTAGATGAATCATGCATGGAAGCACAGCAGGGTTTGGTCATGTTAATTTGCTGGTGTACTATGCACGCTTCCTCTTTATGAACTAATTTTGTCATGTCCGTTTCTATATAATTACGCAAATGGTGAATTACCGGAGCATGCTTGTCCCGCAAAATGATTTGATAGCCCTTACAGATGTGGTGGTGTTCGACCTAAAGGAATAAGGTATTGGTAGAATGACATTTATTCCACATTTCATCTGATATCCTGATTTCTGATCCCCTGGATAATAGTGATAATTATTATTCAGCAACATATATAAGGAGATAGAAATTAGTGCTGTACTGAAACCGAAAAATAAAATCACCCTGGACTCTCTAGAGCAGGGGTGTCAAACTCCATTTCATTGAGGGCTATATCAGGGTTGTGTTTGACCTGTGGGGACCAGGGTAAGTGATTCACTCATGTTACGGGCCCCGATGGTGGCCCGAGCACTCTGCCAATGAAAACGGACTCCTGAGCTGTTTTTGGCTGCACCGGCTTCCCGAGGACCGTGCACAGCTCTCCCGAACTCCATTTTCACTAGAGGGGCACCATGGACCAGTCCTTTGCTGTTTCCAGGGAAGACCCACAAACCAGATCTAAGCACTCCATGGGCCTTGAGTTTAACACCTGTGCCCTAGAGCAATATATCCCAAACCTGGGTATGGTATCCAAACATGGGTAAAAATGTTTTTTTTTGGGGGGGGGGGGAAGTAGTAGTGACACACAAATTCATTTTCCAATCACAATACGAACCTTTAAACCAACTTAAGTTTTTACCTACATTGAGTAAAAAGAATTTTCTGCTAAGCAGTTGTGGGTAATGAAGGAAAAAGTTTGGGAAGCACTGCTCTAGAGGTTTTTGAACTTTCTCAATATCAATGTTAGAAATTGGGTTCTGCCAGAAATATTGTTGTTCACAGAAATGCTATAAATAGAGGAACAGAAATTGGAGTTACTGCATGATTGCACAGTCTGCAATATCAGATCATCACCTACATGGGCCGACACGTAGCCCCTAATCTCATGGTTTCACCGGGACGTGTGTGTAGAAAGCTGGTCATAAAACTGTTTCCACAATACTCCCTATTTCTGGAAGTATCCAGGAACCAGTTTTTCTCAGGCTCAGTTAACACTCAAAATTGGTTTGACTCTAGATTTTCTTTATTTATTGGACCTGCAACTAGGTAGTTTTCTGCTACTACTAGTAGTAGCATGTTCAACATGCTATGGCCCCACTCAGAATTAAGAGGAACGCTTTAGGGCTCAGAGGCTGTAGCTTAACAGATCACAGTGGCAGAGCCTGAAGTTGTGACTGGTGCCAGTCCTGCTTTAGTATCTGCACCCTGGATATAATAAACACCTCAGTCTTCATTCTTGTTCCTAAAAATGATTCCAATCTCAACTCATAAAGAAGATTTATCACAATCTAACTGACCAGTATAAATAAACATCATACAGGATTTTAAAAATGGTATTTTGCCTGGGGACATGCCAAACCATTCCAATTTAGACTGAACTTTATGAATGTGGGACAGAGACATGGTCAAATGCCTTTTCCTGGCTTTTGTAGAAAGCTCATTTATCTGATACTTTGGATTGAAAGACATATCTTCCTCCGCAGAAAGACATTTGGGAAGACATATCACAGACTTAGCAAAGTGTCACAAGCTTACAATAAATCCACATTGATTCCTGTTCATACAACAAAACAAGAGAATCTGACACTAGGTAATGCATAAGACTTCAAATGCCAGAAGGTGCTTGACATGGCTATATTTGGTAGAGGGTGTTTTGGTAACTCCCTAAGAATCCCTGCCAGATTCTTTTTGGGCATTTCATGAAAGGCAATCCTCTGTCTGTTGGCAAACAGGAACTGCAGGATTTTTAACACCAGGATTTTCAAGGGATGCTGGGCTCCTGTCCCTCAGATATTCTGAGAGCAACAACACTGCTCAAGCCACTGTTATCAATGCTAATAGCTGCCTAGCTTTAGACATGTATATAGTTTGAATTACAGTCAGTACTAATTTAGCTCTTGTAACTGCTAGCAAAACTGCCTACTAGAAAAGAGCTCAAAATCAGGAAGAATTATTATCCTGTGCTTGTTTTGAAAAGCCTTGACAGTGATGGCATGCATCAATTAAATGCCCATCATCCAAGCACAACAGACATACTGCATGTTGTGTCCTCGACCTGCGACCGGTCTCGACTTACGACCGGCCGCAGGTCTTCCAGGCTGCCTCTTGGAGCCTTGGTAACAGGCTGTAGCAAGGCAGCCAACTGACAGACGCGCCTGATTGGCTGAGGCGCGCCTGGCCCTTGCTGCAGCCTGATTGGCTCCCCCTTTGACAGCTCCAAATATAAAGAGCTGTCAAAGCGCGGGAGCCCCGGTCTACCGCACCTTTTCTTTTACTACACTAACTTCTCTGTAAGCCTTGCCTAGCTAATAAAAGCTATGTTTCTGAGCAAACCTGATGTGGACCCACTTATTGACCGAAGTCACAATACTGGCGACGAGGGTGGGATCAGGCAGCGCTCATCGAGAAATAGCTAAAACAATTTTTATCCTCCCTGTTTTGTTGCGGTACGATCCCGCTCGACCCATCGAAGCGGCCACGGAAACCTGGGTCTCCTACGGCCCGCCTCGAGCGCTTCCCTGCCGGCTAGTACGACCGGGCCAGGACGCTCGAAGACTCCTCGAGCTGCGGCGGCCGAGACCTCGAAACCGCGCAAGCCGTGGCTACCCCGGCAGCGGTCGACGACCTGCCGCGGGACACCGCTTCGCCCTCGGACAAAGCCAACAGAAACAGCCAGGAACTAAGAAACGCACCGCTTCTTCCTCGGATCGAGCCGACAGAAGCAGCCAAGGCCTACGGGACTCCTGAGTCGCCGTGCAAGGCCCACCTACCGCCGCTACGACAAGCCTTCGCACCCAAAGAAACCGACAAGCCTTCGCACCCAAAGAAACCGACAAGCCTTCGCACCCAAAGAAACCGACAAGCCTTCGCACCCAAAGAAACCGACAAGCCTTCGCACCAAAAAAGAAACCTCAAGCACCTTCCTGCCGGCCCACGACGACCAGGCCAGGAAGCTCGATCAGGGCCTGCGAGACGGCCGAGACCTCGACCCCCTACTGTGAGGAAAGCCTTTCCCCGGGGCGATTACCCGTTCAGGGCCCATCGGTCGCCGCTGCGGCCATAGGGGCCACCGGCACCAGCGCCGGACACCCCAGGGACTCCGCGGCGGATTCCGGACAACCGGCAGTCCCAGCCGCCGCCAACGAAACGAAGAACCCCGAGACGCCAGGCCACCGCCTGCAACCGCAGTAGCAGCTTCAGCCACCATGCCGTGAGATCCGCAAAGGGCCTCCACCAGCCAGGCCTCCCTGCCACCTCCCTGTCAGGCCTGTAATGCTCCCGCCCTCCGGCTACCATCATCGGCCTGGCCCGGCTGAAGCCGACCAGGCCCTCCCATCGAAGACCACGCCTTCTCTTCTTCGCCTGACAACCACCAAGGCCTGGCTCAAGTCGACCAGGCCCTCCCATTGAAGACCGCGCCCCCTCGCCCGACTCACCGTTCCAGAGGACTCCGCCTATCCGGTAGGCCTCTCCGATGACGTCGCCTGAAGCTACACCCCGGCAAGGAGGAGCTTCCAGGGACACGTCCTCTTCTTCCGGCTCCTGACGAGACTCTGGGACAATCCAGCGGACTGCGCATGCTCCGCTCTCCTGATGGACAGCTTTTTCGCGCATGCGCAGACCGAGGGGGGAAAGGGGTGTTGTGTCCTCGACCTGCGACCGGTCTCGACTTACGACCGGCCGCAGGTCTTCCAGGCTGCCTCTTGGAGCCTTGGTAACAGGCTGTAGCAAGGCAGCCAACTGACAGACGCGCCTGATTGGCTGAGGCGCGCCTGGCCCTTGCTGCAGCCTGATTGGCTCCCCCTTTGACAGCTCCAAATATAAAGAGCTGTCAAAGCGCGGGAGCCCCGGTCTACCGCACCTTTTCTTTTACTACACTAACTTCTCTGTAAGCCTTGCCTAGCTAATAAAAGCTATGTTTCTGAGCAAACCTGATGTGGACCCACTTATTGACCGAAGTCACAATACTGCATGTCCATCAGAAGCATCCCTTTACGGCCATAACAGCCACTCCAAATCAAAACAATTCAAAATAGAAGACTTCGTTTGTTTACAACTGAACAACAAAGAGAGTCTCCACGACATAGAACCTGAAGACTTTCTAGCAGTAAACCAAGAGCCTCTCCATTCCTGTGAAGGCTTCCTACAATAACAATGCTAGTTGAGCCCCCCCTCCCCCCACATACACAACGTTTTAGAGGATGACAGAAAAATAATATCCACCAATCATCACTAGTGAATCTTCCTTTCTTAGGATGCTGAAACCTAGTAATAGGCATCAACTACCCTTTGAACAAGTCTTCAAGATACTTCTATGGAGCATCTACCCTGAAAGCACATACATACATACATACCAGGGGTGGGTTCCTACCAATTCTAACCTCTTCTATAGAAGAGGTTCCACAAATCTACAGTGCCATTTAGAACCGGTTCCAGCTCCCTCCCCCTGCCTGTCTGCACATTATCAAGAGGAAGAGCGAGAGAAGGCATTCTGGGAGTTGAAGTCCACAAGTCTTAAAGCTGTCAAGTTTTAAGGGTTTTAAAAACCCTTAAAAACCTGGGGTTTTTTTTCTAAAGGGTTAGGGGTGCAAGGGTCTTGTAACTTGACAGCTTTAAGACTTGCGTGCTTCAAATGCCAGAGTTTCTGAGCCAACACTTTGGTTGCTAATCAAGAGCATTGTTAAGTGAGTTTCACCACATTTTACAAGTTGGCCACTCGCACCCAGTCACATGGCCGGCAAACCATTCCCACCCGGTCACATGGCCGGCAAGCCACTCCCATCCAGTCACATGGCCAGCAAGCCACTTCTACAAAGCAGGCCACACCTACAGAAGAGATTCTAAAAAAAATTGAAACCCACCAGATACATACATGCATACACACACATACACACACACACAGTTTTAGAGTTGTAGGAACACCCTGATCACTCATCACAATATGATGTATGCAAATAAAATTTGTAAATCCATATCTTAATATAGAAACATACCATGCTGAATACATCTATGGTATACTTCAGTGGCAGTCAACGTGGTCCCTATCGCCCACTAGTGGGCGTTCCAGCTTTCATGGTGGGAGGTAGGAGTTTTGTCCAATACTGAAGCACTTTCCTTTTTTTAATTAATTGACTTCCCTACTTTATAAATCACCATTACTGTGGAACCAGTGGGCAGTTAGAAAATTCTACTACTAACAGATACAAAAGTGGGTGGTAGGTATAAAAAGGTTGACTACCCCATGTATACTTATTTGAGAAAGAAGTAGAAACACAATATATTCTCTTGCAATTTTAATATATGCATGAAGTCTAATTATCATCCTTACACTTTGAGCAGAAGTTATGACAATGAGTAAAAATGAACTCCTTTAATGGATTACTCTAAACACAATGAGGCCCAAAATATAATTGTCTCATTTACTTTTGCCCAATTTTGCAGATCACAATATAAATTTTCCCTAAAAGTTTATTAGCTCAATAATTACCCTAATTGTCTAACTAGACAACATGCTAAACCAGACTCTTCAAGCATATTCTTGCATATAAACAGCCCTTTACAAATGCAACACTTTTGTGGCAACTTGGGTTATAACCGGTTTCACAGTTAGTGAATAGTTATCCTGTGAGATTAAGAGGCACTGAGTTATTTAATGCTACTTAATGTTACTTAATATAACATATCTACTAGTGAAAGGAATCACTTACTTTTCCCTGAAAAAAGAATCAAGTTTCCTTCAAAAGAGGGGGGGGGGGGGGGGAGAAAACAAAAAAACTCTTTTTCCTATCAAGAAAATTACTGTTCAGCAGAATACAGAAAATGCAGAATAGACCACTGTAATACAGAGCACTAACTCAAAATATGTGGAAATTGTATAGCAATCTTTTTTTTTTTAAAAAAACTCTTGCCTCACCTAGTGTCTGGTTAGGGGTTATTTAAAATGGTGGCAATATTTTCACATACATCAGTATTTATGAGTTAAATCATTTCATAGCATTAATCGTTAATCCGTAATCTTATTTAATAAAAAGGAATTCTAATATTAGAAGGAACAGAGTAGTATGCAGAAAAAAACTGGAATCTTTTTTTATATATTAATTCTAAATTGTATCATCACAATTGTCACAATAACAAAGCCTATTAAAACCATCAACAGATTTTGTTTAACAGTAAATAAAGTTTGTAACAAGTCAGTAATGTTTTAAGAGGCATACAATTTGTTAAAGCACTCAAGAATAGCCTTTTAAATAGATCATTTTAAATTAGTGTGTTTTATCTTTAATAGTGATACTTCCCTAAACTTTTGCTATAGTCCTTTGAAATATTTTACATGTACAATAAATTGTGACATTACAAAAGAATACATTTATTTATTTATTTATTAAATTTATACCCCGCCCTTCTCCTTGTTAGGACCCTAGAACATAATGGTCTATTGCTTTTATGTCAAATTAATTATTTGCTCCAACAGCAAAACTTTATCCATGAATCCACACTAAAACAAAATAAACTAGAGATATTTAATTAATAATATTACAGTTTAAAGTTAAACTTCACATGTAGCTTTGATCTTTCAAATACCAAGTTATTTATATTTTAGTAAAGATCATATAACACAATGATCTGTAATACCATGATTCAAAAAATGATGATTTAAAACTTTAACATAAAAATGTAACATATATGTAGTTAGCAAAACATTAAATACCAAACTAATCAAAGGCCACAGAACAGAACTTTTCAATTTCCGGCTTCACACAAATCAACCCAGCATTACGGGTTGACACTTATAATAAATAGTTTAATTGTAGCCCAATACAATTTAACGCATTTTGAATTTGGATTCAATCACTTTTGAGAGTTAGCAGAAATTGTAATATCTTGGTATATATCAGAATCGTATTCAATAATAGAAATATACGGGCTCAGTTTTCCAAAGTATTTTATTTGGTAATATTTCAAAATAAAGCAAATATTTCAGAGACACAAAATCATCAATGCTTCATCATTTTAAAAGTTAACTTTAATATTTTGATCTGGTATTGATATCAGTATTCCATATTTTAGCCAGTTCTTCAAGTTTTGAGTGACTGGTCTCCCCTGTCTCTTATAATATCCTGGGATAAGTGATTTTCTTAACTTTGAGATGGTCTCTTTCTTGCCAAAATTAACTGAAGCATTTCAAGAAGATAAGATAAAAGCATATCCTACTTGTCTTTGGCAAATTCAAGTAAGATGACACTATTGAAAACAGATGTGATTAGTTGTGTTTTAGAATTATGAAAGTTGACTAGAAATGTTCATGAGATGTAACTTGAATGCAGGGAAAGGCACTGCTGCTTATTTGGCAGTTTTGAGACTCACTCATCTTTTGGGGTCTCTGAGTAGCAGAAGAAACAGACGGTCTTTTATTTCTTTTTTTAAAATATGTTTTGTGTTTCTGAATATTATTCTCATACTGCCTTGGAATAAATGCAAATATGGTATGGTCATTCTTAATACTAAGGAATTTATAATCCTGCTGGGTTGGTGGGCAAAGCAATACACACCACATCATACTCCATCACCCATGTTTCCCCGAAGCCTGGCCTTATTTTCAAAGAGGTCTTATTCTTTTTGAGGTGCAGGAGGTGGTGAGCGTGGTCACCTCATAGTTGCTGCTGTGTTGCAATATTTTCAGGGAGGGCTTATTTTGGGGGGGGAGGGCTTATTTTAATGCATGTGCTCAAAAGTCCGATTGCGCTTATTATCAAGGAAGGTCTTATTTTCAGGAAAGCAGGGTAGTTGTATTCTTAGGTGATCCGGTGTTCACTAGTCACCCATGCTTCTGCTGCTGCCATTACTTCTCTTGTCACATTGGATTTCAGTCCAAAATAAATCTGGGGGGAAACTGCCCCAACTCCAATGAATCCTCCACAACATTCATAAACATCTTCAACTTTAAAAACAATTCCTAACATCACAGAACATAACCCTATGCCACCAGCCTCTGCATCATGCTTCAAAAAATCTTTTTTTTTTACAGCTGCCTCACATTTCCATTATTTTACACCAATAATTACCATTCATTTACTATAAACCCATGATTTATCTGGGAATAAATCTGGTAAAATAAAACATGCCCTTCTAGTATTATTCTTAAATCTTTCACATTAAGTAACCTAGTCTTAAAGATTAAAAAAAGCTATTCTTAAATTTTCTTCCTTCCTTCCTTTTTTCATTTTCCATCTTTTTTTTCCAGACTTCATTTCATTCTATTTTTTTTAATCAAAAACTCATTAATCTAATTTCACTTTACGTATTCTCTCTATCCCAATAAACAAAGGAACACAAGGATACCTGTGTTGCCAAGCTGACTGTATTCATTAAGCACACTTATCTAAGGATTTCCCATTCCCCCATATATAGTACTATGCTGCTACCGTAAATCAAAGTCATAGAAAGAAATCTCTCTATCTCATATACTCCACTGTCGGCATCTCCAGAAAGAGAAATCTAAGCCTGGTCCTTCAGATGTTCCTTACAGACACAACTGGAATATCACTGATATCCTACGGGGGTCTTGGTGTCTCTAAGCTTAGTTGTTTTCTTGCAGACATTTCATTATTCAATGACCTAGTTAGGTAATTAATCATCTGCAAGAAAACACCCATGCTCAGAGAGCACCAAGGACCCCGCAATTCAACACTGAGCTGTGCGCTCTTCTATTGATATTGATGTCCTATTTTGACATTCTTGCTTGCAGCAGCACAAGAAATATCCTCCTCCTATGCATTGCATATCTGCAACTCATGCTTGGTAGCTTTATCTTGATATCTCTAACTATCTCAGCATTAAAGTCAGAAAGTCTTTTCAAATATTTCCTGAACAGTCTCAAGGACATGGGTAGTACTCCACAAAAGGCAGACCAGATATCCCACCTTATCAAAAAGATGCATAAGATGGTCATAAACTGCTTGGCATTTGGATACTAAGGAGCCTTGGTTTAAATGCTAGAATTAGTTGGTGCTATTCATAGCAGCCATTATCCTTTCTTATGCTCCTATTCTTCTTCCATTTGTCACAGTATGTCTTTCCAAATTCATGGATCAAGATAATGTACCCTACCTGCTACAGCATTCATTTTTGTCTTGATCAGTACCTCAAACCTTCTTAAGCTCTAATGTATTTGTCAGATAATTGAGTTATGTTAAATCTTTAACAGTCACTGTACTGTTAACAAAACCCATACTTTTAATTCTGGATTCAGGAGCACACTTCTTTATGCTAGAAGTTTCATGTTTCAAATAAGAAACAGCAACTCTTCCAACTGGATAGTTATCAGCCAAGCCTTCACATAGACAATACTAAGTGGGTTACCACGCCTTTTCAGTTTAGTTTTCTGCTTTTTTTAAAATCATTGTATAGCAGTGCAAAGCATCCTACATCCACAGGATCAATCATGATGCTGGATAGCAATCTTGGTTCCTTGGCTACAGTTAATTTATGCTACAGATTCTTCACATTTCACAGAGCATGGCTTAGCAATCAGACAAGACGGCTGCATAAAATATGCTACAAGGGCTTAATTGCAAAATACTTCAGAAATATGTAAGTAGTTTTTAAGGAAAAATAACTTTCCCAGGGAAGCAGTTTGACAGTGAGATGGGAAACATATAAATTTGGTAAATACATAAAATACAAAAGATATTAACTTTGCCACCTTTACTAATAAAGATTTGTTTGCCATATCCCAAACTACTGAACAGACCAGGAGTGGGCTCCTACATATTCACCCAGGTTCAGGAGAACCTGTAGCTGATGTTATGGCGGGTTCAGACAACCTCCAACCCACTCCACCCCTCCCATCCCAGGAGTCTCCACATGGCCTGTTTTGGATGCATGGTAAGTGTAAGGCCCACACAGAGGTTCAGGGAGGGGGAAAATGGGCCTCTGGAGCCTGGGGGAAGCAGTTTTCACTCTCCCAGAGGCTCGAGGAAAGCCTCCAAAGCCTGGGGAGGGGGAGAACGCCCCCTTCACTGTGGTGCAGGAGGCTGACTAGGCCATGCCCACCATGGCCATGCCAGCAACCAGGCAGAGAACCCATTGCTGAAATTTTTGAACCCCACCCCTGGAACAGACTCTTTGGAAGAATCTGGCAAGTGCCCCATTGCTCTTGCAAATCTAAACTTTTTCATCATATAATCTGTTTGAATGCTTTGTCTGAGATTTTACAACTATGCCAGCTATGTCACATGAAAGGTAAATGTGCCTTGTGTGATTTGCTGATCTTATTTATCAAGAGACAAATAACATGTAGAAATAAAAGCAGATTTTCAACATTCACTTTGTGAACTAAAACTTTCACTCACTCATCAATACACTGAAACCATCTATTCGTCCAACTCCAAGTTTACTTGGCCAGGATATGTTTGAGTTCCAGAAGAAACCCACTGTGCATAGGACCTTGTGATCACTTAAACTACTCCCCCTCTTCATTTCAACAATGTTTAATGCCATATAACCCCAGTTACTAGTCTTGTAGCCAACTCATCTGCTGGTATTTTTCCACTTGAGTGCCACTGCCTCATCCATTTTACATAGGAATCATCTTGCTTTGAGAACACTTCATATTTTTAAAACTACACATTTTCACTAAGAATGCATTACTATTAGACTTATCATTCCTATCACCCATCTCCCCCCACTGCATGACTGTAACTTTGTTGCTTGTATCTTTACAATTTATATTGATATCGATTGTTTCCTGATTGCTTATTTGTACCCTATGACTATCATTAAGTGTTGTACCTTATGATTCTTGATGAATGTATCTTGTCTTTTTATGTACACTGAGAGCATATGCACCAAAGACAAATTCCTTGTGTGTCCAATCATACTTGGCCAATAAAGAATTCTATTCTATTCTATTCTATTCTATTCTATTCTATTGAACTTTCTGGCACATTTGCAAATGATGTCTAAGCAGAAGTATTCTAGGAAAAATGTTTTCAGCTTCCATGGACTATCAAGTCCATTCATATCTCTATACAAATTTCACATAGAGGAACCAAAGAACTCTTACAAATCACTATATAATAAAATATGGTAACAAAATGTCATTTTTTGCCATTTAGAGAAATATGAAAAACTAAAGATTTTTTTTGTATTTAGTTTATATGTGGCTCCAAATTTATTTATTTATTTATTTATTTATTTATTCATTCATTTATTTATTTTATCACATTTCTATACCGCCCTATCTCCCTGGTGGGACTCAGGGCGGTGCACAGAAGAAGTAAAAACACAATAATATACAAACAATATTGCAAAGGGAGCACAACAAGTTAAACATCTCAATTCAAAATTTTCAAATAGAACAGAAACTCATAGAATCACCTGGCTAATTTCCTTTCAGTTATAAAACACAAACATAATTGATAAAAACTACTGGAATTCAAATACAATACAATACAATACAATAGCAGAGTTGGAAGGGACCTTGTAGGTCTTCTAGTCCAACCCCCTGCGTGGGCAGGAACCTTATACCATTTCAGACAAATGGCTATCTAACATCTTTTTAAAGACTTCCAGGGTTGGGGCATTCACAACTTCTGGAGGCAAGCTGTTCCAGAGGTTAATTGTTCTAACTGTCAGGAAATTTCTCCTTAGTTCTAAGTTGCTTCTCTCCTTGATTAGTTTCCACCCATTGCTTCTTGTCCTGCCCCCAGGTGCCTTGGAGAATAGTTTGACTCCCTCTTCTTTGTGGCACCCTCTGAGATATCGGAACACTGCTATCATGTCTCCCCTGGTCCTTCTCTTCATCAAACTAGATATACCCAGCTCCTGCAACCGTTCTTCATATGTTTTAGTCTCCAGTCCCCTAATCATCTTGGTTGCTCTCCTCTGCACTCTTTCCAGAGTCTCCACGTCTTTTCTACATCGTGGCGACCAAAACTGAATGCAGTATTCCAAGTGTGGCCTTACCAAGGCACTATACAGTGGCATTAACACTTCACGTGATCTAGATTCTATCCCTCTGTTTATGCAGCCTAGAACTGTGTTGGCTTTTTTGGCAGCTGCTGCACACTGCTGGCTCATATTTAAATGGTTGTCCACTAGGATTCCTAGATCTCTCTCACAGTTGCTACTATTGAGCAAGGTACCACCTATACTGTACCTGTGCATTTTGTTTTTCTTGCCTAAATGTAGAACCTTACTTTTTTCACAATTGAATTTCATTTTATTAGATAGTGCCCAATGTTCAAGTTTGTCAAGATCCTTCTGTATCTTAAGCCTATCTTCTGGAGTGTTGGCTATTCCTGCCAGCTTGGTGTCGTCTGCAAATTTGATGAGTTCCCCATTTATCCCCTCATCCAAATCAGAGCCTAAAACAGAGCCTTGGGGGATTCCACTGCATACTTCCTTCCATGTAGATGCAGTTCCATTGAGGACTACACGTTGAGTGCGGTTGGTCAGCCAGTTGCGAATCCATTTGGTGGTGATGCTGTCTAACCCACATTTTTCTACTTTATCTAATAGTAGGTTATGGTCTACTTTATCAAATGCCTTACTGAAGTCCAAGTAAATTATATCGACAGCATTCCTCTGGTCCACTAATTTTGGCACTTTGTCAAAGAATGCAATTAGATTAGTCTGGCATGATCTGTTTTTGACAAACCCATGTTGGCTTTTGGCTATTACTTTGTTTGCTTCTAGGTATTCACTTATTTGTTGCTTAATTATCTTTTCCAGAATCTTTCCTGGTATTGAGGTCAGGCTGATGGGTCTATAGTTTCCTGGATCTATTTTTTTTTCCTTTTTTGAAGATGGGAACCACATCAGCTCTTTTCCAGTCTTCTGGCAGTTCCCCGGTGCTCCAGGATCTCTGAAAGATATAGTTCAGTGGTTCTGAGATCTCGTCTGCCAGTTCCTTCAGAACCCTGGGGTGTAATCCATCCGGTCCTGGTGATTTGAACTCGTCCAGGGCAGACAGATGCTCACTTACCATTTTCTTCCCTATTTCAACTTGTGTTCCTAATCTGATTTTTGTGGTGCTGTTTTTGATTGGTTGGACTGTTTTATCCCTTTGTGTAAAGACAGATGCAAAAAAAGAGTTAAATAGTTCTGCTTTCTCCCTGTTGCTTATCATCTTCTTGCCATTTTCTCCCAGCAGTGGACCAATTGTTTCCTTAACTTTTTTCTTGTTTTTAACATGTTGGGAGAAGCTTTTTTTGTTATTTTTTACTTTTGTGGCAAGCCTTTCTTCATTGCGAGCCTTAGCTTTCCTCACTTCATCTTTACAGGCTCGGGCTATTTGCTGATATTTTGCCTTAGTTATGTCCCCCTCTTTCCACTTTTTATATTTATCCTTTTTGTCTTTCAATTTGTCAGAGAGTTCTTTATGCAGCCATGCTGGTTTCTTTTGGGAACTGTTATTTTTCTTCTTCATTGGTATTGTGCTGGACTGGGCTTTTATAATCTCATTTTTCAAAATTTCCCAAGCTTCTTGAGTTGTTTTCCCCTTGAGGATTCTCATCCATGGAATCCTTCCCAAGCTCTCTCTAAGTTTATTGAAATTAGCTCTCTTAAAGTCTAAGACTCTAGTTTGACTTTGTTCTGCTACTTTTGTTTGCATAATGTTGAATTCCAGTATTTCATGATCGCTTGCCCCCAAAGTTCCTGTAGCTTCTACACCTTCTATCATTTCCTCTCTGTTAGTGAGAATTAAGTCCAAATAGTTAATAGCTGTTAAGAGTGACTCTAGAAAGCTCAAGCTATGAGTTTAGACCTCTGGTACACGCAATATTTAAAAAGTGTTTTGAAATCTAGGCATCAAAACATTTTATTAATTAATTCTCTAGTTATGAACTAGAATTGAAATTAATTGTACAAAGTCACAATGTCCAACTAGCACAATCTCTACTTCTACTAACAAGTTACCATAGAAAATGATTTAGCAAGTTTGTAATACTGTAAACTAGTAGCCATTTTAAATCACAACACTGTATGTATTTAATAATAATAATAATAATAATAATAATAATAATAATTTAATATTTGTATAACCGCTCCCTCTCCCCATAGGGACTCGAGGCGGTGCACAGGTAGAATAAAAACAATAAAAATATACAGACATTTCTTAAAAACAAATTAAACCTAACCTGCGCTAAAATTCCCCATTAAAACTAAGCTATACTAAAAACTACCCAATAAAACCCCAGAGACAGAGAGACTATACCAGGCCGGCCAGACAGAAAAGATGAGTTTTTAATTTAAGACGGAAGGAGCGGAGGTCCGTGGTCGTCCTAATATCAGGGGGAAGGTCGTTCCAGAGGGCCGGGCCCGCCACAGAGAGAGCCCTTCCCCTGGGCGTCGCCCGCTGACAAAGTCTAGTGGACGGCACCCGGAGAAGTCCCTCTCTGTGGGAGCGAATCGGCCGTGAGGATGTATGAGGCAGGATCCGATCCCGCAGGTAGCTAGGTCCCGAGCCATGGAGCGCTTTAAAGATGATAATTAACACCTTTATGCACATGTGTGCATGGCTTAGTATTGGCACAATTTTAACATTTAAACATTGTTTTTAGGGGGGAAATTACAAACACTGCTACAAATTTCTAATAGTAAGAGCAGCTCAACAGTTAACCTAAAGAGGTTACCACAGAACGATCAGATTCTCTTGACTTGATGGATTAATGCTGAAGCAGGACACCATCTGTTTTGAATATTTTGATTTGATTCCTGAACATATTCAACTTTATGGCCAAAGTGGCCCATATAGCTGTATTGTGATAATGTCGCTTCCCAGAGGATGGTAAAAAAAATCTGTCTAACCAATCAAGCATTTTACAAAGCAAACATTTCTTGGTTATGAAAGAACACTATCTATACAGAAGAATTAGCACATGGACTCATGGACTGGGAGGGGCTGGGATTTCAAAATTCTATTATTGTTTCAGAATTCCAGGGGAATAATAATGCCAAGGAAATAAAACAGGTTGGCAGATTTTGAGGCAGAATTTTTTTTTATCAACATCAGAGAGAAACTGAAAATGGTGTAACTCCCATCTTAACAATGACATTTGTAGTATTTTCAGAAAAGGAAAAGAGGAGAAAGAATGGGAACTCCTTTATGTGTTTTTGAGCTATTCTGAACTAGAGAACAGATTCACTTCCCAAAGATTTTCTAGCAGTCTAATTTAACTGCTGTAATGCAAAGGGACAAATAATCTCAAATACAGTTTGTCAACTACTTGCAACTGTTCTTCACAATGCACCATTCGTAAGATTGTTAGATGTAATTTTACAAGAGGAAATGACTGATCCTAAGAGGCATCTCTGGGATGAACAGTGTGTTCAGAAATGTGCTCTATTATCCTTGCAGAATACAAAAACAAACAGATCAATAAATGACAATCAATAAACTAGTCTGATATCTTCCAAGTGTGTTGGGACTAAAGTTCTGATGTTTTCTTACATTCTTGAGCGCACCAAATTGGTTACTTGCAAGCCATATCATCTCTCTCCCTCTCTCTCTTTTTCTCTCTCTCCCCTTCCCTCCCTCTCTCAAGATCAGATAAAATTAGGAGCTAAACTGGAAACACTTCTGAACAATAAGAAATTATTTTCATCTCTCGCATTTAACTCCCTGCTCCTGCCATAAAATAATTTACATATCTAAATGTATATCGGACCCATCAGAAAATGTGAAAGTTATGACAAGCTTAATTAGTGGAAGAAACCATTACTTTTTCAGTTATCCTACCTGTTGTTAAAAATGAATCAAAGTAGCGAACATTCAGAATTCTCCTTCCTGCTGCTATTTAGCCCAAGAACACTATGAGGTGAGTTAGGGGTGAGAGTTATATGACCTGATCAAAGTCATCCTTCTGGCTTTTATGCCTAAAACTGGATTAGAACTCACAGTCTTCTAACCCAGTACTGTAATCATTATATCAAACTGGCTCTATATTATGTAAATAATGTACATGATATATATTCTTTAACTTTTACTTAGAGTGTAGATTACTGGAGTGTGTGTGTGTGTGTGTTTGTGTGTGTCTATTATCTAGCTTGATTTCTTATTATTTTAATCTAATTTTTCCCACAGGCTGGGTCATCTAAACCCTGGATAAAACAAGTCAGTAATTTAAAAAGCCTAAAATTATATTAAGATTTACAAGCTAAAGAAGCCCCAAATCCCAACAAAAATAGCCAAGATACTAGTGCTTCACAGTACTAGGAGAAGTTTTTGAAAGTATTTCCTTTGTAAAGGAAAAGACTACTTCTGCAGCTCTAAAGCTCCTGCAGCATTTCCAGTCCATCAGGTACAGAGCTACGGAATTTTAAACCTTCCTAATTATCCATAAGACTAAATTGGGTCCTAGATAATTTAGTCTTCACTTTCCACAAACCATTTATTTTTAAATGGAAGGAGGGGGAAAGAGACTAGAAGTGTAGAGCAAAATCAGGACAAAAAGAGACTATATTTATATTTATATATATTTATTCAATTTATACCCCGCCCTTCTCCAAACGGACCCAGGGCGGCGCACAGGAGAATTAAAATACATACAAAACATCATATAAAATTTAAAAAACTAATTCAATAGAACCTGTGCTAAAACCAGATTAAAATCCCCAAATTTAAAAACTATCTAAAAGTCAGTATAGGAGGCTACGCTAGGCCGGCTAGATGGAACAAATGTGTCTTAAGACACTTGCGGAAGAGGCGGAGGTCAGAGATGGTGCGAAGTTCAGGGGGTAAGTCGTTCCAAAGGGCTGGACCTGCCACAGAGAAGGCTCTCCCCCTGGGTGTCGCCAGTCGGCATTGTCCGGCCGACGGCACCCTGAGGAGACCTTCTCTGTGGGAGCGTATTGGTCTGAGGCAGTGGTTCTCAATTATTTTCTGTCAGGCCCCCCCTAGGAAGAAGAAAACATTTCGCGCCCCCCGCGCGACTGTAAATAGTATCATTTGTCTATAAAATTGTTAGTACACCTCTGCATAACACTGTATCCTTATTAACGTATAAGAGAATAAAAAAAAGAAAGAAATGTGGATCAATTTACAACAAAGAATAGCTTTATTAACTGTAGCAGAAAAGATTTAAAGTGCATTAAATTCTTAATTAAACTATAAACATTTTTGATTGGACATGTCAAACCATGTGACCGGGTGGGAGTGGCCAATTTGGAAAATGTGAAACTCACTTAACAATGGTCTTGGTTAGCAACCAAACTTTTGGGCTTAATTGTGGTCATAAGTTCTCTCTTTCTTTTTCTTTCTTTCCTTCCCTCTTTCTTTCTCTCTCTCTCTTTATTTCTTTCTCTTTCTTTCTCTCTTTCTTTCTCTTTCTCTCTTTCTTTCTCTCATTTTTTCTTTCTTTCCCTCTTTCTCTCTTTATTTCTTTCTCTTTCTTTCTTTCCCTCTTTCTCTCTCCCCCCCTCTCTCTTTCTGTCTCTTTCTTTCCCTCTCTCTCTTTCTTTTTTCTCTTTCTTTCCTTTGTCTTTCTTTCTCTTTTTCTCTGTCTGTCTTTCTTTCTCTCTCCCACTTTCTTTTTCTTTCTTTCTCTTTCTCTCTCTCTCTTTCTTTCTCATTCTTTCTTTCTTTTTCTTTCTCTTTCTTTCCCTCTTTCCCCCCCTCTTTCCCTATTTCTCTTTCTTTCCCTCTTTCTCTCTCCTTCTCTTTCTTTCTTTCTCTCTCTCTTTCTTTCTCTTTCTTTCTGTCTCTTTTCTTTCTCTCTTTCTCTCTTTTTTCTCTTTCTTTCTTTCCCTCTTTCTCTCTCCCCCCCTCTCTCTTTCTGTCTCTTTCTTTCCCTCTCTCTCTTTCTTTTTTCTCTTTCTTTCCTTTGTCTTTCTTTCTCTTTTTCTCTGTCTGTCTTTCTTTCTCTCTCTCCCACTTTCTTTTTCTTTCTTTCTCTTTCTCTCTCTCTCTTTCTTTCTCTTTCTCTTTCTTTCCCTCTTTCCCCCCCTCTTTCCCTATTTCTCTTTCTCTCTCTCTTTCTTTCTTTCCCTCTTTCTCTCTCCTTCTCTTTCTTTCTTTCTCTCTCTCTTTCTTTCTCTTTCTTTCTGTCTCTTTTCTTTCTCTCTTTCTCTCTTTTTTCTCTTTCTTTCTTTCCCTCTTTCTCTCTCCCCCCCTCTCTCTTTCTGTCTCTTTCTTTCCCTCTCTCTCTTTCTTTTTTCTCTTTCTTTCCTTTGTCTCTTTCTTTCTCTTTTTCTCTCTGTCTTTCTTTCTCTCTCCCCCACTTTCTTTTTCTTTCTTTCTCTTTCTCTCTCTCTCTTTCTTTCTCTTTCTTTCTTTCTTTTTCTTTCTCTTTCTTTCCCTCTTTCCCCCCCTCTTTCCCTATTTCTCTTTCTCTCTCTCTTTCTTTCTTTCCCTCTTTCTCTCTCCTTCTCTTTCTTTCTTTCTCTCTCTCTTTCTTTCTCTTTCTTTCTGTCTCTTTTCTTTCTCTCTTTTTTCTCTTTCTTTCCTTTCTGTCTCTCTTTCTTTTTTCTCTCTTTCTCTCTGTCTGTCTTTCTTTCTCTTTCTTTCTTTCTCTCCCACCTTCTTTTTTTTCTTTCTCTCTCTGTCTCTCTCTCCTTTGTTTGCCCACCTGTTACTCTGTGTGTGTGTGTGTGTGTGTGTGTGTGTGTGTGTGTCTGTCTCGCATTCAGGCACTTAAATCACTCATTCTGTGTCTCTGTCTATCTTTCTCTCCCTCCCTCCCACTCTCTGTCTCTCTGTGTGTGTCTCTCTGTCACTCTCTGGTTCCCCCCTCCCTCCCTATCTCTCTGTGTGTCTGTGCCTCTCTCTGTCTGTCTGTCTCCCCCCCCACAAACCTCCTCAGCTCCTGGAAGTAGCCTGGCCGGCCCGCCAGCCCGCTGGCTGTATTTACTTGCTCGCTCTCTCACCCATCCACCGGACGAAGGAACCTGGCGTCCGATGGGTGAGCAAGCGAGCGAGCAACCGCGGCCAGCGGGCCAGCGGATTGTTGGGCGCTGCCGCAACTTTCCTTACCCGCCCGCCGGCCAGTCGGCCAGAGTTACTCACTCGCTCGCTCACCCACCGGACGCCAGCTTCCTTCGTCCGGTGGGTAGGTGAGCGAGCGAGTAACCGCAGGCGGTGGGCAGGCAGGTTGTTGGGCGCTGTTGCAGCAAGCTTCCTTGGCCGCCCGCGCTTGCTTGTTCGCTCGTTCACCCACCCCCCGGACGAAGGAACCTGGCGTCCCCGTCCCCGCCCCCCATCCCCGCCCGCCGCGATCACTAGCCTTAGCCTGCCCCGGCCGCCTGGCTGCGTGCTCTGCAAGGGGGCTGGCCCCTCCTCCTTCGACCTCACCTTTCCACGCTGATTGGCCCGAAGCGCATCCCCTTCCTTATCCCCGCGTCCGCTTTCTGCCTCATCCAGCCTAGCGGTGCTCAAGAGGCACGGCTTCCGGCTGCTCCTTCTCTGACGCCTTTCTGTCGCCTTCGGGCTTTACCTACAGCCGCTGCCGCCGCCGCCGCCGCCGCGGAGTGGGCCTGGGATGCCAAGACGGCGGCGGCGGCAGTATCGGCCTTTCTGGGTGTGCGGCTCCTGACTATCAAACGCGCCCCCCTTTACGGAGCCTCGCGCCCCCCTTTACGGAGCCTCGCGCCCCCCTGGGGGGGCGCGCCCCACTATTTGAGAAACGCTGGTCTGAGGGATGTATGGGGCAGGAGGCGGTCTCGCATATAACTAGGCCCCGAGCCATGGAGCGCTTTAAAGATGGTCGTCAGAACCTTGAAGCGCACCCGAAAGACCACAGGAAGCCAGTGCAGCTCGCGCAGGATAGGTGTTATGTGGGAGTGTCTAGGCGCTCCCGTAATCACCCGCGCGGCTGCATTCTGGACTAACTGCAGCTTTCGAGTGCACCTCAAGGGAAGCCCCATGTAGAGAGCATTACAGTAGTCGAGTCGAGAGGTCACGAGGGCCTGAGTGACTGTGCGAAGGGCAGCCCGGTCCAGTAAGGGCCGCAATTGGCGCATCAGGCGTACCTGATGGAAAGCCCCCCTGGCCACGGCCGCCACATGGTCCTCCATGGACAGCCGGGAATCCAGGAGGACACCCAAATTGCGCGCCCTCTCCACGGGGGCCGGTGTTTCGCCCCCAATGGCCAGAGTTGGAATAATCTGGCTGAACCGGGGTGCCGGAAGCCACAGCCACTCAGTCTTGGACGGGTTGAGCCTGAGTTTGTTACTACCCATCCAGATCCGTACGGCCTCCAAACACCGGGACATGACCTCGACGGCATCGTTGGGGTGGTCTGGGGTGGATATGTACAACTGAGTATCATCAGCGTACAGATGATATCCCACCCCAAAACCACGGATGATCTCGCCCAGCGGCTTCATGTATGTGTTGAACAGTAGGGGCGAGAGGACCGACCCTTGAGGTACCCCACATACGAGGGGCCTCGAGGCTGACCTCTGCCCCCTGCCAACACATATTGCGACCGACCAGAGAGGTAGGAAGAGAACCACCGTAGAACGGTGCCTCCCAGCCCCAACCCCCCCAGTCGGCGCAATAGGATACCATGGTCGATGGTATCAAAAGCCGCTGAGAGGTCTAATAGGACTAGGATAGAGGAATATCCTCTAGCCGGGCCCTCCAGAGATCATCAACCAACGCGACCAATGCCGTCTCGGTGCTATGCCCGGGTCGGAAGCCGGACTGGCGCAGGTCTAGATAATCAACTTCCTCCAAGTGTCGCGGAAACTGTTGGGCCACCACACTCTCAACAACCTTCACTAAAAAGTGAAGGTTGGAGATGGGACGATAGTTCTCTAGTAATGCTGGATCCAGGGACGGCTTCTTGAGGAGGGGCCTTACTACCGCCTCTTTCAAGACGGCAGGCAAGGACCCCTCACTCAAAGATGCATTGACAATGCCCTGGAGCCAGCCTCGTGTCGTCTCCCAGGATGCCAGTACAAGCCAGGAGGGACACGGGTCCAATAAACATGTGGTAGCCCTAAGTCTCTTTGACAACTTGTCCATATCATCGGTAGTAACAAAATCAAACTCCTCCCAAGATGGTGTCTCAAGAGCAACCTCGGACCGCTCAGCTGGACCACTGTCGATGGAGGGCAGCTCGCTCTGAATCCGAGTGATTTTCTCCTGCAGATAAATCCCAAATTCCTCTGCTCGACCCTGTAGAGGGGCCTCCCGCGGCCTCTGTTGAAGGAGGGAGCGGGTCACCCCAAACAGGGCGGCAGGGCGGTTATCTGCGGATGCAATAAGAGTGGCACAATACTCACGTTTGGCCACTCTTATCGCCACCAGGTAAGTCCTAATGTAGGTTCTCACTAGTGTTCGGACTGATAAGAGGATTCCCTTTGGAGAGCAAACAAAGAAGCGAGGAAGCATTTAGTATTGCATATCCCAGAACTTATTTGTTGTTCTTATTGGGATTTAACTTAATTGTTATGGTAGGAAGAAATAAAATATAATTTATATAAAAATACACAACCTGAAATCACAAAACCAGTAACCCTTATCCATCCTTGCTCTGCTTTCAAAAAATATTCAGATTTTAGGCTGTTTTAGATTATTGAGATATATTAGTTGGTTGAGATGTGTAATATGACTTTGGTAAGTGTTCAGCAGATATAAAAACCTTCCTGCATCATTTTTCTCAAAAGATACCAATACATTTGCAAAGTCAGTTCAGGAAATTCTTTTAATTTCTTTTCATCTCTTATTCCAGAGGCAGGTTCTGTCCTACCTGGGGCCTCTGAACAGCAGTAAGTGAAGATAAGAATGGCTTCAGGTATTATTATGCAACATCCGAGCAGTTCAGCATTGAGCACAGAGGATTGAAGGAAAGTATCAGTACTGGATTATCAGGTATTATCAAAGTATTTGAAAGTATACTTTTCACAAGCTTCCACTGTATAATACATATACTATATATCTAAACTTTATCAATCTAATTTATTTAATATTAATGGATATTATTTTCTATTTAATATTAATTGATTTATTATCTAATACAGGGGTGCCAAACTCAATTTCAATTGAGGGCCGCATCAGGGTTGTGTTTGAACTTGGGGGAATGGGGTGGGCATGGCCAGGGTGGGCTTAGAGAGTTCAATGTCACTTGTGTCGGGAGTGTCTGTGGTGGTCCAAATGCTCTGCCAGCAAAAATGGGCTAATGGGCTCCGTTCCGGCTGCAACAGCCTCCTCCAACCATCTGCCAGCAAAAATGGAGCTCAAGAGGGTCACACACAGCCCTTCCGAGCTCCGTTTTCACTAGCAGAGGCACTGCGGGCCAGTCCGTTGCTGTTTCCAGGGTGGCCCCGCAGAACAGATCTAAGAACCCCACAGGCCCGATCCGGCTTCTGGGCCTTGAATTTGACACCCCTGATCTAACACAACCATATATTGAATTTTAAAAAGATAAACACCCTATATAAATCAAAACTCTGGTAGAATCTGGCAGATGCACGGGAATTAGATTAAAGATAAAAGGCAAAGCAAACCTAGGTTGATGGAATCAAATATCTATTTAACAATAAATAACCTGTTCTCCACAAGCAGTTTCATGAAAAACAATGATCTATCCTAAATAATAATCAGTTTCCCGCTGAATAGTTTTCTAAGAAAATGTTCATCCACACATGAACACACAAGCAAACAATTTGTTTGGAATAAAGAATGCAGCATGTTTGAAGGCAGCAGATGGAAGGAGAACATTACTGCAACAGCCAAGAGAGCTGTTAAAGCTTTCTGGCTATTTCTAAGCGGTTTAATGTGCCTTCTTTAGAAGTTTGCACTCCCCTGTCACTTTATCTGATAGGTTTGAATGTCTGGAAAACAAATTTCATTGGCAAAATATAGCAGAATGGAAATAAATAGTTAGATATGTATTACAAAGAATCACTAGATAGTTATAAAGCTTGTATATAAAAATATTATTTTCACTGTGGCAAGACATTTTTGAATGAATGCAGTTTCTTTCAAATTAATTTCTCTGAAATTAAAGTTGCTATTTCTCCATTTTCTTTATAACTTATCTTTCAATCATAATAAAGGTCTCTTGCTTCTCTTCCTATATATAAATTAACTGAGTATATGGCATTGAGCAAACGCCAACAGATTCATGAACCTAAATATTCTTCTTTGTTGTTCTTTTCTTATTTGGCTGCTATGGAAAGCTTTCATCGGGATGCTCCTCAAATTTCACGTGGTTTTATTTTTAGATTTCAAAATTCCAAATACCTGGTATTGCTTTTAAACCTGCTGCCTTTCCAATCCCAGCTGTGCTCTTGTAACAGTGCATAAAGGCCAGCCCAACAGATGTTCAAGGAAAGCATGTGACTAATCATGCCTATACATATACTGTAAATTCTTCGCGAAGAGTTATAAGTCCCACGGTTCCTCTGGAGCATTAGGAAAGCATTTTAATATACAAATAAAACTGATTATAATATACTGTTTTTTAATCAAGATGAACATATATTGCCAAAGGGTAAAACAAGAAACTGAAGACAAAACTTCTGAAGTGAAAATCCAGCATCCTGCTCATTGGAGCACATGATTCCTAAGTGAAATTTACAAATAGCTGATATTGTTGCAGTTCCAATTTGCTGATCCTTTCATTCATTATCTTCTGTACATGGGTTTTTCTGCTGTGCAGTCAATGACATAGAACAAGGGCTAACAGGCTAAAGCACTGATGGCTAATCTTTTTGTTGTTGTGTGCCAAAAATGCAAGGGCGCGTGCGCAATAGCACACACGTGTGCCAGCATTCATAATGCAAAGCATGTGTATGCATGCACAACCATTCATCCACACTCACTCCCCTCCCCCACGCACACCGCATAACTTGGCTCCAAGCTGATCTTGATATTTCCTCTAGGGGGCCAGTGGAGGTTGGCCCATTGGGCCCATTGTTTACCCTCCCCAGGCTCCAGAGGCTTTCCTGAAGCCTGGGGAGGGTGAAAATGGCCTCCCCTGGCCCGCTGGAAGGCCGAAAATCAGCTGGTTGGCACGCGCATGCGTGTTGGAGCTGACAGCTCACGTGCCAGCAGATATGGCTCCATATGCCACAGGTGGCATACGTGCCATAGGTTCATTATCACGGGGCAAAACTAACAGAAGCAGTATTATTAACATGCAGTAGAATTTTATTTTAGAGTCCATTTTCAGGCAGAAGATAGCATGCAGAAGTTCATTTTCAAAGTTCATTTGCAAAACCAGTTTAAGGTTAACAGGTGAAAAAAGATAATTAAGTTGATCTTATTACTGAAGGATAGTTATGGATGGGAAGTAACGGATTCAGGCCCAACCCGACCAAGACCGAGTGGCTGTGGTTTCCGGCTGCCCGATTCAACCAGCTTACTCCATCGCTGGCCATAGGGGGCGAACATCTTGCCCCTGTGGATGGGGCGCGCAATTTGGGTGTCCTCCTGGATGCCCGGCTGTCCATGGAAGATCAAGTGACAGCCGTGGCCAGGAGGGCGTTTTACCAGGTTCGCCTGGTTCGCTAGTTGCGCCCCCTATTGGATCGGGACGCCCTTCGCACAGTCACTCATGCGCTCGTGACATCCCGACTGGACTATTGTAACTCTCTCTACATGGGGCTTCCCTTGAGGTGCACCCGGAGACTTCAGCTAGTCCAGAATGCAGCCGCGCGAGCAATTATGGGGACCGCAAGGTCTACCCACGTAACACCGCTCTTGCGCGAGCTGCACTGGCTACCTGTCGTCTTCCGGGTGCGCTTCAAGGTGTTAATTATCATCTTTAAAGCGCTCCATGGCTCGGGACCTAGCTATCTGCGGGATCGGATCCTGCCTCGTACATCCTCACGGCCGATTCGCTCCCACAGAGAGGGACTTCTCCGGGTGCCGTCCACTAGACTTTGTCAGCAGGCGACGCCCAGGGGAAGGGCTCTCTCTGTGGCGGGCCCGGCCCTCTGGAACGACCTTCCCCCCGATATTAGAACGACCACGGACCTCCGCTCCTTCCGTCTTAAATTAAAAACTCACTTTTTCTGTCTGGCCGGCCTGGGATAGTCTCCCTGTCCTGGGATTTTTATTGGGTAGCTTTTAGCATAGTTAGTTTTATGGGAATTTTAGCACAGGTTAAGTTTAATTTGGTTTTAGAACTGTTTGTATATTTTTTATTGTTTTTATTCTACCTGTGCACCGCCCCGAGTCCCCATGGGGAGAGGGAGAGGTTTATAAGTATTAAAATTATTAAAATTATTATTATGGCATTATATCAAATATATTTGGTCCATATTATTTTGTACCTATAAAAAGTTATTTTGTATTTATGATATATTATAAATATATCTCCCATCGCCTCCCACTTATGACTGCATGACCTTACAATTTATATTGATATTGTTTCCTGATTGCTTATTTGTACCCTATGACTATAATTAAGTGTTGTACCTTATGATTCTTGATGAATGTATCTTGTCTTTTTATGTACACTGAGAGCACATGCACCAAAGACAAATTCCTTGTGTGTCCAATCACACTTGGCCAATAAAAAATTCTATTCTATTCTATTCTATTCTATTCTATTCTATTCATCCTATGAGAATATTCATTTCACATTTTAATTTTATTATTATAATGCTGTTTCCCCAGGCACTTCCCCAGGTGGTTGAGGAAGCTCTGCTGGTGACTTGGTCTTTCTGACGTTTTAACTTGGACATGAATTACATGCAGATGCTGAAGTTATTGTTTTAATTCTTACATGTTGCCCAGAGAGAATAAAATATATAAACAAACAAACAAACAGGAAAACAAGTTTGGAGTTCAACAGGAAATAATTCTATAACAATTTTATAGGACCCGCCCTGGGTCCTAACAAGGAGAAGGGCAGGGTATAAATTTAATAAAATAAATAAATAAAATAAATTATCTTGAATGGAAATACAGCCTGCTCAGATTAATGGACAAGAATGGTATCTGGAATTTATATAGATATTTATGTATTTATTTAATAACATTAATTGGCTGCCCCTCTCACATGACAGTCATGGGGAGCCTATAAACAAACCACACAAAAAACTGGGAAAAATATATTATTATAAAAGAGCTAAGAGAGAGAGCATCATAGTACAAAAAATGGAACCACCTCATCAAGCCACCATTCCCTTGAGATTCCACACCTGTTTTTAAAGGACTTACAGAAAGTCAGTAGAGACAGTCTCATTTCATGGGAATTATTGTTTTACAGGTTGAGTGCCATGGCAGAAAAGTCCATGTCCTTGGTTCTGACAAATGTAAATCCTTAGCAGATGGGACCCAGAACATTTGCAATAAGAATCAATCTGGTATTATGTCGGTGTTGGCTAGCCTTTTCAACACCGAAACGGGAGAGAAAGTGTGTGTGGGAGCACCAGAAACTGGAAAAGCAACTCCCTGTTGCGCACATATGGGAGTGCCGGAAACTGGAAAAGTAGTTCCCTGGCACGCATGCACCCACCAGGAAACAGGACTTTCTAGCATGTGCATGCGTGCCAGTCACCTGGTCTTCTGGTTTCTGGTGTGCATGTGTATGCGAAGACTAGCTGGCCAGCACGCATGCCAGAAACACGAAACTCAGCTTCCCAGTGCGCACATGCGCATCATGGAGCTGCCCTTCCGGTTTCCAGCACACCCACCTGCGCGAAGACCACCTGGCCTGTGCACATGTGCACGCTGGAACCCAGAAGAATGACGTGCCCAGAGAGATGGCTCAGAGTGCCACTTCTAGCACGTGGGCCATAGGTTCCCATCATGGTCCTATGTGTTTGTTAGTCTTCAACACTCTAAAGCAGTCAATTTGATTTTTAACAGGGTAAATTTGAATCTTGTTTAAACCAAGTTAATGGCCTTTTAGACTTCCTCCGCATGAGTAGAGTTCACTTTTGGAGTAAAGTAAGAATTATATATCATGGGGGGATCAGGATTTTAAAGATGCTTCGGTGGGGTGTGGCCAAAAAAAGGTTCGGAACCACTGCTCTAAAGTCATTCCATTAGACAATATATAAAAGGAAGAAAACTGGGTAAGAGTAGAACCTATTCTTATCAACTGCTGTCTTGGCCACACAGTAGATTTAACCTAATTTATAGACTTGTCTATACTTAGTTAAGAATCACACAATATGTGTGATCTTTCATTTTGATTTGAAACAAAATGTTACGTGATCCCAAATCATTGTAGTTCGCCTACCATAATTTATGGTTTAGAATGAAGCAAAACCCAAACCAGTAATGGTTTCAACAAAAAGCCACAGTTGACTCAAGTCAACTGGGTCCGTTGTGGAGAAGGGCGGGATATAAATGTGATTAAAATAAAATAAATAAAGTATGATTTTGCCTATGTATTTTCTACACACAGAAAACTGCTGTAAACATACTATAACCAATAGTTTTTCTATGCTTATGCTATTTGAAACTATATATATATCCATTTTATTGTGTGCATTTAAAAACAAATCTCATTTTGTATTTCTAATCTCATAATGCATCACTATCAAAATTTAGATATTAATATCAACATATTTTTAAATTCTGTTCCCCTGAATTCAGAAGAATATTCACTGTAAACTAAGGAAACTAATAAAGAGTACTCTTACGTAAAAGAATTTTTAAAAATCATAACTCATTAAAAGTTAAAATAAAATAATGAAAATAGGTAGTTTATATATTTAAAAACATCAGATGAAGCAGACTATATTCAAGTCCTGGGTTACATGTAAAGGTTTTTTAGTTTTTTTCTTAGCTTCTAAATAATATGTAAAAAATCATATACTCCAAGATTATTGTATACCAATACAGATCAGAACCAAATATTATACATTCATATTGCTGGATAATAACTAACTAAGCCTGCACTGTTTAAAAAATAATAATTTAATATATTTATTTAACCAACTATTTCACATGGTGCTTCATAAAATTAATCAGTTAATAAAATTCTGACTTGTTTTATTGTTTTGTATTGTATTTTATTTCACTTAAATTTAAATGCTGGATTTACCTTAGAAGCATTTTTAAAGAATTTGTTTTATATATTAAAGCTAACTTTATATCTGCTCATAAAAATTATTGCTGATGTCATAATATTCATTAGGAAATGCCACATTGTTATTCATCAACACAAACTGCTATATTAGAACAATACACAATAGAATTTTGTACTACGAGCACATATATAAAGGAGAAACTCAAAAGTCAGAAACTTTTAAAAAGGATCAGAATAATGATCCTATTAATTTTATTAAGGTTTAAATTTATGAAAAACTGGCTAAAGCTAATGACAAAGTACTCATAATTTTATAGTTTACTTTTCACACATTAAGCTTTTTGCATGCTCCAAGAAAACACACTGAGCATTGAGTTACAACTGCTACATTTCTCTATTAACATATTTAATGCAGATAGCCCACGTCAAACTCAAAAGATCAGAGCTCATTTAGTGTTAACAGAAAATTAATGAACTTTCAAAAGACAAAAATTGTGGAAATTCTCTTTATTTACAACCTAGATAAAGCTTGTTCCGTACACAGAATAAAATGTTTAGACTGATCAAGAAAAGTGTATTGTAGGGATTTCACCAGGATATTTATTTATACATTTCAAATTGAGAAAAATATGAATTAGAGATAATTTGAATATGTTCACTATTGGCATTCTTTAATAAACAATAACTAACAATTTGACATGCTGAAACACCAATTTAGAAATAGATCTTAATTTCAGGATAAACATGAATAACCATTTCTATGGAAACTCCAGGAGGTATGTTCAAATGCATATTACATTACATTCTAAAGAAATGAATGTGTTTTTGTTCACAATTTATTCCAATTTATTGCACTTTTAAAATCTGAGAATTGTACAATCGAAACAAATAACCCTGCAATTCAAATGCATCTTAATCAAAAGTGACAAAAAGTGACAAAAGGTCACTTTGCTTACTTCAGTTAATGGTTTGTTGTTTTTTTTACATTAATGTGATGTCTTATTTTTCTTGGCATATCAGAAGCCTAATAAAATCTGAGAAATGTATATAATTTAATTATAAAGCACATACAGTATATGCAAAACATCCCAAATACAATCCTCCCAACTACCATTAATTCTGAGTATCTTCAAAGAACCATTTGAGCAAGGAACATCATTTTTTTCATAGAAGAAACAGTATTTAGGGATCAGGGCAGGTGTGAGTTCCGGAAGGCACTACTGCTGGTTTGCTTGTGTGCACGCTGCGCATGCACAGTGCAATTAAAATTGTTCTGTGCATGCACAGAAGTAAAAAACAAGATGGCACCACCCGGGGAACTAGTTTGGGGGCATGGCAGACCTGGGTTGCTGCCGGTTCCAGCAACCCACGCCGCCAAACCACTACCAGTTCAGCCGAACCAGTCCAAACTGGTAGCTTTTAAGATAGTTTATAAAACTTGGTTCTGTTCCCTACTTGAGTTAGAAGAAAAGGAAAGAAAACGAAGATGCTTAGGCTGATTGTTCTGATGATTTCAATATCCATGTTAAAGCTTACTTATTAGGATCAGCTGAGAATTTCATGCCTACCATGGCTGTGTCACATATCAGCTCCAGTTTCATAGGATGATTTCAGTACGACTATAAGACATAATGTTTTATGAGCAATAAACCTAACTGAACTTCTTAGAAAAACACATATTCTCATATCTTTCCTTTCCCTTGTTTTATTTATTAGATTTTTAAGGCTGCCTGACTCCAAAAAGAATCTGTGAGGCTTAAAATATTTCAAATACATAATTTAAAACATAGTTAAAAACATAACCACCCAGACCAAAGAATAACATTAACATTCAAAAATCATCAGAACCCCCCTATTTGAGGGCGTGAGAGCAGAGCCAAGTCTTAAAGGACTTGGGAGAGTAGGATCTGTACCTATTTCTGGAACTGCTGTTTCAGAGGGCAGAGGTTGTAATATATACATTGCTTTATCTTTGCCCATTTCAACATTTTCACCTTAAATGTTTTCTGGAATATCCCTGTATTCTCTTTTTTCCAACTAACTTGATAAATTGGCCATAACAGAAGTATTGCAAGAAACACATCAAAGCCCAGTGTTGAATGGCAGAAAGTGCAATGTATGTTTTCGGCATACCTTATATAACACTGAATCAACCCAAGTACAAATTATCAAATGCAATTGAAAGTATACATTTTTTTGATTATTCCTGTTATAAGTTCCATACCTTGTAGTTTTAGCAAAAGTAACAGCTGACAGTTTATGATCTAGTTTTAAAATACAATACTTGGATTTGGATTTTTTTCTCTGAGACCAGTTCACATTCCTATTGAATGCTGGATTTCATTAAACTTGTTTACATTTTTTCTAAGTAATGTTTATTAAGTTTTAACTTCAGATTTTATTCCATAACAAATAATGTAGTTCTGCAAATATTTACATTTTTGTTCAAGCTATTTGCTTCTACACAAAAATAAGAATAGTTTTGGTTTTTTTTATTTGAACACATTTGTTTGTTTGGAGAAATTATTAATAAACACACAACTTTTTTGTATGATTAATACATGCACATATTATGCCCCTTAATGAAAATGTATTCATAAGCCATACTAAATTTTAAATTGTCTAACTTTTAAAAATTAAATGATTATGTTTAGAATTAACAATTTGGCAGCTGATTTTTCCAATGGAAAAATTTCAATCTTTAATCCAGAGTTACTCTTTCCATCTGTTGTAGTCTCAAAATAAAAGCAAATCACACAAAACAGGATCTATTGACACCAAATTAATACTTTGACATTTATAGAAATTTATCTGATTACATTCTATCACAGGGACACAATTCAAAGAAGTCAATCCACCTACTTTAGTTTTTCACAGTGCAGATTTTATTATTTATATATTAGTTCCAATTTCTAACAATATATCAGTGCATTTAATCAATTAAAAATATTAAGAAAAGGTAATACACCTTTGAGTTGAACTTGACTCTTTGTGAGCACATAGACATAATTAATTCTCATACCAATTAATTACAATTCTAATCTTTAGTTAGAGATGTATTCAAGTATAACAAATCTACAGTGCAGATTTCACAAACTAGAGGAATTGCAGAGAGGAAATCATGCAAGCAGCAATACATTCCAATTACCATGCAAGCAATAATCCACATCCACATTACCCTGGATAGGGCCCATGAGAAGAAAGATAAGTGACTGGCCAATTCCATATATATGTATTTCTATAAAGTTTAGATAGCTTTTCTGAAAAATCCTTCCAAAATCCACCAAGTCAATATCTTTATTAAGCCAACTGAAGTGTTACTAAACTGTTACAAGCAATCAAGTTTCAACAACTCTTCATCTGGGTTACAGAAAGATGGGGGGGGGGGGGAGGTTAGGAAAAAGCAGCTGATGTTAGATGGCTTTATAGTTAGGTGGAGCTGTAAGGAGTTTCTGATGTGCAATTTGTACACTATCAGATAAGATGCAAAAACAATTTTATC
The DNA here is from genome assembly GCA_039707465.1 of Rhabdophis nuchalis. NCBI lineage: Eukaryota > Metazoa > Chordata > Lepidosauria > Squamata > Natricidae > Rhabdophis > Rhabdophis nuchalis. The sequence goes on from CM077644.1 coordinate 208,530,635, forward strand.
TAATGCATGCTTTAGCTTGACCACATAATCTGGGCAATGTTACATTTAATATAAATATACAAATTTATATTACAAATGTCATGCTGCAGATTTGACAAAATATTGCTTGCTTTTATTAAAAATGTTCTCAATTGCACCAAGAAATGTGTATAAAAATATAATTATTCTAGCAATTGCTATATAAATATACTGTATATATTTACAATGATTATGGAGTTTTAAGTAATGATTAACATTAAATATTTTAAATAGATTAATATTAATTTAACTGACAAATAATATTTTAGTTGTCAATGTAAAATAACTATGAAATTTAAAGGCATCCTTAATATTTGTGAAATTTAATTTGATTACTAAATATATTACCTCATAGTTAAGTCCAACAGCTGGTAAATGTTGTGCAAGGTGCTTTATTTTCCATAAGGTAATTTTTTTTTTTGCATTATTGTTTTTTTTAATCCAGTTCTACCCCTTGATTCAATATTTAATGAAATGATAATTCCTAAAGTAAAGATACAGATTCTCTCAGCATAAAGAATATGAATTCTTACTACTGGTTTGTATGAACTCAGTTGCAGAAGTTGGAGTCCCTCATATTTTTAGGCTGGTGAATATATTTGGAATTTTGCATACCATGCAATGGACACTCTTATCAAACGGGTCAAATTTTGGGTCAAAATTCAAGTATCATAAAATATAAACTGGATTATTTAAAAGAAAGAGAGAGAGAGAGAGAGAGAGAGAGAGAAATTACCAGAAACCAAAGTAAAGAATCTAAGTGAAGACAAGTTTCCAAATATGATTTTTTGAATCTACATTGTTATCCTTTATTAACCATTTAGAAACACGTGACTTATAGATGAGTAATTTGATAAACTGAATAAAAGGCAATGGCAATTCTGATTCTCAAATATCAATTCATATCACCGATGCAAATATCATAATACCCACTGCACAGAAAGAAAATTAGTGATGCTCAAAAAAATATACAGAGAAAATGGGAACTAAAACACTTTCTCTAGCCATATAGATTCATTAGATAAAAAAAAATCCAGATGCATACACAGGGGAGGTGGAAAGAGAGAGTAAAGCAAATACACTACAGAAGAATCAGAAATAACAAACACCTCACATATCAAACAAAATCCACAGCAAATCAAAACAATCCGGTTAAAAGACATACACTCAAATGTCATCACTTTAAAAAAAAAAAGCAAGTAAAGTACTCATGCCAAAGAGGCTTTATAAGCATAATACCAACACAAGATAGCTATTGCCTTCCAGGAGGCTTCCTCTATTATGCCTTTTTCTAGGTGAGTGATTGATATACTTTAAAGCAGTCAGAACAGCCACCTGCCATTTTATCTTGTACAAATGTCTGTGGTCTCCAGGCACGCTTGGAAATAGAGATTATGGATAAACACTAAAACTTCACCCCCAGTTTTTTAGTTTTAGATTTTTGTTTATTTGTTTAACTACGAAAACCTGGAGCCAAAGGTTATTATAAAACAAGAAAATAAAACCAATATACCGGTAACATAGCTGGTTGTAACATGACAAGTAACTTTGAAGTAAAAAATGGGTTTTGTGGCATTACTTACAAAATGATAATGGTGGATTAAATATCATAATGTTACTATTATTATTGTGCTACTTTATTATTAATATGATGGTGATGGATATCACAACAAAGATGTGTAATATGACTATTTAAGCATAATTGTACCCAGACTACATACTGTTTGCTGAAAATAGAATGTTATATAAATAAAACAAATGAAACATTTTTTAAAAATCTAAATAAATATGTAAGCAGCCCAAGTTCGAAACCCAACAAGTGTATGGCTAGCTGATGAGAGCAAAATAGTTTGAAATAGATCTATACTAGTCTCCCTTCATTACTTTATCAGCAAAAATATAGCACAAAATGGTTTGTCATGTAAGCAACTGCCTGAAAGGCTCCTTGAGTGGGGCTGAAAGACAAAAGGGAAGTAGCATGCTCCTTCCCATATTTGGGCATCCCAAGTGCTTTGACATAACACTTACTTATTTCCTTGGCTCAGCTGATAAGGGAGGAGAGCTTGTGGCTTAGTGGCTAATACATCTGCCTAACATGTAAATAGCCCAAGTTCAAATCCCAGTAAGGGCATAGCTAGCTTATGAGAGCTAAATAGCTTGAAATAGATCCCTTTATTTATTTATCAGTCTAAAAACATAATACAAATATAACAAAGGCAACAAAAAAATAGCTTTCTGACTGGATGGCTCCTAGGGTGAGCCGAAAGACAGAAAAGGAAAGCAGTTTGGCTCCCTCCCATATTTGGGGCGTATCAGGGAGTTGTGACATTATATATATATATGCTGGCATAGCTGGCTTTGGGGATTTCCCCGTGTATAAGGGAAAATCCCCGAAGCCAGCTATGCCAGCATACCTACACCCGTGAAAATCTACGAAAACATATATATGTGTGTGTGTGTGTGTGTGTGTGTGTGTGTGTGTGTGTGTGTGTGTGTGTTAGATTTTTAAGGGCTGAAAATAAAGAGACCAGGATGGATCCATTTCAGGCTTATTAGCCTTCTTCAGCTGGCCATACTCCTTCTACTGGGATTTGAACCAGGGCTTTCCAGCATTTGAGGCAAGCTCTCTATGCCTTGAGCTATCTGGTATCCCTGATATATCAGCCAATTTACAGGACTCTTAAATGAAGACTAATTATCACAGCTCCTGTGAAGAGGTCCCTTTAAGGGGAGGAGACTCAACTTCATCCCTCTCTGTCCTTTGACTCAACCCAGAGTCATCCAGAGAACCAAATTAGATTACTGCTGTGTGACATTTTTTAGATGTGTGTTAGATTTTTAAGGGCTGAAAATAAAGAGACCAGGATGGATCCATTTCAGGCTTATTAGCCTTCTTCAGCTGGCCATACTCCTTCTACTGGGATTTGAACCAGGGCTTTCCAGCATTTGAGGCAAGCTCTCTATGCCTTGAGCTATCTGGTATCCCTGATATATCAGCCAATTTACAGGACTCTTAAATGAAGACTATGGAAATAGAAGATAACAACCAACTTCCCTTTCTGGATGTCCTCATCTACAAAAAACCCAATGGCTCCCTAGGACACACCATCTACCGGAAAAAAACACACACAAACCGCTACCTAAACGCACAATCCCATCACCACCCTGCACAGATCAACTCCGTAGCCAAGACCCTCATCTCCAGAACCAAACACCTAGCTGACAAAGACCACCTGAAAAATGAATTACACACCCTCACAAAGGTATTAATCTCCAATGGATTCCAAAAAAACACAATTACAAAACTAATCCAAAAGCAGACACCCCCCAAGATCCAAAACACAGAACAAGACAATGGCATCGCTCTCCTCCCCTATATTAAAGGCACCACTGATAAAATCAGCAAAATTCTCCACAAACACAATATCAAGACATCCTTCAACACTAACCAAAAAATAGCTAACATCTTAAGGAACCCCAAAGACAAAATCCAGCTAGAAAACCAAGGAGTCTATGAAATACCATGCAAAGTCTGCTCGTCCACATACATTGGACAGACTAATAGGAGAATTAGTGCACGTATCTCAGAGCATAAGAATTCTGTTAAAAGACAAGTAAATACTTCCTCCCTCTTCCAGCACTTCCAAGCAACAGGTCATGAAATTGACTTTGAAAAAACAAAATTACTCTCCAGGACTGAACACTCCAACAGGAGAATGATTATGGAAGCTATTGAAATAGAAAAACATCCCCACAACATGAACAGACGCGATGATGCCTCCCGCCTGCCAGACATCTGGAAACCAGCTCTGGCCACTAAACGAGTCCCGGACACTAAACGAGTCCCGGCCACTAAACGAGTCCCGGCCACTAAACAAGTCCCAGCCACTAAACAAGTCATGGCCACTAAACAAGTCCCGGCCACTAAACAAGTCCCGGCCACAAACACTGACACCATCATCAATCACTCTCAACAAACTCCATCTACCAATCAGGATGTGGCAAATCAGCCAACCAATCAGTTTAAAGTAGCAAAGCCAACATTCCAACCCCTCCCACCTCCACTTACAGAAAAACTGCCATTTCAAATACAGCTCATTTGTAAGAAAGCCAAGGCCGAAGCCTGATGATGATGGGGGTGATCCCATCGAAACGTTGCAAAAACACCTTTAATTTTACACGGGAAAAGACCCGAATAAACCAAAATCTACATATATACATATACATATACATATACATATACATATACATATACATATACATATACATATACATATACATATACATATATATATATATATATATATATATATATATATATATGAAGTGGATATATTGTTACAGCTTCCTGTTAGGCCTATTCAAGGGAGGAGACAAACTTGTCATCCTTCTCTGTCCTTCGACTCAACCTAGAGACCATCCAGACTTAAAGAAATTTAACACACACATATATATATATATATATACACACACACACACACACACACACACAGAGTGTGTGTGTGTGTGTGTGTGTGTTATTGCATATGAGTAGACATTATGATTTTCTCCTAGTTGCTTTGACTATGTAAGCTCCAGACTCTTACGATCCATAAATCCTGCATTGATATCATTGGAGACATAAGTAAGTAAAGCAATATACACTTGGTATAAAAACAATTAAAGCTTTTTTAATGTTAAGTTTTATGCAGTCCCTACATTAAAGGCACTATGACTTTTATGAGTTTTTTATAAGTTGAAGATATTGCTGGGTTTTTTTCTTACCATTATTCTATGGCAATTATACAAGTAGTCCTTGACATACAATTTTGGTCATAAGTTGTTACAGTCACAAGTCAAGATACCATATGATTGGACTCAATTTGAAAATAGAAGCAACTTAATGCCTATAGAATAGTAACTACATTTTTAAATCTACCAATGAAAATTTTATTTATAGATGTATAGAATATCTTTATTGTCACTTTGAATGCACAGTAGTTGGTATACATTAAAATGATATTTTCTTGAATGAAATAAATAAATGGCTGAATAAATAAATAAACAAACAAACATTTATGTATATACCAACATATATTATATGACACAGAGAAATAACAGAGTCTAGTTTGGATGTATACATGTTTATGGTGAGAAAAACCAATCTTGTGAGTTTACCAGACGGATGGCATAGGGAACAAAGCTATTACAGAATCTAATAGTCCTGCTAGAAATACTTTGAAATCTTCTCTCAGATGGGAGCAACAGAAATAGACCATAAAGTGGGTGTGTGGGGTCTCTAACAATGCTTTGAGCTCTAAGCACATAGCGCTTATAAGCAGTATCCTGAATGACTGGAAGAAAGCTTTCGGTAATCTTCTCAGATGTCCTCACTACTGTCTATATGGACTTTTGTATCTGAGGCACTGCTGCCACCAAACCAAACAGTGATTCAGTTTGTTAAAATGTTCTCAATCGTGAATCACTGAAACAGTGATTCAGTTTGTTAAAATGTTCTCAATCGTGCTTCTGTAAAAAGTGGCCAGGACAGAAGGAGAAAGATGTGCTTTCGTCATCCGACGAAGAAATGCAGCTGCTGGTTTGCACGCTTCACTGAGGATGAAGTCTGGAGAGACCAGTTCAGATTGTTAGTTATCTGCAACCCCAGATACTTAATACTGTCGACCACTTCTACAGCTGTATCCTTATACTGAGTGGAGTATGACTATGCCGGCTCTTTCTAAAAACTACAAGGATCTCTTTTATTTTATTAACATTTAAGCCAGGTTACTTTTATTGCACCAATCCACCAGAGCCTTTACCTCTTCCCTATAAGCATCTTCATTGTCATCCCGGATAAGACCCACCACTGCCGTGTCATCCACATACTTCACAATATGATCCGTAGCAGATTTGGCACAGCAGTCGTGGGCTATCAAGCTGAACAGTAGCGGACACAAGACACAGCCCTGTGGGGAATCCGTACTCAAGGAGATGGAAATGGAAACCTTTTCCCAAGTCGCACAAACTGGGGCCTATCAATAAGGAAATCCAGTATATAACTACATAAAGCAGTATTAAAACCCAGTCAGCCCAAATCTGAGGAATGACTGTGTTGAACACCAAACTAAATTGTTTCTTTTAAAAATGTTAAAAGTCAGGTATTACTGAAATCCCTCTATTGTCCTGATATAATCAGTCAAAAACTGATTATGTCTACAAATATTATTTAAGGTTGCCAGGTACTCCATTGACACACTGGATTGAGCCATGGTTTATTAATCTATACTACTTAATAAACTGCATTTAGTTGGATATAAGCAGTTAAACACTAATTTTTCCACAAAATTTGTTTTTTTAACTAATATATTAGTAAATCTTATTTAGTTAATAAAAGGACATATCACAACACTATTTATTTTTAACTTCTGCCTTGCAGGTATCTTCAGGTGTAACTTAATATTTATTATTTATATTTTATAGAATGTATATATTTTAAAAGATTACCGTATTTTTCAGACGCACCAGAGTATAAGACGCACCAGAGTATAAGACGCACCAGAGTATAAGACGCACCAAGGTTTTGAAGAGGCAAATTACAAAAAAAAAGTAGGTAGAGAGAGGGAGAGAGGGGAAAAGAAAGAGAAATACGGTACGTAGGTAGATAAAGGGATAGAGAGAAATAGACAGAAATACAGTAGGTAGGTAGGGAAAGAGAGAGTAGGTAGGTAGGTAAAGGGATATATATATATATAGAAAAAATATAGAGGGAGAGAGTAATATAGTTGGTAGGTAGAGAGAGTGGGTAGGTAGAGAGAGTGGGAGAGAGAGTGGGTAGGTAGGTAGGTAAAGGGGGAGAGAGAAATACAGTAGGTAGGTAGGAAGAGAGAGAGTATGTGTGTGTAGGTAGGTAGTTAGGTAGGTAGAAGGATGAGAGAGAAATAGAGAAAGAAATACAGTAGGTAGGTAGGGGGAGAGAGAGTGTGTGTGTGTAGATAGGTAGGTAGGTAGGTAGAAGGATAGAGAGAGAGAAATAGAGAGAGAGAGAAATACAGTAGGTAGGTAGAGAGAGAGTGTGTGTAGGTAGGTAGAAGTATAGAGAGAGAGAAATAGAGAGAAATACAGTAAGTAGGGAGGGAGAGTGTGTGTGTGTAGTTAGGTAGGTAGAAGGATAGAGAGAGAAAGAGAGAGAAAGAGAGAAATACAGTAGGTAGAGAGAGAGAGAGAGATTAGGTAGGGAGGTTGATGTTTTCAGGTGTATTTATCCATGTCCTGCAGAAGGAAATCACTGACAAACCTTAAGACTTCGATTCTGCTGGCACAGAAACAGTTAAAGAGCCTCCGAAAGGGGAGGGGAGCCTTTGAACTCGGCAAACCTCCAAAACAGCCCATTTCTCCGTGAAAATGGGGCCGTTTTTTAAAAATAAAAAGCATAACTAGCCTTGGGGGGGCTTGCAGAGTGCTCCTGGGGGGTGGAGGGTCAAAAATGAGCAAAAAAAACCCGCCCCATTTATCGTGAAAACGGGCCATTTTTGTGTCAAATAAATTGCATGCATAGGACTATGGAGGCTTATAGAGTGCTGCTGGGGGCTGGGGGAGGGGGAAACGGTCCCTTTGAGGCTAATTTCTGCCCCCAGGAGCTCCCTGGAAACCTCATAAGACTAGGCACAGCCAGTTTGGTGAAGGGGGCAGGGTTCCAGGAGGCAAAAAATGCTTTATTCTATGTATAAGACGCACCCAGATTTTCAGCTTCTTTTTAGAGGAAAAAAGGTGCGTCTTATACTCCGAAAAATACGGTATATGTAAATAATTGCTATTTTGAAGCAATGACCTGATCATATATCACATTAAGGCATTATGTAACTAGAGTTTCCTAAGCAAACCATAATTAATTATTAAAACCTTGTACTCTATAAATCAGGATTTATAACTCATAGTGGCTGGTTCAAGCCAGTTGAATCATAACTAAACGTATAACACTATAGCTGAATATAACTAGTGAATCCAACCAATACGTGGTTGCTATCTGTTGTAAAAAAAACACCACACTAAAATGGTTTAGCTCTCCATAAAATTTTAAAATTATTACAAGTTTGCCACCAAAAATGAAAGTATTAGAAAGGTGAAGATAAAACATCCTTTGCTGCCTCTGTGCTTTTTTGATCATGTCAAAAATTAACTTACATTCCATTTATGCAATTCATAAAAGCACCAGAAGGCTTTACTGGGGCTCAATGTCATATTTTAAAGGATCTGTATTCATGTATTAGATGCCACTCAGAGTGCCTTCAGGCCTCAATTATCCAGTCACATAAATATAAATAGCACTATTAATAAAATTCTCCATCTCATAAACTATTATTAACTAAGGAAGGTGAAAAAAACCATACAGTTGAGATCCAGATGCTTCCATGTGCCTTTAGGATGAATATTTTAAAACATAATACCCAAATAATAATTATACCCAAATACCCAAATAAATACAAAGGGCTAAAACCCAAGCTAATTAGAATAAACTCACTATGCAGAGCAAAAACACTCCAGTCAATCTAGTTCTTTTTTTTTACTTCCTTCATGGTAAATAGCAGTTTCAGAAGATGTTGGACTGGGCAATAATATGGGAATAGAAGATGCAATAAAATTCAGCTTGCCTACTTGAAAGGATCAATTTCACTGCTTTCACTCTGCTTAAAATTGGGGGGGGGGGGCAAAATTCTCTTACAATTCCTCATCTTTCTTTGACTCATTCAACTAATAAGTAACATAATATAGAGAAAAATCATTTCATGTGACCAATCCAATTTTACAATCTTTTTTGCAGTGATGGGTAAGTGAATCACTGCAGTCATTAAGCAAACATTACAGTCATTAAACAATCCAATGTTTTCTATGATTATATCGAAGTAAATACTGGTGCTCAGCAAAACCTTCATAAAACATGGTCACATGACCATAGGGTTTGGCAAATGGCTCTATACACAACCCAGTACCCTCTAGTAGGTCCATTGGAACTTCAAACAATTGCTAAGCAAACAAGCAATTGTACACCAAGGATAAAAATCATAAAATTACGACTTCTAGGCCCTGTCTTAGGCATGACAGTCAGCTGGATGACTTCAGGGCTGTCCGTCTTCCATAACCCAACCCAACCTCACAGGATTTTTGTTGTGGTGAACACAAAGAGGTAAGAATATTTAAAAAGATGGGATACAATTAGATAAAATCTAATCTAAATTTTCTAGCAATGATCGGATAAAATTAGATAACAATATAATAATAATTAAAGAATAAAACCGTGCCTCCCAAGATGTTATGTCAGTATATTTTTTCTTTTGTAATATATTTCCCTTTTCCAAATTCCTACAACTTTTTAACCCAAAGAGCCACAGGGCAGAAAACATCCTGCAGAAAGCACATCTCCACAAGACAAGTCCTTTCAGCAGTTTCAAGAAGGCTTCCACACCCATTTGTACTACTCAGATGACACTGAATCTCCAAGTGGCCTCAATGACTCTCCAAAAGACTGCAAATGACCAACTGTCTGCAAGGAATATATATCCTTCCATTCCCCACCATCCAATCAGAGCTGAAGAAGCTTCTTGTACGAGAAACGAAACGGAGCCAAAGAAAAACAAGAAAGTCCAACTGTCTCTTGAAAATGCACTTTTGGAAAAACCATGTCCTGGATAACTGAGAATCTCCATAGACTTTTAAATTATTTAAGTAGGAACAACACTACAGGGAGTCCTCAACTTACAATCATTAGTCACAGTTCAAAGTTACAATGGCTTTGAACAAACAGGCTTGTCAGCAGGAGACAGCAGAGGAAGACACCAAAGATCAGTTGGGATGGTGGAGCACAAGGCACTGGGCTCCCAGCATGCAGGATGGAGAAGGTAAATGCAGCTGGGGCTGGGGCAGATGCAGTTCCCAGAGTGTTGCCACTTTGCAAGGCAGGGTAGAAGGTGGCCAAAGGGCAGAGATGGTAGGGAAATAGATGGGTGGAAGGAAATGGAAGCAATCCCTTACCTTATTGAGATTCAAGAAGCCAAGAATGGTTTGTGTTGGGGCAGACACTTAATAATAATGCACAATTATCAGTTAACAATGGGAATTGGGACTGCCAGTCACTAAGCAATGTGGTCACATGATGACTCAGTTTGTAAGCACATTACCTAGCGATGAACAATTTCAGTCCTAACTGTGATTGTAAGGCTGCGTGTAACATCTAATTGTAATAAACACAAGAAAAGCAGCTCATTTATTGCAATTAGACTTAAATCTGATTTTAATTAACTATTCTTCTTTATTTCACCTTTACACTGGTTCAGATACGAAACAGCACTTTTTAAAAATGACATTGGCATTATTTGTTTCTGGCTTATCCTAATGTTTGAACATATCTATTCAAATAAGGGCAATATAACAACAAACCTTGATTCACAGCTAAATTCAAGCAGCTACATCATGCCAAAGAGGAAGCCTACAGGAAAGGAGATAGAATGCTGCACAAACAGGCCATGAATATATTAACAAGGGAGATCAGAGCAGCAAAAAGAAGCTGCTCTGAAAAGCTGAAGAATGAGCTCTGAACAAATGAATCAGCAAATGTGTGGAAAATCCTTAAAAGTATCACTGGCTACAGCAAACCTTCTTTCCATGCTTTAAGGAATCGACAACTGGCAGATGACCTGAATCTGTTTTACTGTAGGTTTGAATGGAAAACACTGTCAAATATTGCCACTCTCTCCATCTCAGATACAACAACAACAGCCAAGTCTCCTACAACTGATTCTATCTTTCTGGGACCCCCATCACTGTGAACATAGAAAAAGATGTCCAAGATCTATGTCAAAGACAAAAGCCTGAAAAAGTACCAGGCCCAGATAAGGTAACTCCTTGATTCAAAGTTTATGATGACCAAGATGTGCTTCAAACGTTCTACTATCACCCCAGTGTCTAAGAAGCCCTCCATTAAGGAGTTAAATGACTACAGATTGGTTTTATAACATCTGTAATTGTGAAAATCTTTGAAAGGCTAGTGCTGGTCCACTTGATAACCAATACAGATCTGCTGTTAGACCCCTTGAAATTTGTCTACCAAGCAAATAGATTGGCAGATGATTCTGTTAATATAGAACTGCACTACATCTTACAACATCTTGAATTGACAAGGATCTAGCAAGGGTCCTTTTTGTAGACTTCAGTTCAGCATTTAATACTATCATTCCTGATATCCTGATAGCTTTCCTGAAACCTCAGGAGGACTAAAAACGATGCTATGAGCAAACTGGAAGCTCCTATAAAGCCTGGGTAGGGCGAAAAATGGCTTTAAAAATAGCTAAATAAGCTGGCCACCACATGCATGCACGCTGTCCAGCTGACAGGGCAACACCTTGCGTGTCCTGCCAAATGGCTCCGCATACCACCTGTGGCACGCGTGCATAGGTTCGCCATCACTGGCCTAAACTATTCTGTAATTATTTCAATCTTCCAATTATAATTTACTTGGTAACCCATTTTATGAATTCTCACATTTTTAAATTTATTGATTTAAATTATAGTATTAAAATATCTTGGTTTGATCAAAAGCAGAAATGTTACATACCTCAACACACAGAAATGTTGGTTCATCATTTACTATGTTCACATTGCCTGAAGAGATACTTCTGTTTTTCAGCTGAAAATGTGTTTTGATCATGTAGCCATCATTAGAGTCCTATGTTTAGAGTTTAAAGAAAAGCAACATTTGATTTTTTTTTGGTTTGAAGAAAGAATTCTACAACTTAAAATCATTTTAAAGGATTTTAAATGAATTATTTATTTATTTATTTATTTATTTTTTTATTAAATTTATACCCCGCCCTTCTCCTTGTTAGGACCCAGGGCGGCGCACAGGCATTATATAAAACCATAAATACAATATACATCAATTAAAAATATATTAAATTAATTCACCCGTGCTAAAACCCGTTATTAAAACCGTAACCAAATTATAATTTATATTTAAAAGTCAGACGCGGGGGGCTATCCTAGGCCGGCTTGTTGGAATAAGTACGTCTTAAGACGTTGGCGGAAGAGGCGGAGGTCCGAGGTAGTGCGAAGGTCGGGGGGTAGGTCGTTCCAGAGGGCCGGGCCTGCCACAGAGAAGGCTCTTCCCCTGGGTGTCGCCAGCCGGCATTGCCCGGCTGACGGCACCCGGAGTAGGCCCGCTCTGTGGGAGCGGACCGGACGAAGGGATGTATGGGGCAGGAGGCGGTCTCGTATATAGCTAGGCCCCGAGCCATGGAGCGATTTAAAGATGGTGGTCAACACCTTGAAGCGCACTCGAAAGGCCACAGGCAGCCAGTGCAGCTCGCGCAGGAGAGGTGTTACGTGGGCTTGCCTTGAGGCACCCATAACCACCCGCGCGGCCGCATTCTGCACTAACTGCAGCTTTCGAGTGCACCTCAAGGGGAGCCCCATGTAGAGAGCGTTACAGTAATCCAGCCGAGATGTCACGAGCGCTTGAGTGACTGTGCGAAGGGCCCCCCGGTCTAGTAAGGGGCGCAACTGGCATATCAGGCGAACCTGATAGAACGCCCCCCTGGCCACGGCCGCCACATGGTCCTCCATGGACAGCCGGGAATCCAGAAGGACGCCCAAGTTGCGGGCCCTCTCCACGGGGGCAAGATGTTCGCCCCCAATGGCCAGTGTTGGATTTATCTGGCTAAACCGAGGTGCCGGAAACCACAGCCACTCGGTCTTGGACGGGTTGAGTCTGAGTTTGTTAAGGATTAAGGATAATAAACAAATTAAGCAAACTGATAGAAAAGTATCCCATAATTAAATACTTAAGTCGTTGAGTAATCAAAATTCTGTGAAGTTGAACTTGTCTTCCAGATATTACATGGATACATATATGTCATTTTCTTGTCAACATAAATAAATGGTTTGCCATTGGCTTTTTCCAGGGTGTTTTCCCAAGTGTTATTGCTTAATATTCTTAACACAGTATATAAAAATTCAGAATTACTAGACTACTCCTACCCACATTTCCTAATCAAGTTTATTCATATATAAGGCACCTTTAATTTAATGACATTCAGTCTCAATGTATGCATAGGATTGCTACCCCTGTTCTATTGATTCTATCCACTTACTTTCATAATACTAGAAAAATCAATCCATTATTCTTCTAATCTTTAGCTTTTTTTCCTTGGTACTACTTCATTTAATTGATCATCTTAAAGCTGATCTTTTTTTTCTGACTTTTCTTATTGGAGGAATCTTTTCACTTTTTTCCTAAGTTATCTTAGTAATATCGTATTATTATCAAATATTAATTCAGTATCATTTTAAAACCAGTTCATCAAATACAACCAACCATTATAAATGTAGTGGTATTAAAATAGAAACTACATTTAAAAAATGAGTAGCTAATACATGAGGTTTGAATCTAAGAAAAAATCAGTGTTCTGCATACAGATATTTTTATAATATGCAGTAGAATCTGATCTTTCAATAGAAGAATAAAAACACTAAATTTCACTATTTAAAACAATTATTAGTTAGCTAACTAGAAACAAAATTTTCAGATGAAACATATTGAAAAAGAATTGGAAGTTTCTAAGAACATATTTTGAGTATGATCCTCCAGGATGAGGGCATAATTATTTGTAAAGCATTACAATTTAAAGCATTACTTAAATAAGATTTGTTCCTTTTGCAAAGCAATATTTGCCTTACAATGTGTATCATGATATAATTTTGCCTTTTGCCTTACAAAATGCATCATATTATATGTGGCACAGAGAAAATAAAACACAGGGTAAATATTCATAAATAAAAATATCTAGTTAATGCCATATTGAATAAGAATTTCAAAACAGTCAAAACAAAACAAGGTAGTATTGTTATTAAATCATATATGATGACCCATTTTTCAGTTAAGTGCAGATGGTAAACCTGTAAATTGTGACAAAAAAGGCACAAGCATTCAACAGACATTCAGTAAAAGCACTTGACAAGAAGCATGAAGGATTTTTCCCATATGCCACAGAAAATGGGACAAAAAATTTACCATCTGTAAAACAGGAGAATGTGAAATAGCACTTTCTAAAATTAAACATTAAAGTACATAGACCCAGAAATGTACTAAAGAGCTCTGTAAGAATGAAAAAGTATAATTAAAACTGCTAACTTAATTTTCAAAATGTGAAGGTTTTTAGACTTTTAAGTATTATAAATGTCTCAATATGGTGCTTAGCAGCTTCAAATACTCTTATCAGCTAGAATTTATCTAGATATATCTCTGTTTAGGTGACTTGCCCAGTTACAGGATCAAACCTGTTATAAGACCAAATCACCCTTGGTTTGGTCAATCATTGACGGTTGATTTTTACAAAAAAGAAGAGAGATTACAGCTTTTTAATTCTCGTTGATTTGCTGGCAGCTTTTGACCATAATATCCCTGTGAACTGAATCTGTATATTGGAAGGTAGAGACACTGTACTACCCCACTGGTATCTATGAGTAATATTCAGGAAAAAACTGGATAATTCCAAGCCAGTTAAGATAAAAGATTCCTATTTTATGCTGGTTAACTTTTACATGTTCACTGAACCACTAGCATGGACCACTAACATGTTTTATATCTATTTTAAAAGTGCTTGTGTTTATGTGTTAGTGTTAGTGCTTATTCCCAATTTGCTATCAAGCCAAATTCACACTAGCCTTAAATGATATTAACCTGGATACTATAGGTGTGTGTGTCCTTATGTAATTGTTGTCAAGACCGACTGGGGATGCCATATTTTCCAGCAATTTGCCACTGTGTGTTGTGACACCAGAAAGGGCATTCTTGATTAGTAGTGGAATTTCCCCAGAAGTACCTAGGATCATAATGTTCACCTGGGCATAGTTTATCTTTGTGCTATTGTGCCTTCTGGTCTTATTAATTATTGTCAAGTAGCTTGTTTTTAAACTGGTCTTAAATATTTTATTTATAGAAGTTTCAACTGCTTAAAAGATACTATAAATGGCTTTTAATTATCCTCACATTGAAATTTGTTATTTACTACTGAAACATTGATTAAAATTTTATAAATCAAATAAATTCACAGCATAAAATCTGAATATGTCATATTACACAAGTAATCTCAAGAACATTGGCACATTCCAGCTCAAGGAAGGGATTTTTCATGCTTTCCCCCTCCCTTTTCTCAGAACAAAAGTACCCCGATGGAATGCTGAGGCCCCTTTAAGCTCCATCTGCTTTTTTTCCACCCCATAATGTCAGCACTGTATGATTAGCAGCCAGGCCAGGCATGCCTCAGCAGCAGCTGAAACAAGAAGACAGTGAAGGTCATCTGAGGCAGCAGGGTGCTGGATAGCGAGGGTGACTGGGATTCAGCTCGGGCTTGCAGAGCATGGCAAGCAGCCCCCAGATCTGCTTGGTTCCAAGGCTTCTTGCTGCAGGAAAGGGTCTAGGATAGCCAAAAGGGCAAAGATGGAGGGGAGATAGGCAGGTAGAGGGAGTTGAAGCTTGGACCTAGAAGAGTCTAAAACCAAAATGGTTTAGACCAGGTTGGGTAGTTGACTAACAACTGGCAAATTTCACTTAATGACAGCAACCTGGATTGCCAAGATTGCGCCCTCTAAGTGATGTAATCCCATGATTTCTTATTTTACAACCGTATTGCAGCTCTTGAAATTCTAGCCTGAACTGTGAGCCTAAGTTGTAAGCTATCAATGTAGCCACTTTTTAGTTACACAGTGTCTCAGTGGCTGAGCTTGTCGATCAGAAAGGTCAGCAGTTTTGCAGTTCGAATCCCTAGCGCCGCATAACAGAGTGACTCCTGTTACTTGTGCCACCTTCTGCCAACCTAGAAGTTCGAAAGCATGTAAAAGTGCAGGTAGAAAAAAGGAGCCACCTTTGGTGGGAAGGTAACAGCATTCCGTGCGCTGTTAGTTCAGTGTTTAGTCATGCCAGCCAAATGACCACAGAGACGTCTTCGGGCAGTGCTGGCTCTTCGGCTTTGAAACAGAGATGAGCACCACCCTCTAGAGTTGGGAACAAGTAGCACAATTGTGCGAGGAGAACCTTTACCTTATCAATGTAGCCACTATTTTCAAGGACCATATCTGGATCCACTTAAACTTCTGTTTCTCATTAATAGAAAACTGGAGGAATTATGTAATGAACTTAAATAAGTTGTTAAGGAAAACAACTTGAAAAAAAGATTGCCAAAAATGAAGAAAGTGAGGAAAGCAAACTGTATGGCAGAACAAACAGTGGAAATGGCAAAGTAAAGAAGGAAGCCAAAGCCAAAAAAAGACAAACATATCAGAAAGGAACTTAACAAGGAGTTTCAGAGAGCTGTTAGAAGAAACAAAAAGCAGTATTATAACAATATCTGTAAAGACACTGAAGATGGAAACAAACATGGAAAGCAAGAAAAGTCTTTCAAGCGATCTTTTAAGTCAGAAGAATGTTCTAATCTCAAATTGAAACACTAAAGGATGCCAATGGATAGATAGTAGCCAATTAATGGAGAACAAAGGAAAAGTGGTATACTGTATACAGTATACAAAGGTATACTGAAACACTATATAGTAGAGGTGTCAAAGTATTCAATATACCTTAGAAGATATTCTCTACTTACAAGTAACGGAAGATGAAGTTAGGTAAACTTCAAGCCTTACCAAGTCAGAAGGCTACAGGAAATTAAAGGTAAAGGTAAAAGGTAAAGGTTCCCCTCGCACATATGTGCTAGTCGTTCCTGACTCTAGGGGGTGATGTTCATCTCCGTTTCAAAGCCAAAAGCCAGCACTGTCCGAAGATGTCTCCTTGGTCATGTTGCTGGTATGACTGAACACCAAAGGCGCACGGAAGACTGTTACCTTCCCACCAAAGGTGGTACCTATATTTCTACTTGCATTGTTACATGCTTTCGAACTGCTAGGTTGGCAGATGCTGGGACAAATAATGGGAGCTCACTCTGTTACGCGGCACTAGGGATTTGAACCGCTGAATTGCTGACCTTTCTGATCGACAAGCTCAGCATTTTAGCCACTGAGACACCACGTCCCTTTAGAAACCTTATTACCAATTGGCAAAATATTTAGGAAGGAAGAAAGGAACTGCTATTGCTTGCTCAATACAATACAATACAATAGCAGAGTTGGAAGGGACCTTGTAGGTCTTCTAGTCCAACCCCCTGCGTGGGCAGGAATCTTATATCATTTCAGACAAATGGCTATCTAACATCTTCTTAAAGACTTCCAGGGCTGGGGCATTCACAACTTCTGGAGGCAAACTGTTCAAGAGGTTAATTGTTCTAACTGTCAGGAAATTTCTCCTTAGTTCTAAATTGCTTCTCTCCTTGATTAGTTTCCACCCATTGCTTCTCATTTGATTTACTCTACTTTATTGTATACCAGAGTATACAATAGGAAGGAAGTTTGTATCCTTAATACCTTTAATTTCACATGCTAGCAAAATAAGGATAATCCAATGCAGATTATAGTCCTACATGGGAAAATAGATGCCAGATGTTCAGATTAGCTTTAGAAAAGCCAGGGAACATGAGATATCATAGCTGATGCTGGATATTTGAGAGAGCTAAAGAATAGCAAAAAGAAGAAAGTATGTGCTTCATTGTTTTAATCAAATCAAGCTGTGGAAAGTGACAAGAAAAATGAGAATCCCTGATTTCCTATTATCTTCCTGGAAATGTATAGAGGGGTTGGGAAATCACAGAAAAATAGACTCATTCCAGGTTGGTTAAAAAAAATACAAGGGGGCTGCATACTCTCCCCTTATTTATTCAATCTATATGCAGAATATATATTAAGGAAAGCTGGATTGGAAGAAGCTAAGGTTGTAAAACTGAAAGAAGAAATATAAATAACCTGCACTATGCTGATGGTAGTCAACCGTCAAAAACGCAAAGGATCCACAAGCCTTAGTACCAAAAGTCAAAGAGCATAGCTAGGACTAAAATCTAATGTAAATAAAAATGTAACAAGAGTTTGTTCAAAACTGCTAATCACAGAAAGTACTGCACCGATCGCTTCCAAATTTTCACACGATGTTCCTTTGAAGTACAGCAACAATGATATGTACAGATTGTGTGGATGTCGCACCTGTGCCAGGTGCACGCCACGCAAATGTAAAAGTGTGGCTCTTCTGAGTTTTTTCCTCACTCGCTCACTCGCCCCCTCCCCTTCGCGGCCCCTCCCATCTGGCCACTTTTTAGCTCACGTCACTTGCACGTGGAGCAGTCTGCGTCATATCCGCGACGGTCGTTTCCTCAGCAACCTCTCCACCGCCACCACTGCCAACTCCTCCTCTCCAAGGCTGCTGATGACTCAGCGGCCTTTCGCTCCCCTGCCACCGCCGCCGCCAATTCCTCCTCCCCAAGGCCGCTGCTGATTCAGCAGCCTCTCTCTCCACCACCGCCACTGCCAACTCCTCCCTCCCAAGGCCGCTGCCAACTCAGCGGCCTCTCTCTCCACCACCACCACTGCCAACTCCTCCCCCCCAAGGCCGCTGCCGACTCAGCGGCCTCTCTCTCCACCGCCACCACCAACTCCTCCCCCCAGGCCGCTGCCAACTCAGCGGCCTCTCTCTCCACCGCCACAAACTCCAACACCCCACACAAGCAACCAAGGCCAGTAGGTAGGTAGGTAGAGGGATAGAGAAAGAGGGAGAAATACAGTAGGTAGGTAGATAGGTAGAGGGATAGAGGGAGAAATACAATAGGTAGGTAGGTAGAGGGAGAGAGGGAGAAATATGGTAGGTAGGTAGGTAGGTAGGTATGTAGGTAGGTAGAGAGAGAGGGGGGGGGAGAAATACAGTAGGTAGGTGGGTAGGTTTAATCAGACTGGGCCACAACAATACGTGGCCAGGATAGCTAGTTAAATATAAATATAACCAACCTAATGATAGCAATTGCAACAACAGTCCTAAATTTGACAATGAAGGTATCAAAATGGTGGTTAGTTTCTGTCTTTTAGGAGCAACTATCAACTATAAAGAAACAAGCAGCCAAGAAAACTAGCACTTGATAGAGTATCCATGAAGGCCTTGAAAAAAATATTCAAATGATGTGATGTGTCTATACCTAACTACCTATCAAAATATTCTACTTCAAACATATTATGCAATGAATCAGGTCTCTGAAAAAGGTTCTAATTCAGAGAAAGATGGAAGGAAATAAATGGAGTCTGAAAGCAGGAAGGTATATGCAGTCAAATACACTGATAAGTACACTATTGGGCAATTTCAATTAGGGTAGTGGTGGGCTCCTACTTGTTCGGACCGGTTCTCTCGAACCAGTAGTGCTGCTTTCAAACAGAGAGCAAACTGCTTCTCTGTTCCCTTGAAAATGGGATGGGTTATGCTTACCTATATTTCAGTTTCTGAAGCCCAGCTGGTCTGCGGCTTGAATTGCCACTCTCAGTTGTATTCCTTTTTTTCTCATTAATTTTTTTCAATTGTGCACCCGTGCATCTGGTGCGTGCTCACCAAACGGTAGTAACCCACCACTGGATTAGGGATAGATTATTGTGGAGAAGATTGGTAGGAATTGAAAATCTCAGGCACATAGTCTATCTATCTACTGCTGTTTATATTACTGCTGTGTGGCTTTGTATAAAGGTGGAGAGGGTTCCAACAATTACTTCTAATTGCTTCCAACAATTAGAAACCACATTATATTTTGTTTGTTCTCCAAGGACCACAAGAAATATGTCCAGATTCCATTTTGGGGAATGAAAACATATCACAGCTGAAAACATATTCCTGAGAATTAAACAACAGAAGGTGGTAGAATTTAGTTCTGCAGTCTGGGATATCCTGGGTTGTCCATTTCTGCTTTGTTTCAGAGATATACACTATTGTTCTTCACTTGAGTTTTGAGTTGCTATTAATTTTGATATTTAAAAAATGGATTTTAACCCTGGCTAAAATGGAAAAACTTCTCCTGTAACAGAGGAGAAATATTTTTAAAGATTGATGAGACTCAAGAATTTCTGCTCTAGATACATTTACTTGCTATTCTAATCACTTTCCTCTATACCTCCCAATATGTTCCTGATACATTTCTCAAAATCCATATGCAATCATCAATTCCAAAGACTGTACAATAATATCATCAAGGATGAACAATCAAGGATGAACAATCCCCAGATGTTAGTGAATTATAAATCCCAGCATTCAAAAACAGGACATGCAGAGCACTGCAGAGTGCTGCTGGGGCCTGGGGAGGGCAAAAATGCAACATGCGGAGACCAAAAGCTATTTCTTTCTTGTTCTCCTCCTGTAAATTTAGGTGCGTTTTATAGTCCGATGCGTCTTATATCCCCCAAAATATGGGTAACTCACAAGAATAATAATAATAATAATAATAATATTTAATCTTGTATACCGCGTCCTCTCCCCAAGGGGACTCGGAGCGGTGCACAGGGAAATTAAAACATATAAAATATATACAAACAATAAATACAATAAATAAAAACAGATTAAATTGATCGTCCCTGCGCTAAAAAACCCCATTAAAACTAAATTCCCTAAACACCCCAGAGGTAGAGACTAACCAAGGCCGGCCAAGCAGAAAAAGTGTGTTTTCAGTTTTTGACGGAAGGAGCGGAGGTCCGTAGTTGTTCTAATGTTGAGTTTAGACTCAAATGTGAGTCTAAAGAATCACATTTGTCCTATCAAGTCTCTTCTAGCTATGACCATGCACTTGCAATATGAGGTATAGATCCAAGAAACTGCTTCTACGTCAGCAGAAGCTTGCACAAAACCTTAGGAAAACATGATTTATCATCTACCACTATAGCACAAAACAAAAATTATCCTGCAAAAAACAACTGTTCCAGGTGCTATTAATCAAACGTAGTTATACATTTCTTACCTGTTAGCTCATTTAAGAAAATTAAATATGTTTTTGATATTTTTAAAAAAGACATTATGGGATTAAAATGTGTAACACAGCATGGCTTCCTGGTAACAATATCTACTAAAAGACAACTAAAATGCATGGTTGGTAATAAACAGTAGCTGCATATTAACAGCTCATTTCTCAAAGAAAGCACAAACAAATTGGGGTTTTTATTAGCTGTTTCATTACGTTTTATTTTAGAGAAACACACACAAAAAGCATATGTGCAACAGCTGATATAAAAGGATTCTATTCAAAACAATTGCTGTTCAAACCCCATTAATGTACCATTAAATTACTTGATAAGTCTGCAAATGTAACTATAAATTTAACTCTTTGGATAATATATCATTTCTGACAAGAGTTTATTTCATTTGTTTTAATTTTAAATCAATATATGTCTCTTTTCAGCATATTAATTCTCTCCACTAAGCCACATTATCCATGTCTATCTGTCTGTCTATCTGTCCTATCTATCCATCCATCCATCCATCCATCCATCCATCTACCTACCTACCTACCTATCATAGTGCCATAGGCTGTTTTAGCATTTCTTTCAACAAGATTTCACCTAAAATTAATATATGTACTTTTGTCAGTATACATTTGAACACAAAACCAATTCTTTTCAAGAAAATTACCTTCTCCTTAGTTGCTTTTACTGGCATCTTATATTTATGTTCCCATTAAAACCTAATGAGCCAAATTCAGAATGTACTTTTGCTGGAACGAACTATGACTGTACATGCCATAAAGACTATAGTTGCAAACTAAATCTAAGTAGAACAAAAACATAGGCTTATTGGGTAGGAACAACAAGCTACATATTCAGTATCTTGCTATAAAGTCCCCTATTAAACATTCCATTCAATCTCACAAATTGGCAATTCTTGGATTTATATATTTAAAGTTAGAAGCAAAAATCACACTGTATGAAACAAATGTCATTTGAATTTTGTGCTAAGCATAAATACATGTAAATTTACTTTAATATACATTTGTGGCAGGATAAGATGTTCTGATGGAGGTGGCATAATATAAAATGGTCTAGGTGTAAAGATTATTTTTTTCTTGTCAGTACCAACTCAATTGTTAGACATCAAGCAGCTTTATACTCAATTAAAATACTGGAAAGCAGGCCCATCAGTTATTTGGGGGGGAAATATAACAGGCAGAAGTGTTAGGCAATGGTAGAATCCTCAACATTGAGGATTTCTGGATACTTCTATATTGAATGGATGGACTTGACATTGTGGGAATCCAGATGCATGTGCAAGAGGAATCTGTAACTGAAAAGCCAATAGAAGCAAGTACAATCTGAACAAAAGTGGTGGAAAGGAGTGGCTGGTGGGAAAAAATACAGCATTTGGATAAAGCAGCAAGGATAGCTTGACAACAGTTTTGGAATTCCAAAGAACTCAGGGAAAAGTTGTTTTCCTATCTTTTTCTTTTTTCCCCTCTAGATCAGGAGTGTCAACCTCATGTCATCATGGCGGCATCACGTGATGTATTGGGACTTTTTTCCTCTTCGCTAAACCAAGCATGGGCATGGCCAGCACATGATGCATCCAGCCCGTGGGCCGGGAGTTTGACAGCCCTGCTCTAGACTAGAAGGAAATTCAAAAAGTGAAAGCACTGAAACTGGCTAATAGCAAGACTATCAAAGTTATGATAACAATCTCGGATGAATCAATGAGGAAGCAGAACTTTAAAAAAATAAACTTTACAAAAATTATTACCGAAATGTCTGTATAGTTTGTTAAGGCCATTGCATATATGGTGTTGCAAATAATTTATATATCGCTGCATTTAGAGGAGAACACTGTAGTTGTCATATGTATCTAAAAGTTCCTATCCCTCTTCCAATAGTACTTACACCCGAAGTCCTAGTACTGAAATACAACTACAAAAACTACATTTCATTTATTTCATTTATTAGACTTCTATCCCGCCCTATCTCCCAAAAGGGACTCAGATACATGCGTATCCTGTGTAAACTCAGATACATGGGACTCAGATACATGCGTATCCTGTGTAAACTCAGATACATGGGACTCAGATACATGCGTATCCTGTGTAAAGTCAGACCACCGGTGGATCTAATTCACTGTGATATACAGCTGACTGGCTGCAGCTCTCCATGAATTCCAAATGCATTTTTTCCTATTCTGTCTTCAGATGCTAGAAATTAAATCTAGGAGCTTCTTTATGCAAAACGTGTACTTATCATATTTATATTACATTTATGGCAAAGAAATTTCAGTTTCAGCAGAGTGGAGCACTGATAGAAAATAACAGAAAATCAGGTAGGATTAAAGAAATAATTAAAGCAGTGCTGCCCAATCTTTGGGTAATTTGTTCTATATGCAAGCAATATGGCTATAGCAAAAGCCCATCTATTGACAAAATGGTTGTCAACAAGGCTTGCCTAGTTATAAGTAAACATCATCAAAACATTTCACAAAAGGAAAACTTACAGTGTTCAAAGAAATCCATCTGTCTTAAAAAGAAAAAAGACCTGTCCTTAGCGATTTGTAAACACAAAATATTCTTCCCAAACAAGCAGTTTCTATGTATATACTTAAATACTTTTAAATTCTTTTTTTTTTTGTGGGGGGCTTTTATTTAGATTTTTAGATATCCTCTGATAATTTAATTGTTGGCTCATCACTGTAGATTTTTGTTTGTTTTAAAGAAAAAAATTACTTTTCCAGGTAAAAAGGAAAGGAAGCTATTATTAATTGGAAGAGAATTTAAGGGATAAAATTATTTCCAGTTAATTGCTATAGTAATGAACACCATTGTAAAAAACCTAACAAGAAAGTGGTTATGTTTGTAATTTTCAGCTTCTTTTCAAAAACAAGTTTAAAATATTTATAAAGGAAAAGAATAGCCAATTCTCAATGTCTATTTTATTTTCTTTTGTTATACTTTGTTGAAAGTATTCTAATACTTGTATTTAAAAATTGAAATTAAATACCACATTAAAGTTTTAAGAAAAATACAGTGCTTTAAAAAAGAACCATAGGCCAAGTAAGAACTAAACTTAGATAGACATCTTATTGTTAAAATTCTTGGAAGAAAAGCTTTCAGAAATCAAATTACATAAATTTGGGTCTTTTAACAGTATAATTATCAAAGCGCAATAAATCATAACTTGGTTACAACTCCTCTTAGAAGTCTTTGTTGTAAATGGCTTAAGACTTGAAGTTTGCCCATACCTTTATGCTTCTCCATTGCCAATCATCCCCAATTTTTTGTGAATATCGGAGAAATTCTGTACAATATTGCTTGAATTTATTCTCTTCCAAAAAGAAATCAGCATCAACCAAGTTAAGTGACATCTGTCAAGAAATGGAAGTGTTAGCATTGGCAGAAACTGTGAACTCTGAACATATTACCTATCTTCCAAAGGAAAGGAAAGAGAGAAAAATGGAAAATTCAACATACAGTATGGATTGGTCTCATGCCTAATCACTTTGTTACAAAAGGGTACCAAGTTAGAAACACTTTTGAAGTAATAAATTTATGTGCATGGAAAACTATTTAAAAAGATTAAACTTTTTAACCTCCGCTCCTTCCGTCTCAAATTAAAAACTCATTTCTTCTGTCTGGCCGGCCTAGGATAGTCTCTCTGTCTTTGGGGTTTTATTGGGGTTTTGTAATATTGCTTAGTTTTAATGGGAATTTTAGCGCAGGTTTGGATTTAATTTATTTTTAATGAAATGTTTATATGTATTTATTGTTTTACTGTGCCTGTGCACCGCCCCGAGTCCCTGTGGGGAGAGGGTGCGGTTTAGAAATATTAAAATTATTATTATTATTATTATTATTTTCAATTTTTAGTTTTTGTTCTAGTTAAACATAGGTTACTTTCTTACTAATCAGAAAAATGTATTTCAATGTTTTTTACTTTGCAATAAAATGTGTATTTTTCTTAGTACTCCAACCTGGAAAGCATTTAACAACCATTTGTTTCACCAAGATGAAAACAGATTGAATAAGCAAGGGACCTTAAGGACTAGAGTGCCAATTTGAGTAAATTTGACAGCAAAATCCAACTACCTTATTTTTAAAGAGAATTATTGATTAACATTATCCTAGATTATTGTGAACTGAGAATTCCATATTCTGGATTTTGGACTTTATCAATAATTACTAGGTCTCTCACTACTATGACACATACAAAGCATTAATTAACATTGCTGGAGTACAGATGATACAATTCTCAGACACCGAAAAGGAAGATTGTTTTTAGCAAATAAGCATATGCAACAGTTACAACAGATCAACCTATAAACCTGGAAACCTATAAACCTCAAACCTATAAACAACTCCATTTCCATGTGCTGAAATGTTATAAAATGTATAGGTAAGGTAATGGTTCCCCTTGCGCATGTGTGCTAGTCGTTCCTGACTCTAGGGGGCAGTGCTCATCTCCGTTTCAAAGCCGAAGAGCCAGCGCTGTTCAAAGACATCTCCATGGTCATGTGGCCTGCATGACTAAATGCCAAAGGCGCACGGAATGCTGTTATCGTCCCACCAAAGTGGTCCCTATTTTTCTACTTGCATTTTTTACGTGCTTTCAAACTGCTAGGTTGGCAGAATCTGGGACAAGTAACGGGAGCTCGCTCAGTTACGTGCCACTAGGGATTCAACTGCTGAACTGGCAATCTTTCTGATCAACAAGCTCAGCATCTTAGCCACTGAGCCACCGCCTCCCTAGAAAATGTATACTTACATTTTAATAAAACTACAGATGAACAACGTTCTGAGATTTGAAGTTATATTTATTCATTTATATAATTAATCAATCAATCAATCAAGAAAACTAGGTTCAACTTGGGCAACTAGCATCACGCTAAAAACAATACAAATATTCACATCAAAAATAACAATTAAATTTTAGTCTGTAGTTTATGTTACAAAACTATCTTTCTTTATTATAACTTTTCAAAACTGGTTGCATTCTGCAGAGTCTGCTGAACTTATAATTTATCATAGGGTTATTTATGATCGTTGATAATCTTTTTGTTGCCTGCATCAGCCTGAAAACTGTGGCAAAAGATAGCTAAATGCCTAATGGAGTATATATTACATGTGAGTAATCTATAGCTAGATTCACAGTCTAAGACTACTGGAAACCTAACTAAGAATTATTAAGTAGCATCTAAGAATATAGGCAGTTCCAAACATGATGGGATATTTTTTTCAGATTATGATGTTCAGGTCTGATGAATTCGGAATTTCCAAATATTGAGGAAATCTTTTAGGAATTGCCCCATGGGTGCAAAGCATGGTGTAACAATGAATTTCTTTTTACATAAGTGTCAACTTCAATCCCCAAGTCCTGATATTTTGTAATTTTTTCAAATTGTTTTTCCCCTTAATCTTAGCATCACCCAGAATAAAGTCATCAATAAATCTGATTCATTGCTTTTCAGTCTGTTATATCAGACATGTTATGAACAAAATGCCTCTCTGTTTGGATCTTAAAGTCCCATTAGATCTTAACTGGATCATTTTCAAAAACTTTTTTAAGTTGAGGTTCCCAGAAGTTTTTACTATATCCAATTCCAAACCTCTGGTAAAGTTTTCAATGAACAATCATGACACTGCTTGCAGTCAGTTTGTGAAATTTTGCTGCAGCCACTGATCAGTCAATTGTTTCATCCTTTTTTACTACAAAGGCGACATTTGCTGTTTTATGTTACATGTTGAATTTTGACCTTCATACAACTAATTGACAAAGCTTATTGTTGAACTGCCAAAAGAAAGCCTTCAGTTTCTTTATTTAATAGTCCATGTGGGTGTTATATCAGCTTTTCCTCCTCCTCATACTTTGGCTTGTTCTTCCAATTAACAAATTGGTTTTCATTTCTTTTCTATATTTAACCTTCACCTTTGCTGATTTCAAAAGCTTTCCTTGATTGACTTCTTCAGCTAAGGGTTCTTGGTTTTTCTTCATATCAGGCCATGCTTATATCAATATTATGGCTTGTTGTAGTCAGCCAGATGATTAGACTGCATTTGGCATTTTTATCCACCTATTGAATGAATCCTTCCCAAGAATCAGGGATAGGGAGGTATTGTTTGATGTTATTAAAGGTATCACAGGAGGTGAGCTGTTCCAAGTATAGCTGTCTTTTGCAATTAACTAATGGTGATTTTGTTAATGTTGGTGTTCTCGAGTCTGCTCCAGAGATTTTGGAATTTCACCTAAGCACCTATTATTATTATTATTAATTTTATTTTATTACAATGACAATAAAGATTATGATTGTTGTTGTTGTTGTTGTTGTTGATACTATCTTTGCTTTCTTTTGCCATAGTCCTACTTTTATTTGCAGTACTTTTCCAGGTACTGCCCTGAACGCTATCCAGACATTTTTGTCTTTATTATCATAGCCAATTTATTTTCTGAATATTCAATTGTTCCCATTATATTGATTCAATTAATTAAAATATTTAAAGAATACCTTTTCAAGTCCTCATTAAGTCCTCTTATATAAATACAGATCAACAATAAAACATCAGAAACATTAAAAAGGCAGTGGAAATGATAAATGCAGCATTCAATCAATAAAGCAGCGCAAAATAAAATTACACAAAAATGAAGATTATAATAAGTTTTTAATCTGCAGTTACCCTTTTACAGTAATGGGGATAGGTAAATCATCACTGGATTACAAATCCAGAAACTTGAGACCAGCATTAAAAGACTCTCTTAATCCTTTATTGGAACCAAGAGGCACAGGACTTGCCCTTGAATAATCGAAATACATGAAACTTATTTAAGCAAAATGCCACACATTCCATAATGTTTATGGGCATAAGCTTAATAGTAAACATTTAGGTTTCTGCAATTAGTACAGCATTATAGATTCTAGCGAGCCTATTCCCGCCCATCAAAAGGTATACAGGGTATCCCAGATGTTGATTTCTACTATCTCCATAGTAATCTTTCTCAATCTGTCTTCCAGATTTGTTGGGCTTCAGTTTCCGTAATACCAAGTACTCACCAGCTGTTGGGGAATTAAGAGTTGAAGTCAAAATATACAAGTTGCTAAGGGATGAGCTGAAGCAGGATCGGCTCGTGCACTTCCAGCTGATCGGCGCTGGCTGTGAAACTCAGCTGGAGCTCTGCCGGCCTCCGCCGTCACCGGCAGCGGCACACGGGGCCTTGGGAGGAGGAGTCAGCTGGAGTTGGGGCGCTGCCGGAGTTCTGCTGAAGCCCCGGGATCTGCGCGCTCGGCTCCAGCTGATCGTCACTGCCGGCGAAGGGCACCTGAGCTGCGGGTGGTGAGACTTAGGGCAGCGACCGACGCTGGAGCTCTGCCAGAGCCCCAGAAGGCGGCGCGCCCGGAAGAAAAGAGGAAGAGGCGGGGAGACGAGGAGAAGGTTTGAAAAGGGAGAGGTTTGGGCGGGAAGGAAAAAGGAGAGCGAGGAATAGAAAGAGAGAAAAGCCAATGGGGATAAGGGAGGCTTCTGTGGAGCAAGCCTGAAGGAAAGGTAGAGAAAGGACTGAGAGGGAAGGTAGAGAAAGGAAGAGGAGGAAGGGAAAACAGAGCTTGAAAAAAAGGGAAGCAAGAATGAATGAGCAGAAGCTGTGGAAGTAGAGATCAGCAAAGAGGGGGGGGGAGAGGGAGGGAAGGAGACAGAGAGAGACAGACCAACCCCACTGCGTGAGCCACCTGCTGGGAGGGGATTGATCGCGACCCCATTGTGTGACCTGCCTGCTGACTGCACAAGGAACTAGCTGGAATGATAAGAGAGTAACATCCAGATGACCCAGGCAACTTAGAAGATAGAATAGCTTTAATGGGATGCTTTATTCTCCACTCTGACTGAGCAGAACTCCTTATCATGAGCTCATAAGGAGTGTAAGGGCAGCAGAAGTGGAGAAAGCCAAAGACACCACAGCTGATTTGCCACCAAAGCTGATTTGCCACCAAAATGAGAATGAGGAAAACAGGATGTGACAATGCCTGGCTCAGCCATGTGGAATCCAACATATATCTCCTAACAGAGATACAATAATACAATAAAATAGCAGAGTTGGAAGGGACCTTGAGGTCATCTAGTCCAACTCCCTGCCCAGGCAGGAAGCTCTATACCATTTCAGACAAATGGCTATCTAACATCTTAAAGACTTGCAGTGTTGTGGCATTCACAACTTCTGGAGGCAAGCTGTTCCATTGATTAATTGAAATTTATCCTCAGTTCTAAGTTGCTTCTCTCCTTGATTAGTTTCCACCCATTGCTTCTTGTTCTGCCCTCAGGTGCCCTGGAGAATAGTTTGACTCCCTCTTCTTTGTGGCAACCCCTGAGATGATGGTCTTGTAGACAGCAATGGGCGGTTTGCCCTTGAATGGAGTCCCGGCTAGACTGATCAGTGGGGGTTTAGGTTTAGGTTTTATTGGACTTATTATATGCCGCCCTTCTCCCAAGGACTCAGGGGGCATAGGCTCAGCTGAGCAGCCGATGAGGCCAGTGATCTGTTATAACTGTGAGGGTGCAGGGCACTACTGGCGTACTTGTACAAAGCTGCACCAACCACAACATCCAGCCCAGTCAGGAAATGACAAAGGGTTCTCAGTGAAAGGAGTGATGATGGTTTCTCCCTTATCGAGAGGCTCACGTTTGCAAGGGCCTGGCGAGGCCCTGAAACAATCTTCAGAGACTTGCAGGAGAACTCAAAACACGAACTGTCAGACCAGATCCTGTGTCCCTCACTGCTGAGGTCCCTGATGAGTTATTGGGCCTTTTTTCCTCCCTAGATTCCTTTCTCCCCCTTCCTCCCATCTTAGCTTTGAGCCAATTTCAAAGTGAGAGGCACCACACTTTCTTCTTTAGCCCTATGGGAGGAACTCAGGTGGGGAGGGAGGGGAAGAAAGGGGACCAAGTGCAGAAGCCTCGCTGGGCTTTCCTACCTATTTTTCCTGTTTTGAAAGCTGCTAAGCATTGGAAGCATATGCGTGCAGCCAGACGCCCACGTATCTCCTGGGTCGAGTGGAAGTACGGTGTATAATTTGCTTATTGTAGCGTTTCAGTTTGCTCAGTCCCAGTTCCACCTTTAGAAAGACAAATTTTGGTTATGTATGTGAGAAGAGCTGTAATATGGCTTGTCTCTCCTGATTTCTCCAGCACAGTAATTCAGACTTACCTCCTAGTTTCTGCATGATACTCAAGGGACAATTGACCCAGGTGAAATTCACTTCCATGTTTTCTTCAACTTAACAGGATGTACTAATTGTCACCATTTAGGTATGAGCTCCTGGACTAAATTTGATTGATTACGGAGTATGGTGAGCAAATCTAGTGAACTACAAAGTAACCCAGCATATATACTCCAGGGTGGATCAAAGCAGTATGGTCAATTTAGGGTTCAGTGGGTTAGGCAAAGCAAGGCTATTGGGTTAATCCTGTTATTCTTCAGATAATGTTGAACAAAGGCTGCCACCAAGTATTCAAAAATGTTGTATTGAAATTATTGTGGCAAGTGGCTGAGTTAATCTGTGAATTTCCTGCAGCATTTGCTAACTGCTGTTGTGATGAGAGGAAATAAAACTCTGATGGTTGGAACACTGCCAGATCTTTGTAGCTCATTGGCCTGACTCATCTCATCCAAAATTAGATGTGTTTAGGTAAAGGTACAGTATCTAGTAGAATTAAAACACTTAAAAATGTGCATGAATTTTAGACAAGAATCTACAGTCAGATCACTTGTCCCCACAGCTGAAGCAAAGGTCTACTGTCAATCATTACGCTCATTACATAAAAACTTCCTGTTATGATGAATCCATGGCAGCAGCTTTTTCTATATTCTCATATTTTTATTTTATTATTTAACGTTTGAGGCCACCTAATTTTATAACAACTCTGGACAGCCTACAGATAAAAATTTTAAAAAAAACAAAGTCTATCAAGAAGAAAAAGAATACACCTGGTGCATGTGTGTGTGTGTGTGTTAGTATGACTACTTAATATAAAGGACCTGGAATGTGCCCACTCCAGTTGACATGACCAGACAGAGTATATGGAGACGGGCAGTTCTTCAAGTAACTAGGCTCTGCGCCATGCAGGAACTTTATAGCTGATGAGTGGTTTTAATTGCACCTGGAAGCCAATTGGCAACAGTGCAGCTCACAAAGCAGCAGGGGCATGTGTCCATACTACAATATACTGCTGATACAGTTGCATTTTGTAGCTTCCAAGTGGTCTTCAAAGGCAGCCCCTTGTAGAATGTATTAAAGTAATCCAATGAAGAGGTGATCAGTCTGAATGACTGCTGAAGATCCTCCAGAATGCGAATGGGCAGAAGAGGCATGCAAGTTGAACCTGAGCAAATGCCACTTGGCCACAGCTTCCGCTTGCTCTGAGTAGGAACTAAGAATCCAAGAAGACTCCAAGAGTGTACAACTGTCTTACATGTGGTACCGAAACTCGATTGACAGATGACAGCTCCCTGGAACCAGAAAGGCAAAACTATAACAAAGCCTCTCAGTCGTGCCTGGATTGAGCCTAAGTCTGGTCCTTCCCGTCCAAACATACACAACCTCCAACATTGGGTACAGACTTTGCATCAGCTTGGGGTCCAATATTTGCATTGTGTGCCTTGTTCTGCCTCTGAGGTGCTGGAGACTAGATTCAAAACTCAGAAATGAATTTCCTGTATAAAACAGTGATAAAATAGTACTAGTAATGGAAGAAAACTGCATTGACATGTCTACAAAGTCATCAAGAGATGCTTAATTCAAAGGGGATTTTGCTGTGGGTAAATTACAAAGCATTCAGTATTTTTTTTCATGCTTGGAATGTTCTTTATTTGTAAGCAATTGCCTTTCGGTTCTGCATTTTCCATGTTCTACAAAATCTCAAATTAACAGTGCCGATTAAGGATGATAAAATTTCAGACAGCAATATTGTACGAACTACTGCCTGTGTGGTTATGCACAGTTTTAGTTCATAGTCAGGTTTCACCTATCATATAAACCCATATTACAGTTTATTTAGGTTTCGCTTATGTTGATTTAAGCAAATCGAAGATTATTGAGAAAATATTTTTACCACAAATCTTAACATAAACTCAATACCAAACCAGCAATTAGGTAGTTCATTTAGTTTGGGCTTAAAACAAAGGGTAAACTTTCTGATTCTGATTTGTAAACCATATTTACTGCATACATAATATATTGTGCTATTGTGTCATTGACATATCATGCAAGTAAAAAATACAATTCCTTTCTTGACTATAATTATTTTCTCTTCAGAATTTAAAAGAACTACTGATATATAATATACTGTAGGATGAGACCAAAGATGCAACATGTACAAACTATTTTGTAGTATTTCCATGTGCATACCCATGAAAATGAGTATGTGCATTGTTATGCATAAACCAGTTAGTCAGAAATGCAATTTTTACTTTGAAATATACAAGACATAACACACATAACATATAAAACAATTTTATACTGATTCAGTGAACCAGGACTACTTACTCAGACAAGCAGCAGATGTCTTTGGTCTCTAGAGAGTTTTCATTGTTTTTATCTGTGATTTCTTTTTACCTAGACATGCAAGGAGTTAATTCTGAAACCTTTTGAATACAAGATGTGCACTCTAGCACTGAGCTATCGTCCCTCCCAAATACATTATACTCTCTGTTCATGAATCGGAATGCAGCGAAGCACAAATGTTCATGCAACATAAACCCGTTAGTGACTAGAGATGCCAGAGTAGTTTTTATATAGTTGCTGCTACAGATTGAAATGGCTAGTCATCTGGAATTATATGGTAGGTTTAGCTAAATAATCAATTTGCTACAACATTCTGAAGTGTCTTTCATCCAATATACATATGTCAGTATGTTGTTGTTTTTAACATTCTATAGCTGCATTTGCTAATGATGTTGTGCTATCATGTGTGAAGTTTTCCAAGTGTGCTATTTCTAATTTTGGTGAGCGTGACAGCAGTTAGCACAACTAAACAACGTCATTGCTCTTGTAATTCCACTTTACTAGATGCTAAGCCTTTGCCTGTTTGTTTTATAAAGTATCTATTGTCATAGATGAATGTAATAGTTCATTTCATTATATTCTGAAATCTTTCACTCTAGCCAGAGCATGATTTTTATTATTTTTACATAAAATGATGTTCTTAAGGGGTAGATTATTTTGTTCTATAAACCATTTTTGATTACTATTTCTTTTATTTTTTTAATCTTTGGTTAATATTAAACATCCATATCAGTAATAATGTATAAATAAATATAGTTCTATGAATATTTATTCACGGGCAAATGTTACTGTGTTTAATGGAGTTTAATCTCTAATAACTGTGTTTACAGCAAATATGAAGATACAAAACTATTTGAACTGCTGAATGGCCGAGAAATGAAACATTTTTTCGCCTTGTGCGTTGTTTATAATTTGTTTCTTTCTACTATTTTTAGAAACATTCAGTCAATTATCTACTCATCATATATTGAGAGAACAATAGCAAAATAATGGAAAAGGATAAGTAAATGGGCAACAGAAAATGTAATTGTTCTGTAGTTCATTTATTAATATTTAATAAATGAATAAGGTTTAATAAAAACAACAACGAAAGAATTGAAACATTGACCGAACAAAGTATTTTATAAGCTTTTCTTAGTTATTGTCCCAACAGCTTTAATTTTTTCCTACAACTATTAATATTAAAAATTTATGATAAGAAGCAGAAGTTAAGTATCTCCTGCCATTCACATCTTCATATACAACACTATAAAATAAAAAACACCATCAGAATTGTTCAGAACATTCACTATCACAATTTGAACAAGCTTTTCATTAAAAAGTATAAAAGTTTAAGCATTATTTAAAAATGTCTCCATCTTTCACAAAAAGGGTCATCTGTACCCAAGAAAAAAATATTTTGCTTAAATTAAATAAAGCTGTTCGGTCATAGTTATCATTGTTGATCTTACTACAGACATTTAAATACAAATACAATAGCAGAGTTGGAAGGGACCTTGGAGGTCATCTAGTCCAACTCCCTGCCTAGGCAGGAAACCCTATACCATTTTAGACAAATGGCTATCCAACATCTTAAAGACATGCAGTGTTGGGGCAGTGTTGCATCCCAGCCATACATACAGTGTTGTATGGCTGGGATTGAAAAAGGATTGTTCTTGAGTTAAACTGCGTGACTGACAGCTGATGTCAGAGAATAAAGAAGGCTTGACTGCGAATAAAGAATTTTATTTTGCAAGTAACTAGATCTAAAGTCCTTACTTGTAACGTTGTTCAGCAAAAGATGAAGATGCTATATCATCCTCCCAGCTGAATGGCAGCATCCCTTACTGAGCTGTGTGATCTTAGAATAGAGAATAGAGAATAATACAGTTGGAAGGAACCTTGAAGCTCTTCTACCGTGTTTCCCCGAAAATACGACAGGGTCTTATTTTCTTTTTACCCCTGAAATAAGTGCTTGGCCTTATTTCCAGAGAGGTCTTATTATTTTTGAGATGCAAGAGGTGGCAAGCATGGTCACGTCATGGCTGCTGCTACGTTGCAATATTTTCAGGGCGAGCTTATTTTTGGGGAAGAGCTTATTAGCGCATGCACTCAAAAGGCCAATTGGGCTTATTATCTGAGGAGGTCTTATTGTTAGGGGAAAGGGTAGTCCAACTTCTTTCCCAAGCAGGGGACCATATATATCATTGTAGCACATGGTTATCCAATTTCTTCTTAAAAGCCTCCATTGATGGAACACCCACAGTTTTTGAAGGCAAGCAATTACACTGACTAATTGAACATTTTATATAGCACATCTGAATGTGGATATACTGTATATCACAATGCTTACCTATTTCAAATATTAAATATTCATCAACGATTTGGATGAGGGGATAAATGGGGAACTCATCAAATTCGCAGACGACACCAAGCTGGCAGGAATAGCCAACACTCCAGAAGATAGGCTTAAGATACAGAAGGATCTAGACAAACTTGAACATTGGGCACTGTCTAATAAAATGAAATTCAATTGTGAAAAAAGTAAGGTCCTACATATAGGCAAGAAAAACCAAATGCACAAGTACAGTATAGGTGGTACCTTGCTCAATAGTAGCAACTGTGAGAGGGATCTTGGAATCCTAGTGGACAACCATTTAAATATGAGCCAGCAGTGTGCAGCAGCTGCCAAAAAAGCCAACACAATTCTAGGCTGCATCAACAGAGGGATAGAATCTAGATCACGTGAAGTGTTAATGCCACTGTATAGTGCCTTGGTAAGGCCACACTTGGAATACTGCATACAGTTTTGGTCGCCACGATGTAGAAAAGACGTGGAGACTCTGGAAAGAGTGCAGAGAAGAGCAACCAAGATGATTAGAGGACTGGAGACTAAGACATATGAAGAACGGCTGCAGGAGCTGGGTATGTCTAGTTTGATGAAGAGAAGGACCAGGGGAGACATGATAGCAGTGTTCCGATATCTCAGAGGGTGCCACAAAGAAGAGGGAGTCAAACTTTTCTCCAAGGCACCTGGGGGCAGGACAAGAAGCAATGGGTGGAAACTAACCAAGGAGAGAAGCAACTTAGAATTAAGGAGAAATTTCCTGACAGTAAGAACAATTAACCTCTGGAACAGCTTGCCTCCAGCAGTTGTGAATGCCCCAACCCTGGAAGTCTTTAAAAAGATGTTAGACAGCCATTTGTCTGAAATGGTATAAGGTTCCTGCCCACGCAGGGGGTTGGACTAGAAGACCTACAAGGTCCCTTCCAACTCTGCTATTGTATTATTATTGTATTATATTGGAAGCCAACAATTAGTAACAACAATTAGTATTAGCAATTTTGGAATGGATAGACAATATCTGAATATATTAAATATATTCAATATATTAAAACTCTAGCATCTCAGGGAACATCAGAAAGTTATGCATATAATGGCCAATAAAAATATTTAACCCTTTTTCCCATGCTAAATTGACATTATGGAAAAACCCAACTTTAAAAATTGGAAAAAAAGGTGGTAATATTTTTTTTAAATGGATGGAAGCAGAAATACTGACTTTAGACCAACTGACAGATAATGAAGATGAATTTTTGACAAAAGTGCATTAAGAGATAAATATCATGTTATCAGACAGAAATATTTTACAGCTACATTTGTTACTAATATTGTACCCGCGGCATTTTCAGGTTTTGACTTCCCTGAGATACTAGAACAGGGATGGCAAATATTTTTTGGCTTGCATGCCAAAAGCAGGGAGAGTGCAGGGGGATTATGCTCCTCGCCCAAGTCTGTAACTTAAATTGTTTAATCAGGTTTTAATGGGATACAGTTTTAATGTTTTATAAATTTTAGTACAGGGTTAATTATTTAATTTGGTTTTAATTATGTATGTATTGTTATGTTTTTAGATGTTCTTAATTTTCCTGTACACCGCCCCGAGTCCCTTCGGGGAGAAGGGGCAGTTTAGAAATTTAATAAATTATTATTATTATTATTATTATTATTATAATGCTACACATGCGACTGAGCATGCATAAACACGCTTCCCCCTGTGTGCATGTGCACGCGGCCAGTGCTCACCCCTGCTTTTGGTGCACTTTTTTCACCCTCCCCAGGCTCCAGAGGCTTTCTAGGATGTGCATAATGTATAGTAAGGGTAAGGGCAAGGCACTGTTACATCAGTGGTGGAATTCAAAAATGTTTACTACTGGTTCTGTCTGCGTGGCTTGGTGGGCGTGGCTTGGTATCATGGCAGGGAAGGATACTGTAAAATCTCCATTGCCACTCCACTCCAGGGGAAGGATACTGCAAAATTCCCATTTCCTGCCAACCAACTGGGCCTCGGGAGGCAGGGCCAGTGAGAGGTGTTATTTACCAGTTCTCTGAACTATTCAAAATTTCCACTACCGGTTCTCCAAAACTGGTCAGAACCTGCTGAATACCACCCCTGGTCCACATGTTGCTAAACTACAACTCTCAGCATTGAGAGGGTCCGGGTTACTTGAGAGACCGCCTCCTACCACATACCTCCCTTCAACCTGTCCGCTCCCACAGAGTGGGCCTCCTCAGGGTGCCGTCAGCCGATCAATGCCGGCTGGCGACTCCCAGGGGAAGAGCCTTCTCTGTGGCGGGTCCGGCACTCTGGAACGACCTGCCCCCCGATATTCGTACCATCACAAACCTACGCCTCTTCTGTCGGATGCTAAAAGCTCATTTCTTTCATCTAGCCGGCCTGACATAGACTAAGGGTATAATTTTAAATTTTGATATTTATTGGTTTTAATTTTATATTATCTAAATTTTAGCACAGATTTAATAATTTAATTGTCTTTTATATTTTGTATGTATTGTTGGGTTTTTATCTCTCTGTGCACCGCCCTGAGTCCCTTTTAGGTGAAAATAGGGCAGTATATAAGTCGAATAAAATGAAAAATGAAAATGAAAAAAATAAAAATGAAATCAGCATTATTCAGGCCACGTGAGATTTCAGCAACAGGTGAAGAGTCTCATGCTTTGTATTCCTGGTTTCTTTGTAATAAAATTCCACATGAGCCAAATTATTGGCATACACTTTAGTAATTTAGTATATGTGAATTCCAAATGGGTTGTAGATGAAGCCTGTGTGTGATGGATTTTTAAGTGCAGTAGTCATTACATAGAGGCAATGTTCCACTTTTGGAACAAGGTATCTTAATCCAGGGACATGGACAATTCCTTACACCTCCACAACAGCAGCCAGAACTGCCTTCTTGACCATTGGGACATTGATTGGTCTACTTCACTGGTCCATAGTAAATTACATGATAAAAACTCATTGCTAATGAAAATGAAATTAGGATACAGCTATGTCTATTTGGAATCATGGCTGAAAACTAATGCTAGCGCTAAATTCTTAGAGGTATTGTAAAGCTGTCAATGTTGCTTCTGTTACAGTACCTATAAGAATCTATCCCTTATATCAGTTTTTGTCCATGACTCCAAGGAGACCTAACCCTATTTTAATTTTTATGGGTACTGGGATTTTCCTACTGTGATCCTCAAATCAATCCAAAAGAAAAGCTGCTTTGCTGCCTTACCAGTATCTTTAAGAGTATTTCCCTAGCATTAGTTTCAACCAAGACTCCAAACAGACCTAACCCTAAACCTAACCATAAACCCAGTTTCATTTTCATTGGCAATGGGATTTTCTAATTTATTGCAGGTACTTGGAGCCACAGGTGAGAGCTGATCACTAGGTTTTTAAAAAGTTAAAATATATTAACCAAAAGAAAGAAATAGAAAACAAACAAAAAGGAGGGAATATAAAAGAAAATTTATTTATTTATTTATTTGTCAACAAGTACAAGGAAACAAGTATTAGTATAGGCATATAATGGACACATGAAAAATGGCACAAATAAATGAATGTAACTAAGCAAAACATAGCCATAAACACATAAAATGAGTACATATAAATGGAGAAGGTAGGACAGGGATGGTAGGCACGCTGGTGCACTTATGCACGCTACCTTAGGGACCTCTTAAGAAATGTTCAAGGCCCATGGTAGACAGTTTAAGGTAAAGGATATGGGGGTTAGAGGAACTAACAACAGGATTAGCTAGAGTGTTCAAGACATTTGCTACTCTATTGCTGAAGTCGTATTTTCTGCTATCAAGATTAGAGCGGATTACATTTAGTTTGTATCTATTGATAGCCCTTGTATTATTGCAGTTGAAGTTAAAGTAGTCACTAACAGGTAGAACATTATGGCAGATACTGTTTACTAAACTTAGGTCAGAACGTAGACAGCGTATTTCAAGGTTATCTAGGCCTAAAATTTCAAGCCTGGTGGTATAAGGAATTTTATTGCGAGCAGAGAAGTTGAGTAGTCTTCTTGTAAAATACCTCTGGACCATCTCTAATGTATTAATGTCCAAAACACAGTGTGAGTTCCAGACAGGTGAGCAGTATTCAAGGATAGGTCTGTCAAAGGTTTTGTATGCCCTAGTTAGCAGTATACCATTACCAGAGAGAAAACTTGGTAAAATAAGGTTGACAACTCTGAATACCATTTTGGCGATGTTGTTACAGTGAGCTCTGGGACTTAGAATTTTTGAAATGAATACTCCTAAATTAATTTAATTTCAAGTATTGCATTTTAAGAGAATTAGATGCCAAACCAGACAATCAAAGCCCTTCTTTAGGTGTGTTCTTTTGTTTTGAAATAATTAAAACTAGGCAGACTACTTAGGGAAAATTAATGCATGAATGAATTTGTATTATAGCCTTTGAGTAGTCAGTATAAAGCTACTACATCACATATGCCTCTAGATAATTTTCAACAATAAAGATAGATTGTTTCAACAATAAAGGGTCATATTGGGAACCACTGCTTGAATAGCAGCAGGGTCCAGATTTCCAAAAAGAATCAGCTTCCTCTTTCTCACAAATTACTTTTTAATTCCAATATGGATCTTGGAACATTGGGATAAAATGATTTTCCCCCCTTAGTCACCTGCTCTTATGAAAATGCCGCTGCCTCTTTGCTGGGTTTGGAGCAAAATGCAAGGAGTCCAATCCATCAATTTGTTATCCAAAGATTTTCTTTAACAAAAACTGCCCAACTCAGCCAAATGAAGTGACAAATCCAAACATGGACATTTACTAAGTGTACTAAACAGTTAATCATCAGGCTTTCTAACATTTATTATAAGTATTCCTGGTGACCTATCTCATATCAGCATGCATTACAGTGAATGTCAGAAGTTGCTGACTATATCATTATACTCAAAATGTTTTATCTGTTTGGTGCTTTAATGTGCCGCAGTGATTCTTCATCCAAAGCACAAACTAAAAAAACAATCTGTCTTCAGCTTTTAAAACCAGCCTTGCCATTGCTTGCCATGTGGCTCTGTCAAATAAATGATGTAGAGTTGGCTAAATTCCTTTGCAACACTGGTCTTTCCAGATATAAGATTTATCCCTAAATAATAACTGTTTCAGTTTTTAAGTTCTTGCCAAGTCTATGACAGTCTGAAATGACTTTTTGCACCAACTTTAATTATATCCCCAGATTTAAAAAAAAATGGTATTTAACAACACATTTCTTAAGCCAAAATCCAGCTGTTTTTGAAAATAAACTTAGAATTAAAGAAATATTATTACAGTTCATATAAATCTATATGGAATTTTGCTTTTGAGCAGCAAAGCAATATTTTCTGCTTTTTCCTAATCAGAGAACATAAAGGTACTTTCATATTTTTACTACAACCTTTATGTTGCTCACCTTAGGTTCATTAAAAAAACATTATTAATATTGTATTATTAGTATCAATAGTCTTTGAACTCCATTGCTCTTGTAGTAAGGTATATCTCAGGTTCCATTTATACCTTAACAGTTCTTTGACTCCCATTCCATCTATGAAAACAGTTTAGTTTAGCTTAATGTTCATCTTGTGATGCCATCTACATTTGTACCTATTGTTGTGGTGGCAAAGGAGATTCAAAACACCTGGTACAAAACTGATCATTTCATAAAGCATCTTTTTCAGCCATTTCAGGTGCTTCTGTTAAATGACTATTTGCTCTGCCAATGTATCCGACTATTTCCCCAATATTGATTAATATACTGTACACTTAGTCTTTAAAATAGAAGGTAAAGTCATTTGCTTCCAACTTTCTTGAGGCAGTTGTGGGATTTATGTTATGTCACCAAATCAGTTTTTTCTTTCTCTCATATGTTATTCCTGTACTCCACAATAAAATTCAGCTACACCAATGTACTCTAGACAGATGTACCCATTATCATTTTGGAGATATATGCCCCCATGTAATCCAAATTTTTGTTGTTCTTTTGGTTATCAAACCCATAGAAACCTGAACCTCCAGCAATACATTCTAGCAGAACAAATCACTTTCTAAAAGTCTGTTTCTATAACAAGTGTTTTTGAACTCAGGTTTTGTGGACTAATAGATGAGTTCTGGCAGTTTCATAAGCACCTATAAAGCTTGGGGGAAGTGGAGAAACAACAGAGGTTCAATAATGTCTGCATATTGATCAATATGATCTGCTATTTTATGCTTACGTGCATGTGAAAAGATTTTTAGGTATTTCTGCTTTGCGGCTTTGAGATTCAATGAAATCTTTCTGAATAAGTTAGGGTATTTTGTCATCCAATATTTGAACATACTGTGCTTGCAGAAAGTTTTATTTACTTTCTTGGGTTATATTGAAAGAAAACATCAATCTAGGCAGTGGTGGGATTCAAATTTTTTTATTACCGGTTCTGTGGGCATGGCTTGGTGGGTGTGGCAGGGGAAGAATACTGTAAATTTTCCATTCCCTCCCCACTCCAGGAGAAGGTTACTGCAAAATCCCTATTCCCTTCCAATTAGCTGGGACTCAGGAGGCAGAGAATAGATGGGGGCGGGGCCAGTCAGAGGTGGTATTTACCGGTTCTTCTGAACTACTCAAAATTTCTGCTACTGGTTCTCCAGAACTGGTCAGAACCTGCTGAGTACCACCTCTGACTGTAGGTAAAACAGTGTTCTCTGGACACAGAAGCTCTCCCCTGTAGTTAAGCCTGCCTAGAGCTATAATCTGGGATCTTTTTGGAGGAGAAGTAATATATACGAGGCGGTCTCGTATATAGCTAGGCCCCGAGCCATGGAGCGATTTAAAGATGGTTGTCAACACCTTGAAGCGCACTCGAAAGGCCACCCATAATCACCCACGCGGCCGCATTCTGAACTAACTGTAGCTTTCGAGTGCACCTCAAGGGGAGCCCCATGTAGAGAGCGTTACAGTAATCCAGCCGGGATGTCACAAGGGCTTGAGTGACTGTGCGAAGGGCCTCCCGGTCCAGTAAGGGGCGCAACTGGCGTATCAGGCGTACCTGATAAAACGCCCCCCTGGCCACGGCCGCCACATGGTCCTCCATGGACAGCCGGGAATCCAGGAGGACGCCCAAGTTGCGCGCCCTCTCCACGGGGGCCAGTTGTTCTCCCCCAATGGCCAGTGTTGGACTTATCTGGCTGAACCGAGGTGCCGGAAACCACAGCCACTCAGTCTTGGATGGGTTGAGTCTGAGTTTGTTACTACCCATCCAGACCCGTACGGCCTCCAAACTCCATCAGACAGCATTAATAAGGCAATTCTCAGGAAAAAAAGAAAGAATATTTATCTGCATAGTTGGATGATTTCAGAGGATCATATTTTCAAAGTTGTGAATGACCAATAGCATAGATACAAAATCCGTGATGATACATTTGGGGTAGGTCTTCTTTTATTTAAATAGAAACTTGTTCTGTCCCATAGGCTGAATCACCACACACACACAGGCTTGGCTGCTTGTCACTGTTTAAATACGAGATAAGCGAAGACTTTGGCTAAGAGCCCAGATAATTCCAAACATGACTAGAAGGCTGGAGTTGAATCGGTTGCTTCCTGCAAATGTCCCCTCCCAACGTCTCACCTATAAGCTCTCTTGGGAGGGGCCACTCAGCAACCAACTGGTTCTAATCATGGCCTACGAGCCTGCCTCTGACGTAACTGCTGCCTCCATTTCTCAGCCTTGCGTAATCTAGCATCAGGGACAAACTGCCCCTGATACTCCCCATTACTCCATGCCTCAGGTGCCTCCTGGTAGCTAACCAACCTCTCTGCTTCCTGCTCTGAACCTGAGCACTCCCCAAGGTCTCCCTCCTTCTCCAGGGCAGACTCTTCACTAGAAGAGTCCATCAGCAGCTCATCCGGAGCTGGCTGGGCCACAACATAAAGTGTAGTTTAGGTTTCTTCTGTCAACGGGAAAATTGGAGACTGAATAGTTAAGACACATGTAAATTAGGCACTGCATGTCAGTTACTCATAATAACTATTAAAATACTGTATAACAACTGAAAAATATATGAAACAATATTAAAAGGTACTGTTAAATATGAGAAGATTTCTCTGAGGAGCAGAGGGTAGCAAAAGGCTACCTTTGGTTGCCAGAGCACTCTTAACACTTTTAAATTGTCCTTGGCACTTGTAAATGATATTTGCAGGTTCCCATCCCCCATCCCCCAAAAAGCAAAAACAGTGAAGTGTGTTAAATTTTTCAAAATCATAAATCTTGTGACCTTTTAATGTTTTGCATTATATAGTGTGAGATTCTAACATTTCCACTTGAAATCCTGATGGACCTTACAAAATTTCAGAAGATTACCAG
This sequence comes from Rhabdophis nuchalis, assembly GCA_039707465.1. Classification (NCBI taxonomy): domain Eukaryota; kingdom Metazoa; phylum Chordata; class Lepidosauria; order Squamata; family Natricidae; genus Rhabdophis; species Rhabdophis nuchalis. Next base: position 208,573,759 of record CM077644.1, read on the forward strand.
AAGTACAGTCACAGAACCTGAACAAATTTTAGATTATCTTTTAGAAGAAATGCACTGTGGATCACTATGAAATTTAATTACACGATTTCTTTACCTTTTCTAGTGCTTTGTCTGAAAAGTCTGACCAACAATGCAAAAAGTTTGGTGTTAGCAAGAAATATAATCAAATGCAAATGTCGTTTAGCAAAAGTCTCAAGAAAGGAAGGGTTAAATTGATTAGGTTTACAATAATTATCACCTACACTGGTCAGAAACCATTATGCAAAATATTAATGCAGTTGACTGAGGAACTCATCAACTATAATACATTACCTATTGCCTATATTTGCAATATGTTATATACATGTTTTTCTACTCCTTTTCTGGTTTTATTAAATGTTTTGCTATTTAAGTCAATGATGGAAAAGCCAACCAGCCATTCATTTCACTTATCTTTAAAATTCTATCACTAAAATTGTACTGCTTAACAAAGTAATAGCCTGAGATAGAGTTTCTAATCATCTACGAGCTAAAGTGCTCCGAGGCAGTCAAAATTTCTCTAGGGCTTTGGAGGGAGAATGGAGTGCATGCTAAGGAGAAAAGGAGTGAATTTTGAAGAAAACTAGCTTGGTCCTGTCAAAATTCTAGTGGTCATTAAAATACTATCTTCCAAATTAAAGAGGAATAGGACAAAGATAGAAAGGAAAAGAAGGCTAGGTACCAAACCTGTCAGCTTTAGTTATCTAATTCATTCAGTTGCACTGAATGAATTGATCAGCATATCTCCTTTTAAAAAAATCACATATACGACATCCAAAGCAATTTTGTTTGTATGTGTGTGTAGCGGAAATCACTAAGAAAAATGATTTTTATAGCTGTTTTGAAATAAATTTAAAAAAAACAATATATGGCTTGCTAAAGCACATAATGTGCTGAGTCCCGAAAGGGAGAAGGGCAGTATAGAAATTAAAGAAATAATAATAATAATAATGTACAGAGCTATTCAGGCATTAAACTGGCATGGCTGCAACATTGTTGAGCTGATAGATGCAGACTGTCAATACCTATAGCACTATAGCACTTAGCTTTATATACCGCTTCATAGTGCTTTTACAACCCTCTCTAAGCAGTTTACAGAGTCAGCATATTGTCGCCAGCACCTCAGAAGGATGGAAGGCTGAGTCAACCATGAGCCGGTGAGATATGAACTGCTGAATTGCAGTTAGCAGTCAGCTGAAGTAGCCTGCAGTGCTGCACTCTAACCACTTCACGTTGTCTCATAACATATAACACCTATTAAACCTTCATGTATTCAAAGTTGCCTAATTTAACAAGATTTCCAATAACAAGGGTCTTGTAAATGCATTCAGTTGATCCCACTCACAAAGCTTTAGAAAAGAAGTGGCTTACTAGCTTACTAGCTCTGGATTTAAATGTAGAGTTCTTGGTTTTCTCTTCTCTTTCTTTGGTTGTTTGGCAGACATTTCATTACCCAACCAGGTAAACATAGCACTGATGTTGTTACCTAGTTGGATAATGAAATATCTGCAAGAAAACATCCAAACTCAGAGAAAACCTAGGACTTCACAGTCTTTTTTAAATCTTCAGGCTGAACATAAGAGGGCAAGAACTAATATGTGTGGCCCATTTTTTTTATCAGATACCATTAATATTATAGCATAAATTTACAGATGTCATGTAAATAGATGTCTGTGTTCAGAGAAGTGCCTTTATTTGCTTGATAAATAAAAGCAAAACAACCAAGCTCAGAGAACAGTGGTGCCACATCTCTAATACTAGAAACTCTATTTCACAACTACTTGCTGAACAATAATTACCATATTCATCATTACTGTCCTTTCTGATTGAGAGTTGAAGTTCAGAAACATCCGGCGCAGCATATTTCTCCATCTTTGACATGATATTATTCACAAGCCAATGGATGGGAAATTTGAAGCATTAGTATGTGCCATCAAAGGTTTAGTTGTGGATCAGGGAGAAAGCTAAGATCATTGCTTTCAATTAGTGCATTCTATATTGTCTATATTAAAGAGCCTCTTGAAGAAGGACAGTGAAAAAGTTGACTTGAAACTCAACATTAAAAAAACTAAGATCATGGCATCTGTCCCTCTCAATTCCTGACAAATAGATGGGGAAGAAATGGAAGTAGTGACAGATTTTATTTTCCTGGGCTCCAAGATCACTGCAGATAGAGACTGCAGCCAAGAAATTAAAAGATGCTTGCTCCTGTACTAAAAAGATGCTTGCTCCTGTACTAAAAAATGCTTGCTCCTGTACTAAAAAATTTACAGATGTCACCTTGCCAACAAAAGTGTATATAGTCAAGGCTATGGTTTTCCGAGTTGCAATGTGTGGCTGTGAAAGTTGGACCATAAGAAAGGCTGAGCGCCAAAGAATTGAGGCCTTTGAACTATGGTGCTGGAGAAACTCCTGCGAGTCCCTTGGACTGCAAGGTGATCAAAGCGGTCAGTCCTAGAGGAGATCAACCCTGACTGCTCTCTAGAAGGCCCGATCCTGAAGATGAAACTCAAATATTTTGGTCCCCTAATGAGAAGGAAGGACTCACTAGAGAAGAGTCTAATGCTGGGAATGATTGAGGGCAAAAGAAGAAAGGGAGAAAGAATAAGGTGGCTGGCTGGAGTCACTGAAGCAGCTTAAATGGACTCCAGAGGATGGTAGAGGACAGGAAGGCCTGGAAGAACATTGTCCATGGGGTCACAATGGGTCGGACATGACTTTGCAACTAACAACAACATATTGTCTTATTCTTTCAAAGCATGTTGTTTAAAACTTATACAAAGTTACATGACATCTGTAAATTTATGCTGTAATATTAATGGGATCTGAACTAACAGAACCATAGAGTTATGCTATAAATAATGTCAGTATATAATCAAAGACTATACTAAAGGACCAATTTTCAAACTGCAAAAAAGATGGAAAATGCAAACTGATCAGTTCCCTTCCTCAGGAGCTACAGCTGTAGATCAGACAAAATGTTACCTTTAGATCATTAACAGCAATTGACAATTCAAAGCCAGAAGTACACATTCTGCCAAAAAGTGTCATTTAAAATTCATATCAATGAGGTCCAAAATCTTATTCCTTTCATAAAATGATGCTATTGTGCAGAAGATGCTATTCCAACATAAATCAGACTAATTTTCGCGGTCCTTTTATGTTAGAACTAAGTAATGTCACAACTCTAACCACAGGGTGGAAAGTTTTATATGTTGTTCTATGTATATTCATCATAATTTCATAAACAACTACTCAATAATAATACAATAATACAATAGCAGAGTTGGAAGGGACCTTGTAGGTCTTCTAGTCCAACCCCCTGCATGGGCAGGAACCTTATACCATTTCAGACAAATGGCTGTCTAACATCTTTTTAAAGACTTCCAGGGTTGGGGCATTCACAACTGCTGGAGGCAAGCTGTTCCAGAGGTTAATTGTTCTTACTGTTAGGAAATTTCTCAGTTCTAAGTTGCTTCTCTCCTTGGTTAGTTTCCACCCATTGCTCCTTGTCCTGCCCCCAGGTGCCTTGGAGAAAAGTTTGACTCCCTCTTCTTTGTGGCACCCTCTGAGATATCGGAACACTGCTATCATGTCTCCCCTGGTCCTTCTCTTCATCAAACTAGACATACCCAGCTCCTGCAGCCGTTCTTCATATGTCTTAGTCTCCAGTCCTCTAATCATCTTGGTTGCTCTTCTCTGCACTCTTTCCAGAGTCTCCACGTCTTTTCTACATCGTGGCGACCAAAACTGTATGCAGTATTCCAAGTGTGGCCTTACCAAGGCACTATACAGTGGCATTAACACTTCACGCGATCTAGATTCTATCCCTCTGTTGATGCAGCCTAGAACTGTGTTGGCTTTTTTGGCAGCTGCTGCACACTGCTGGCTCATATTTAGATGGTTGTCCACTAGGATTCCGAGATCCCTCTCACAGTTGCTACTATCGAGCAAGGTACCACCTATACTGTACTTGTGCATTTGGTTTTTCTTGCCTATATGTAGGACCTTACTTTTTTCACAATTGAATTTCATTTTATTAGACAGTGCCCAATGTTCAAGTTTGTCTAGATCCTTCTGTATCTTAAGCCTATCTTCTGGAGTGTTGGCTATTCCTGCCAGCTTGGTGTCGTCTGCGAATTTGATGAGTTCCCCATTTATCCCCTCATCCAAATCGTTGATGAAGATGTTAAAGAGTACTGGGCCTAAAACAGAGCCTTGGGGGACTCCACTGCAAACTTCCTTCCATGTAGATGCAGTTCCATTGAGGACTACACGTTGAGTGCGGTTGGTCAGCCAGTTGCGAATCCATTTGGTGGTGCTGCTGTCTAACCCACAATTTTCTACTTTATCTAATAGTAGGTTATGGTCTACTTTATCAAATGCCTTACTGAAGTCCAGGTAAATTATATCAACAGCATTCCTCTGGTCCACTGATTTTGTCACTCATGTGAACAAGTTCCTCACAATACCACCAGCCTTGTGCTCACAAACATTTGTAACAGGTTAAGTCTATTTACACCCTTTGTCCATGAAATGAGAATGTTTATAATGGTGGATGGCATGGCTACTTACGCTATAACAAAGTTAAGGTTAATATGGATTTTCAAAATCATTTTGTTAAGCGTGCCATATTGAAATGAAATGTCACTGGAACACCTTTAAAGCAAGCTAGAGTCCCAATTATAAAAATATAGAAGACAATTATATAAGCACATCAACAATAGTGGCATATAAATGAAATAAGTTCAAATTTAAGGCTCGCCTGGATTCTCTGCAGTAAGGAGGGGATTCCAAAACAAGATGGAAGCTGCAACTATACAATCGAACTCCAGCCCATTCACAACTAGAAGACAATCAAAAGGGTCAGGATTTGATGATATGATCACTACTATCATATTGTCGTTTTTGATTCACCTTGCAAAACACCCTGGCTCTTGCCTAGCTTTTGGGGTCCTTTCACCAAGCTGCCACTTTTTGGCAGACCAAATTTGGCAGACCAAATTTTGGCAGTTTTATTTAAAGATTTCATCCCTAGTTAAAAAGGGCCTTTTTACACAACATTGCTAAATAAGAAAGCATGTTACTTTCAATATAACTGATTTGCCAGTACCAATCCTTTTAGCTAAGTAATGAGAACTAGTCAAACCTCAGAGATAAAATGCCAAAGATTCAGAGTATGTATTTGTTAATAGAAGTAGTCTCTGTTGTGAAAACTTTTGCAATGTCTGGATAGTCCTTCCACATCTGTATTTGTGTTTTCCTACAAACATAACATAAATTTCACTTTAAAATCACAGTACTATAAACATTTATATGATTTATTGGATCTGTTGATGAGAGTCTAATTATGTTAATACAACTTAAGGATTATTTGATGAAGGGCATCTCATTTTTTGTTGTATTTATCTTCTTAAAGAAATGCAGTTATTTTGTCCAAATGTAATAATTAATCAGTAAGTTATCTCAATTAATTAATGTCAAAAAAAACCTGTCCTGTATCCTGATAAAAACAATTAAATAACTGTATGAGTGGAAAGAGAGCTGCAAATATTTACATTTAACCACACTACTAAAAAGCTTAACAAGCAACTAAATTATCTGCTTTTATCCCATTTTATCATACTTACTGTACTGATAGTTTTAAACCTGACGGTTTAATATACAGCCAATTGACATTTTGCGTGTACAATATGCTGAGCTGAGAAATGCTGCAAGGATAAATGACATAGCAAGAAAAAGTTGCTTGTCCTCGCAGCCTTTATCAGACAACTGGAATACAAAATACAAACTACGTGGGCAGGAGGCTATCACAGCTGAGCTTATCAGCACAGTGCAATACAGTGCCCATAAAGAATTGCATCTATTTTAATTCCCAATTTTCCTTCTCATATAGAAGACAGGAAGTAAAAGAAGACCATGGTCATAAGAAAAACCATAGAGGAGTTGCAAGGAAAATCTACTGGGTTCCCAATAGAAACTAGAAGCACAATGCATCCTAAGTGGGTGGAGAAAGAGATAGAAGGATGCATGGTGGATAGTAACTTAAGGGTAGAGGACAAAATATTAGAAGAGAAGAATGGAGTGGGGAGAAAGGACAAGTTGAAACTCAGGAGAGAATGCAGCACTAGAGAATGCAAAAAGAGCCAGGTCCATTTTATCCAGGTCTCCTCAACTTTTGAGAATACCACTGAATGGTACAAGATTTTTAAAATGTAAATTTCCCCACTTCGATGGGAGGAACAACATTCCCCACAACATTCTTTCAACATTTATTTTTATATGCAGCTTTCGAATGAGTATTTTTAACCACAAAAACAAATAGCTTCAAATCCTGTCAGACTTTGATAAAACTTGTAACACTGTGACAAAAACTAACCCATTGCTATATCTGAAATTTAGAATTCCAGTTAAATGCAAATAAATGTAAAGTTGCCACACTAGTCAGACAACCGATAGGACAGTGATAGTTAACCTTTTCCAGACTGATTGCCCAAAGCACAGGTGCCCCAGTCTGCCCCAATCCCCACGTATGCACAACCGAGACTCAAAAGACCAGCTGGCCGACAGGAGGTGCACACGCATGCACAGCAGAGCTGAACTGGGGCGATGGCTCGAGTGCCATCAGAGAAGGCACTGCGTGCCACCTCTGGCACTCGTGCCATAGGTTCACCATTATGGTGATAGGATAATCTCACATTTAGTAGACACTGGTTCGTTACTAAAGCATCTTCCTACAAAACAGATTAACTGGTTAAGACATGTCCTTGTGGACATCCTTTGCATTCTGTATATCACCATCTATCTGTCAATAGCATGGTTTTTGCAATGCTTAGCCACTGGCTTTAATTCAGTCTTGTAGCTGGCAATCAAATACAAAAAATAGAAATGACTTTTGGGGTTTTTTTCACTTCTAAAAAACTTTAGTTGACTCTGCAGCCCATGCAAAATTATCTCCTTATGATTATGCAGAATCATGTTAACAAAATGCACAATCTACCTTACACTTGGCATTAATAAGCATGGAAGCGGAAATCAGTTATTTCCCGGTGATATGTGAAATACATTGCACATGATTTGAAGCTCGCCCATTAAAAAATAGAAAAGTAAATCTGCTCTGGAAAATTAATCAGGGTATTTATATTATAATATAATAATACATATGAAGGTCAGTCTAAGAGTGGGTAGAATCATAAGGTTAGAGGGAGCCAGCCAGAGAGCACTGTACATAGTCAGCTTGATATGATAACTGGAAGTATGGGTTTCCCCAGTTTAATTTAAAAGAATTTCATACATTTGACCAAATCATGATCACTGTTTCAGAACTGACTCACTACTTAAAATATGAACATCTGGACAGACTTTTAAATAAATTACATCTGGATACATTTTTAAAGGACAAGTTAACAATATTTTGTGTGACGTCAATACTAGATCTTTTTTATAATATATACATTCCCTGCTATATGAATATACATGTTAAGCAAATTGCAATTTTTCTTTTTAAGAATGCAAACAGAATAACTATCATAGAATAAAACTATATATAGGTGGCTTGCTTTCAGCAATCCTACTGATTATGCACTCAGTTTTCCTAATTTGTATCAATAAGAGTTACTTGGCCTAAATCCAGCTGTTTGGACTTAACTGAATTGCTGCCCAATGACCCTTCCAAATAATAAATTATGTAGGTTGCTCAATCAAGATAAAGTATGTTCATTTAAGCAACACAGAATCTTGTAACACTTTAAAGACTAACAGATTTATTATGGCATAAACTTTCATAGCTTGGCTTAGTCACCATCAAATGGACAGAATGTTAAGTTGACTGGTATGTGTAACATAGAAAGGGTAATGCATTTTATATGATTATAAATAGTAACTAAATGAGGTCAAAGAAGTAAAATGTAGATTATTAGTTACACTTAAATATTTTCATCAGCACTAAGGTGGTCATATTAATTTAATTTAATTTTCATTTTACAGAAACGTTTTGCAGCACCTGGTGAATTTCCTCCATTCTGAGCCAAAAAAGTTTAAGTATTCAAATTATACGAGCAAAGATAAAAATGAAAAAGAAGTCATATTCTAGGATATTATTTGAAAGGACTCAACACTGTTAACCAGAAAAGGTGTACATTCAAAAACTGCAATCAGATTATTCTAGTAAAGTTTTCGTCTCTGTCCAGTTATTTACTTATTAAATTTATATGCTATCCATCTTACTCTGAAAAGTGACCAGTTTAGCTGCAAACTGAGGAGGGAAGGTTTGTTTCCCAAAAAACCATTGGATTTCGTGTTTGCCTACATATAAATTGCAGGTTGTATCTCAAAGACAGTGCAACAGTTTGCTCTTCTGGATTGCTGGAAGGTCTATTGTGGAGTTTCTCTATGGTTCTACATTACTCTGCCAGGTAGGTATAACAGCAATTTAGGAAGCAAAATTTTGCAGCTTCTTATTTCATTCTGGAGCTAAGTGGGTTTTCAGACCACCCATTTTTTTCTGCCCTGCCAGCATCAATTTTCTTTTTAAATACAACCTATAGACCAGGGAGTCATTGCAAATACATGATACAAGGAAATCTTATTACTTTTATCTGGCCTGATTCCAAGAAGCAAGCATACTGGTTTTACTGCATACCACTTTTCTGCTGAAATAGCATGACAGTGTGGTTACAATCACTGAATACATTATTAGACTGAGTAGTATAGTGATTATTGAAATAGGGTGATGAAAATCTGTACATTTTTGCAACTTTGGTAATAATAAACCTACATTGTTAACAGGTGGAAATCTGGTCACTTTTCAGAGTAAGGTGGATAGCATATAAATTTAATAAGTAAATAACTGGACAGAGATCAAAACTTTACTGGAATCACCTGATTGCAGTTTTGAATGTACACATTTTCTGGTTAGCAACATTGAGTCCTTTCAAATAATATCCTAGAATATGATTTCTTTTTCATTTTTATCTCTGCTCACAAAATTTGAATACTTAAACTTGCTTTTAAAACTTCTTTGGCTCAGGAGAGAGGAAATTCACCAGGTGCTGCAAAACTTTTCTATCCCAAGTAACTAAAAAGCAATTGTCGAGCAGTTTCCAAAAGTGATTAAAAAGGGAAGTACCTATATGAACCCAGTATATGGAAAGTATATGTGCTGACCATAGCTTGAGCAAGAGTTCTAAAGCCATCACAGACCAAGGAGCAATTGGGGGGGGGGGGGGGGGCACTTGTGAGCAATCTCAAATTTCTCCTTGTCTGGATTACGAAGAGCTAGTCTAGTTGCTGAGTTTTCATTCCACTGCAGCCATCGGCTCTGCTTTTTGCAGTGCTATCTTCACTTCATCATTTCTTCCCTGGAAGTCCACAATGGTCAGAACTTCAGGATCAGTCATAAGTATTGTTACAACTTTAAATAGTTGGTAAGTGAGGAAACATGACTGAGGTCTACAGTAGTGCTTAAAAGCTTGAGAACAAGTGTGCCTCCTTTGGCTGCAATAGTTGCAACTAAATGTTTCAATAACCATTGGTCAGTCCTTAAATTGAGTGAATTTTAGCCCATTCCTCCTCACAGTACCCCTTCAACTCAGGGGTGTTAGTGGACTTCCTTGCATGAACTGCATGTTTTGGGTCCTTCCACAACATTTTATAAGATTAAGGTCATAATTTGGCTCTTCCAGAACATTATTTCTTGTTTGAGCAAACAAGCACAAAATGACTTGTGTATTTTTATTTATCTTTTGCATGACCTGCTTTCTCTTGACCTTCAGTTCATGGACAGATGCCTTGATGTTTTCCTTTAAAATCTATTGGTACAATTTAGAATTCAATCAATGATAGTAAACCATCCCGGCCAAGAAATCCCCCTCATTTGAAGCCTTTACACATTTCTAAATGTCTGTATTACAAAGTTCAGGTTTTGGTAGTGAATACCAAGAATTCTGGTTTTTAAATAAGGTAGGATATCCCACATTCCTCCCTGATTACTATCTCATTGACTGAAATATCTGAATAATTTTCCCTTCAAACTAACTGATAATCCTAGAGGTTTGTTTACTTTTGCCACACACAGATGTATAGCTTGGGATAGTTTTCTTCAATAAGTAAACACTTATGATGTGTTTGACTCATTTGTTTAATTGGATTCTGTTTATCTAGTTTTAGGATTTGTATAGAGAACACATTTTATGTCATATCCTCTGCAGAAATATTAAAAAGGATTAAATATTAATAGTACAACATTAAAGGATCACATATTTTTAAACTATGCTGTGTAAAACCTTGCAATACTCAGATAAAGTAGACAGGGAAAGCTTTTTCTCTCTCTTTCAAACATGAGGACCAGAGGACATATAGGGCCATTTATTGAAAGAACATTTGGAACAGACAAAAAATATTAAAACACTTCTTTCCACAGTATATACCGTATTTATTCGAGTATAACGCGCACCCGTGTATAACGCGCACCCCCTAATTTTCGATTAAAAATCGGTATAAAATTTTTTTTTCACTTTTTCTCGGCTTAGACCAAGCATTGTAAGTGACAAACGTTGTTGAACACGTAAAAATCATTTATTGACAATGTAAACTATGAACACAATACCGAAATAAAATTACCGGTAACAATATTTATTTAAATCCTTCAAAGTCAGATTCATCATCAGATACACTAAAGAGTTGTTCCCATTCTTCTCCAGTTTCTTCGCTTTCTTCTGAGTCTGAATTCCACAGCAGGTCGTCTTCTGTGCCGTCCATTTTATTGCTGATGCCTGTCTTTAAAAAACTCTTGATGATCATTTCTTTTGGCATGTCTTCCCATGATGTTTTAATCCAGGACGTCACGAGAGATAGGCCAGGTTTCTTGAGGTTTCCTTTTGCAGTCAATTCTTTGTTGTCGGATTTCATCCAGGTAATCCACTTTTCCCTGACTCTGTCTTTGAAGGGTTTGTTTAAAACAACATCTAGTGGCTGAAGAATAGAGGTTAGTCCACCTGGAATCACAGCTTGAAATGTTTTTAGACTTTTCAGTTTGTCCTTCACAGTGTCTGTCAAGTGTGAGCGGAACTGGTCCCATACAAGCATGGATTTCTTCAGTAGTGCGCCTGGTCTATTATTCCAAACTTTATTTAACCATAAAATGATGCCCTTCTCATCCATCCATCCTTTAGGATGACAATGGATCACGACACCTGGTGGAAATTTAACTCCTTTTGGAATAGTCTTTCTTTTAAAAATCACCATTGGTTTAAGTTTACAACCGTCTGCCATACAGGATAACACAACCGTAAAATGAGTTTTCTCATGGCCTGTGGTTTTAATCTGGACTGTGTGCTTCCCTTTGCTATCAATTGTCCTGTTGCCTGGTAGGTCAAAACACATGGGGGTCTCATCCATATTGCCTATCTGTGAAAGTTCAAAATTATTCTGCTTGCGTTGGTTGATTATAAAGTTTTGGAATGAAGCGATCTTCTCTTCTAACTCATCTGGCAGCTTCTGTGCTATCTTTGTTCTCTGACGTATTGCAAGTCCATGCCTTTTCATAAACTTTTGTGTCCATCCAATAGAGGCTTTGAAGGTTGAATCTTTGCAAAACTTTTGGGCTTGAAGTCTAATGTGGAGTGATGTGACGATGTACCCACTACTTCTTTGGTCAATGATCCATTCATAAAGTTCCTTCTCCATGTCTCGATACATGGCTTGTCTCCCTCGTTGTGCTTTTTTGGTTTTCTTCATATCGTTCAGGACGACTTTCTGCTTTCTCCATTCTCTAACATTCGTCTCTGGTACAGTGAATTCTCGGCTAGCTGCTCGATTTCCGTGAATTTCAGCATAATCAACAACTTTGAGCTTGAATGAAGCGTCATATGCAGAACGTTTTTTCTTGATACCCTGAGCTGCCATCTAATGGGTACCAGTATATCAATAAAAATATGAGTGGGTGTGGGCGAGGAGTGGGTGTGGGCGAGGAAAGAAAATGGAGAGGCGACCAGTGGATAATAAGAATTCTCACGTACGAAACGAGGGGACGTTTTTTTCCTTCCCCCTCGCGTACAGTCGCACCGTGCAAGACAATCGGCAGAGTCCCAGGAGGGCTTAGCATGGGGGTGGCGGGAGAGCCACTAAAGCCGAGAGGGGAGAAGGGACCGGGGCTGAAGGACTGGAGCGGGTGGGGGCGGGTGGGAAAGAAGCAAGAGCCGCAAGGTGAAAGTAGCAGGAGAGGAGAGGGGAGATGTCATCCCGGGGCGTGCTTTCAGGCTCGACGGTGAGGGGACGTTTTTTTTTCTTCCCCCTCGCGTACAGTCGCGCCGTGCAAGACAATCGGCAGAGTCCCAGGAGGGCTTAGCGTGGGGGTGGCGGGAGAGCCACTAAAGCCGAGAGGGGAGAAGGGACCGGGGCTGAAGGACTGGAGCAAGCCGGGGTGGGGGCGGGTGGGAAAGAAGCAAGAGCCGCAAGGCGAAAGTAGCAGGAGAGGAGAGGGGAGATGTCATCCCGGGGCATGCTTTCAGGCTCGACGGTGAGGGGACGTTTTTTTTCCTTCCCCCTCGCGTACAGTCGCGCCGCGCAAGACAATCGGCAGAGTCCCAGGAGGGCTTAGCGTGGGGGTGGCGGGAGAGCCACTAAAGCCGAGAGGGGAGAAGGAACCGGGGCTGAAGGACTGGAGCAAGCCGGGGTGGGGGCGGGTGGGAAAGAAGCAAGAGCCGCAAGGTGAAAGTAGCAGGAGAGGAGAGGGGAGATGTCATCCCGGGGCGTGCTTTCAGGCTCGACGGTGAGGGGACGTTTTTTTTTCTTCCCCCTCGCGTACAGTCGCGCCGCGCAAGACAATCGGCAGAGTCCCAGGAGGGCTTAGCGTTGGGGTGGCGGGAGAGCCACTAAAGCCGAGAGGGGAGAAGGGACCGGGGCTGAAGGACTGGAGCAAGCCGGGGTGGGGGCGGGTGGGAAAGAAGCAAGAGCCGCAAGGCGAAAGTAGCAGGAGAGGAGAGGGGAGATGTCATCCCGGGGCGTCCTTTCAGGCTCGGCGGCGAGGGGACTTTTTTTTTCTTCCCCCTCGCATACAGTCGCGCCGTGCAAGACAATCGGCAGAGTCCCAGGAGGGCTTAGCGTGGGGGTGGCGGGAGAGCCACTAAAGCCGAGAGGGGAGAAGGGACCGGGGCTGAAGGACTGGAGCAAGCCGGGGTGGGGGCGGGTGGGAAAGAAGCAAGAGCCGCAAGGTGAAAGTAGCAGGAGAGGAGAGGGGAGATGTCATCCCGGGGCGTCCTCCCAGGCTCGGCGACGGCTGCAGCCACGGCAGCGGCGTGAAAGGCGAACCGCTGCTGAAGGACAGGGCGGAGGACCATGGAGTTGTTCCCAGGTGAGTGGGAGGACGGCGGGTGGGCGAGTGGGGGACAGCTGGACCCGCACGGGAGAAACGCCCAACTCCGGGACCCTCGCGTGGGCTCTACTAAGGCTCCTGCCTGCCTCTTCTCCCCGAAGGCTTGACGGGCCCGCCCTCCCTCACCTCGCCCCAGCCCTCGTTTATAACGCGCACACGTGTATAACGTGCACACTCGTTTATAACGCTCACCCTAAATTTGAGTCCTTTTTTTAGTACAAAATTTTGCGCGTTATACTCGAATAAATACGGTAATTAAAATGTGGAATTCAGACCTACCAACATCCATACTAGCTATCATTAAAATCAAAAATTGAGACCATATAGAACAATAATACAAAAAAATAATAATAATGGTGTAAAAAAGAATAACACAACCAAAATACAAGATAAAAATGAAGCATGATAGTTAAACTGAAAATTTAAAAATTATTAATTACTGATCCAATATTCTACAGAAGACGTACATTGTAAACTCTTTTCAAAAGGTTAAGAGGGATGATATGAGCCTTAATTCCAAATGAAAGTTATTTCATAATGCCAGAACAGTGACTGAAAAACAGCACTTCCTGGCTTCCTTTCTCTTTATTTTATAAATATATGAATAAGGGGCATTTCAATCCAGCATTTTATTTATCAAAATGGGCAGCCAGATGCCTCTGAATGTTCACAAGCAGCAGGAGGTGAATATGGTTTCTTTTCCTGACTTTATTTTTCTTTAAACTAGTAGTATTGCAGACACATTGCCTCCAATTCAGGTATAACATTGAATTTCAAAACTAATGGCAATTAATATATCCCCACTCGTTTATGCAATAACCCTTTGAAACTATCTTCTTCATATATGAAGCCTACAAATCTGTTTTCTCTATTATCTTCACTTGCTTTCTGAAATATTTAGCTGAGAATATTTTCCAGATGCTGTGGAATTTTGGAGCTAGATTTTAATGTGCTCAAACAATTTGACTCTATGGTTTCAGACTACATATCCCATTTAATTATGGAAGACTGGTCCACTTGATCAGCCATATTATTTCCATGAGAAGATACCCAACAACACTTTTCTTCTATATATATATATATATATATATAAAATATGATGAAGTGTTTATGTTTAAGATGAACAGTTTAAGGGGAAAGCTGAGATCCATTACAAAATGTCTATTCAATTCCACCTGATTTTTGAATTTCGAAGAACATAGACATTTGACTTGAAAGATTTGCTTTTATTAACTTGATCAAGGTACAGTTGTTTATTAAATGATAAGCAATTAATCTAGATTATATTTTAAAAGTTAAAATGTATTGTCCTTCAGCCATGACCTCGTATGAATGCATTTTCCTATTCTTTTCTCTCCACAGATAATTTTCTATGCAACAATTTAGCACCAGCCTGCTCTATTCTTGGGTTCTTGTCTCCATCACTTCCTCACCTTCATGCTTTTTCTACAATTGCTATTTTGAAGTGTCAAATAAATACACAATGACATCATCTTCCATAATCCATGCTCCACAATCCTTATTCCATAGCATCAAAATAAAATAAACTCTTCTTTCTAATACAAGAATACTCTTAATTTCATTTATCATATTTACAAATAATAACCAAGGGAACAATATAAAATTTATTAACTGTCTGAGATAGATTAGGGTGAAAAATGGTAACTAAATTCATCTGTCACAACCTACAGTGCAGTTTCTTTTGTATTGTTAGTATATTGTGAGAACTCAGCTACCCTGTTTCCTAAAAATAAGACCTCCCCAGATAATAAGCACAATCGGGCTTTTGAGCGCATGCACTAAAATAAGCCCTTCCCAAAAATATTGCAATACAGCAGTAGCCATGAGGTGACAATGGTTGCCGCCTCCTGCACCTCAAAACTAATAAGACCTCCCCAAAAATAAGGCCAATGCTTATTTCAGGGGGGGGGTGTCCAAAAGAATGTAAGACCCTGTCTTACTTTTGGGGAAACAAGGTATTATGGTTTGTACACCAAAGTAGTTATGAAAGGGAAGACATGGAGGATGGAATAGAAAAAAAGACACAACAGAGGCACAACAGAGGACCTGGATCATTTTAATATTGATGGTAGGCAAAATTCTAGAACAGATTACTAAGTAGTTAATCTGTAAGTATTTAGAAAAAGTGCATTATTTCACATGAGGCAGCATGTGTTTATAAGGAACAAATCATGCCAAGTGAATCTTATTGACAGAGTGACCAGTTTATATGATAATAGGAATGCAGTGAACATAATATACTTAGATTTCAGGAAAGCTAGATTGTTCTGCCATAAGATGATACAAGGTTGGTTGAGCAACCATACCCAATCAGTTACCCAGAAGCTCCACACCAATCTTGAGGATGTTGAGTGGTTTACTATAAGATTATGTTTTAGACTCTGTTTTTTTATGAATTATTTGGATGAGGAATTAGTATACAGGATCTTCAAATGTGCAAATAACACAAATACTATGCACACAATGCTTTATAGACTAATAAAATCAACGAGACTCTTGATAAGCTGGAACAAGTCCTACCTGTCAACAACTACTTCAGCTTCCACCACAATAATACATGGCCAAACAATAGATATAAAGTCAAGGTAAACCACTCCAAACTCGATTGCAGAAAATATGACTTCAGCTATAGAGCGGTCAATGCCTGGAATGCTCCATCTGACTCAGTTGTTACTTCTTCTGAACCGGTCAGAACGGGTGAGATGCTACCCATTCTGACCGGTTCAGTAGAACCAGTAGCAAAAAATGCTAAGGTTCGCCCAAACCGATAGTAAAAAAAAGCTTTAAAAAGTGGGGAAAAGGTTCCATGAAAGATGTGCCACGTGATCATTAGAAACTCCACCCCACACACTTTTTAAAGCTTTTTTTTTACTACCTATTTACCAGAATCATCTGTGAGCTACGTGATCACCTTTATTTCCCTTTTTGAAACATTTTCTTCCTGATGGTTTGGGTGAATAGGTAGGAAAAGAATGTTTTAAAAAGTGGAATAAAGAGAGTCCAACAATTGCATGCCTCATAGCTGATCCGCACGATCATCTGAACCATTTTTTTTTCATTTTTTAACGCATTTTTACTACTATTCACCTGAACCAGAAGGGGAAAAAATGGTTTAAAAAGTGGAAAAAGTTGGCCAAACCCATCCAGTCACATGAGCACCCCCACCAAGTCACGACCACAGAACTGGTGGCAAAAAAAGAGTTAGATTTCACCACTGCTGTAACGCCCATAGCTTTAACCTTAAACTGTCTACCGTGAACCTCACACCATTCCTAAGAGATCTATAAGGGTGTGTGCGTAAGCGCACCAGTATGCTTACCATCCCTGTCCTACTGTCCTCATTTATTTGTACTCATGTCATGTGCTCATGTCCATGTTTGTATTTATACCTGTTATCTCGTACGTTTGACAAAATAAAATAAATAAATAAATCAACAACATGAATTTAACCTGGAACATATGCAAAGCCCTTGATCTTGGAAGAAACATCAAAAACATGGATATAAGTTGGGAGATACTATATGTACTAATGGAATAAAAGCTAAACAAAAGCCAACAGAGTATGATAAGTTTAAAAAGGACAAATGCAAATATTATAGTATTAAGATCAAGGAAAAGCAGTTTTCCTCTATTCTGCATTGTTCTGACCACATTTAGATTCAGAGGTTGTGTGGAAGAAGGGGGGAAATCTGTGAAGCATTGTTAAAATGATTGGATATGTGTCATCTAGAAAAGAGAAGTCTTTGAGGCAATATGATAGGTATCTGAACCATTATTATATGGATGGGATACATTTTCAAGTTACAAGGAAGTGGATTTCAATGGACATGGATGGAATTCACATGAAGGAAAGAATTCACACCTCATATACCTTTCCAGCTAGTGCTTAACTGAGGGTGGCTTAAATTAATTAAAGAGACTGATCCTGGACTGCTTACCTGCAAGAGTACAAGGATACTTTGTAGAAAAAGATTTATAAATATAGTAATTTTAGATTTTTGGCTTCTGGCAATCCTTTGCCTTGTTACCTATGAACACCTTGGGTGTCTCAGGTAGCTTAGGTTTGAAAACTATTTATTTTTATTTTATTAAATTTATACCCCGCCCTTCTCCTTGTTAGGACCCAGGGCGGCGCACAGGCATCTTAAAAACACAAAATACAATAAATATCAATTAAAATGTAATTAAATTCATTAACCCGTGCTAAAAACCCAATATTAAAAACCCTATCAAATTACAAATTTCCTTAAAAAGTCAGAAACGGGGGGCTATCCTAGGCCGGCTTGTTGGAATAAGTACGTCTTAAGACGTTGGCGGAAGAGGCAGAGGTCCAAGACTGTGCGAAGGTCGGGGGATAGGTCGTTCCAGAGGGCCGGGCCCGCCACAGAGAAGGCCCTTCCTCTGGGTGTCGCCAACCGGCATTGCCCGGCCGACGGCACCCGAAGAAGACCCTCTCTGTGGGAGCGGATCGGGCGAAGGGATGTATGGGGCAGGAGGTGGTCTCGTATATAGCTAGGCCCCGAGCTATGTGTAAAACTATGTATTACACAATGAAAATTATGAGCATTGTACAGTCAGTGTACCTATTAAAAAATACAAGAATGCCTACCTTTGTCCAGGAATATTCTGACATAGACTATAATATATGTCTCAGGCCACAACAGATTTCTGGAAGCTTTGCAAACATAATTTGAAATGTTCTATACGCTTAATGCTTAATTGAAAGATATTTAGAATCATACAAGATTTTTTTAAAAACAATTGTATTTCATTGCATGAAAAGTGCTTTAATGAATAATGTTGAACAGTAGTCAGTTTATCACTAATGAAATAGTTATTGTTGATAGCAATGACTGATCTTTTTCCCCTTCTTTTACTTGAATTATAGAGAGATTTTAGACTCATACCATGCACATCTGGTTCTGTCACATTCTAAAGACAAGATATATTCCCATAAGTAAGTCTACAAACATGTGAAAACATGTTCTAAGTTACAACACAACACAACACAGACTTCAACTTCAAGAAAGGCTGTTCTCAAATTAGACCTGGTATAATCATTACATTAACTGTTGTTCTTACATGAAAAATAGCAATAGCAAAAGAAGAAATGTAGCACAAATATATTAGCATCTCTTTTCTTTAACATATTACAGGAACCTGTAATAAAATAGCATTCTTGCCATCATCATTTTAATGTGTAGGTATAGTTTCAGAGAAATTCCTCTTTGTATGAAATAGTAGGGACTGTAGTAGAAAGCAGCAGCCCTTTTGGGCACCAGGGACCAGTTCCATGGACCAGAGGGGCATGGTTTCATGTACTGCCTGCATCTCGTGGATGGTGCTTCACTTGTTTGCATGGCCTGGTATCTGGCATGCTGCATATCAGTGCTGGTAGGATTGGGGATTGGGGTACAGTAAGACACATCAGAATCAGCTCAAAGATTCTGGTGTATACTGATCCGTGCTGGTCTATGGATCAGGGATTGGGGTATATAGTACAATAAGACACATCAGAATCAGCTCAAAGATCCAGGTGTCTACTGACATTGGTTGTTAAATGAGCTCACTGAGCTCATTTAACAACCAATGTCAGTAGACACCTGGATGGCAAATAAATTTAAAACAAAATCAGGGAGTTGTAGAAGTCAGACAATAATAGTCTTCTTTCTGAATTGAGTCTTTTCATATACAAATTAATTGTGAAGGTCACACACCAGATCTCATTTAAGAAGACTATACCTATGAGTTTCCAAACCAAAGTTCTCTTAGACTGACCTTCATATGTATTATTATATTATAATATAAATACCCTTATTAAATTTATAGTTCCCAACTGGACATTTAGAAGGTAAGTCAAACTTTAGAGCTAGATAAAACAGACTATTTCTGAACTGATGCCAAGAAAATTATGTGGATATCGTCATTAAGTCACCAAAATCTATGTTTGACTAAAGGGACATTTTATCTTAATGCCTCTTCCATGAAGAATTTCATACACTGGGGCTAGCAATATCTCCAGAACCAATTAACATGGAGCATTAAAATTATATGATTATAATCCAAAACGTTTGGAGGGATTATTGCTGTTTTACTTAATAATCATAAGAGCGTGCATGTAAAATATTTCAGGTAAAACACAGGAATTGTTTTTACACATAATGCTTACCTAGGATTTTTAAAAATCAGAGTTTGCAAAGACATTCTGGGTAGCTTCCAGAACAGCTGCATCATTCTCACAAATGCTATAGTTGCTTTAACAGTTTAAAAGATGTTTTATACATATTCTCATCTATTGCAAATTTTGAATGCTTCACAGAATGATATACATTAACTATAATTTGAAATAAAAGTAATTAATATAACTAGTCAAAATATATTAAATATATTTCTCTGATGAAAACACATCACTTCAGATAAAACTGGTAAATCCAGACAAATCCATGGAACATTTGGCAGCACTATGAAAGATTATTGTTAGTGCCTTCTTCCAGGATACTTCTTTTTGTCAAATTTCTCAGTATAATCTACAATGCTGGGATTTCCTGTGTTTTGCTACGTATTACCCATATCTGATCTAGTTTAGATTTCTTAAGAACAACTAAGGTCAATAACTATCTTTTTGTTTCTTTGTTTTTGGCATGGTAATGAAAGTACCTAATGAAATAAGTTCTTATTTATTTTAATTTTTTCAAATGTATCATATCTAGAGGAGCTTTTATAGATTATGTAAGTTCTAAAATAAAACATTGGTAGTGTTGCTATGAAGAATTAGGATTACCATGCTCCTACAATATAAGTACAGCACATGGGAAGTATCATTGAGGTTTCTCACCAACAGAAATTGTGGTGGAATAAAAGAAGACGGCAAACTTCATGCTATAAAATTATACTACTATAAATTCACTGAGGATTTATATATTGCATCATCTAGGCCAGGAGTCTACAAAGTTGGCTCTTTTAAGACTGGTGGACTTCAAATCCCAGAATTCCTCAGCCAGCAAGGCTGGCTGGGGATTTCTGGGAGTTGAAGTCCAGCAGTCTTAAAAGAGCTAACTTTGCAGACCCCTGATCTAGGCCATAGGTGTCAAACTCATGGCGTCATGTTGCTGTCACATGACTTTTTTCCCTTTGCAGAGCTGGGGTGGGTGTGACCTGTGTGTGATGCATATGGCCCATGAGTCGCCAGTTTGATGCCTAGGCTATATAACAGTGATGGCTAACCTTTTTGTCATTGTGTGCCGAAAATGCGAGTGTATACCCATAATGCAATACCCGCCTCACCCCAGCAAGTCAACTCCTCTGTGTGCACCTGGCTTCTGTGCATGCATGCACAATCCTGTGTTTCCTGCCTCCTGCGCATGCATCATGTCTCCTGCATATACCCCACCCCCATGCATGTGCACGTCTCCCACATGCATCCTGCCTTCCGTGCATGTGGGGCAGAGACCCAAAAACCAGCTGGCCAGTGGGAGGCGTGCGCACATGCATGGTGGAGCTGAGCTGGGACTCTGGGTGCCGCCTGTGGCACTCATGCCATATGCTCACCATCATGGCTATATACAATATAATAAACCCCCTGTAATCTCCTAATTTGGGGTAGAGTTTGTCCAAACTGGGCCGAACTGGGAGCAACCCACCTCTGAGTGATTCATATCCTTATTATCTTGTATTTAGACTACAGCAATGAGTTCTCTATATAGCTGCCTCTAAAAATCATGCAGAAACTACACCTGGCATAAAATGCAGTGCCCATTTTCTGGCAGGTACTGATTACCTTGAAGCAGCATTGTTGTGGAACCTGCCTTGGTTACCAACAAAGTTTGGGATTCAATTCAATGTGCTGATTTTGGCCTAAACATTTTGGCCTGAAAGTGCCTGCAGGATCATCTTCTATCTGAATCAGCCCATCCTATACAATCATCCTAGGAAAGGGTACTGATTGCTCCCCACCATTACAATATAAGGTAGGCCAAAGTCAGAAAGTACTACTCATGACCATGTCCCAATTTTAAGGAATAGGCTTCCCTTACAAAGAAGATAGGCTTTCCTGAACATGATAAAGGCAGAGCATTTACAGAACGAATTTAAGGATTGACTTTTCCACTGGTTATTTTATTGTTATACTTTCTGGCTGGTTAATGTTTTATCATTGAATGTAATTAAGTTTATGTTTTATTGCTTTAATTAACTTATTTATTGTTGACATTTTAATTATTTTTATTCCGAACGCTTTAATAGATTGTTATAAACTGCAGTGGGTCTTTGTAGATTTAACAATATAGGAATATACTGCAATCTATATGCATTTTTCTTTCAGCACATTTTGTTTCAAAACATTTCCTTTTTCGAGTTTTATGACAAATTTACTGCAATTAATGTAAATTAATGCTAGCATATATCCTAGGTTTTCCATGTGGTTCAATAAATTCACATACTGTATATTTTATATGGAAAATGTACAATTTGTAAAGGATAAATGTGCATCATTGTAAGCTGTGAATGTATTCATATAGAATACATGTCTTTGAAACATTGCATTATCTATGTATGTAGAGTAGTAAAATATAATAAGTGGATAGCTTGCTGTAAAAACTGGAAGTGGACCTTTTTATGGAGGTGTATCATGCACAATAGAGCTTTATGTGTTGATGTTTCACTACCTTCACATTTTAAAAATGATTCCTTCACATCATGTAAATTATTAGCTCTAACAATCAATCACATTCCTAAATACTGGGAAATTATTCTGCTCTCATTAAAATTCAAAATATGTATAAATGCACACATATGTGGCTATAAAATTATGGAAAAGCATCTATTCATACAGAAGAGTAAACAATCAGTGAATTTATTCCCATAGTTTGGAGACTTACATGCTAAACTAAATATATCACTTAGAGATATAAGCAGTTACCAAATATGATTGTTTCAGAAATGTAGTACAAAGATATTGAATAAAAACAATAAAGCAGAAGAGTAAAAGCTTGTTGCTGATGAAATAAGGGGCCACGGTATGTTTTAAATAAGGACATTATAACAAATGTTATACAAATAAAATCAATTTCATAGGTTTACCTGCCACTTTGAAACATAAACAAAGCTCATGCTTTACACAAAATATAACACTAAAGTACGATTGACTTCTTGTAGTTCAGTGTACTGGGTAAACAGAGAGAGGAAGGAGTCCATCTTTTATCATTTTATCAGCTTTATACAATGATTATTTTGAAAATGGGAAAGGTTCATACACAATGTATGATTTATCACCTGATGTCCTTGATAACTATAGATACCATACTCTGGCATGAAGATTACAGATGATACCGGTATTACCATCAATAATTCACCCACTGCTATCTGGATATTTGAAAGTGTGTAATGGATATCATATGATATAATAATGACAAATAGATTAAATTGTATTAAATTATTGTAAAATATTTAAGCATCAAGTTCTGATAATAAAGAATCAATTGTAATGGCTTCATTGTATGCAAATGTAGCCTTTTGCACCTATCACCAAACTATGGTAAAAATAGACATCCAATAAACTGCATAAATTCTTCTGCTTAAATAATTACCAGTGGGATTATTTCTTAAAATGAAATGTAGATCTCGAGAAAGATTCCCTCTCTCTTTTAATTTTTAACTTGGAATACCTGTTGACATTCAAGGGCTGCAGATGGTAAAATAACTTGTTTTGTATGCATCTAATAGGCTTAGGGTCAAATATGATCACATGATCAGAGCCCTGTCCCTTTTTATGATACATATCCAAAAGTGATAAATTTTTATCCCAAAGTGCTAACTGCAATCTTGACTTTTGTAATCCTTTCCCTGTGGATTCCCATATGAGTCTCATATGCATGAGCCTTTTAAAACTTACTACAATTTGCAAATACAATAAAGTGGAGTAAATCAAATATTTTGCCAATTAGTAATAAGGTTTCTAAAGGGATGTGGTGGCTCAGTGGCTAAGATGCTGCGCTTGTTGATCAGAAAGGTCAGAAGTTTGGCGGTTTGAATCCCTAGTGATGGGGAGTGAGCTGCCATTGTTTGTCCCAGCTTCTGCCATCCTAGCAGTTTGAAAGCATGTAAAAATGCAAATAGAAAAATAGGGACCACCTTGGTGGGAAGGTAAGTGTTCCATGCGCCTTCGGTGTTTAGTCATGCTGGCCACATAACCACGGAGGCGTCTTCGGACAGTGCTGGCTCTTCGGCTTTGAAACGGAGATGAGCACCAACCCCTAGAATCAGGGATGACTAGCACATACAGTATGTGCAAGGGGAACCTTTACCTTAATAAGGTTTCTATGGTAGTGTATAAAAGTAGGAAAATTCTTATTATGATAGCCTGTTTATTAGAAATGAACAGCTGGTTGCATAGTTTATGGACATCTCAACAGAAATTTTAAAAAGATTGGCAATCATCCTTACATTAGAGATAAAATATATTTTAAGGTACATGATTTTGTCTTGTCCTTTAGCAGTTCTTTTTGTTAGACACTAATTTTGTGTTAGACCAGCGTTAAACTGTATCAACATGTATATTGATCAGAACTTTGGATATGATGGATTGTAGCAAAGAAAGGTGATTGTGTATTCCTGAAGTTTGTTTGAAGTGGTTCTGGACTCTAGAAAAGCACATTTCATTATTACCGTATAATATTGGGTTTTTTTTAATTCATTTTTTGTATCTATGTTAGTTGTTAGTTTGAATTACTTTTTAGTTTTTTTAAAATATATAATTTACATTTCATTGTTTGAATAACACAAGTTTATAAGTTGAGGTTTCTGTTTATAATATATTTTTATTTGCACTCTTTCAAAAAATTAGTAAAATACTACTTTAAAAAAAAAAGATAAAATTTCCCTACTACTATCAAACATATTTTGTAGGACTTGGAATTTCATCCTTTTCCTGTATACCTATATAGTTACCTTGGAAAATGATGGATCTTACTAGTAGTAACTATGAACATTCAATCTACTCTAATAATTAACTTAGAAACTATATACTTAACATTTACACAAACTTCTAAAACATGTTTCGCCAGAATAGGCCAATACCTTTCTGAGTTGATTTCTTGATTAATTCAGTCAAATAGTTTAAAAAGTGCACGTTTTATTCAATTTTGTGTCCATGGAAGACATAGAAGGTATGTTTTGTTGCCAATAGGTTTAGGATCATATAGACTGAGTCTAATCATATTTCAACGTATTTAAAAAAAATTGAAATACGTTCTTAAAGAATTTTTTTTAATATAGCCAATTCTTCAAATTTCAGAATTCCTTTACGCAATCCAGGATTCCAAATATGAAAATATGGCACTATAGACCAACAGAAACAGATTGAATCTGTCAATTAAACATTGAGTTTCAAGAAAAGCACAAAGATATGAGGAGTTTAAATTAAATAAGAGACACATTTTAAGTTCCCTGTGCAGCGGGAAATTAAGAATTTATCCTTATCTGTTTTTCTGTCTTGTTAGATTTATGGGTCCCAGTAAAGTTGGTGGGACTGGTTCAGATCCTTTTCTTGCCCTTGGGTGGCATTTTGGGGCCGCTGGGTTAAGCCAAAAGTGGTAATGCCTGTTGCAAGCTAGGAGTTTATTTCAGAAGCTGCTAGTGTCATCTTGTCATCTTGGCTCCTCAAGGGACAAATAAATCTCTTGTTCTTTCCATGTTATTAAAAAAGGTACAAATATTGAGTGAACATTTTAAGCAAAGTTCAACATACTAAAAGACAACATACTAAAAGACAAAGAAAAAGAAGAAGTATACCTATATGGAATAACTATCTCCATCCTTAAATCGATACATTTCTGACTGAAAATGAAAATGAAAAAAAGACTCCCCAAAATAAGACCATTATTGAATATAAAATGAAGCCATTATACATATAAGAATGCAGTATGAAGAAATCAAGGCCTTATTTAGATACGTGCTCCAGGGTTTATTTCTAGGCATTTCCTCCTCTCTTTCTGGTTCAGTGCATATATTTGGCCATTCTCTGTATGGCACTGTAAAGCAGACATAACAGTTCACTTGGAACTACAGGTTCTTGTCTCATCAGCTTCATTCCTTACACAACCTTCACATACAGAAAAAAAAAGATGTTGAGACTCTAGAAAGAGGTTCAAAGAAGAGCAACCAAGATGATTAGGGAACCGGAGGCTAAAACATACAATGAACTGTTGCAGGAACTGGACCTGGCTAATCTAGTGAAGAGAAAGACAAGGGGAGACATGAGAGCAGTGTTCCAATATTTGAGAGGCTGCCACAGAAAGGAAGGGGTCAAGCTATTTTCCAAAGCACCTGAAGGCCAGTCAAGGAATAATGGATGGAAATATCAAGGAAAGATTCAAGCTAAAAATAAGGAGAAATTTTCTGACAGTGAAAGCAATCAACGAATAAAACAGCTTGCCTTGAGAAGTTGTGGGAGCTTCATCACTGGAAGCTTTCAAGAAGAGACTGGACTGCCATCTGTCAGAAATGGTATAGGATCTCCTGCTTGGGTCAGGGGTTTGGACTAGATGACCTTCCAATTCTGTTAATTTGTTAAATCTCTTCCTTCCCTATTTCTTCCTTCCTTTGCTGCGCTGCATCTGGAGACATCATGTGGTTCTCCTGTGTTGTCTTTCTAACAGTGGATAACATTATGTCCTTCCTTTCAATTCTATTTCTTTCTCAGCTGGGGTTTCCCCCACTTTTAATAATAATAATAATAATAATAATAATCATTTTAATTTATAAACCGCTCTCTCTCCCCGAAGGGACTCGAGGCGGTGCACAGGGAATTTAAAAATACATGTATAAAACCACAAGCATAATACAATATTAAAATAAATTAAACTAAAACCCTGCGCTAAAATCCCAAACTAAAACTAAACCCTTAAAACCCCTAAAAAACAGTTCAATTGCCCCAGGCCGGCCAAGCAGAAGAAATGTGTTTTTAATTTTTGACGGAAGGAGCGGAGGTCCGTAGTTGTTCTAATTTCGGGGGGAAGGTTGTTCCAGAGGATCGGGCCCGCCACAGAGAAGGCCCTTACCCTGGGCGTCGCCCGCTGGCATAGCCTAGTGGACGGCACCCGGAGAAGTCCCTCTCTGTGGGAGCGAATTGGCCGCAGGGATGTATGGGGCAGGATGCGATCCCGCAGATAGCTAGGTCCCGTGCCATGGAGCGCTTTGAAGATGATGACCAACACCTTGAAGCGCACCCGAAAGACGACAGGCAGCCAATGCAGCTCGCGCAGGAGTGGTGTTACATGGGAGAACCTGGAGGTTCCCATAACTGCCCGCGCGGCTGCATTCTGGACAAGCTGCAGTCTTCGGGTGCACCTCAAGGGGAGCCCCATGTAGAGAGCGTTATAGTAGTCCAGTCGGGATGTCATGAGTGCATGAGTGACTGTGCAAAGGGCACCCCGGTCCAATAGGGGACGCAACTGGCGGACCAGGCGAACCTGGTAAAACGCCCTCCTGGCTACGGCCGTCACTTACTTATTTATTTATTTTATTTTATTAAATTTATACCCCGCCCTTCTTCTTGTTAGGACCCAGGGCGGCGCACAGGGATGTTAAAATACATACAAAATATATAAAATATATGAAATTTAAAATACTTATTCTAATAAATAAATAAACCCTGCGCTAAAAACCGAATTAAAATCCCAAGTTTAAAAATTATCTAATACTCAGTATGGAGGTTATGCTAGGCCGGCTAGATGAAATAGGTGTGTCTTCAGACACTTGCGGAAGAGGCGGAGGTCGGAGATGGTGCGGAGTTCAGGGGGTAAGTCGTTCCAGAGGGCTGGACCCGCCACAGAGAAGGCTCTCCCCCTGGGTGTCGCCAGTCGGCATTGTCCAGCCGACGGCACCCTGTGGAGGCCCTCTCTGTGGGAGCGTATCAGTCTGAGGGATGTATGGGGCAGGAGGCAGTCTCGCATATAACTAGGCCCTGAGCCATGGAGCGCTTTAAAGATGGTCGTTAAAACCTTGAAGCGCACCCGAAAGACCACAGGAAGCCAGTGCAGCTCGCGCAGGATATGTGTTATGTGGGAGTGTCTAGGCGTCCCGTAATCACCCGCGCGGCTGCGTTCTGGACTAGCTGCAGCTTTCGGGTGCACCTCAAGGGAAGCCCCATGTAGAGAGCATTACAGTAGTCGAGTCGAGAGGTGACGAGCGCTTGAGTGACTGTGCGTAAGGCACCCCAGTCCAGTAAGGGGCGCAATTGGCGCATCAGGTGAACCTGGTGAAACGCCCCCCTGGCCACGGCTGCCACATGATCTTCCATAGACAGCCGGGAATCCAGGAGGACACCCAAATTGCGCGCCCTCTCCACGGGGGCCGGTGTTTTGCCCCCAATGGCCAGAGTTGGAATAATCTGGCTGAACCGGGGCGCCGGGAGCCACAGCCACTCAGTCTTGGACGGGTTGAGCTTGAGTTTTTTACCACCCATCCAGATCCGTACGGCTTCCAAGCACCGGGACATAACCTCGACGGCATCGTTGGGGTGGTCTGGGGTGGATATGTACAACTGAGTATCATCAGCGTACAGATGATATCCCACCCCAAAACCACGGATGATCTCACCCAGCGGCTCCATATATGTGTTGAATAGGAGGGGCGAGAGGACCGACCCCTGAGAAACCCCACATATGAGGGGTCTCGAGGCCGACCTCTGCCCCCCTGTCAACACATATTGCGACCGACCAGAGAGGTAGGACGAGAACCACCGCAAAACGGTGCCTCCCAGCCCCAACCCCCCCAGTCGGCGCAATAGGATACCATGGTCGATGGTATCAAAAGCCGCTGAGAGGTCTAATAGGACTAGGATAGAGGAATATCCTCTATCCCGTGCCCTCCAGAGATCATCAACCAACGCGACCAATGCCGTCTTGGTGCTGTGCCCGGGTCGGAAGCCGGACTGGCGCGGGTCTAGATAATCAACTTCCTCCAAGTGTCACGGAAACTGTTGAGCCACCACACTCTCAACAACCTTCACTAGAAAGTGGAGGTTGGAGACGGGACGATAGTTCTCTAATAATGCTGGATCCAGGGACGGCTTCTTGAGGAGGGGCCTTACTACCGCCTCTATCAAGACGGCAGGCAAGGACCCCTCACTCAAAGATGCGTTGACAATGCCCTGGAGCCAGCCTCGTGTCATCTCCCAGCATGCCAGTACAAGCCAGGAGGGACACGGGTCCAATAAACATGTGGTAGCCCTAAGTCTCTTTGACAACTTGTCCATATCCTCGGTGGTAACAAAACCAAACTCCTCCCAAGATGGTGACACAAGAACAGCCTCGGCCCGCTCGACTGGGCCACTGTCAATGGAGGGTAGCTCGTTCCGAATCCGAGTGATTTTCTCCTGCAGATAAATCCCAAATTCCTCTGCTCGACCCTGTAAAGGGGCTTCCCGCGGCCTCTGTTGAAGGAGGGAGCGGGTCACCCCAAACAGGGCGGCAGGGCAGTTATCTGCGGATGCAATAAGAGTGGCACAATACTCACGTTTGGCCACTCTTAGCGCCACTAAGTAAGTCCTAATATGGTCTCTCACTAGTGTTCGGTCGGCTTTGGAGCGAGAAGATCTCCATCTGCTCTCTAGTGGCGCTTCATCCCCCTAAGCCCCTCGGTAAACCAAGGAGCCCAGGTGGTTCGTCGCCGCAAGAGAGGCCGCAAGGGCGCGACTCGGTCCAAGGCCCCTGTGGCCGCACTTAACCATGCGGCCACTAGGTCCTCAGTCGAGTCGCAGGGCAAGTCCACAGGAATTGGCCCAAGCTCCCTTTGGAACCTTATCGGGTCCATCAGGAGCCTGGGGCGGAACCATATAGGAATGTCCGGTTCCGCCTCCCCGCAATGAGGTGCGGCGATCGGAAAGTCGAGCCGAAGGAGAGCATGATCTGTCCATGACAGGGGTGTGATGACTAGATCCTCTATTCCCAGATCACTACTCCACTGTCCCGAGACGAAGATTAGATCCAGGGTGTGTCCGCCCTCGTGGGTAGGGCCTACAACTACTTGGGTCAGGTCCATGGCTGTCATGGAAGCCATGAACTCCCGAGCTAACCGAGAGGTTTCGCCTGCTGATGGCAGGTTAAAGTCCCCCATGACTAACAGTCTGGGGGTCTCCACCGCCGCCTCGGCTATCACCTCTAGGAGCTCGGGCAGGGCTGTTGTTGTATAGCGAGGAGCCAGGTATACAACTAACATGCCCAACTGCCTCCCTAGGCCCCACTTCACAAGGAGGGACTCGCACCCGGTCATCTGAGGGATCGTGGTCTCCTTTGGCTCAAGACCTTCCCTAACCATAATCGCCACCCCCCCACCCCTCCCTAGGGCCCTAGGCTGTTGGAAGGCTCTGTATCCTGGTGGGCACATTTCTACGAGGGGATGGCCTCCCTCGTGGCCCAACCAGGTTTCCGTAATACCTACCAGGTCCGGGTCCCCCTCTGACACAAGGTCATGGATGAGGGGGGCTTTTTGTACCACGGACCTGGCGTTGCATAGCATCAGCCTAGGGCCCCGGGTCTGTGGTTCTTGCCCACCTAGTCTGCGATGGGAGCATGGGAGGTCGGAGTGCGTGACCGCCTGTAACCAGCGGCCACGGTCCTCCAACCGATGTCCATCCCATCTCCCACCGCCCCTGCCCCTTCCCAAGACCGAATTGATGAAGAATACCTCAGTGGAAAAGACCCCCCCTTCCCCCTCCTCCGTTTCTCTACTTCCGCCGGCCGGCCTTATAATTTGGCGTCCCCCCACCTGACTATCCCCTCCCTCCTCCCTGGAACCCCCTAAAATCTGAATTAAAAAATTAAAAAGAAACCCCCTGAGTTTGCGCTTCGCCCACCTCTCAGGAGCAATAAGTCCATCCTTGAGGTGGGCCCGAGTTAAACTAGGGGGCCAAGCCTGCGAGAGGGCAGAATCTCGCAGGCAAAGGAGGTCACGCCTCGAATACATTTCTAGGGGAACACGAAGGCTGCATAGACCAGGGGAACGTAATTGCAAGTTAATGTTAGTTCGTTAGTTAATTAGAAAGAGTCCAGATAAAGTGCAGGTGTAAAGTGGCAGTGTACAGTGCAAATAATAGGAGATGGTAAATCCATAGGGGTAGGAGGGGTAAAGTCAGATAGTCCAAAAGAAACTCCGGCAGATGGGAAAGATCGCAGTTCAGCCCCTTTAAAGGGCCCCATCCATCTGCCCTCTTCAGCCACACAGGCCTTAGTCTGCATTTAGTGCCGTGCAGCTAGATGGTCCACTGCACAGCCTGATGGTAAATGCTGCCATGTGCAAGCTTGGCTTACCTCCTCCAGTCCCATGCACTCACTCCCAGTCCTCCTCGGCCAAAGTTCCACCACTCCATGATCCGGCTGCTTGGCTGCTTGGCTGCTTGGCCTCCTCTCCTTCCATTCGCTCCTTCACTCCTTCCTTCCGCTTCTGTTTCCACTCCATTCCTTCTTTCTCCTTCTCCTTCCTCTTTCCAATCTCTCCTCTCCTTCTTTCCTTCTTCCTCCTTTCTCCTTCTTTCACCTTTCCATCCCCTCTCCTCACGTTTCCTCTCTTCCAGTCTCTCCTCTTCCAGTCTTTCCTCTCACATCCTCTCTCCTTCCTCTCACCTCCTCTCTCCGTTCTAACTTCTCCATCTGCAGCTGTTGTTCTCAGCTGCTCCAGCCCCGGATCAGGTAGGGAACACTCGGGTCGGGGTCGGATGTAGGCTGCACGATCTACCATCCACTCGTGCAGCCCGATGGAAAATCCTCCCTTCCGCCCGGCCGTTCGCTTGCCTCCAGCGTCCCGGCTTCACAGGCCTGCCTCCTCCTACTTCCTGGCAAGCCAGGGACGTGCTAGGCCGAACAGGCCGATTCGGGCCTTCTCCTCGCTCTTCGCCTCGCCGTCACACACTCGGCTCGCCCTCAGTCTCCAAAATGGCCCGGTGTGACGGCTGGCATGTAGCCTTGCTGGGCCAGCCCTCGAAGATGGTCAGTGAGGGCTGGCGACATTCCCCTGGGGCAAAACAGCCCCCGGCCCCCGTCCTGCCTTCAGAATCGGACCTCCATTCCGCGCATGCGCAAACTTGATCTTCCATGGACAGCCATGCATCAAGAAGGACACCCAAGTTGCCTGCCCCATCCACAGGGGTTAGATGTTCGTCCCCTATGGCCAGTGATGGAGTCAACTGGTTGTACCGGGCTGCCGGAACCACAGCCACTTGATCTTGGACAGGTTGAGTCTGAGTCTGTTCCTTCCCATCCAGGCCCGCACGGCTTCAAGGCACTGGCACATCACCTCTACGGCATCGTTGGGGTGGTTTGGGGTAGATATATACAGCTGCGTGTGGTCAGCGTAGAAGTGGTACTCTACCCCGAAACCATGGATGATCTCGCCCAGCGGCTTCATATATGTGTTGAACAGGAGTGGCGAGAGGACCGACCCCTGAGGCACCCCACAAGTGAGGGGTCTCGAGGTCGACCTCTGCCCTCCTGCCAACACAAATTGCGATCGACCGGAGAGGTAGGAGGAGAACCACCGTAACACGGTGCCCCTCACCCCCAACCCCTCCAGCCGATGCAATAGGATACCATGGTCGATGATATCAAAAGCCGCTGAGAGGTCTAATAGGACCAGGATGGAGGAACAACCCCCATCTCTGGCCCTCCAGAGATCATCGACCAACGCGACCAATGCCGTCTCGGTGCTGTGCCCGGGCCGGAAGCCGGACTGGCACTGGTCTAGATAATCAATTTCCTCCAGATGACGGGGGAAGTGTTGTGCCACCACACTCTCTACAACCTTCGCCAAAAGTGAAGGTTGGAGACCGGATGGTAATTTACCAATAATGTTGGGTCCCGAGAGGGCTTCTTGAGGAGGGGTCTCACTACCGCCTCTTTCAAGATGGTAGGCAAGAACCCCTCACCCAAGGAAGCATTCACTACCTCCTGGAGCCAGCCTCGTGTAACCTCCCAGGATGCCAGTACAAGCCAGGAGGGACACGGGTCCAATAAACATGTGGTGGCTCGCAGTCGCCCACGTAACCTGTCCATATCTTCGGAAGTAACAGAGTCAAACTCTTCCCACAAAACTGTCTTAAAATCTGCCTCGGGGCATCCCGCTGGACCACTTTAAATGGAGGCCAACTCGCTCCGAATCTGAGCGATTTTATCCTGCAGATATTCCCCAAATTCCTCTGCTCTACCCTGCAAAAGGGCTTCCCGCGTCCTCTGTTGAAGGAGGGAGCAGGTCACCCTAAACAGGGCGGCAGGGCGGTTATCTGCGGATGCGATGAGAGTGGCACAATGATGACGTTTGGCCACTCTCAGCGCCACAAGGTAAGTCCGTAAATGGGCTCTCACCTGTGTTCGGTCAGATTCAGACCGTGTGGATCTCCATCTCCTCTCTAGGAGTCTCTTGTGGCGTTTCATCACCCTCAGCTCCTCAGTAAACCAAGGAGCCTGGGTGGCTCGTCGCCACAGGAGAAGCCGCAAGGGCGCAACCCGGTCCAAGGCCCCTGTGGCTTCTCCTTCACTTTTAGGCTTCTCCTTCACTTTTTTTTCCCTGATTGATGATGGGCCAAAAGGAAATATGTATTCATATTTTGTTGTTGTTAAAGTTGAGGTTATCACCTTCCTTTTGGACCTTTCTACCACTCCCTCCTCCTAACATCAGACATTAGGAAAGCAGAATTATTTCTTTTTAGTTCAAAATTCCACCATTCCAGAACTCTTCTCCACATCCTTGGATGGTACAGATCCTGTTAATTATTCATTTATCACATTTATATGGCCACAGAAGCGACTCTAAGTGGCGTACAACAATCAATAAAACACAGATATATAAAAAGTCATTATAAAAATATAAAATCATGTTTAAAAATGAAAAGACACTACAAACATTTTAAAATCTACAAACCATACAGAGTAAATGATCACCTACAATGGAGCTATCTAAAAATGTTCCAGGTTCCCTAAGACCCCCAGGTCTGGTGACATAAAAATGTAATTGTGCTGTAAATTCCAATTGTTATAAAAATGACCTTCTCTTTCTTTCAGCGTTGAGTTCTGCCAAAGCCTGATTACACAGCCAACTAGACAATTGGTCTTACATTGCAAATGTAACTGTCAAAAAAAGACTAGTTCATGAACATTATCTGCTGCATCCTACAAATAGACATCTACCCACCCCCATTCATCTAATAAATTAAATGTTCCAGTTTGTTTCTACTACACCGGGAGTCCAAAATACATTTTACTTTGTATTCTTCTCAGTAACAAAGAAGTTCTTGCTCAAAGGACAAAGGGGTTTGCAGGACCATAAGAAAATGATGGAAAACTCTTTTCAGTTTTTCTGTAAGATTTAGGCAAAAGAGCAGGAAACTAATTTTTGTACAACAGAGTAGTCTAGTTTCTTGCACATTTGTGTGGAGAGAAATTTGATAAAAAGCCATATGTGATCTTCAGCAGCAATAATATCTGCAGAGCACTTCTAGAATGTAATGGCATGATTCAGTTAATCCTTAAAGAAGTCCTTAGCAGCTTGAACTTAGGAAAAACAAGCATCTAGAATGTAGGAAAGATTAGGAAGCAGCAAGTTTAGGTAACAACCATAAGTGACCTGAAATAATAATATCTGAATAGAACTATGAGCAGAGTCACTTGAAACAAACCCAATTATAAATATAATATCAAGCCAATTGTGGTATTATTCTAAGGTGGCATTTCATTTCTCCATATGACTATGGATGGGGGAACCGGTGCTTAGGTAAGTTTCAAGAAAACCTGTTGAAATAATGTCAGATTGAAGGCCATGATCAGAAATGAATGTGGCCATTTTAGAAAACCGCTAAATTATCATTAGAAGGGCAGTCAGGCTTTTGACATGTGGGTCAATTAGAAGTCCCAGGAAACTACATCCCAAGAGCCAGGTGAGGAAGGAAGAAGATGCAATAATACAGAAGGTTTTCTGGTCAAATATTTAGCATGGTGACAAGTATAAGAAGAAACAGAAGGTTTGATATCTCCTGTAACACAAGGCAACCAGAAGTCATGGAGAAGAACATGAATAGCTTTAATATTCCAATATAACTAAATGACATGGCATAGTTGCAAAACTGTTCTCAAAGAAGGAGGGATATATCCCTGGTCATTATAGGGTTATGGTCCCCGTCACTAAGAAAAAAGACCCCAAAAAACCTTCCTCTGAAGGTCATCTCTCCAGACCCTTATATATGACTGTGGTTTGATAAACTGGAAAAGAAGGCTCACCACTAAAATTCAGATTCTCAGGATAGGACAGATGTTAGTGTGAAGCCCAAAAGGAATTTGGCGGAGATTTAAAGATAGCAAATACTCTGGCTTACTTGCTAAAGTATCTCCCTTTTGTTCTGCAAAGCTAGGGGTATGAGAGTTGTAAAAGATAAAATTGGGGCTGGAGGGGGGGGGGAATTACCTGACCTGACCTTAAGTCCACCTATGAGAAATTAGTAGATGTTCCACACTCTTGTTATCATTTTGGAACACTATTCTGCACTTTCAAGAAGATGGTGCCACTGCTAATAAATTTCTTTAATGGCAAGAACCCCTTATTGAAAACATAATAGCTTCTTTTGGCTGGGAAGAACTGCCTGGAAAACATGGATAGAAGGCGAGGTTGCTCTCAAACTCTGGAATGGATTGTAAAGATGCATCTCCCAAGGTGAAATCAGAAGTATTAGCTGGTACCATCAGACAAGTGGGACTCAAAGGATAGCAAATGGATTGAGAAGTGAATGCCTCCTTGAGCTGCATTCCTCTATCTTACAATAGAGATTATGCTCATGAAGGCACTTAAAACCTGCTTAAGCCTGACCAATCTGGGCAGAATTCTTGGCCAGCAAATCATATGGATGAACAATAAAAATTGCCTAACAACTACTAGAAAATATCATTTGGAATCTAGAATACTTTTTCAGCCAAGTGTGATTGGACACACAAGGAATTTGTTTCCAGTGCATACATTCTCAGTGTACATATAAACAACAAAGTACTGGTAATACAATCATAATAATGATACCAATAAGAGAAGTAGTACAAAAGATGAAGATAATGATAACATAGCCATAATACATGGATAAATATACTTAGACATAAAACATAAAGACTGTGGGAATTAGGTATTAAGCAGAGTGATGGCAGAAGGGGAAAAAGTGTCTCTGGTACAGTTGTTTTGGCATGCAATGCCCTATATAGCAATGTCCCAAGGAGAAGAGCTGAAACAATTTATGTCCAGGATGTGAACAGTCTGTAGATATTTTCTCAGCCTTCTTTCTGACCCGTGGAATATACAGGTACTCAATGGAAGGTAGGCTGGTTGCAACTGTTTTTTCTGCAGCCCTAACTATCTATTGAAGTCTGTACCTTTCACCTTTGGTTGGTGAACCAAACCAGAAGTTATAGAAGTGCAAATGACGGATTTAATAATTCCTTCGTAGAACTGTATCAATAGTTCTTGGGGGCAGTCTGAATTGTTCTACTTCTACTTTACTCTTATCCACAGCTTAGCAGAAATCACTTGATGTTGATACATAACTTGACATGTCTAGCAGCTACTTAATTTCTGATTGGTCCTGAGTCTCTGAGCCTTTGTGGTTGGGACTTTCCTGTTTCTGGATGAGCTAAATCTGAAGCATTTGAGCCATTTGCTTACAAAATGCTTCCTTCCTCAGAAGTATGATACTCTCTAGATGTTTAGAAGAGTTTTGGAGCATTCTAACAATACAGTCAAGCACAAATAGCCAGCTGGTTCAGAATGTTCCTTATGTGGATATGCACAACTTTCCTTGGACAAATAGCAGTAGTTTCATAAATGCATGGATTTACTTTCCAAGTCTAATATGTAAGTGTTGCAGGAAATATAAATAAATGAAAAAAGTGATAACTGTGTTTCCAACCCTTACTTTGTCACAATTTATCAAATCTTCCATTATTCCCAAACAGATCTAGATTAATACTGACATATGAATTCATCCCAAAATTTATCTGAAAGCCCTCTTTGAATTACAGGTGCTTGACTTATGACTAGACCCCCCCCCCAAGCTACTTAACACCCACATCCACAGTTCTGACCAGTCCCACTGATATGTGACCACATTTTGAGTGCTCAGCAACTGGTCTGAATTTACAGCCATTTTCAGTGTCTTATAGACCTGTGACCAGGATTTATGACATTTTTGCTGGAAACCAGCATTTACTTCCAATTTCTGGCAAAAAACAAACAAACTCAACCCTGGCTTATGTACGTAATGACCATAGCCTACACTTAATGACCACTGCAAAGGAAGGTTGTAAAATCAGGTAGGTCACATGATGAACTACTTTATGACCGTTATGACCTATGACCGTAATTGCCAGACTTAGTTACAGTCATAAATTGAGGACTAATTCTAATTAATTAAACCTCTTTCATTCCATTCCACATCTTAGGGAACAGCTGAAACACAATGACAACTTCCACAATAAATATTTAGCCTGATTCAGTAAGGGGTGCTTATCTTTTTTAGACTCTTGGTTGTATTCAAGGTCAGTTTTGAGGAGAGTTGGCCCAGTGGCTGTTCCATTTTCCAGTGCTGCAGAATTTGGCATTTTTATCCTACCTCTTTAATATCCACATATCTGGAAGTTTTGAGGAAGTGATCTGGAAATATATTGGTTGCTCAGATGATTTTTGTTTTTTATCTACATACTGTTATTTATTTAGATTTTATGAAGCAATTTTGGAATTGGGTGGTCTAGAAATCTGACAAATAAATAAATAGGATTAAATAAAATGAAACTGATCCCTTGGTGATGCAATTTCCATGAAACCATTTACCTTTTTGTCATCTCCTATTTTGTTTCTAGAAAGTATGGTGCCCTTTCTAGAGGAAATGATATGGAGTTCTAGACTCACCGCTATTACTGTATTTGTACATAAAGACCAGAGATCATGCCCTGGAGAGGCAAAATCCGATGATAATATCCAGTTTTATTGGCATGAAGCTGGATGGCTGCAGTGTACTTTATATGGCAGCTGAAGACAACTCAAAAGCTGCATTTGATACAAATGTAGTTATTGGTGGATGAACGTCTCTAAAGCTACGTAACACTGGTTTTGCAAACAATGTGCTGTCTTCAATAAGCTTTAAAGCCAAATTCAAATAACCTATGAAGCCATACATAGCTTTGCTCCATTTATCTCTAGGATTGCTTTGTCCAAGTAGAACTGCGCTGTCCAGCATGCTCATCAAACAAAGGGATGCTCAAGGTCCCGCTATTCATGAATTTTGTGGTAGGGAAGATGAAAGCAGTTGGGAACATGAAAGCAGTATTTTTCTGAGGAGCTTCTCTCTGAAATTTCCCTCATAAGTTCAGCAAATACCCATTTGTGTTTGTTCAGCAAAGCTATGAAAATTATATTATTTGAGAATATATTGGTGATTTGATGAATACAACAGAGCTGGGCTGAGAGGTATTACTATTAATTTGACATTTTATTCTAATTACTGAGTTTTATGATTTTACTGTTGTTGTGAAACACAAGCATCATTATGGAATGCAGTTGAGAAACTTCATTTTTTAATATTCCTGTCTTATCAGAAGAGTATACAGCATCACCCAACATATATTCTCTAAAACTATTCTTTAAAAATCATGTAGGATACACAATTTCCGAATAGTACATTATTTTTCTGTTTGCATCCATGTTTTGGGGTCTCATAAAGCCACTCTAAGGACTAATTGCAGCCACTCATGGTTCTTTTTTTATTTTTTGGACCAACAGACAGGCTAACAGGTAACAGCTTTAACTTTTCAGTTTTTGCACATGCACCTTCCTAGTAGATTTTGCTTCTGCATGGCACATTAGTTACTAGGCACCATGAGGCTATGACATTTGCAATTAGTTTTGCCTACCCCTATCAAGTTTCCTTATTTATGAGTGGCAGACCTGTTTTCAGGTCAGAAGATTCTTGAAGAAAAGATTTAGTCTCAAACTTATATTTGTTATATGCCTGTCCAGGTTCAGCAAATTGTCATTCATCACACATAGCCTATTAAGGCAAAGGGATCTTGTAAGTCCCTCTTGCTTTCTATCTGGGGTTTCTGGATAAGTTGGGCTAAAGCAGACAGGACACACAACCTGGTCATAAATTAGGAAATAATTAGGGACACAGAAAACTATTTTCAACCAACATTGAGACATGTCAGGTTCTTTTGGAATACACAGAAACCCAATGAATTTAGAATAGCAGCAAAACTTTCAATACTATCATAATTATAGTACAGCCATAGAAAATGATTTCAGTGTATGATTACTGTGGCAAGATTATTAGAGCCCGAGAGATGGAAATATTTGATACCGTAGTATCCATTATAGAGGAATGGATGGTGAAATTGACAGATCTTGAGATGGATAAACTAATTTCTTTGATTCAAGAAAAGACACTACCTACATTTATTGGTGACTGAA
The DNA here is from genome assembly GCA_039707465.1 of Rhabdophis nuchalis. NCBI lineage: Eukaryota > Metazoa > Chordata > Lepidosauria > Squamata > Natricidae > Rhabdophis > Rhabdophis nuchalis. Next base: position 208,612,649 of record CM077644.1, read on the forward strand.
AACCACTTATGAACTTTTTGCATAAAATGGGGAAAAAAAGAATTTATGTTTTGATAATTAGACAAGACAAATTATGGAAAGAAGAGTATCATGGAACTTTAGACAGATCTTAAAATGCAATTGTACTTATAACTGCTGTGAACAACATTAGAAACCACTTTTTGTGGTTTTTTCTTTTCTATTTTTTCTTTAACTTTTTCTGTCCTTGTCCCCTTGCTTTCGCTTTTTGCTCACTTTATATTACATTGTATTAGTTTTTATCTTAACTTTTAAAAGTTATAATAATAAAAATATATTTATGAACTCATATATGACTACAATGAAAAATAAGATTCAGCTATTTCTGTAATAATAAAATTGAAAATTTAAGTCATATTATATTTATTAATTTTATATGACCTTTGTACTGATATAAAATAAATATTGTAGAGATTTTTTCTAAGCTTTCAAATTTCAAATATTATTTATTTCCATTCCATGCCTGATTCCAAACAGACTTGAGCAATTCACAGTATAATTAACAATGCAAATAGAATGCAGAACAAAGGAAGATGGAATCTGTTATTTCAGTACAAACCTTAGACTCAATAAACTCCTTCGTACACCTCAACCCATAGTCTAGGATTCTAGGAGAACCACGAGTTCTTCAGGACCGGATGGAACCCAACAGGGCGGTAGCATACAGATTTCAGTGTGGAATCTCATCCAGAAGCTTTGGGTTGCAATAGTGAAGGCATGCTTCACAGGTTCAGATAGTTTAATTGAAGGAACCTAAAACATGCTAACTCAGTTACGCTTTTAGGCTGGGCGAAGGCAGCTCCTCAAATATCTTGGTCCTTTGGTGTATATTGTGGGACCAGCATCTTGAATCACACCCATGGACACAAAGCAGAGGAATTATATGGGCATACCCAGTCATTTTAATTTAATTTAATATTTAACAATTTAATATTTAAATTTCTATACCGCCCTTCTCCCTTCCGAGACTCAGGACGGTGTACAGGCAGCAGTAAAATCACGAATAAAAACATAGAAAGCAATTAAAAACCTATTAAAAATACATTAAATAATGAATAGCCTGTCTAAAACCTGTTAAAATCCCTACTAAAACCATATAAAACTAAAGCGTTTAAAAGTATGCCAGTTTAGAAACTATGCCAGGCCGGCCGCTCGAAACAGATGGGTCTTCAAAGCCCAACGGAAAAGGCGCAGGTCTGTGATCGTACGAAGGTCAGGGGGTAGGTCATTCCAGAGGGCGGGGGCTGCTACAGAGAAGGCTCTCCCCCTGGGGGTTGCCAGTCGACATTGCCTGGCCGTCGGCACCCTGAGGAGGCCCTCTCTGTGGGAGCGAACTGGACGGTGGGAGGCATTTGGTAGCAGGAGGCGGTCTTGCAGATAGCCAGGTCCCTTGCCATGGAGCGCTTTAAAGGTGGTTACTAATACCTTGAAACGCACCCGGAAAGCCACAGGCAGCCAATGCAGCTCGCGCAGGAGAGGTGTCACGTGGGAGCATCTAGACGCTCCCAGAATCCCCTGCGCAGCCGCATTCTGAACTAGCTGGAGCCTCCGGGTGCACCTCAAGGGAAGCCCCATGTAGAGAGCATTACAATAGTCCAGGCGGGAGATGACGAGGGCTTGAGTGAGCATACCCAACCATACCCAGTCTGGAATACTTGAAACTTCTGAGTGGTTTTCAAGATCTGTGTAGCACTTGTTGCAGTAACTAAGCTCATGACTAGGCCATGTGTGATTGTCTAAAACACCTCCTAATCCAGGAAGGGGCACAACTATGAACAAAGGATGCTCCAGAGATGCTTATCATGCCAGTGTTGATTGACTTGATCAATAGGACAGAGTTACTGAGTCATGTGTGCTTGGTGCTTCGTTTATGAATTCTGGCACTATCTGAAGTTGACTAAAGATATATATATATATACACAGTACGTGTGTGTATGTGTGTGTGTGTGTGTATTCATTGTTTATTAAGAACTAATCAAAATGTATAAATGTATTCATAAATGAGATGGGGAAAACTTTTTAAATGAATGCTGAAGGAAGCAAAATTGACCAATTTGCCTATCCCAACTAAAAACTGAAATATTCTAAGGACAATTCTCCATTTACTTCCTTTGCATCACAGTCTATTTTTTTAGGTTTTAATTATAACAAATCCACTTCTCTGCAAATTTATCTTCTTAACTGTTATAGGCTTCTTTTTTTTACTATTCCACAAAGTTAATACATAATTTGTTAATTCTGAGAAATGCTAAACTCATTGAACTACAACACAGCAGCTCACCATCTTAATAGATATATCTGTGCATGTTTTCTTCTAACTCACGTTCATTTTTAAATGCATTTCCAGTGGTGCCCAACAAGCTTCTCTTCTGTTTTATTTCCTGTATTTCTATTTATTTCCTGTATTTTATACTACATTTTAAAAAAGACTCATGCCAATTTAATCACAAATGTACTGGCAAACAAAACTGAATATGCTTAATTGAAATCATTACTATTTATATAATTCTGTTTAAATGAATAATGTAAAGAAATGGATAGAACTGTGCTGGCAGGTCTTTTCTATGGAAATCCAGCTCATTGTATGAAACAGCTCAGATATATATGACAGAATTAGCGAATCAGTGGATTTTAATGGTGGGGTCTCAAACACGTAAATAGATTTAAATAAATGTCATTTTCTTTGAAACATTATATTGAACTTGAATAAAGCATAGGAGCATAAAGAAATAATAATAAACAATCTCCTCTCTGTGGGTATTCTGAGAGGCATCTGAGTGATAGTTGGTACATCTGTATTACGGGCCATATAAATTAGGTCCCAAGGAGAGGGTCTCCTGCTTGGGCAGGGGGTTGGACTAGATGACCTGAAAGGTCCCTTCCAACTCTGTTAATCTGTTAAGGAGAGGTCAAAGTTGCTGTGGGCTAATGTTTTGGCTGATTGTAGGTATGTGGCTCTTGTTCCCATCAAAAAGACTATCTATTACATAGTCTTACACAGAACTCTGAGGTTGGTTGTAAGACTATTACATAATACTTCCAATTCCTTATGGAACACAAGGGGTTAACTTTTCATTAAGCTTCAAAAGCCTTAGAGAAATTTCAAGTGTGTTAAATCTTAGTTTAAAAAAAAAAGTCTATGGAGGAAATATTTAGCTGCAATACGAACAAGACCTGTTTGAATTTTAAAAAATGAATTGCTAACCTAATTTTTTCTAACAATAACAAATCAAATTGCAAAGGTTTTTTCCCCCTTCTCATTTATTCCATAAGCACACTACACATAATGTTCAACCGGGTGTTAATTTAACTGTTTTGAGGGAAATAAATGTTTGATTTTTAAATTTTGCAGGATAGTCATTTATTTTGGATCGCTAGTAACTTTTATCATAGAACCTTCTTTTTGGCCTTCTTTCCTAGATGAGTTCAGAAGTTGACCCAGTATAATGTATTGCCTCATCTCTCTCCTGTGCGTGAGGAGACCGTGAAGGGAAGAGCACCGTGTGCCCGCGGTGCTGATCAGCCAAAAGATTAGGGGGGCAACATGTGTTTGTTTCACACAATTCGGCAGACCACCTTCTGCAAGGATCATGTGTGTGCACGTGTTTGAACTTATGAACGTATGTCGGGGGAGTGGGGGTTTCTGGCGAGCAGCACTGCTGCATCCCCTCGCCACAAAAGCGAGATGGAAAGCGAACGCTCTTCGCGAGCGGGAGAAGTTTCGATGTTGACAAACTTCTTGTGGCAGTGAGACTGTGTCAGCACAACTTCCAGGAGAATGAGAGAGCTGCTCTTGTAAGGGCGGCGGGAGGCGGCCGCGGGGACGGAACAGCAAATGCTATTCAGCCTGAGCAGTTTCAAGCCGCCCATGCTAGGGAATTACTGTAGTCTAGCTACGGCTCTTAGCACTGGCGCTGGCTCTCTCTGTGTGTGCGTGTGTATGTGAGGGAGCGAGCGCGTGCGTCGGGAGAGGAAAGAGGGGGAGGCGGCAGGCGAGGGAGCTTTCAAGTTACTTCACTTTAGCCCTTCGCGTAGCAAAAGCGGATCAGGCAGCCTTTGGGGCAAGGCAGGGGCTGCCCAGGGTGCTAAAGGCAATGCAGACCCCGGAACCTAACCCATCTTCCGCGGCTCTCTCTTCTCTCGCATCCCTCCACCCACCCCCCAAAACTCCCTCTTTTGTTTCCCCAAATAGGACTCTTTAAAAATGTGTGCTCGGGCAGACTGACAGCCGGGGTCAAGAAACAGCTGTTGGACTTAATGTTCCTTCCTCCCACTTCGGAGGATGGCTGCGCCCTGCCAAGAGAAAGTGAGGGAAAAGAGCGGGCACACGCGATACCCTTGCCCGCCAGTTTCAGGCAGGCGGGTCGTCTGGAGCGGATGGACGGGCTTCCTTGCACAAGCAAGCAGGCGCCTGGACTTGCAAGGCACCCCAGACCCACGTGCCTTTGCACTCAGACTTGCGCGCCTCACGAAGGCCCCGGTTTTTACCTACACCTACCTTCGCTGCGCTGTCTAAAAGCGGCGGCAACAGTTTGTGTTTCGACGTAAGCTGAACCTGAAAGAAACAAAAAACTCTGGCCCTCTCAGTTCAGGCACGCGCCCAAAAGAAAGGCAATCGCTGTTTACCGGCATTTTAAGTATTGTGTGAATTTTATGGCATGCTAAATGGGTCTTATAAGCAACAAAATTGTCCCCATCAGTGGGGTGGGGGTGGGGGAAATGCATATCGTTTTCAAGAACTGATTTGCCAGCAGCTTTGCGGAAACATTGGTACTGTAGGTTGTAATAGGATTACAATCATCTTTTGAGGATACTTGGATGCTTAGTTGAGTTGCAGTCATTTTTGGAGCCCAAAGGCTAATGTGTTTCAATATTATTGACAAGCAACTGGGAACTGCCTATGCATAACGTCTCTGGCTGCCCTTTTCTACCTCTGGTCTGGTGGTACATTCCAGCACTATACTATTTCTATAATATAGTAACATGTCCCTGTCCCCCCCAAAAAAATACTTCAATTTTTAAAACACAAAAGCAGCAGAAGCAAAAGATAAGGAAGATTAAAAGATAAGGAAGTACCCATTTGTAATTCCTCAAAATTATTCTGATTGGAATTAGGAATGAAAGGAAAATACATTTCTAGTAGTCCTATTTCTGCTTTGGAGTTTGGAAAACATTCTAAATGGAAATGTAATTATTAACTGGCATAATTAAGTTTAACTAATTGTTCTACAGGTAGCATAAAAAAATGGAAACTGGGCAGCACAGGTTCTTGCTTATCAGGAGACAAGGGGCAATAGTGCAGAAAAGCTATATGAGCAAAACTAGAAACTTTTTTAAATAAAATTTATGAAATGGTTGAAATGTGGGAGTTGTTTGAGCAGAACATCAGGCAGAAATCTAAGAGCCAACTCAGAACGATCAGGACAACCTCAAAAGACAGAAAGACTAGATCACCACATAATTAATACATATTAGTCACATTCTCATATTTTGCTATGTCAAAAAGGCCTGTTAGCACATGGGTGTATATTAGGATTCTTCTCCCTACTGAATGCAAATCTTTAAAATCAAAATTGTAGGCTTATTATACAGGCCAAACCCCAATTGCCCATCATACTGGATTGTGAAAATTGGAACTTGATGCGAAGGTTATTGTTTTTGGCTTAGCAGGCCTTGAGAACATAACCATTGCCATTTAAAGAGACTTACATGATACCATTAAATCCACAGCAATTAATCTGTGGGTTGCAAGATACATGGATTCTCCATAAGCAATTATGTGGTCAACGTTTGGTTTCCTTCGGTTCTGGGATTCCCTTTCTGGAATTCCATATTCTCAAATTATATAAAATCACTATTTCTCTGCAAGAAAACATCTAATACTGGAATAGTATCATGCTACTGTTCTGCGATTTGGAAGTATTTCTTCCAGTGCTTGTTTCCATTTCTAGCAAGTATTTTTCACACTTCTCCAATTAAAAAGGAATGTTGAAATGGATCAATGATTCATTAGGAAAGCTGGGAAAGTATTTGGAGGAAAGGGCTTAGAGTGGTGACAAGCCAGTTACTGAAATACTAAAAAAGAAGTCCATACTAATTTTATTGCTTTCATGGTTGGGGGGGGGGGGATAAGGTAGATAGATAGTAGGAATCAAGGAAGAGCTATGCCAAAAACCAAAGCCCTTCTCTAGCATTCTTTTCATAATGACTCACAGAATGCTTATGGGAAGCTTCAGAAAGGTGTAGGTGCAATACTGTGATTTCCTTTCTTCCATATCATTTCTAATAGGAGAATGAATGTATATAATCCCTCCAGATACTTTGTGAATCTGTCAGGTCCTCTTTAAAAGTTGACAATCTTAACAATGCCTTGAGATTACTACATAAAGAAAATCCTTTTTCCCAAAACAGGACTCAAAATGTTGATATATCGTATACCCTATGGAAATAGAGACAACAAATGCAACTGTTTTTATTGGTTTTATCTTTGGCTAGTAGATCATGATTCTTTTAAATTGCTGAATCCAAACCTTTTACATTTCAATTATGGTGAATTATGTCATATATATTTTAATTTGAATATAGTATCTTGGGACACAAATGAAATTACCAATTGAAAATCCAGGTGACAGAGAAGCAAGCAGATGCTTAACTCCCACTGAGAACTTGGGGATTTAAAGAGGGGGGGAAGGTTCTGTTCCCACAATTCACGTAAGCCACTAATACAGCCAAATCTCTTAATTAGAAGTTCTGAAATACAGGATCACACTGTCTTGCTAAAAAAAAAAAAAATCAGCATTATGATAATATAGTATCCTTGCCTGGCTGATTTTTCAGGAAATTCTTTGAAAGAAGAAAGTATTGGCAAGGCTTCATTACGTTACTAGCCTGTTCAATGTTGGCCCGAGAGGCAATGTCAAGTATGGCTCAGCACTTCAGGGAATTACTGTGTTTACATACTATGCTTATCCTTGTTACTGAATTATCCATTTTCTGGATCTGTATAATCTTTTGAACCATAATGTATTGAGCCCAATGTGCTGGGTTCACACAACAAAGTAAGCTACATGGAATGTGTTGTAAGTCACCCAGAGTGTAAACCACCTGGAGTCACTGTGAATGAGCTGGAGCAGCCATATAAATTTAATTTTATTTAATTAAAAAATAACAAGTCGCAAAGGGCCTGCCAACCAAAGTTAACATTAATTAAGCTAAGTATATTGTTCAGGAATATAGATTTTTAGCTAACTAGGTTAAACACATCTGAACACAATATCTGTTCCAAAGGGCCTCAAACACTTGACTGTTCTCACAGGCTTTGGGGTAGGGTGGGTAGGTGGAACTAGATGTTTTATCTTTGTGACAACTAGAGAGGGACTAAGACATTAGTCTTATCTTAGACATTAACTCACATTTCATTCCTCCCCTAGACTCAGACCAGAGATGGTATTCAGCCGGTTCTCTCCAGTTCAGGCGAACCAGTAGTGGCAGCTGCGGGAGGCTCTGCTCACTCACCCGATGTAATGTGCAAGACTGCGCATGCAGAGAATGTGGTGCGCATATGCGATGTGTTTGAACAAAGAGTGTGCACATTTGCGAACCGGTAGGGAAGGTAAGTGAATCCCACCGCTGACTCAGGCCTCTTTTATTTGATTGTGGCCTGGGAAGCAGCCATCTTTCTTCCCTTTACACATATAGGGGAATCGTTAAGAACAATATTCTTGTTCAGCCCATATCACGTCTGTATGTTTTTTAATGTTTGGTAGATGATTCTGTGATGTATTGTTATAAACAATATGCAATAGTGGTTTCCCCCCACCCCCACCCTAAAAAGTTGGACAAGAAGCAGAATCATTTTGAGAGACAAGGTCAAGATTTGTTCCTCCTGTTAGATATATTGAAAAGCAGTAATAGTATGTTATGCATTTATGGTCCCATCTTAACATATTTCCTTTTAAGGTAAGATTTATTGGCTTTGATGAAACCTACTTTTTAAATTGCAACCGTAAATAAGACAAAAAAAAGCTTTTAGTTTTGGCTGACAGAAATTCAGAGACTTCCTTGGGTTTTGAATCAGGTATTGTGCAATGTCTTCACTTGAAGCCTTTGCAAAAATGTCTAAACTAGAAAGAAATTGTGTGATATTTCAATAGCAATTTATATATATGTTCCAATAAATTATCATATATTTTGAATTCAATTCATTTTTAATCAGGGAGCCCTCTTGAGGTCTCTTTATTTTTCCAGCAATTTATAATACAAACCATGATAAATTCCTACTTTTATTACATGATTTTTATTTTGTTGTTAATCTGTTTTCTGAACCTGAATATACCATATTAGCACATTCTTGCTGCAGGTATCCCTGCAGTAAAAATAATTTGATGTTGAGGCTAACAATAAAATTACCAGATTTATTCTAAGATTCCATGTTTTTAGTAAACTTTGTCCCTTCAAATTCTCTTCTTTTGTTTCTTTGTACCATAAATACAATAAAGTCCATTGGCTATGTCAGCTCCTTCTAAATTGATGTTTTGTTATTTAGATATTTCTTTATTCTATTATCAGTGTTAGACAGCTTGCTTGATAATGTAATTTAATATTAGAAAAGGCAACTTCACTTCTATTGAGTCTTGAAAATTTTGAAAATTACTCTTTTTTCCTCACCCCACATGGATCTATTGATGGGTCTTTGCAGTCCATCAAGTTTTTGTCTTGAGGTTAGAATTAGTAAAATAAGTATATCACTTTTATTGTTACAATAAGTTATAGCCAAGAAAGTTTTTAAAGTTTTTCCATACATTGAGTTCTTGTATTTTTTCTTTACATTTATTGTACCAGTAATTGTTTTGAAATATGTCTTTTTTATATCTTGTCAGATAAAGTTCTAAATACTTCACTGAATTGTATATATAATTATTTAGTGCACAATGAGTCTGAGAACAAAATGGTGTTACCTGAGCTCTTTTCTAAACAAAAGTTAGGCCAGCAGGATTTTAGGATTGTAGCTGATGTCTCTTAATGATTAATGATTCTGAAATTGTTATCTATCAAACAACGTATCATATCAGCAATATTAAAGGATTGAGAGTTTAGTAAGGAGAAAATGTCTAAGCTCTCATATGTTTACCATACATACACAAGGGAGATATCAAACTATTTATTTTTTTTAAATTTATAAGTCTGTCCAAGTTAAGGAGATTATTTGTGGAATATTCAACATTAACAGCCGTGGTGGTGCAGTAGTTAGAATACAATGCTGCAGACTACTTCTGGGGACTGCCAGAAGCATGGCAGTTTGATTTGCACTAGCTCAAGGTTGACTCAGCCTTCCATCCTTCCAAGGTCAGTATTGCCCCCTAAATATGTTGACTCTGTAAACTGCTTAGAGTGGGTGCCAGGGTTTTAAGTAACACCCCAACAAAGTTTTCTCAAAGTTCCACTTTATTAGAGATGTCATATTGGCACAACCTGAATCTGAAATTTTCCAGATTTTCTCCACCCAAATGAAAGTCCCTGCCCAGTACTCACAAGTCCATTACACGATCCAGTTAAGCACCATCCAAAACTGGAGATGCCTCCCAGCCACACCATTGCATCTGCAGGACATCTGTATTTAAAAGTCTGACACCCCAAGGATAGAAACTATCTTTAAACCTGTTTGTTTGGCTGCTATACTTTGATGTCTTCTGCCCAGTGTTGAAGTGCAAAGAGACACTGACCAGGATGTGAATCATCTCTGAATATCTTCCTTACTCTGCTAAAGCAGCGAGAGCTGGCGATGTCATCCAGTAGTGTCAGAGGGCAACCAATGGTTTCTTATGCCAAATTGATCACTCTCTGTAGTGCCTTCATGTCCACAGCTGTTAAACTAGCATACCACACTGTGATACAATATGTGAGGACACTTTCTATGGTGGACCGATAGAAAGAGGTCACCGGCCGTTGTTCCACCTGATTTTTTTGCAGGACTCTAAGGAAATGAAGTCTCTGTTGGGCCTTTCCAATCACCAGAGATGTGTTGTTTTTCCAGGTGAGATCTTGACTAAAAAGCACTCCCGAGAATTTAAAAGAGGAAACCCTCTCCACACAGCCCCTCTCAATATTTAGTAGGCAGGTTCCTCTCTGTGCTTCCGGAAATCTAGCACCATCTCCTTTGTCTTACTAGTATTTAGATGTAGGTTGTTTCTTGAGCACCATGCTGATACCTTCTGGTTTTCTTCCCTGTATGTAGAGCCGTCCCCTTCAGTTATGAGACCCAGCACCGTTGTGTCGTCTGCAAACTATATTATGATGTTGGATGGATCAGAGGATATGCAGGAAAGGAATGTACATTTTCCCACAGCAGAAAATGTAGCAGGCCCAAAGTTTAGTTTTAGTTTTATTTGATTTATATCCCGCCCTTCTCCAAAGGACCCAGGGCGGCGCACAGGAATGTAAAATAACATATAAATAATACAAAATACAAAAATTTAAAAACCTATTAAATACCAAGTCCTGCACTAAAACCAATTAAAATCCCCAATTAAAACTATCTATACTAGTCACAGCGGAGGTTATGTTAGGCCAGCTTGATGAAAAAGATGTGTTTTTAAACACTGGCGGAAGAGGCGGAGGTCAGTAATGGTACGGAGTTCCGGGGGTAGGTCGTTCCACAGGGCGGGGCCCGCCACAGAGAAGGCCCTTCCCCTGGGTGTCACCAGCCGGCATTGTCCGGCCGACGGCACCCTGAGAAGGCCCTCTCTGTGGGAGCGTATCGGTCTAAGGGATGTATGGGGCAGGAGACGGTCTCGCATATAACTAGGTCCAGAGCCATGGTGTGCTTTGAAGATGGTCATCAAGACCTTGAAGCGCACCCGAAAGACCACAGGAAGCCAGTGCAGCTCGCGCAGGATCGGTGTTATATGGGAGCATCTAGAGGCTCCCGTAATCACCCGCGCGGCTGCATTCTGCACTAACTGTAGCTTTCGAGTGCACCTCAAGGGAAGCCCCATGTAGAGAGCATTGCAGTAGTTGAGTGGGGATGTCACGAGGACCTGAGTGACTGTGCGAAGGGCAGCCCGGTCCAGTAAGGGGCGCAATTGGCGCATCAGGCGTACCTGATGAAACGCCTCCCTGGCCATGGCCGCCACATGGTCTTCCATGGACAGCCGGGAATCCAGGAGGACACCCAAATTGCGCGCCCTCTCCATGGGGGCCGGTGTTTCGCCCCCATTGGCCAGAGTTGGAGTAATCTGGATGAACAGGGGTGCCGGAAACCACAGCCACTCAGTCTTGGACGGGTTGAGCTTGAGTTTGTTACTACCCATCCAGATCCGTACGGCTTCCAAACACCAGGACATCACCTCAACGGCATCGTTGGGGTGGTCTGGGGTGGATATGTACAGCTGAGTATCATCAGCGTACAGATGATATCCCACCCCAAAACCACGGATGATCTCACCCAGCGGCTTCATATATGTGTTGAATTGGAGGGGCGAGAGGACCGACCCCTGAGGAACCCCGCATAAGAGGCGCCTCGAGGCCGACCTCTGCCCCGCTGCCAACACATATTGCGACCAACCAGAGAGGTAGGACGAGAACCACTGCAAAACGGTGCCTCCCAGCCCCAACCCCCCGTCAGTGCAATAGGATACCATGGTCGATGGTATCAAAAGCCGCTGAGAGGTCTAACAGGACTAGGATAGAGGAATATCCTCTATCCCGCGCCCTCCAGAGATCATCAACCAACGCGACCAATGCCGTCTCGGTGCCGTGACCGGGTCGGAAGCCGGACTGGCGCGGGTCTAGATAATCAATTTTCTCCAGGTGTCGCAGAAACTGTTGGGCCACCACACTCTCAACAACCTTCGCTAAAAAGTGAAGATTGTAGACTGGATGAAAGTTCTCTAATAATGCTGGGTCCAGGGACGGCTTCTGGAGGAGGGGCCTTACTACCGCCTCTTTCAAGACGGCAGGCAAGGACCCCTCACTCAAAGATGCATTGACAATGCCCTGGAGCCAGCCTCGTGTCGTCTCCCAGGATGCCAGTACAAGCCAGGAGGGACACGGGTCCAATAAACATGTGGTAGTCTTAAGTCTCTTTGACAACCTGTCTATATTCTCGGTAGTAACAAAGTCAAACTCCTCCCAGAATGGTGCCTCAAGACCAACCTCGGACAGTCCGACTGGACCACTCTCGATGGAGGGTAGCTCATTCCGAATCCGAGTGATTTTTTCCTGTAGATAAATCCCAAATTCCTCTGCTCGACCCTGTAAAGGGGCTTCCCGCGGCAGGGCGGTTATCTGCGGATGCAATAAGGGTGGCACAATACTCACGTTTGGCCACCCTTATCGCCACTAAGTAAGCCCTAATATGGGTTCTCACTAGTGTTCGGTCGGCTTCGGAGCGAGAGGATCTCCATCTGCTCTCTAGGCGTCTCATGGCGTTTCATCTCCCTCAGCTCCTCGGTGAACCAAGGAGCCAGGGTGGCTCGTCGCCGCAAGAGAGGCCACAAGGGCGCGACTCAGTCCAAGGACCCCGTGGCCGCACTTAACCATGCGGCCACCAGGTCCTCAGTCGAGTAACGGGGCAAGTCCACAGGCATTGGCCCAAGCTCCCTCTGGAACCTTACCGGGTCCATCAGGAGCCTGGGGCGGAACCATATAGGAATATTCGGCTCCGCCTCCCCGCGGTGGGGTGCGGCGATTGGAAAGTCCAGCCGAAGGAGAGCATGATCTGTCCATGACAGGGGTGTGATGACTAAATTCCCTATTCCCAGATCACTAGTCCACTGTCCCGAGACGAAGATTAAGTCCAGGGTGTGTCCACCCTCGTGAGTAGGGCCTAAAACTACCTGGGTCAGGTCCATGGCTGTCATGGAAGCCATGAACTCCCGAGCTACTCCAGAGGTCTCGCCTACTGACGGCAGGTTGAAATCCCCCATGACCAAAAGTCTGGGGGTCTCAACCGCCGCCTCGGCTATCACCTCTAGGAGCTCGGGCAGGGCTGTTGTTGCATAGCGAGGAGCCAGGTATACAACTAACACGCCCAACTGCCTCCCTAGGCCCCATTTCACAAGGAGGGACTCACACCCGGTCGTCTGAGGGATCGTGGTCTCCTTCGGCTCAAGACCTTCCCTAATCATAATCGCCACCCCCCACCCCTCCCCAGGGCCCTAGGCTGATGGAAGGCTCGGTAGCCTGGTGGGCACATATCTACGTGGGGTAAACCCCCTCGAGGCCCAACCAGGTTTCCGTTATACCCACCAGGTCCGGGTCCCCCTCTGACACAAGGTCATGAATGAGGGGGGCTTTGTTCACCACGGACCTGGCGTTGCATAACATCAGCCCAGGGCTGTGGTCCTTGCCCACCTAGTCTGCGATGGGAGCACGGGGAGTTGGAGCGCGTGACCGCCTGTAACCAGCAGCCACGGTCCTCCAACCCCAATGTAAAAGATGGCTTCCAGGTGTGACAGTGTGCTGTAAAGCACTGTAAAGCGGTATATAAGTCTAGGTACTATTGCTATTCTGGGTAGCTATTTTTCTTGTTCATTAATTAACCAGAATTAAACTTTCTAATTTTTTATTACCAAGAAATGCCTTCTACCTCGGAGGGAATTTTTATATGTGGAATATTTTCTTTCAATCCTAGCCTCCAAAACCAATGTGTTTCTCAAGGTTTTCAATTTAACCTTAAATGAAATTGTATTATGTAAAGCAGATTTCCGAATTTATTATATGAAGGTGATAAGAAAAGTTAATCAATCTCTAAATTTTAGGGCAATGTAACATTGCAACTTTGAGATACTCTTATTAACATTTTTGTAACTCACATTGTTTATACCTTTATTTAAATAATTCCAGTTTTTAAAAGATAATTGGTTACATTCTCATTGTTACCTGCTTTAATATTTTTCATTTGAAGGACTAGCATTATAAATTGTAGTAATTGTCAGAATAGACTGCCCAATATAAATAATACCCCAATACAGCTCTTTCCATTTCTACCTGCAGGACTTAATTTCTGATTCCCCAATCATTTTAATTGCTCTTCTCTGAATCTCTGAATGACTATGGTTACTTTTCTTTCTGAAGAAAAAGAAGTTCTTAATCAAGTCAAGAGAGAATTAGGCAAAATGCAATAAGACTGAACAAAAATATTATGACACTGTATAGTTACTCCTAGTATTATATTCTTATCAGCAGTATAAAGTTATCATTATTGCCTTTATGGTTCATCTTTATACCTGAAATATAAAAACAAAGGTATTTTAAAAATTGACAATCCAGTTAAATAAATACATAAAGTGTAATATAGGACTATAAATAAATAAAAGTATTTTGAAAAATTACATTTATCAAAATAAATGTCTAATGCAGCCTTTCTCAACTGCAGCTAGGAGTTCTGTGAGAGATTGTGATTTTAAAAAGAAGAACTTAAAAAAAAACTTTCTGCATTACATATATTTATTTATTTATATTTCATATTTATAAACTGCTAATGTCCCTCAAAGAGCGATTCTGGGCAGTGCATAATAAAGCATTAAAATATGTAAAAGGTATATAAAAATTAAAACTTAAAATTTTGGAATTTAAAAATGTAAAAGTTATAACAAAATTTAAGGAGACAAGAATAATTAAACCCCATCAATAATTTGTTGACAAAGGCAAAGGGAGGGTTCTCATGGCCACAATCAATTCCATAACTGTGTTGTCCTTTGGGCTCCTCATGCAAGCCTGCACAGCATGTTTTAACTTCTTTTCGGAAAGCCAAGAAAATGGGGGTCTGTCTCACATCTGGAGCAAGAATGTTCCATAGTATGTGGGCAACGGCAGAGAAGATGCCATTTCTAGACCCCGCCAGAGTTCTTTAACTGATGGGGTCTGCAACATACCGTCCCTGCCTGACAGGGTGGGACAGGCTAATGGAATGGGATCAGGAGTGGGTTGCTGCCGGCATTACTACCGGTTCGGTGCGTGTGCAATTTTGTATGTACATGCTCACTTCGCTGTACGCATTGGACCATAAATGCAATAAAAATTGCTCTGCACAAGCGCAGAAGCAAAAATCAAGATGGTGATGTCTATGGCACTGCTTGGTGAATTGGATTGGGGCTGTGGCAGGTCTTGGTTGCTAACGGTTCCAGCGACCCAGGCACCAAACTAGGTCCAAACCGGTAGGAACCTTAGCTAATCTGGCCTTGTGCAGGCTTTTAAGCACCATGATTCAATTGTTAGCTGCTTTTGTTTTTGTTTTGTAAAGCAATTGTTAGCTGTTGTAAACATTGCAACTTGTGGACTCTGTAGATTAAAAGTGAATTCTACTGTGAAGTTTTTATATTTTTTGTGATTTTTACACAGGGGTTCACTAACATCTGAAAATTATTTCAAGGATTCTTTCGGGGTAAAAAAGTTGAAAAAGGCTGATATAAAGATAGAAGACATGATGAGGATACACATTTGTAAGTATTTTTAACTAATGGTTTGTTTTTAATTTATTCAAAATATAGTTAATTACATCAGTGCTTATTTCCAAACTAATCTTCAGAGCAAGCATAGCTCTGTTCATCCAAAATTAGACTTTGCATTCTTGATTAGTAGAACTCAGTTCTTAAGTTGCAATCTCTAAATTGATCCACATAATTCTATAATCTGAAATATTTTCTAAACTTCATTACTCATTTCTTATTTTGCTCCTAAGAACTGGTTATATAGACACATAATCAGAATTAATGTTGGGCTTTTAAAATAATATGGATTTCTAGGATCTTTATCAGCTTTTTTATTTCTGATCATATCCTTTTCACTTAATTCATCTTTGCCTTCATATTTCCTAAGTTCTTCACTGCTATTAATAGCTATACTACATCTGCAGATACTTGCTTTGCTTATCTTAACCAGTAAGAATTTTATTTTCAAAATTAATGACATTTTTATAATATCCTCAAAAATGTACTCATCAATCTAACACTCCAATGTATACAATTCAGTGAACATGTCTATTAAGATGATTCCAACTTTCAATTTCATACAATTCTATTAAAATTTTGAGAAGCAACTTTGATTGAATTCAATAGTTTGTAGCCTTATACTCATTTGTGTATCCTGTATAAAGAATGAGGTGATGGTTCCTTAAAGTGATGTTCATTCAAAGACCTCTGGTTTCAGATTTGGAGCACAATTCTACCAAAGTTAAACACTGGACTAGATGAATTGGTTTGGGCTGATTTATTATTGTTCTTGTGTTCGGTTTTTGGTTCTCACTGATTTCTGTTGGAAAATACATTTTAGAATGCACTCCCTGTTGAATTGATATGATTTCATGTCATAAAGAAGCCAGTGGCATCAAAAGCTCTAATAAATAAATAGAAGAGATTATTTAATTTTGAGTGGATGAACTACTTTATTTCTTATGGTATTATTAAGTAGCTTCGGACAAGATAGATTCTTTGCCAGATTCCGTCTTCATTTTACAGTGGTGTGATGGACTATAATGACGTGATAGTTTCCCAGGAAAGACAGAGCACATTCTAAGGACAAGAGTAAGAGGCAACACTGCCTGGAACTGGATAGGAGCAGAGGAAGGTAGTTAGGATAACCACTCCTAGAATTTCCCAGATATATTCGTTATATATGAGTGTAGTAAAATCTTAGTCTAGAAAATTTTATCCATTGGTTTGAGCAAATAAAGAAATGGACTTTGACTGGATCATTCAGTGTTGCCTTTGGGCTGGGCAGAAAATATTCCCTCTATGGGATTATATGAATAAGAACACAGGAAGAGCCCTGCCACATCAAACAGTGTTGTATCAAACTCCTACAAGAAGTCCACAATTAAAGTAATGAATTCCTTTCCTAGACAGTGGTAAGTAGAGTCGAAATGCTTCTAAATCTACAAAAGTGCTTTTAGCTATTATGACTCACAGTGATATAGGTTGTTTTCCATGCATTGCATAATCTTTTTTAAAAGTATGTTTTGCACTATTGGCCATCTGGACAGGTTTTGTATTCCTTTCTTCTGCTTGAATCTCCCATCAGTTTCACAAGATGACAAGATGTTCACAAGATGTTGTTATCACACAGGCACAGGCACAAACTACTCTCTATCTGCTTTCTTCAGAAAAAATAATAATACTACAATACTGGTAGCATATATATTTTGTTGGCATCTAGATCTGCATAATAAAATGTTTATTTTATCTTATACCTTTAAATTGACTTTATGAAAGCAGAAACAGAAAAGCAGAAACAAAAAATATTTAATTTTGTAGTAAAGAAAAAAAAAGGTTTATAGTTCAAATCTTGGTAACGTTTTGTTTATAAATATTCCCATCAGATAAAATAAAATGTTTTACAAAGCAAATGTTACTTTTCTATAAAGTGTGGCTTAGTTCTGTAGCCAACTCATAATTGTTTTTATTTTGATATTTTGCTCTTGAACTAATGAAATTATTATTTAATATAGCATTTTATTCGTTCGTTCGTTCGTTTTAGTTATAGTCTAGTCTACAACTAAAATTGGCTCTCAAACCACTTACAAATACATGCATATGTTTAATATGTGAAAATTTAACATGCATATATTTAATATGTGAAAAAACCCTACCCTCTAGCTATTAATTATACATTCCTGGTTCTAGATTCAGTCCTCCAGAAGAGGGGGGGGGGGGAGGTATAGCAGATGGATTCAATGTTTGCTTTATGGGAAAAATACATAACTCTAAAAGCAAAATTTTCCCTAATGTGAAATTTATTAGCTAACAGTTACTTGTTTAGTCATTTTAATTCTTTGCTGTTATGAACTAGATAGGTTTCCTACATTTTGAAATAAAATGAAAGCTTTGTCTCTAGCTCCAATAATTTTACCAAGTGTGTTAACCATTTCCATTAGGTGTGGTATTAGTTTCTTTTAACCAGAATTTGGCACTGATTTCTATTTTAAAATGTTTGTTCTGCTGCTTTGTTCTCTGTTTGTGACGAATAATTTGATCAAATTATGCTCTGTCATTATCATGTCTGAACACGATACATTTAACAACTTGCGATGACTATAAAACTGGTAATGCAAAAGATAAACTGAGAAAAAAATATTTAAGTTAACTCCTTTCTAGTGGCACTGTTTTCTGATGAAGTTGCACATGCTTTACTTTTGTTCAAAGCCAGTACACCCTGCACTCTTACCTGCCCTTAGTTTTGGGAAACTGAGGCTATATGTTGCTAAATGTCAGAGATGTTTGTTGTTCCACTTGTAGTGTTAAAAATGTTCAGTTCCATCCTCTCCTTTCAGAGGTTTATTTTTAGCTGACTCAGTCTTTCCATCCATTACTGCTTGGGGACTTGAAATATAGTACTTTTTATACTCTATCTCTGGAGAAAAGCAATCCAAATCTGACAGCACAGTGTGTTAAAGAAGCAGCAAATGCCATCTTAAGCAAGAACTAGAGAACACTTCACAAGCTAGTGATCCTTTCTTTTATTAGTTTCTCCCAACAACTATTGTGAAGCACAAAAGACAAGAAGTTCATGCCACATTAATTTTTGGCACATACTGTCCAACTTCCTGTTTTACCAAAATAGGAACTCTCCCCGGAAATTATAGGCTAATCAGTTTAACATCAATACCTGGGAAGATTCTGGTAAAAAAAAAAAAAAACCCAGAATTGTGGACATCTAGAAACAAATAAAGTTATAACTAGTAGCCAGCATAGGTTTGTTAAAAACAGAGCATGCCAAACCAATCTTATTTCATTCTTTTACATAGTAGATAAGTGAAATGCTGTGGACATAGTATATTTAGACTTCAGCAAGGCATTTGACAAAGTAGACCACAACCTACTTCTTGGTAAGCTAGAAAAATGTGGGATAGACAGCATCACGATCAGATGAGTTTGTAACTGGCTGACAAACCATACTCAACAAGAAGTCCTTAGAGGTACTACATCTATATGGAGGGAAGCATAAGGTAGAACCACAAGGTTCTATCTTATACTCTTCAATATCTTCAAAAATGACATGTGGGAATAGAAGGGGAACTCATCAGATTTGCAGATGACGCTAAGCTGACAGGAACAGCCAACATCCCAGAAGACAAGCTCAGGATCCAAAAAGCTCTTGATAGACTTGAACAATGGTCCGTATCCAACAACATGAAATGCAATGCAAAGAAAACCAAGGGTTTTCACTTGGGCAGGAAAAACCAAAGGTACAAGTACAGACTAGGCGAAACCTGGCTCAAAAACAGTAACTGAGAGTGACCTTGGAACCCTAGTGGACTATCAATCACTTAAACATGATTCTGAAATGTATCACAGCAGGCAAAAAAAGCTAATAGAATTCTTGGTTGTATAAACAGAGGCATAGAATCAAAATCATGTGAAGTATTTATACCGTTTTATAAAGCCTTAGTAAGACCACACCTGGAATACTGTATCCAGTTTTGGTCACTACATTACAAAAATGATGTTGAGACTTTGTAAAAAGTGTAAAGAGCAACTAACATGATTAAAGGCCTGGAGACTAAAATATATGAAGAACGGTTGCAGGATATGGTTTGGCAAGTCTAGAGAAAAAAGGACTTGGGGGTGGGGTATGACATGATAGCAATATTCCAGTATTTCAAAGGTTGCCACAAAGAGGAGTGGGTAAATTTATTTTTCAAAGCACCAGAGGGCAGGACAAGAAACAATGTGTGGAAACTAATCAGGAGAGCAGCAACCTGGAATTAAGGAGAAACTTCCTAACAATGAGGATAATTAACCAGTGGAACAGCTTGCCTGCAGAATTTGTTAGTGCTTCATCACTGGAGTGCTTGACATCAAGAGACTGCTTGAGCAGGGAGCTGGATTAGGATATCTCCAAGGTCCCTTCCAGCTCTATGATGATGATGATGATTTATCTATAATTGTGTTTTTTATCCTTATTTATATAACAATTGTACAAGTATAAAATCATTTGACCGTCTTGGTGAAAGACTTGATGAATAGGCAAAAGAAAACCCCAAAAGAGTATAAAACAAAAGAAATAAATTACCCATCTTGGATACAGAGAATGTGTGAGTAAATGTAAAATGATGAATTGGGGAAAAAAGTTTAATATCCCTTTAAAAGCTCTTCATTAGTTTGATGTAATTCTCCTTAATAAGTATCTATTAAAGCAGAAAGTATCTGCAAATGCAAAAATATATGTATTCTTTGTACAGAAAAAAAATAGCATGATCAAAGAGAAGTGCATTTTAAATTCATTTAATAATATATTAATTTAATACAAATCAATAATTAAGGTGTGTATTTAATTGTGAATAGGGTTATATCAATTTGGTATTGGCAGTAAAAATGCTTTGTGCATATCAAATAATTTTCTAATATTGGAGACAAGACAGAAGATAAGAGGTACTTTGGGGAGTATTGAAGCAAAAGGACCTGTTCCCCTTGACTCAAAAACAATATAAACATGCTCTGGCAACACAATTTGTCCCTCTTGCCCCATGACGTTGCCCTTCTGTTGTTCTCAGCTCAGAAGAGAGACAATTTTAAGTCATAAGCTATACAGGTTCCTAGCCACCTTTTAGTGCAGCCATTTCTCTCCCACAGTTTGCCCTATCCATTAGCACTTGGCTTCAGAGTTCTTTTCGTGCCCATTATCTCCCCTTGCCCCATTTCTCTTTTTGACACCAATTTCTCTCCAGGTTTCCAACAAAATAAAGGAGAGAGGAGGGCAACCAGCCACTATTTCATTTGGGGAAGGCAAGGAAGAATGTTTGTGTTAATGCACTTTAACAGTATTGTGGAATGTATCTTTACCTTCAAATGCAGCAGCTGCAACTTTTCTATCACTGTAGTGTCTAGAAAAATAACAATGGATGCTAAACTGGGCTTTTGTGGCTTATTTATAGTTTCCCTGTGTGAAGTTTTCCCCTCCCACTGAACTAAGTAATTTAAGTTACCTCTCTGGTTACATAATCATGACAAAATCTGCTTCTCTCCTTCTGGAACTCTTTGTTGTTTTTCCATTTTCATTTTCAAACTCTTGTTTTTTCCATTTTTCTTTATTTTAGATTATTTTAATATGGGAAATAATCAAAAGAGATGGCGAAGGAGTTAAAAAAATCAGTCTAGTGAAACCTACATGGAATCCTACAGTCCAGCATACTACAGTGCCTTCAGTAATGGTTATTTTCTCTGCTGGCTGGTGTCATCTTGAAAGGACATGACAGACAGCTTAACTACCTTGTCTGTAATGACTGGCACACTCACAACTCAGGGTGATAAGTACAACTTGGCAGTGTCTCAGAACAGGCAAGTTAGGCTGGTATAGACTTGCAAAGGGTCAGCAGATTTTATGCTGGCATTGTTTTATACTAAGTTATGGAAGGGTGATTCTTTATTTACTCTATCAACTGCAGAATGATAAAGCAGTTATCATTCAGAGCTTGTTGTACTACAATCTCCATCTTGATCTTTAGCAACAGATTAATGTGAACTGGACACCAATCGGTTTAGAGAGGCACAGGATTTTCATCACTGACCTATTGATTAATTCTGATTGACAGATCAGAAGTTTCTCATGTTGGGTTATTGAGTAAGAAGATTTTCAAGCAGACCATATTCAAATCTAGGCAACAAACATGTAAGTTTAAATGTTATAAGTTTAGTACTGGAAGGGAAAAAACTTGTTCCTTACCATTCAAGAATGCAGGATATGGAATACTGAAATTAAATTTTATCAAGGCAGATTTCAATGGAATATTGGGGGGGGGGTGTTGGACCCCTTCACAAAAGCACTGGATAATGTATTAGTTATCCCAAAAAATAGTGAGATCTTCTTTGCCACAGGTATTCAATCAGAGTCTAGATTAGATCTATTAGGAATATTTTTATTTTATTTTATTAAATTTATACCCCGCCCTTCTCCTTGTTAGGACCCAGGGCGGCGCACAGGGATGTTAAAATACATACAAAGTATATAAAATATATAAAATTTAAAATACTTATTCTAATAAATAAACCCTGCGCTAAAAACCGAATTAAAATCCCAAGTTTAAAAAAATTTAATTTGAATTTCTGCACTGAATGGAGGTTGAGCTGCTTCCAGTTCTGTGCTTCTATGATTCTAAGGCAAAACATGATTGATTAAAGCTTTGTTGATACATCACAGGAAGATGCTGATTTGTTGAAGATGCTACAACAGCAAGTTCATTCAGTACCCTAAGCTAAAAACAAAAATTCCATGGTACAAAGTGTGAATTAGGCTTATGGAATAATGCAGAATCAAACTCTTGCAATTCTACATGAAGAAAGTCCTTATGGCTATGCTGAAAATATGGGAATCTTAAACAGTCATAAAATATATTAAGTCAAATGCACTCAGATCTAAGGGACAGAGAAACACTGTGATATTTCCTTGTGTCTCTGATAAAAAGCAGCAAGGCATTCATCAGTGATTGTATTTGGAAGAATTGCATTGTAGTTCACAATTTGTGTTGTTATTTTTGCCTTCTGGAAAATGCTTGAGTACTGAATTTTGTTCTATTCTTGTGTTATTTATTGCTGCGTTTAAAATTTCCTTCAACCCACTAAAATCACTATGTGCTTTAGAAGATTGTTAGTTTAGATCCATACTACTTTGATGGATTTCTGAAGTTTAAAGATGATGCTGAAATAAATCTGCTCCTTCTGCTCAGTGGTTTTATATATATTACAGGGTCATTTGGCGGTCAATTGCTTGGGTTTTTAAAATACATTTTTTGATAGTTTTAAAAATATTTTAGTATGTACTGAGCCTACCTTTACATTTATGAAAATAATTCTCATAACCAGAATTAGAATAATTGATTGATCCTCTAAAATTAGTCTAATCAATCCAAATCAGAGAGTCATAGAAAAGAACAGGGCACTGCAGAAAGGAAAAAAAATTACATGTATTTTCATTGTTAATAGTTATAATGATTTTTAGGTATTTATTCATTGTTTTAACCTGTTGTAAGCCATTAAGAATCGCTTGTACAGTGAGATGTGCAGCTATATAAAATAAATAAATAAGGCTGGAGGCCCTTTTCTCAGCTTCAATTGGAGTGCCAGTAGAAGGCACACCTAGTATGGGAGAACTCATGCCTTCAGGGCTACCCAACTGGATAGCTCAGGTAGACATTAGATGCAGTTGCCCTTAATGATTACTCTTAAATTATAGCAAATCCAGATGTGGTGGCCTGCATACCTATCAGATTCTGTACTGGGAATGTATAGGATCAATTCTGCAAGTCTGCATGGGATACCGATTAGTTTCTGGGCACAATTTAAAGTGTTGGTATTGACTCACAAAACTTTTTTATGGCTTGATGCCAGGTTCCTACAGGGTCACTTTCTCCAACTAGAAGAAGCCCAACTCACTAGAGTTTGTAATCATTTATAATCCCACCTTTCTGAAAGGGAGTCAGAGGACTAGGAGACCTAACTTTTATACAACAGTGCTTTGGAGTACACTCCTTATGGGTATCAGGTTTCTCTCTTTGTGCTGGCATTCAGGAAAGTTGAAATTTTTACAGAAGAATTCTCTTAGTCATTGTTTTTAACCTCCTTATTTTTTATTTCGTTTTATTGGTGTTGTTTTTCTGTCTTCACTGGAGGCTTTAATTGTATTGTGGGTGTTTTTAACTATAGTTGTAGTGTATATTCTGTAAGCCATCAAAAGTTAAATTGCATCAAGTATAAGTAATAAGTAAAAAAGCAAAGTAATAATTAATAAAATAGATGGGCAGATGAGTAGATCAATGAAGAACGTAATTTGATTCAAAGAAAATTCATTTATTGAATTTCTATAGTAATCATTTCACTTGCAGGTAACTCTAACCTAGTCTTTAAAAAAATGTTCTAGAAAGTTACTACATTTCATAACTCCTAGACATGTCATATTTCCTTCAAGCCAGGGGTGAAATCTCCCACTTTGGCCCAGTTCTGCCAAACCAGTAGTGACGAGTGTCCTTGGTTCTGTGAAAAAATGTGAGCCGCATGATCTTTGGAAGCTTTTTTCCCACTTTTCAAAGCATTTTTTTCCTGCTGGTTCGGGCGAATAGGCAGGGAAAAAATGCTTTAAAAAGCGGTGGGGAGGTGCTGCGAAAGAGAGAGAAAGGAGGGAGGGAAAAATGAGAGGGAGAGCGATTAGAACCACCAAATTGCCAAGCTTTCTGATTGACAAGCTGAGTGTCTTAACCACTGAGCCACTGCGTCCACCAGTGGTCATATAATTTAAAACAAAGTTAGCAGAATTAAATAGCAGTAGTATGTAAAATTAATGCTACGAATGGAAGGAAAAGGGTCACAATTAAATCATTACAGATTTGCTGCTACAAGGTTCCAAGCTTCCTTTTTTAAACAATAGATTTATATGTCATATTCCAAATACTGTGTTCCTACATTTTCCTCTTGAAAAAATACTGAAGTTAATAAACATTATTAAAACATTATTAAAACATTATTACTTTTAATATTTTCATCTTCAAAAATCACATTTTTACAAGGAAGCATTCTACAACTGTTTAAGGTAGTAGAAGGAAGTGGGTTGTAACTCAGGAGATTCTGTTCAGGCAAATCTATAGCTAAATTAATGGCTTTCATAAATAACTAAAGCAAAGCATTTTTGTTTATTTGCTGTATCCATTTTAAGACAGTTCTAGTCTCTGTCTGAATTAACTGCGTTTTCTTTAAAAGAAGGAAAGACAAAAATAGTGTGAGAAAGAGAGTAGTATGTGTTTCCTTGGTAACAATGTATTAGTGTACCTTACAAAATGGCAGCCAATGTTTTTAACAGCAGAGTCTTAGGGCATTTTCAGATATTTTCAGATGACTTGGATCACTTGGGTATCCACTGAACAATAGGCAGAGTTCCTGGAATTTTTAATAGATGATTTATCACTTCAGCAAGAAGGGAAATTTCTTGCTGGGTAAACACTTTTAGGTTTATGCCAGAAAATACCTGCAAACTTGCAGCATTTTTGTACTATTGAGCCAGATATGTTTATGAAACCCCAAAACCTAAGAGGATCCTATGTGTTTTGCAAGAAATTTGCAAAAATGTTCTCAGCTGATTTTTTTAACATTAGATTTGTGCACTTTTCATTGTCTTCTAGCTATTTGTGCACATGTGCCTTTAAAAACATAAAAAGGAATATCGTGACTGTCCGGAGCTGACTCAGGTTTCACCTTCACACAGCTGGTTGATATACTAGACTCTAGAGACTGGAAAAAAATGCCATTTTAACCCTGTGTTTAGTTGACATCATTATGGATGTATTAAATTGGAGGTTCTAACATTTAAAGTTAATCTTTTTATGGGCTATTTTAAAAAACATATACACTATAAGAAAAGCAAAAGCTTTTTTATTCAGAAATAATAATTACAAACCTTAGGTATATTTGTTTAGAAGTAAATCTTTAACTTCTCCCTGTATGATTTACAATAGCTATATTTTTACACATTGGCAGTATAAATTCATCATCAATATTTTCTATTTTTGTTTTCAATAGTTATTTGACATTTCTAAATCCTAAAACTGGATGAAAGATAAAGATATTTTAGTTAACCTATTTTGCACATTATGTACATAACATACCAAGCACTGCCGAGCATTGGTAGTATTCACCAAACAAACCAGAATACATGTTTTTTGATTAAAGTGAATTTAACATAGTGGAGCAGTTTGATGTATAGCTTCTTCTCAAGGATAGCTTTTCAAGGCTTCTATGTTTCACATGTCTATAATATGTAGTGTAGGTTGCCGTACAAATAAAAGGATTCCTTGCAACAACCCCTTCTGGAGAGACAAGTGAATCAAGCACTATCAAAGAAGTCTAGCTCTATTCTGTGACATTAATATTAGGAAACAGATTGGGAAGGTTGAGTACCTATCTTCTCAGACTCTGCTAGCTGGAAAAGGACCTGTGGCTGATTCTTGCCATCTGATCATGCTCTCTGGCCAAGCTGTGAAGTACTGCTACCATGCAGATCAAGACTTTGCTATCATGTGCTTGACCTACATTTTTCTCTGAAGTAAAATGCAGAAACCATCTTCCTTCAAAGAGGATGAAAGAAGCAAACAGCAATGACAGCAGGCCCTCCATGTACCTCAGTTTCTAGTTAGACTAGCAGTTAGGAGGGTTTGGGTGATAGTTATCTGCAGATTGAGGCTGAACCTGTCACGAGTCCTGGTTATTTGCGAGACCACCTCCTACCACACACCTCCCTTCGACCTGTCTGCTCCCACAGGGAGGGCCTCCTCAGGGTGCTGTCTGCCGGTCAATGCCGGCTGGCGACTCCCAGGGGAAGGGCCTTCTCTGTGGCGGGTCCAGCCCTCTGGAACGACCTGCCCCCCGATCTTCGCACCATTACTGACCTACGCCTCTTCCGTCGGATGCTTAAAACGCATTTTTTCCATCTGGCCGGCCTGGCATAGATTAAGGGTTTAATTTTAAAGTCAGCATTTTAGTGATTTTAATTTTTTAGCACAGATTTTCTATTTAATTTAATTTTATATTATATGTATGTGTTGTGGTTTTTACCTTTTTCTGTGCACCGCCCTGAGTCCTACCACGGAGAATAGGGCGGTATATAAATTTGAAAAATAAATAAATAAATAAACTTCAGCAAGTGAAAACTAAAGATAGATATGCTGAGTAACTAGTTTTACCTATAAATTAGCTGTACAAGCTTGGTTCATAATTTAACACTAATCCCAATCCTAAATAAGAGTTTATAAGCAATAGTAATTGAGCTCACCCATCATGGTAAGCAAAGCAAACAAATACATTTTTTGTGATGCCAACTTGCAAGCCTGGCTTAGTGGAGTATGAAAACTAATCGAAATCCTCCAATATACTATGAAATACAAAATGCACCTTCCTTCAGTGCAAGAACGTTTAGTGAGTATGAGCTGAAAGGTGCAATGGCTACTGCTGTTTCAGGCAGTAAAATAGTTTAGGCTGTTTCTGGTTCCACTTTTCCTAGCATCTGAATCTCCTTTTTACATATTTTTACTGGTGGAATTTGAATGAATGCAAACCAGATGCTGTTAGCTTTGTGATGCATTTTGGCAGACTTACACTATTCCCTGCTTTCTGTTCCTACACAACAGAAAATACTAGAATCTATGTTGTATCATGATCAAAGGGCTAGTCAATTTAATTTAAATCTTTGCTCAGGCTTACTCCCTTAGTCCAAGTATCTTTGATAATCTTTCTTCATTATCTGTGGTAATGTCATCAGACGTTGTGGGTGCTCCATCCCATGAGGTTTTTAAGAACAAATTGGATAAGCATTTGTCTGAAATGATATAGGGTGCCCTGCTTAGGCAGGGGTTTGGACTAGAAGGCCTCTAAGTCCCTCAAACTCAGTTATTCTATTTTCTATCTTTCAGCCACTGTGAACATTTCTTCTGTCCTTCCTTTTTCAAAAACAGTTTCACAGTGGCCTGTTAGAGTTTAAGCCATCATGGATGGCACTTGAGAGGTTTACCCAACCCCACCCTTTCTTACCATATTTTACCTACCTTATAGATCAGTAATGGAGAACCTTTTTATAAAGGCCAAATATTGTGTGTATGTACAATAGCGCACATGCACACCCACATTGCACTGTGCCCCGTCCACCTGCACATGTGCATATGACCTCCCCCCACACACACACATGATACTCCCTGCATGTGAGCACGACACCCACCCCCCATGCAGGAGAAGTTTTCACCCTCCCCAGGCTCTGGAGGCTTTCCTGAAGCCTGGGGAGAGCGAAACCGGCATCCCTGGCCCTCTGGAAGGCCAAAAAGTAGTGGAACGATGCACACATGTGCGCTGAATCTGATGGCGCACATGCTGGCAAATATGGCTCCATGTGCCACCTGTGGCATACATGCCATAAATTCGCCATCACAGCTATAGATGATTGAAAATATAAAAACAACAAGAAATGGTGTTCCTAGAGGAAGCCTATTTTTGAAGAACAACCAATGCCAGCAAGGACTGATAGTTAACTCCTCATTACAGTAATTCTCTTGTTCCTGTTTGCATAGCATAGCTGACTAGTGCTGGGACAGTTTAAAGCTGAATGTATCTCTTCTCATTTTGCTGTGCTTAGCTCTTCATATGAAGCTAAAAGTCATATGAAGCTAAAACTGAGTTACTTGGCATTAAATTCACAGATTTCCTGGCTAAACATTTAAACTGAATAGTGGGGACAGAGAATCAATAGATAAAGAACATTTCTGTCCCCAGCAAACTAAAATTCATAGGGTTATCAGTGCATGTAACATAGATATTTGTGCGGGTAATATTATCAACACTGCTGTCAAGCAAAACCAAACAATTAACAGTGAGTGCCATACCATGTACATGAACCATACAAGTGGCAAAGAAATAGGGGCAAAGAGAACCATAGTCAGGCATAACACAGGTTTCGTAGACAGTAAACACAGGGTCAATCAAAATGGACTCAAATGTCTATACACCAATGCACAGAGTATGAGGAATAAACAGGGTGAATTAGAAATTCAAGTAAATGAGGGCAGATACGATATTGTTGCTATTACAGAAACTTGGTGGGATGAAACCCACAAATGGAACATACAGCTAGAAAGATTTAAATTATTTAAAAGAAATAGACCAAATAAAAGAGGAGGTGGAGTTGCACTATACATAAGAAATAATTACATCTCTACAGAAATAGAGCACAACAATGATGAGAACTATCTTGAATGTATTTGGGTCAATATTAAAGGTTGGGGGGGGGTGATATTATCATAGGTCTATACTACAGGCCACCCAACCAAGCAGAGGAAGTGGATGAACCTTTTGCTAACCAGCTAACTAAGGTATGTAGGAAGCACACTACAATAGTAATGGGAGATTTTAACTACCCTGACATCAATTGGGAAACAAACTCTGCACCAAGTGGAAGATCCAACAGGTTCCTAACAAACCTAGCAGACAACTTTGTTTCCCAAAAGGTAGAGAAGGGAACAAGGGGATCAGCAATATTGGACTTAATTCTCACTAACAGAGAGGAAATGATAGAAGGTGTAGAAGCTACAGGAACTTTGGGGGCAAGCGATCATGAAATACTGGAATTCAACATTATGCAAACAAAAGTAGTTGAACAAAGTCAAACTAGAGTCTTAGACTTCAAGAGAGCTAATTTCAATAAACTCAGAGAGAGCTTGGGAAGGATTCCATGGATGAGAATCCTCAAGGGGAAAACAACTCAAGAAGCTTGGGAAATTTTGAAAAATGAGATTATAAAAGCCCAGTCCAGCGCAATACCAATGAAGAAGAAAAATAACAGTTCCCAAAAGAAACCAGCATGGCTGCATAAAGAACTCTCTGACAAATTGAAAGACAAAAAGGATAAATATAAAAAGTGGAAAAAGGGGGACATAACTAAGGCAAAATATCAGCAAATAGCCCGAGCCTGTAAAGATAAAGTGAGGAAAGCTAAGGCTAGCAATGAAGAAAGGCTTGCCAAAAAAGTAAAAAATAACAAAAAAAGCTTCTTCCAACATGTTAAAAATAAGAAAAAAGTTAAGGAAACAATTGGTCCACTGCTGGGAGAAAATGGCAAGAAGAGGATAAGCAACAGGGAGAAAGCAGAACTATTTAACTCTTTTTTTGCATCTGTCTTTACACAAAGGGATAAAACAGTCCAACCAATCAAAAACAGCACCACAAAAATCAGATTAGGAACACAAGTTGAAATAGGGAAGAAAATGGTAAGTGAGCACCTGTCTGCCCTGGACGAGTTCAAATCACCAGGACCGGATGGATTACACCCCAGGGTTCTGAAGGAACTGGCAGACGAGATCTCAGAACCACTGAACTATATCTTTCAGAGATCCTGGAGCACCGGGGAACTGCCAGAAGACTGGAAAAGAGCTGATGTGGTTCCCATCTTCAAAAAAGGAAAAAAAAACAGATCCAGGAAACTATAGATCCATCAGCCTGACCTCAATACCAGGAAAGATTCTGGAAAAGATAATTAAACAACAAATAAGTGAACACCTAGAAGCAAACAAAGTAATAGCCAAAAGCCAACATGGGTTTGTCAAAAACAGATCATGCCAGACGAATCTAATTGCATTCTTTGACAAAGTGACAGAATCAGTGGACCAGAGGAATGCTGTTGATATAATTTACCTGGACTTCAGTAAGGCATTTGATAAAGTAGACCATAACCTACTATTAGATAAAGTAGAAAATTGCGGGTTAGACAGCACTACCAGCAAATGGATTCGCAACTGGCTGACCAACCGCACTCAACGTGTAGTCCTCAATGGAACTGCATCTACATGGAAGGAAGTATGCAGTGGAGTCCCCCAAGGCTCAGTTTTAGGCCCAGTACTCTTTAACATCTTCATCAACGATTTGGATGAGGGGATAAATGGGGAACTCATCAAATTTGCAGACGACACCAAACCGGCAGGAATAGCCAACACTCCAGAAGATAGGCTTAAGATACAGAAGGATCTAGACAAACTTGAACATTGGGCACTATCTAATAAAATGAAATTCAATTGTGAAAAAAGTAAGGTCCTACATATAGGCAAGAAAAACCAAATGCACAAGTATAGTATAGGTGGTACCTTGCTCAATAGTAGCAGCTGTGAGAGGGATCTAGGAATCCTAGTGGACAACCATTTAAATATGAGCCAGCAGTGTGCAGCTGCTGCCAAAAAAGCCAACACAGTTCTAGGCTGCATAAACAGAGGGATAGAATCTAGATCACGTGAAGTGCTAATGCCACTGTATAGTGCCTTGTTAAGGCCACACTTGGAATACTGCATACAGTTTTGGTCGCCACGATGTAGAAAAGACGTGGAGACTCTGGAAAGAGTGCAGAGAAGAGCAACCAAGATGATTAGGGGACTGGAGACTAAAACATATGAAGAACGGTTGCAGGAGCTGGGTATGTCTAGTTTGATGAAGAGAAGGACCAGGGGAGACATGATAGCAGTGTTCCGATATCTCAGAGGGTGCCACAAAGAAGAGGGAGTCAAACTATTCTCCAAGGCACCTGGGGCAGGACAAGAAGCAATGGATGGAAACTAAACAAGGAGAGAAGCAACTTAGAACTAAGGAGAAATTTCCTGACAGTTAGAACAATTAACCTCTGGAACAGCTTGCCTCCAGAAGTTGTGAATGCCCCAACCCTGGAAGTCTTTAAAAAGATGTTAGATAGCCATTTGTCTGAAATGGTATAAGGTTCCTGCCCACGCAGGGGGTTGGACTAGAAGACCTACAAGGTCCCTTCCAACTCTGCTATTGTATTGCATTATCTAGGTAAGCATGTCATAATGCAGAGCTTTAATCAAAGTAAGTATGTCATATGATAGAGCAATTACCCTAAATTATAAGTATAGGAAGCCTCCCCTTCCCCACAATAAAAATATTGTTTATTGTTAATATGAAAAGGAGGCAGAATAGAGTATTTCCCCTAAAGGAGAAGAGGAGAAAAATCTTAACAAAGGCAGAAAGCAGCCACTGTCTTCCTGCCATAGGAAAACAGCCTCAAGCAGAAGCTTGAAGAGGCTGGTCTTTAGGAATGGAGATTTTGTATCCTTTCAGAAAGACTTGGCCAATCTATTCATAAGCAAAGAAATTCCAAATAAGCAACTCAATGTTTATTTATGTGACATGACCCCTATATGGCCGCATAGGAATCTGGCAACAGCTATTAAAATATTAAAGGACATAGTCTTACACAGAACAGTTATCTCAATCACAAAGCACCAAAGAATGTATAAAAAACCACCTACTCTCAATCCCATTTTCTCAGCCACCCCAGAAACATGCTGCTGTCACTAGGTTCTGATTGCCAAATAAGCAGAGACTTCCTTTCTTGCAGCCGGTCTCCATTTTATTTCCAGCGTCTTTCTCCCAGCTTGGAACTGGACTGGATTTCCCCCCCAACATAATGCAAATTGTAAATTTATATATGATTGGAATATTCTTTGTGGCTTGTAAAGCACACTTTATGTGTCATTTAAATTATGATTAGAGTTAGGACTAGCTTTAGTTTAGATATGGCTAAGTACCGTATTTATTCGAGTATAACGCGCAAAATTTTCTACCAAAAAAAGAACTCAAAGTTTGGGTGCGCGTTATAAACGAGGGTGCGCGTTATAAACGATTTTTATCATGGCCGCACGTGTTCAACAATGTTTGTCACTTACAATGCTTGGTCTGAGCCGAGAAAAAGTGAAACAAAATTTTATACCGATTTTTAATCGAAAATTAGGGGGTGCGCGTTATACACGTGTGCGCGTTATACTCGAATAAATACGGTATGTATGAATTATGTTACTGATAATTTTTGACCCAAACATTATCTGTTAAATTAATCCACCTAGAAATTGTTGCGAGGATTATTTATTATTTTATTTATTTATTTATTAAATTTATACCCCGCCCTTCTCCAAACGGACCCAGGGCGGCGCACAGGAATATTAAAAATACATACAAAAACCGTATAAAAATTTAAAAACTTATTCAATAAAATCCTGTGCTAAAAACCAAATTAAAATCCCCAAATTTAAAACTATCTAAAAGTCAGTTATGGAGGTTACGCTAGGCCGGCTAGATGGAACAAATGTGTCTTTAGACACTTGCGGAAGAGGCGGAGGTCGGAGATGGTGCAAAGTTCAGGGGGTAGGTCGTTCCAAAGGGCTGGGCCCGCCACAGAGAAGGCTCTTCCCCTGGGTGTCGCCAGTCGGCATTGTCCGGCCGACAGTACCCTGAGAAGGCCCTCTCTGTGGGAGCGTATCGGTCTAAGGGATGTATGGGGCAGGAGGCGGTCTCGCATATAATAATAATTGGGACAAAGGAAAGGAGTAGGATATTTCTTTTAATATGGTTTCATTTTAGAATCATTTGTACAGCTTCAGAATGATTTATTGAATAAATATTATATTACAAATGAAGGCAACATTATATTCTTGTCCTATACACTTTATTTCAGTAAAGGGGAAATCTTATCCTGTCTTCCATTCTTTTCTGAAGTATATTTAAATGGAAGTCTATCCTAATACTTATGGTATTATTGAAGATGAGATTTAACAAACATGAATGAAATAAATCACAAACAAAATGTTAAATATTGAACCAAGAGATACATAGATATTTCTCTTAATTCACTTTTTCCTTTCAGAAAACAGGCGCCATATTCCCCAAGCATCTGATAAAAATCAATTGTACATATGCATGTGCAAATGCCAGACAATTTTATAGGATTCATAGAAATTCTTAGAAAGCCAGTTTGGTGTAGTAGTTAAGTCATCAAGCTAAAAACCAGAAAACTGAATTCTAGTCCTGCCTTATGCATGAAGCAAACTGGGTGACCTTGGGCTAATTACTTTCTTTGAGCCCTAGGAAGGAAGCAATGGCCAAAAAAAAAGGTTTGTCAAGAAAACTTCAAAGACTACCAGGACTTTGCCAGGACTCTTGACATCAAACCTAACAGGAAGGAAAAAAGGAAGGAAGGAGATTTAAAACTATTTGTTTTTTTCAGGTAACAGAATCAAAGCATCACTTCATGTCTATTATTAGTTATTTATTTTATGAACTGCAAGAAAAAGGCTGAATTTTTTTACCAGATTTAGATTATAATACTGTCATGTGAAAAAAAATGTACACTCTGAGTTCTATGGTTTCATGTATCAAGATATAGTAAAAATAACGGAGACAAATTGGAGTCTGGGGTGTTTCACTTGAACCTGGGAGTCTGATGTACAGTTGGGTATCATCAGTATGCTGGTGATTCTGGACTCCAAATCACAAGATTGCTTCCCCCAGCAGTTTCATATAGATGTTAAATAATGGGAGGGAAGAGAACCAATTCCTGTGACACTTCACAAAAGAGCAACCCAAGCCCAGTCTGTCTTTTCAAATTATCACTGACTGGAACCAGCTACTGAGGAATGAAAACATACAAAACAATTACTCCAATCGCTAACCACATAACCATTGATGTTTTCAAAAGCATGAAGTCTAAAATAACCAGGACAGGTGTACCACCTTCATCCAAGTCCCAATAAAGTTCATCAACCAGAACGACTAATGCCATCTCAGTCTCTACCCAGACAGACTGTACTATGACTAATAAAATTCAATTCCTCTAGCGTGCCTTACAAAAAAGGAAAGGATTGAGACTGGATTGTAGTCGTTCAAAGAGGGAAGACCTCTTAAAGAGGGGACAAACCAGCCTCTCTTTCAGGGGTGAAGACAGTGAGCCCCAGAGGTTTTCACAACTTTCTGGATCCAGGTTACAACAGCCTCCATCTATCTGTGGAAGTGAAGAGCGACAAAAATCCATGGGTGAAAAAGATATCCTAGAGAGCACCCTATCCACTTCTTTAGTGGTAACATTAACCAAAGCCAGGAGATAGCAAGCGAGGAAGACAGTAACCTCACAAAAATATGCCCAAGTAGAATCAATACTACAGCTAATTGGAGTTTACAAGCAAAATATCATGCAAATTGGTCATAGTGGCCCAATAGTAATTCAGCCAGGAAGCTCCTACACAAAAGGGCATTAGTCACCCAGAAAAGATCTTCTGACCAGCACCCTGCCAATGGAATAAAGGAGAAGAAGCAAGAGCATTTTATTTCTCTTATTGCTACAGAATTATCTTGAAAATGAGCTCCTACCTACAGTTGGTCAAATTCGATCTTCTTCGTCCTTTGACTATACTCCAAGCATCACTTTAGTTGCTTCATTTCCTGTATGGCCTCGGAAAACCAAGAAGTCAGCCAGAATTATATACTGATTTCCTGAGAAGACTCTTTGTGTTCTGTGCAGTTTCCTTCCAGTTTGTGGTATAGAACTGAACCTCAATTTAGTAAGTGTATAATGAATAGAAGCCAACTGTATTTACATTAAGAATGCTAACTTACAATTGCTTGTAGCTCAGAAATTTGTATATGAAGTGATTATTGAAATAGTAAATACTTCAAGAGCCACATTTTAATTGTAAGCAAAAAATAAATCTCTTAATAGCTGATATAATTCAATGCTGATATAAAGCAGCAATATTGAACAAAAACTAGTTCAATTGGTACAGAATAAACCCATTCAATATGTTGCATATACAAGGTGAGGGACAATTCTATATATCTTGTGCATTTATATATTAATATGCCAGAATGTATGCCAGTGCCTTGGAGGATTTTTCTCAACATTGTGATTTTTCTGATGCAAAAGGAAGAAAATTATGGTTAACATAAATAGACTGCTAATAAAGAACTTCCTACTTCACAGTGATTGGTCACATCTCCTGCTCTGAGGGATGCAGAAATACTGGAAAAATTATTACACAGTTTAAAGCACCACAGTTAGAATAACATTTTCTTTCTGAGATGCATTAGTAATTTCATGTTGTGTTTTGCAGACAATCATGTTTTACCTGATTAGGCTGTAGTTAAAATTCGGAAGCAGGTCAGTGCAGAAAGAATAAAACATACTAGACTGATCAGATCTTGCATGGAGGCGCAAAATTATGCACAAGTGGAATGTGGTATTAATCCACTCTGTTAATAACTTTAACTTTTCTATGTGATTGCTAAATTTTATAGAAGGTACATTGTATGAATATTTTAATGAAGTACGTGGTGTAGGCAAATGTATCTTATTCATAAATTCATAAATACTCTTAAGCAGGAAATATTAAAATTCTTGGTGTTTATCAATAAAGATTCTGTAGAAAAATTCCTGTAGAATAAGATCTTACTGTTTATATTTAATATTCATATTAGCGTTTAGATTCCAATTTCAGACTGATTAAAGAAAAGAGAGAAATAGGTCTGCTTTTTAATGTCCTGTGTATTACAGCTGAACAGTCACAGTTAAGATTGTAAGAGATTTTTGAAATCCATGCAAAATTTCCATCAGGTCACTAAAGGAATAATTATGCTTGTGTGCAGTTAATGTTCCCTGACTATGTCTTCTGACCCTTTGTTTCTGTTTCCTTTCTGTGTAGTCCTGTTGTGATCATACAGTCTGAATCCAACCTTCTGTAAATTGCTCAGAATGAAAAACTCCAATGAATTAGTATTTGATTTGCCTATTGAACAGAAAGCGTACTATTCCTACACAGAATAAAAGTATATGAGAAACATTGGCTACTCAAATATAAGCATTCTTCAATGTCTGAAACAGCTGTATCTATATTTCTGTTGTTGCCCTGATATGCTTTACTGTTATATCAGGCAATATATTTACATGAGTTGTTTAAAAGGTTGTGGTAGGTGGGGAATGAAATGAAAATTCTCAGTCATTTATAAAAATGAGATAAGAATGCCGTCTTCTATAATTGGTCTTTCTCTTTCTGCTTTTAAGCTAGATGACAATACTTCTAGTACATAAGGAAATTGGATTCAAAATCTTTCTTTTTTTTAAAAAAAAGCCATATATTATTGTACTGGTTTTGTTCTTGTACTGTAAAATGAATTTGGCTATTAATGAAAATTAAGAGACAGATTGGGAGCTTGTTGAATAGCGTTGAACACAATCTTAAAATGCAACTCACATTCTTGTCTCTGAAAACCTAAATGGTTATGCAAGAATGCAACTCACATTTTTTTCTCTGTAAACCCAAATAGTTTAAAAAAAAAGCAAAATCTCTGGCTTTCTTCTTGCTGTAATTTTGATAGTATTTGATTTCTGTTTGAAAACCTATAGTTCTATTTCCTACTGCATTGCAGAAAATATTCACATCCTATAAAATCTTGGGCTGCAACACATCCAAATCAATGGGTATTTCAGGAGAGGCAGACCAAAACATACCTGATTCTTTTGCTAGGCGTAAAAGTTTCAGAAATAGATTTTTTAAAAATGTATGTACAACCTAAATTCTATTGAAAAACATAACATTTTCACATTTATTAAAATGGTCCAAATACATAACAATTCGTACTTCTAACTTACATGTTCAATTTTTAAAAAAACAATGTATTTTTTTCTTGTATTTATGTGTTTACCTTATAAAATTGAGCTGAAATACTGTTTTTAGTAATTTCTTGCTGATATCTCACCAAAACACTCCATATACACATCCCAAATTGTGAAAAAGCATAAATTTCCACCATTTCATCTTAAAGCCCTACCCTTTCTTTATAGGCAACAGCAACTCATACAACTGGAAATTGATTTCTGGATACAATTATTCTCAGACATTTCAAAGGCTTGCAGTCTAAGTTCATCTCAAACTGTTCACAAGACCAAAATGATTTTTTAAAATCTTCAAATAAGAAAAAACTGCACTGAGAATTAGCTGTTGAAATTTATCTTGAGCCAATTTTTTCCTAGGGCAACCCCATTTATTGCAATAAAATTTATATAAAAACAGTAATAGTGAATGGTATTATTATTGTTATCATCAACATCATTAATAGACAACCATGTATCAAAGTACTGTATTTCCTCATGTATAATATCTCAATATACTGAGAGCCAGTTTGGTATAGTGGTAAAGGTGCCTAAAAACCAGAGGACTGAGGAGTTCTATTCTCTCCTTAGGCATGAAAGCTGATTGGGTGACTTTGGGTCTGTCACTCTCTCTCAGCCCAACTCACCTAATAGCCTGGTTATTATGGGAAAAATAGGAGAGAAAAAAAGGAGTATTAGGTATGCTTGAGTTATTTATAAAAGTAATAAAAGCAGGATAAATATATAATAAATACTGCATTGTGTAGAACTTTTGGACTGCGCTTGCGCGAAGATGGCGGTCTAGCTCCGAGCTCCGCATGGGCCATGGAGCTCGTTGGCCATTCTGTCTGTGCCCCAGCCCTTTACTTACGATTCTGAGGGCTGGGATCAGTGGGTGATCCACCCTGGATTTCCAGGGTGAGGTCTGTGCTGAGGCGGAGGCGAAGACGGCAGCGGCGGCGGTGAGAGCGCCGGACCGGAGGGCGGCGTCCTCGGCGTCTCTGTGATGGCGGCGGACGCCGGCCGCGCGTCGTGGACGCCTGGAGGGCCTGGCGGGCCTGGGGGGCTTCCTAGGCTGAGTTCTTTGCTGAGGTGGCGGCGAAGACGGCGGTGGCGGCGGCGGTGGGAGCGCCGGATCGGAGGTCGGCGTCCTCGGCGTCTTTCTGATGGCGGCGGGCGCCGGCCGCGCGTCGTGGAGGCCTGGAGGGCCTGGCGGGCCTGGAGGACAGCCGTAGGTGCGGAGGCGGTGGTGAACGCGCCGGAACGGAGTCCAGGGGCGCAATGGCGGTGGAGGCGGCAGTGAGAGCGCCGGTGACAACGCCGGAGTGGAGGTCGGTGCCCTGGTGCCCTGGGGATGGTGGCTAACGGCGGTGAGAGCGCTGGGACGAGGATGGCGGTGGCGGTGATGGCGGTGGGAGCGCCAGAGCGGAAGCCGGTCGCCCTCGGGGTCCTTGCGTTTAAGAACTTGGAGTCAACCTGTAAGAAGAAGATCTTTTCGACCTATGGACATTTAAGACCTTTAAGACCTTTTCAATCCTCTAAAAGATCTACAGAACGCAACAGCTGGACTAAACTCCTCACTGATGCACTTTGAAATTCTGAATTTATATTTTTAATATATTTATTATATCTTACATCTTAAAACTGCGGCCAACGACGCCTTTTAAAATCTTTATGACCCATGCCCTTTTCATGTATTTAAATCGTTTATATTGTATTTATAGATAATTATTTTTTATTTATTTAATTATTTATTAATATTAATATTAATATGTACTCGAAGGTAGACCTACTACGACTGCGAGAGTCCCCGCTCTCGCAGGTTTGGCCCTCCGCTCTAACGAGGACCCGCCTTGATGAGGGATTTATTAATCCGGAGAGGTGGACGAAGCGTGGTCTCAGGGGTTTTTTAATTTCTAAATTATTGTCTATTATAGGGGGTACCAGGGAGGGGGGAGGGTATAGACAGGTAGAGACGGATGAGGAAAGAGAGGGCCAGGCCAGCAGGCGACGGAGGGAAGCGGAAGGATCCTTTAGGGGGGGAAATACGAGTCGTCCCGGTGGAGGGCATTTCTATCCAGAAGGTCGTGGGGAGAGACAGGTCCGAGGGGAGACAAGTTCTACCCTCCCGGTTGAGGGCACAGAACCGTTGGTTGCAAACGGTGAAGTGCCACAACCCCCGCAGGCTAGGTGGTCAGGGAGTACAGAGCCAGGGCCTGCGGCTGATGTTTTGCAACGCCAGGTCCGTGGTCAACAAAGCCCCCCTCGTCCATGACCTTGTGTCTGAGGGGGAGCCGGACCTGGTAGGAATTGCGGAGACCTGGTTGGGCCACGAGGGTGGACTTCCCCTCGTTGAAATGTGCCCACCAGGTTACCGCGCTTTTCATCAGCCCCGGGCCCTAGGTAGGGGTGGTGGGGTAGCGGTTATTGTTAGGGAAGGTCTTGAGCCGAGAGAGACCATTGTGCCACAGACCACCGGTTGTGAGTCCCTCTGCGTGAAGTGGGGCCTAGGGAGGCAGTTGGGCTTGCTGGTTGTATACCTGGCTCCCCGCTATGTAGCAGCAGCCCTGCCCGAGCTCCTTGAGATGATCGCTACGGTGGCAGTTGAGATCCCCAGACTTGTAGTCATGGGGGACTTTAATTTGCCATCGGTGGGCGAATCATCCGAGGTAGCTCGGGAGTTTATGGCTTCCATGATGGCCATGGACCTGACCCAACTAATTCAAGGCCCCACCCATGAGGGTGGACATACACCGGATCTCATCTTTGTCTCAGGCCAATGGAAGAGTGATCTGGGTATAGGGGATATAGTCATCACGCCCTTGTCATGGTCAGACCACTCACTTCTCCGGCTCGACTTTCCAACCGCTGTCCCCCACCGTGGGGAGGCGGAACCTGAGTTGCCTATTTGGTTCCGCCCCAGGCGCCTGATGGACCCTGATGGGTTCCAGGCGGCGCTTGGGCCACTTCCTGTACCCCTGACCCGCGCCCCGATGGAGGACCTCGTGGCCGCATGGAATACTGCGACCGCGGGAGCCTTGGATCGGGTTGCGCCCTTGCGGCCTCTCTTGCGGCAGCGAGCCATCCTGGCTCCTTGGTTTACCGAGGAGCTAAGGGTGATGAAGCGCCACAAGAGATGCCTAGAGAGAAGATGGAGGTCTACTCGATCTGAATCCGACCGAACACAGGTAAGAGCCCATTTACGGACTTACATTGTGGCGCTGAGAGTGGCCAAACGCCATCATTGTGCCACTCTCATAGCATCCGCAGATAACCGCCCTGCCGCCCTGTTTAGGGTGACCCGTTCCCTCCTTCAACAGAGGGTGCGGGAAGCCCCATTACATGGTAGAGCAGAGGAATTTGTGATTTATCTGCAGGAGAAAATCGCTCAGATCCATAACGAGTTAGTCTCCATTGATGGCCCAGTGGGAGGGCACGAGGCAGATCTTGGTTGGGAGGAGTTCGACTCTGTTACTTCCGAGGATATGGACAGGTTACGTGGGCGACTGCGAGCCACCACATGTTTATTGGACCCGTGTCCTTCCTGGCTTGTACTGGCATCCTGGGAGGTGACACGAGGCTGGCTCCAAGAGGTTGTCAACGCTTCTTTAAGCGAGGGTTTCTTGCCTGCCCTTAAAGAGGCCATGGTGAGGCCCCTCCTGAAGAAGCCCTCTTTGGACCCAGCTCTATTAACCAACTATCGTCCCGTCTCCAACCTTCCCTTTCTGGCGAAGGTTGTAGAGAGTGTGGTGGCACCACAGTTTCCCCGTCACCTGGAGGAAGTTGATTATCTAGACCCGTGCCAGTCTGGCTTTCGGCCCGGGTATAGCACCGAGACGGCATTGGTCGCGTTGGTAGATGATCTCTGGAGGGCCAGAGATGGGGGTTGCTCCTCCATCCTGGTCCTATTAGACCTTTCAGCGGCTTTTGATACCATCGACCATGGTATCCTATTGCATCGGCTGGGGGGGTTGGGGGTGGGAGGCACCGTTTTACGGTGGTTCTCCTCCTACCTCTCCGGTCGATCGCAATTTGTGTTGGCAGGAGAGCAGAGGTCGACCTTGAGACCCCTCACATGTGGAGTGCCTCAGGGGTCGGTCCTCTCGCCTCTCCTGTTCAACACATATATGAAGCCGCTGGGTGAGATCATCCGTGGTTTTGGGGTAGAGTACCACCTCTACGCTGATGATACACAGTTGTATATATCTACCCCAAACCACCCCAACGATGCCGTAGCAGTGATGTGCCAGTGCCTGGAAGCCGTGCGGATCTGGATGGGAAGTAACAGACTCAGGCTCAACCCGGCCAAGACCGAGTGGCTGTGGTTTCCGGCCGCCCGATTCAACCAGTTGACTCGATCACTGGCCATAGGGGGCGAACACCTTGCCCCTGTGGATGGGGCACGCAACTTGGGTGTCCTCCTAGATACCCGGCTGTCTATGGAAGATCAAGTGACAGCCGTGGCCAGGAGGGCGTTTTACCAGGTCCGCCTGGTACGCCAGTTGCGCCCCCTATTGGATTGGGATGCCCTTTGCACAGTCACTCATGCCCTCGTGACATCCCGACTGGACTATTGTAACTCTCTCTACATGGGGCTCCCCTTGAGGTGCATCCGAAGACTTCAGCTGATCCAGAATGCAGCCGCGCGAGCAATAATGGGGACCGCAAGGTACACCCATATAACACATCTCTTGCGCGAGCTGCACTGGCTGCCTGTCGTCTTTCGGGTGCGCTTCAAGGTGCTAGTTATCATCTTTAAAGCGCTCCATGGCTCGGGACCTAGCTATCTGCGGGATCGGATCCTGCCCCATACATCCTCACGGCCGATTCGCTCCCACAGAGAGGGACTTCTCCGGGTGCCGTCCACTAGACTTTGTCAGCGGGCGACCCCCAGGGGAAGGGCCTTCTCTGTGGTGGGCCAAGCCCTCTGGAACGACCTTCCCCCCGACATTAGAACAACCACGGACCTCCGCTCCTTCCGTCAGAAATTAAAAACATACCTTTTCTGCTTGGCCGGCCTAGGTTAGTCTCTACCTTTAGGGTTTAGGGAACACTAGTTTTAATATGGGGATTTTAGTGCAGGGACAATTAAGTTGAATTTGTTTTTACTCTATTGTATTTATTTTTGTATATACATTTTATGTGTTTTAAT
This sequence comes from Rhabdophis nuchalis, assembly GCA_039707465.1. NCBI lineage: Eukaryota > Metazoa > Chordata > Lepidosauria > Squamata > Natricidae > Rhabdophis > Rhabdophis nuchalis. Next base: position 208,654,752 of record CM077644.1, read on the forward strand.
TTTTCCCTGTACACCGCTCCGAGTCCCCTTGGGGAGAGGACGTGGTATATAAAAATAAAATATTATTATTATTATTATTATTATTAATAGGGTTGTTCTGCAAATTGTCCAAAACACAAACCAATTTGTTTTGCTTCAGAAGCCATCATGGTAGAAATATGTTCTGTGTAATAACACTCTGGCTCATTTAACATGGGGATGCTCTTTTTAAGGACCGCCTGATTTGAGCAGCAGATTTGTTGTTTATTAACAACAAATTAAATTGTTTATTTTTTCTCATGAAATATTTGTACAGTACCAATATTCATTTACTTACCTATTAATGGTTTACTAAATCTACACATTATCAAATCAAAATAGAGCTACATTGACTAAAAATCAAAATAAAACCTCAAGTAGCAACAAGATACACAAGAGATCTCTTAGATCAAACTTTAATCAAGAAACATATAGGCTTAAAATAAATCCTACATAAAGACATGTCAAAATGTGCATGAGAAAACATGCAATTTAATTATTACCCATAGACGTTCCCCATCTAATCATGTACATAAAAACATGGTGGAAATCTCACTTTTCTGTTTCTGCGCTATGTTACCTAGCACAATAATGAAACATTTATATGGCAAAACCTATCTTAAAGCATTCTATCAACATAAGACCCCAACCTGGAGATACAATATTCTCTACAATTGCATCTACATGAAATTCCAAATGTTAGTATACCTAGTATAACAGCAATAATTTGGGGAAAATAGCCCTGTAGCCATGGCTTTCACTTGGCATTCCTGAGTTGCTAGGATCTCTGTTCTCTCGAAAAGTTGACTCTGGTAAAACTCTACCTTCTTGGTTTCAATTTCAACAGTTTCATCTTATTCAGATCTAAAACCTATTCTGCAAATCACTGCACATGACTGCACAAATAGCCCTTGATTTACAAACACAATTAGGGCCAAAAAATTCATTGTTAAGCAGTGTAGTCATTAAATGTGGCTCACCTGATTTTATGAACCTTGGGCGTTAAGCAAAACATTACATGACCATGACCTTCTCTGAGCTTCCTCATTGACTTTGCTTGTTGAAAGACATCTGGGAAGTTTGCAAATGGAAATCACGTAATCATGGGGATGCTGCAAAGATCATAATTGCAAGGATTAGTTGTAAGTTTGTTCAGCACCATTATAACTTTGAACAGTTGCTAAACAAATGGTCATAAATCAAGTACTACCTGTACTTACTATTCAAGCAATATAGATATGAGGATTAAAAAAGTATTTTCTGAGTTAAATATAATATATCCAAGAAACAGAATACTGAGCACTATACCGCCCCGAGTCCCTTCGGGGAGAGGGGGCGGTTTATAAATCTAATAATTAAATGAAATACAAAATCTTCTGGTTCCATGGACTACTATGATTTTTCAGACGGGAAAACATTGTGGAACATGTCTAGAGCTTTTATGATTAGGTTTTAGCTTTATCTAAAGTATCATTTCCATTTGCTTCAGTAATAAATACACAGATGAATAAAAGAAAATGCACATTGCAAAGTTTTATTCATTTATTTATTGCATCTGATTAACTATATTATTATTATTATTATTATTATTATTATTATTATTATTATGTAATGTATGATGCAGTGGTGAGTTGCCAATTATTTTACTACTAGTTCAGGCATGCTCGTGCGCAGAAGCGTCTGGGCAGGTATCAATATTCTTGTACCACCTTGGACTTCCTTCCGGTTAGCCGGAGGCAACGGTCAGGTCTCAGACTCGTCCGCCGCTTGGTTGCTCCGGCGGCGCCTTCGGGGGCACGGACGGCTTGCGGTGAGTCCCCCCACCCCGACAGCACTCGGGGGGGTGGCTCCCGCCTCGTCCTAGGCGCCGGAGAACGAGTTGCCGGGGGGGAGTTCCTCTTTCGTCCCCTTCGCCGATGGAGAGCTGGAACACCTGCTGCAATTAAAGACGGGCTGAAAGCCGGGGCTGAAGACAACACCGAGGCTCATGGCTACAGAGTGGATTGTGAGTGATTCCAAATTAATGCTTGCAACTTTCACTTTAAAAGAAGGAGGAGGAGGGAGTTTGTAAAACCCCTCCTCGGAAAGGAAAAAAAAGCGGCGTTTTGAAATGTTCCCCAGGCTTGGGGAGGTGGAGAAATTAACATCCGATTTTTAAACAACAAATGAAAGTCTTTCACTTTAAGATTCTTAACGATACTTTGTATCTCTGTCTTGCAACAATTGATATGGACTTTCACTAGTTCTCCGCGGCTTCCAGAGGGGCGGGGAAGATGGCGTTCCTTTGTTCTCAGCAAGAAATACTTCTCTTTGAAATTTGCTGACACTCCCTCGTCTTCGGGACTGAACTTTTTACCAGTGGATTAATGTAACTGATTATTAGGACCTTTCCCAGATGTGCCTTCTTTTCCCCCCCCCCCCCCTATCTGATTGTTCTTGAAAATTGTTCTCTCTCTGGATTGTAAGTAAATTGAACTTTGAATTTGGATATTGACTTTAACTCTCTCCTTGCCTCACGGACTACCTCTCCAACAGACGCCATATTAGTGACAAGAACTTAACACTTTCATTATGGCTTCAAAAAAGCAGCCACACCAACCTAAGATTACTTCAATGTTATCCAAAGAAACAGAGGTGGAAGCTACACAGTTATCAGCAATAGAGGAAACTCTTCAAAACATCATGAAAGAAATAAAAGAAATCCGGAAAGACAATGTTAGCTCAAAATTGGAACTTTTGGAGACACAGAAAGCACTAATGGAAAACAAACAAAGAATTGATGAACTGGAGGGGGGGACGGCTGAGATGAAGGGAGAGATAAAAAATTCCCAAAGAGAAATTGTGGATTTAGCTGGTCATATGTCTAGGATGGATTTTGAAAGGATGTCTTACTTTTTAAGGTTTCAAAATGTTCCTGAATTAAGCTCTGAGAATTTAAAAGATTTAATGAGTACGATGTTAGCAGATTATACCAAAAAGAGCAAAGAAGATATTTGGGGGGACATCGATCTGATCTATAGAATTAACTTAGCATATGCCAGAATAAATGAAGTACCCAGAGAGATACATATTAAATTTGTAAGAAGGTCAACAAGGGATGGGATCCTGAGAGCACAGAGAGACGGTCCCTTGATATATCAACAGAATGAGATAGCCATCTTGAAACAGATCCCGAAAAAGATTAGAGAAATAAGAAGGAAATATTGCTTCTTATCAAAAAGATTATATAAAAAGGGGGTGTGGTTCAAGTGGTTGATGCCCGAGGGAATGTTAGTGTTCTGGGAGGGGGGGAGAATAAGAATTAAAACAATTGTAGAGGCGGAAGCCTTTCTTAAAAAACATTCCCCAATCCTGGATGGATGAAAATGGGGGAACGGGGGAGGCCACGGCTCCGCCCACTGGAGGTCAGGGAGAGGAAGATACAATTGCTAAAAGACTCAGATCTCACAAATGACTTTCCTTTATATAGTGTAATCTTTATTTGGATGTTTATAGAAACCAATGATTGATTGCATGAATATAAAATGTATATCTGTATCACTTTCCACTTTGTAGGGAAATGAAAAATTTATTGTATTACCTTTTTTTTTCTGTATGAAGCCTCGGAGGGGGCCGACACCTCCGACATAGATGTCCTCAAAATATCTCTTTAATACCTTACACCTTTTTCCTGTTTTTAAAATTTTGTAAAAACCAATAAAACTTTTTTCTCATAAAAACAAATATATATTCTTGTACCACCTTAAAAAAATAACATATCTCTAATACCTCCAATACACAAATTGATTGGCACATCTACTGTATGATGTATATAAATGAGTGAGGGAAGTTGGTTATATCCAAGAAGTGCCAGGTTGAAAACCATCACCCACTTTTCACATGGTACCCATTTCATACATGATACAGAATTACTCCCAAGATTTGTAACCTCCCCTCATTTTAGCATTAAAAAAAAAGAGGGTCCAGACAGGATGATGTACGATAATCTTGGACTCTCACAGTTAGGTTACCAAGGGAAAATGCTGCCTTTCATATTAACTGCCACACTATTTAAATGAGTGAGGCTTTTAAAGAGAAATTATGGAAAAACTTAATGGAGAAACCTAGGTGCATGCAAATTAACACTTTTTTAAAGATCCTTTTTTCCAATGTTACCTTGGCTTTCCCCTTCCTTCACTGTGAAAAGACTAGGCATATTCAGCAGAGCAGCTCAATCTAAGTGACTTCCAGGTATGCATTTAGTTCAGAAATGGTCTGACTACCTGGAAATTTCTAGAGCTCTTCCCACTTCTAAGACAGAGATTTCAATTTTGATTTAGTCATTCTGCACACATTCCAAGATTTACTGTATATAGACTGCATATTTTTAAATACTTCTGAAATACTATAGATATTTGTATTTATTATGCATCTGTCAATCTTTTTTTTTAAAAAAACTAATATTTTGGAAAGTAAAATTTTAAATCAGCAGTGTAAGGAATGTGGTTTTTAATACCAGGGGTTTGCACTAATCACCTGACTCCATTTTGGTTTAAGGTAATTTAAAAAGAATCTGTTCATAAAAAAACAACCCACATCTAGTAATGATCTAAGGGCCATGGTGGCTCAGTGGCTAAGACAGTGAGCTTGTTGATCAGAAATGTTGGCAGTTTGGTGGTTCGAATCCCTAGTGCCACATAACAGAGTGAGCTCCCGTTACTTGTCCCAGCTTCTGCCAACCTAGCAGTTTGAAAATGCAAGTAGAAAAAATAGGAACCACCTTTGATGGGAAGGTAACAGCATTCCGTGCGCCTTCAGCATTTAGTCATGCTGGCCACATGACCAAGGAGACGTCTTTGGACAGTGCTGGCTCTTGCTTTGAAATGGAGATGATACACAAGTGTAAAATATTCCTAGAATGAAAAACATGGAGAATAGCAGATAGCATTAATGACAAATAGCATTAAAACAAATAGCTTAATGACTGTACAAAAACAAAAGTGACTGTATATACAGTAGGAAGTAGAAATGAAGTGTACAGGCAGGAATACTGGAACCCTAGAGATAGAGGCAAGAACACTAACACTTTGTAGTTAGCAACATATAGAAATAACAATGAAAATCACTTTTTCAGATACATCTCGTTCCTAATTGAAGCCTTTTGTTTATTATTCTCATTTCAAGGCTGTCCAGCTATGTATTATGAATACTGCTGTGAACCCCTGACAACTGTGATCATCTCCTTTCCAATTTAATTGTATGCAGACTACTTGTTGCAGATTTGATTCACAGACTGTCTCAGCCACAGCTACTCCTTGCAATCCAGATGAAAGGCTAAGCCTGATTTACAGCTTTAACAGCAAGTACAGCTAACTGGTTTCATGATTTACAACTGGACTGTTTACTTTCTGCTGGAGCTAGTTAGGCTATAAAAGGAAGACAGAAATAAAATAAAAACTAGTTAGAGGCTTCAGCTAAAAATAACAAAATGAAACTTAATAAAGACAAATGCAAAGTTAGGAGAGAGAAATTGAAATAGAGCCTTAGAATTGAAGATAACAGGCTTGTCACTGTACTGGTGCAAAATTCCATAGAATAATAGCTGATTACAAGTTGAATATGAAGTAGCAGTGTAATGTAACTGAAAAAAGAAAAAAAAGAAGGGTGCAATTGTATTCTTCATGAATACAAGAACAATTTTCAAATCACAAGAATGAATAATTCCATCTTAGTTTGCATTGGTCAATCCCATTTGAAGAAGTATGTGGGATTCTGGGAACCATGTTTTTAGAAGAAATCATACTCATTAGAATCAGTTTCCTGATCACCCTTGTTTCATACTAGGATGATCAGGGAACTGGAAACTAGATCCTATTCAGAGAAATTAAAGAAATGGGAGTGTTTAACTATCGGCAGATAAAACCTGAGAAGCTATACAAACAGCACTTTTCCAATACCTGAAATAGTGCACCATTCAAAGTTAGTTCTCTATTGCTTTAAAGAGCAGAACATAGATTCATAGATCTAAATTACAGTGAATCAATTTTCATGGATCCAGCCTTGCCTTGGTTAAGGAGCTGGTCTAGAAGTAGAGAGGCCTGAGTACTAGTGCTGTCTTCAGCAAAGGAACCCACCTTGAACCAGTCACTTTCTCTCGGCCCCAGGAAGAAGATAACCAAGCCACTTTTGAAATTATTGCCTAAAAAGCTTTGTGGATTTGTTCATGTAGTCAGCTAGATCAGCTGCAGACTTGCCGGCAAAAATAAAATAAAGTAAAATAAAATTACTTCTTAACAGTAAGAGCAATTCGATATTAGCATCAAAAGTTTGCTCCTGCTTCAAGAAGAAATGGCTAGACAGCCATCTGTTTCAGATACTTTAATCTGAATTTCCGACTGAGCAGGTTTGGACTCAATAATCTAAATGGTCCTTTTCAATTCAGGGACTCTGTGTTTTTACAAATATACTAAGCTGTGTCTGGAGTTAGCCATGAGCAAGCTGCTTCTCAAATGGTTCAGTGTCAGACAACACAGGGAGCTGACCAAACACAGTTTGAGTATCCTCCCTTGTGAGAATAAACAGCAACTGTGTTCATTTTTTCCTCTCTCCCTCTGTAATGGAATGGGACAGGAAGAAATGGTTTGCATTCTATACTATAGCATTTCCACGCTGGGCCTCACTGGAAAAAAAAAGGCATGCATAAGATTCTTTAGCTATTCATTAAAAGTGAAGCCAAGTCTTTGGTCCCCACAAATGTCTGGATTTGGTTAAACTTTGGGGAAGCAAAGAAGGGCTTATATCAAGTTGTCTTAAAACTCTGTTGTATTTATATGACAATAATAGAAAATACACTGTGAGGGCCAGAATTTAATTATCTTCCCATGACATTGTCTGAAATCTTCTTTAGTTGTTTCTTTAAAAAAAACTTATATGGTGAAGCCTTGGACAAGGCTACTTTATTCAACAGTTTAATAACTGTCATATAGAAATATGAAGACAAAAGTGGCTTGAAATAGGACAGTGAGTTCATACAGCGTATAAGTCAAAATGTAGTTTGGTGAACCAAAGCATTGGGATCCATAATGTCAGATTATATCCCAGCATACTATGTAAAGCTAACCAATTGTGATTTATTCAACAAATCACAGTTAAATAAACTATGGTTTAGTGCATGGTGTGAACCGGTCAGTATTTGAATGCCAGTTCACATGAGCACTCACCATATGCTGCTGTGACAAAGGTATGATTTATTGACTTCAATCTTTGATGAATTTATCATATTTCTATCAGAGCTAGAACTCACTACTTGGATCAATTGTGTCATGTAATTTTAACTGTATTTATTCAATGGTTTGGAATCAATCAATCCTTTCTATTTGTATATCTTGTATTTCCCCGAAAATAAGACCTTATTTTCAGGGAAACATGGTATATACAAATAAAAAGGACAGGCTCTTATTTTCTTTTGACCCCTGAAATAAGCACTTGGCCTTATTTCTGGGGATGTCTTATTATTTTTGAGGTGCAGGAGGCGGCAAGCGTGGTCACCTCATTGCTGCTGCTGTGTTGCAATATTTTTTGGGAAGGCTTATTTTAGCATATGCGTTCAAAAGCCCGATTGGACTTATTATCCGGGGAGGTCTTATTTTTGGGAAAACAGGGTATTTCTCCCTGAACTACGTTGCTCCATGAAGTGCTGACAAACTCTCCCATCTCTAATCATTCCAGTCAGCTGGTCAGGAAAAGAGAAGTAAAAATCTCTTTGTTCTAAGAGCTAATATAAATGAGATTAGTGATGCTGGGTCAGTGTCCTGGCCATAATTACCTTGCTGGAAATAGGGGAGCTGGTAATCCCAGTTATTGAGGCACTGGAAACAAAATCTGCTACTTTTTCCACCAACATTGATCACCTCTTAGGCCTCTAACCAAGCCAAAGAGTCAGGGGTAGGGATTATGGCAATGTCAGGCACTCCAGAAATTCCTTTCAGTGTTTTTTGATCATTCACAAAAAATCCTTCTCTGACTCAAACTGTGGCTTGTTTGTGTACCCTTAATGTTAATTTCTTATGTAAGAGTTGCTTTGATTGTACTAATTAAAACAACCCTTATTTATTAATTCTGCAAACAATTCTAATCATTGGTCAGAAGACAATGATTTAGTTGATCTATTTATTGCCAAGGATCAGTTCAGAGAATACTGAAACTCAAAAACAGTTTTTCTATGGCACTGTGGCATATAAAAGTAATATAAAAGATCAGAAATAAAACCTGAGATTGAAAGAAATCTATTCAATATTGTAGGATGAATTGAGACTCACCTTAAAGAAAACCACAGCGAGCTTCTGTGTTTCAATTAGATCAATTCTTTTACCTATCATGAAGCTATAATATAATTGCTGTCTGAATTCTGGATTCTCTAATCCTAGCCATTATAGCTGGACTTTAGTGTTTGTATTTTTCTAAATCTGGATTTGGTTATAGATGAAAATCTTGACTTTTCTGTGCTTCAAGTACACATACAACATGAACACAAGCTTCGAAGTATGAAGATTCGTAATACATTCAACATGGCCTGGTGTGAATCTGGGGGTATCATGCAATCATTGAGATGGGTAGCTATTAAGAGCCTGATCCAAGAATCTATGAATTTGTCTAATTTCTTTGGGTTATTTTTAAAGGAATTAAACAAAGTCTTAGAGGATTGGATCAGACTCTTAGTGGCTACCAATTTCAATGTTTACATGGTACTCCCAGATTCACAGCAGGCCATGTTGAATGCATTATGGAATGCCCATCAATTTCATTGTAATTTTTACAATGACAATAAAGATTATTATTATTATTATTATTATTATTATTATTATTATTATTATTATTATTATCATCATCATCATCATCATCATCATCATCATCATCATCATCATCATCATCATCACCATACCTGATGAAAACAAGTTCTATAACTTAAGTACACATTAAGTAGTGTTCTTTTTTATCAGTTTTGAAACGCCCCACTTTCAGCTTCATTGGATAACCTCAGGTATAAATGTCAAGGTTTTGCAAAAATTTGAAAGAGGTGCTTCACAAACCCTATTAGTGCTGGTGAATCACCTCTACCTGAAATCTTTGAGAAATTTATATGGGTGCTTCCCAAAACAGTTTCCAATTACTTTTATGTCTGGGAACACAACAGTTCCCCTGGGTCTATCAGCAAAGCAAATTCACAGTGCATGAACATACAAACACAAAGAGCCATTAAGTGTTTCACCCTTTCAAATGCTTTGCACAGCTCTATGATTATCTATTAGTTTCTAACCTGCAGACTTTCATTGGCCTCCATTATGTCTCCATACTTGCTTTTTTCTAAGCTAGAAAGCCAGTATATTTTGTTTTCATAAATGAGATATCTTCTTTGGCAGTGGATGTTGGTACTCAAATAAATCAATTAAAATTACTAGAAATCAGATTTAAACCAGGAAGACCCTTCTGTTGGCTCAAGCTATTTTAAAGTGTTGAACTGATTGCTTGAAAAGGTAAGTTCACTTACATTCTAACTTACCTTCTAGGTTTTGAAGCTAGAATGTTGATTGTGTGTATCAGTAATACTTAAGTAGCCATTATGATTCTTTCCAGCTCTATTTCTAATTTGTGATTTGAAGTTCTTGTTCATCAACTGGCAACATACCAGTATGTATCCATAAAATCACATTATTTTAGCTAATATTTATTGTGAAATGTGTGCAATGAATTGCTTTTATTGCCATGAATTGATGTCATCTTAACTTCTTGGACACTGCAGAGATATAAATATTTATTAATTAATTTGTATTTAGTGGCATTTAATGTTTTTCTTTTGCCTTTCAACAGTGTGAAAAAATGTTTCATTTGTTCCTGTGGCTGTTTCTCATTTTTTACAAAATGTTATTGTATGAATGAAGATAAATATACATGTGCCAGGATAATGTTGCAGGATCCAATCTGGGTCAGTCACTGGGATCAGAGGTCCTCTCTCCACATATTCTGATGTCCCCAAGGATGGGCTTTCAGCACAAGTCTGAAAACTTGGAAGACTACATCTTTGTTTAGTTTGGTGACCAACCCAGATTGGATCCTGTTACTGTATGTTTAGGACATTTTCCTCAGGAACCAATAGATGAGTTTCTCACTGCAGTTCTGCATCCTTTGTTATTCATTGGTTGCATGTTCTTTGTAATTAGGCTAATTGGGCATTATGTTTCCTATTCAAAGAGCCTAGACATCTCAGTAATCAGATTTTAACAATTGTTGAACATGATAGACAAATTAGGCCAATTGTGCCCACTTTCAGCATGTATGCGTCTATATCTTTCTGTGTGGATTAAGCTATACTAATTTGCTCATGTTCAGGATATTGACTCATAATAACAATATCTGGTTTTTCATAAGGAGGTCACAATCATATTTATTTATGGCACAGTTAGAATTTGCTAGTGACAATTCATCAACAGTAGTTGCTTGTGTACCGCATCCTTATTAATGCTTTTTTCAGTGTGGTGCTCTCCAGATATTTGAGACTGCAACTCCCAGAAATCATAGCCAACGTGACTCATGCAAATTGAGAATTCTGAAAGCTGCAGCCTCAATCCATTTGGAAAACATTAAGTTGGGGAGGCCCAGTTTATTGTAAAGCATATTGGTTTATGCTATATATTCGGCCAATCTCATTTGCTACATAATCACTTCTCCATGTAAGAGATTTTCTAAAAATACTGCAAATTAGTTAAAAAGAAAATCACTTTAAATCATATGTTATATGAACAAAAATATATAATAATATAAAATTGTTTATGAAAAATAGTGTATTGGGTTGCAATTGTTATTGGTTAATAGAGTATGCCTGTGATATTTTATTGTTCCTCAATTCCCTGGGCCTGCCTATATATGCTGTAGGAATTCTTACAGATCCCCTGGAATTACTACTTCTACAAGTTTCAGTAAAGCAAGCAGCAGGAAACCATACTCTTGACTCTAGTGTCTTTTGTTCGAGTAGTACAAAATACACAACAGAAGTTCCTTAAAAGCATTTCTCAAGCAAGACAGATTTTCTATAACAGTGTGCTCAAATCTCTTCACAGGAAGCAGTTTACTCAGTCTAAAAATTAATTTCAAGAAACATGACTGACCACTGAGTAATTTTTACAGTAGTTTTTGCACAGCCGTTTGTGGTAAATATTGTTGCTAGTTGAACAGAAGAGTGACTAGACTTCACAATGAATAGGCCTACAGGCAAGTTCTAAAATACCTCATTGCCCAACACTACGCTAGAATTCTTTTATTATGTACATAGCACATAAAATTCCTAGGCAGTCACCACACTAGAAACATAAAGAAGCCCAGTTCTATTTAAAATCTTAAGCATTCCTGAAAACCAGAAACCTCCTTCTGAAAATACAGCTGTTTATGTCAATAGAAAATTATGTATATGTATTACTAAGACAACTTATAGGCATAGAATATAGCACTCTTCTCTCTTCCATTTTAATAACGGCAAATAGAAAAAAATATTTCTTAAAGCTTCATTGGTAGCTTATTATTTACCAAAATGGAAGCCAAGAGATTGCTGCGTTTATCCATTTCTGGGCTCAGATGAGCAGCATTGACTCCATTACTATAATAATAGTATTTTGTCTTTGTATAAAGTATACAAGAACATGCAGTCTAAGAATATGCATATGTTTCAAGTTATACATTATACTACTTATAATGTTCTGAAGCTTCCCTTGTATCTCTGACACATCCATGAAAGGATGTGGTAAATCTTTTTCTTTATCATGTTGCTTCTTCCCAGAATAATGTCAAATGGTTAAACATTCTCTCCAAATTCATTATATTTTACCTCCTTTCTTCAACAGCATGGTGTGTATGTTGTGTGGTATTGCACTTTGAAATGAGTGTGTCATTCTTGTCTACTTAACATGAGAATCATCTACAACTAGAACACATGTTTAAAGAAATGCAGGGGCTGGATAACCTTATGATGAACAAGTACCTATATTATTTGGGATTTTAGGGGAAAATATTGACACTAGAAGGTAAAAATGACTTTGGTGTGTACAGTATATTTATGACAATGTATTAAAAATTAAGGCAATTTAGACCTGATAAAACTGAACAAAAAGGGCCGGCCTTCTTGAGAAGAATGTGTACTAGGGGTAGAGTACCACCTGTACGCTGACGATACTCAGCTGTACATATCTACCCCCAACCACCCCAACGATGCTGTCGAAGTGATGTCCCGGAGTGTGGAGGCCGTACGGCTCTGGATGGGAAATAACAAACTCCGGCTCAACCCGTCCAAGACCGAGTGGCTGTGGTTTCTGGTGCCCCGGCATAGCCAGCTAATTCCATCACTGGTTATCGGGGGCGAGTCAATGGCCCCTGTGGAAAGGGCTCGCAACTTGGGTGTCCTCCTGGATTCGCGGCTGTCCATGGGTGACCATGTGGCGGCCGTGACCAGGGGGGCCTTTTACCAGGTTCGTCTGGTACGCCAGTTGCGTCCCTTTCTGGACCGGGCGCCCTCCGCACAGTCACTCAAGCACTCGTGACATCTCGTCTTGACTATTGCAACACTCTCTACATGGGGCTTCCCTTGAGGTGCATCCGGAAGCTCCAGTTAGTCCAGAACGCGGCCGCACAGGGGATTTTGGGGCAATCTCAAAGTTCCCATGTAACACCTCTCCTGCGCGAGCTGCACTGGCTACCGGTGGCCTTCCGGGTGCGCTTTAAGGTGCTTGTTACCATCTTTAAATCGCTCCATGTCTCGGGGCCTAGTTACTTGCGGGACTGCCTCCTGCCACATACCTCCCACCGACCAATTCGCTCCCACAGAGAGGGCCTTCTCAGGGCGCTGACTGCCGGTCAACGCCGGCTGGCAATGCCCAGGAACAGGGCCTTCTCTGTGGCGGGGCCCGCCCTCTGGAATGACCTCCCCCCCGAACTCCGCACCATCACCGACCTTCCCCTCTTCCGCCGCTCACTTAAGACACTTCTTTTCCAGCAAGCTGGACTGGCGTAGAACTTGAATTTTAGAACAATAGAGCCTCAGTCAAGTTAGATAGGTTTTTTAATGGGATTTTAGCACAGGTTTTCTATTTAATTTCTTTTTAACTTTTGTATATTGTTATTTATTGTAAATTTTAATGTCCTGTGCACCGCCCAGAGTCCGTCTCGACGGAGATTGGTGCGGTTAACAAATCGAATAAATAAATAAATAGGGCCACTTTTAATGGTGCCAGGAACCCCCTCCTTTAAGGATTACTTACCTATCTCAGGACATGCCCACATGTCACCTCCTGACGGCCTTGACTAATCAGGAGAAGCATGAGTAAGAAAACAAGTGATTTTATCTGCCAGGTGCACTCAAAATTCATCAGTGCAGCCCTTCTGTTTTTTTTTTAAAAAAGGGAGGGGGAAAGAGCAATCAAACTTGACTAGATTGCCCCATCAATAATAATGGCTCTAAGTTTAAATAGTTATAATGCTAATTGGATAAATTACTCCTTAGTTCCTAGCCAAATCTAGCCAAGTCTGGATGCAATCGGATCCATTGTGATTCCAGAGGGCTATGATTGTTCCAGATATTCTGGAATACTCCATGACTGAGATGTCAATTGCTAGCTGTACCACCTAAGCAAAAATACTTTTTAACCTTGTCCTTTACATTACTTGAAATATATTCATTTCTTTGATTGAGAAAAGGATCAACCAGCATACATTTCACATTTATAGGATCTTAATTTGCATTTCCATGAGATCAGAATAGGCATTGTACAGTGAAAATTATTAGTAAGCAGCAACTGGATAGTGTTACTGTTTTCACATTCTGTTGTGGCCCCTAAAGAATCTAAATTGGAGGGATCTAATTTAAATTATTAGGAATCTTCTAAAATTCTTATATCAGAATTACTAAGCCCATTAATTGGGCAATACAAATTGCAGTTATCTTTGGGCACTACCTGGCTATTTGTTCTTTTACTCAATCTGTTTTTTTCACATAGTCAATAACACAAGTTAATATAAATTAAATGGCACAAAAACTATTGGATCATACTATTCATGGGAAAAGCTAAAAACAAATACAAACTTTGAGTTACCACCATTTTAAGATACCATTGGAAGTTATAAGGGCACTGAAAAAAGTTACTTATAACTGTAATCACCCTTATGACCATTACAGGATTCCATGATCAAAATTCAGGCATTTGGCAATTGGCATGTATTTTTGAGAGCATCTCAGGGTCATGAGATCACAATTTGCAACCTTCCTAGCTGGATTCTGACAAGCAAAGTCAATAGTCAAGGCTGGATTCACTTAATAGCAATAGCAAACGTCTATACCGCTTCACGGTGCTTTACCGCCCTCTCTAAGTGGTTTACAGAGTCAACATATGGCCCCCAACAATCTGGCTCCTCATTTTACCCACCTTGGAAGGATGGAAGGCTGACCTTGAGCCAGTGAGACTCAAACTGCTGGCAGCCAGCAGTCAGCAGAAGTAGCCTACAGTATTGCATTCTAACCACGGTGCCACCCTGGCTCAACCATTCAATAACTTTGTGATTTACTTAACAACTGAATTGATTCATTTAACAGCCATGGCAAAAATGGCTGTAAAACAGATTGCAACTCACTTAACAACTGTATTGCTTATCAAGGGATATTCTGGTCCCAATTGTGATAATAAATCAACGTCTTATCTGCATTGTCATTCTAGCATTAGAGAACCAAAGAGAGTCTCTCTTCTCTGTTTTATCACACTCTAGACTGTGTCATTTCCCTCCCAGATTATGGTTCTCCTTTCATTCTTTTTCCTTTTCTATAGGGCCTATTGGGTCATGAGTTGATAGGCAATTATTACTTTTAATATGCTTAGAGTAGATGTTTCATAAGCTCTCTAAATTGTTAATAATAATGAATGATAATTTATGGGAAAATTTCAGTTACTATGATTGTGACTAGATAATTTGGAATGTTAGAAAATGGACTTTCTTCTCCTGCAGATTCTGCCCTGATAACAATATTTTGACAGTCTAGTCATGGGAATAATAAGATCAGACATTCCATTAAGTTGGCTTCCTGTTGGTTCCCTGCTCTTTTCCCCAAAACCAGCTTCTCTAACCTTCAGAAGGGCATAGATGAACAAAAACATGTTTCTCCTCAGCCCTGCACACAGCAACTCTGCTTTCAAAATTCAGAATTCCCACTGGCATTCAGAAACATCAGTATCGGTGAAAGAAAGAAAAAAAATATGCGGTAGCAGATATGTATCCTCAAAGTATGTCTGAAAAAGAGAAATGAGGAAAACCTTAAAATTGATTAACTGAATTTGTCCTTTGTTATAAAAGAGTTAATATTGTAATTCAAGTTATCACAGTCTAATACGAAAAGCTTTATCTGTATTCAGTGTGCTTAACCATAGAACACAGGTAGAGATTATGGGCTGGGGGTTGGGAACTGCATTTGGATAACGAAGCTAAGGGACTGAAAATGTATCATGTAATAAGAATACCAGTTTTTTATCTTGTTCTGTGATAATTTGTTTTTTCATTTTTAAATAGAAGGTGGAATATGTTCAGTGCATTCGTACAACTTTGGAATCTGCTTGGATGGGAAATTCTTCCTGACCATTCTATGCTATCTGGAGGGAAGAAGCAAGATATAAATATAAGGACTAATTAATGTATTTATGGCAAAGGTACCCAACCCCCAGTCCGTGGACCAATACCGCACCTCGGTATACCAGCAGCCAGGCTGTGCAAACAACTAAAGCTCCATCCAATCAGTACATGAAATCACACCCCATCCGGTGCACGGAAAAATCTCCCTCCATGAAACCGGTCATTGGTGGCCAAAAGGTTGGGGACCGCTGATTTATGGCACCTGAAGACTGGGCTTTTTTTTCCTATTGTACTTTGGTGTAGTTACATACTGGGGCTGGATTTTGAGAGAGAAGTGTTGTTTCTCCATAAAAGCTGTTTTTTCACAGTCTAAGACCATAATAAAATTACCTACTGTTTTTCAGGAAGCTAACACTGAAATTCATGCTGGTGTTTCTGGAGCTGCAAGAGGCAGAAACATGGTGAGGGCTGCATGAGGTCTATAAGTCATGGATTGCTCACCCCTTTTCTAAGTCAAAATGTAAATGCATTGCTAGCTGAGAACCATAAAATTAAAGGCTAGCTATTTAATAGCATAATAAACCTTTTCCCCATCTAGTAGCAGGCATTCACAGTTACAGTTCATTACAGTATGCTTCTTAGCTCTAATTGTCCCTCTTCACACATTTAAAACTCAGTAACCATCATCTAACGTTTAATATCCACAAAGTTAAACTGGTAGAGTGACTCATCATTAAAAGACCAAAGTCATTATATCTGATGTTTCTAGGACCACTGCAAAATGTCTTGAATAGTAGATCAGCTGCTACAAAACAAAAAGTAGTTGCAGCTATTCGATTCTGAGTACCATAGTATTAATTACATGGGTTAGAAAACAAATAATAATTCAACAATGCCCTGGGTAGCACTGCATTTATATTTGAAGTTCACATCTTGTCTCTGTGGTTATGCTCGACGTCTGTGATGTTCATGAGATTTCATTGTTACCATCCACTCTTAAGATCTGATGGCTCAACTATGCCTAAAAGGTAGCTAAAGATGAATGATATTCTTTTCCCTTTCTGAAATATTTTAAACCAGATGATACAACTTACAGAACTTTAGATAATACTGAGCCACATAATATCTAAATCACCATTAGCCAAGGACTCTGCAGGGTGATTTTTTTTTAAAAGGCAGATTGATGGCTGTGATTGTGCAAAGCTCTGTCCTTTTTTAATATACATTGCATGTGCTATGCATTTAAGAAGGGATGGAGCTTCAATCCCACACTTGCAAGCACCATCTTGATTTTTATTTATTTATTTGCTGTTTCTCTCCCTGGGGAGTCCTCTTTGGTTGCCATGCTTTCTGTAGTGATTGGGCATTTTATTCAGCAATATTAGGAAAGAAAGAGGTGTCTTTTCCTGCATTTCACTAAAGTTAAAAGGGAAGAACTGCCTTAGTTATTTTAGCAAACTGCTCTGAAAGCCTTTATCAATAGAAGAACAATTAAAAAGTATTGAATGAATAAATATTAAATAAAATTGCCTCTTTAATCTTCTTTCTTAATGAGGAAAAAAGATAACATGTTTTCCTTAAAGTTGAAAAGGGTGAAGTAAAGAAAAAACAAGTAAGCAGGAAATTAGCAAGGTAAGAAAGGTTTAAGAACTTGTTTTTCCCTTTCCATTTTCCCTTTTAAAAAAAAATTAAAAACACGAACTAATGATAGGAGAATCACAGAACTTTCTTGCATGCATATCTTAAATCAAATAGTGAAAACATGATATAGATGAATGAAAGTAGAATAAAGGTAAAGGTAAATGTTTCCCTTACACATATGTGCTAGTCATTTCCGGCTCTAGAGGGCAGTTGGGGAATAGTTTAATTATAAAAATGAAATGCATTTAAGGGTTAATAAACAATTTAATTTATATAATTCTAGTGTTGGCTTCATGATATAAATGATGCAAAAACATATTAGTTAAATAATGCATTTGGGCATAGTGTTATGCCAAAGAAAGTTGTTCCATGTTTGTTTGAGAGTGGGTTTCCAAAATGTCTCCCAAATGTTATCCTGCTATCTCATTATCACCATTAAATTCTATTGTATGGGTAGAAAGATTAACACTATTAAATTGCCATTATACCACTATTTTGTCAATTCTGTGTATCAAAGCAGGCTCTGTGATTGGTAGACAACAATGATATTGCTTGGGAATGACTGTTGATTGTTGATATGTTATCTTTGGTTTTGGGAATGATGTTAGTTTTCTTATTGTTTGCTGGTATAACTTGTAGCTATGTAGACTAGTCAATACTGTTCTGATGTACCAGTCATCAACATAAAAACTTGTGTAAACATATCTCAGTTTAAAATGTTTTAGTCTAATAGTTTATTATTGCTTTTATCATATCATGCAGGATAAGTTAAGATTAATTACAGTTAAATAATTGTAAGGATAATTATAACTGCTTTGTTCTTCTGTAATATTTGATGTGGACATGGTAGAATGCTACCTGGAGAACCTAAACATCATTCAACATTTGTTTTAGAAAATGAAATCAGGTTTTTTTCAAAGTTATCTCAGAATTGTTGCTTTGATCATGTATTTTTCCACTTCAGACGCTGCTGCTTGTTTCAAAATCTTTTAAGTAAATATAAATTAATAGATGTTTAAAATTGTATGCATAATGAAGAGATTAGTAACCCTAGTCATAATATCTCCCCAGGTGCAGGCCAGATGTTACATTCTGATATACTTGGACAACCCCAGTTACATCCACTTTATTTGGGAACCCTGCAACATTTGGATTTTTACCAAATACAAAACGAACTAAATGCTTCATCTCTTCCATTAGTGGATTGAGGTTAGCAAAACCTATCCTATGTCAGACATATATTTATTTAATTCTGAGTTTCTCTTTTTCCTTTTATTCTTTCATTTCTGCATAACATGGAAAAAAACAGTTTGATGTTGTAGTTAAGACATCAGGCTGGAAACCAGGAAACTGTGAGTTCTAGTTCTACCTTAGGTATGAAAGCTACCTGGGTGACTCTGGCCAATCACTCCCTTTCACTTCTCAGCCCAACCCTCTTCACAGAATAGTTACTGGGGGAGAATAAGAAGAGGAAGGCGTATCAGGTATGTTCACCGCCTTGAGTTGAATAAATTAAAGAAAAATAAAAAGTAATATACAAAGCCAAGTATTACCTATGGCAGAGGTCCCCAGCCTGTGCGCCTTGACCCATTAGTGGGCCATGAGGGAATTGCAGCCAGGCTGCAGAAATGGCCGACGGGTACATACATGCACACGTACACCTTCATTTGCATGAGGACATGTGTGCAAGTGCTCCATTTGTACGAGAGGCAGGTGCACCTATATGTTGTTCACACAAATGAAGCTGTGTGCACATGCGTATACTTGTCAACTGCTCACACAGAACCCCCCTGTCACTGGTCAGAAAGATTGATCTATGGTACATATATCTAAATAACCATCAAAACAATCCCATATCTAGAAGTAAGTCTCATTTATTTCAATTTCATGGTAAGTGTATAGTTACAGTATATAAGACGGTTAACTTACAATATTCTAATGCCTGATAGAACGTATCATGGTACAGCCACAAGGAATGATTAGGAATCCTTCTTACAATATGTATTTAAACAAATGCTTGTATTGTTATAATCTCCCTTTGATAGCTATAATAATGTTCAATGACTACTCAGTGGCGTAGCGTGGGTTGTCAGCACCCGGGGCAAGGCAAGTAATTTGCGCCCCCTAACCCGTGGATTTTAGCACTCGAGTCTCTTCCACTAGATTAGTTAAAGAAACCCTTACCCCCTGAGCACATGTATTGTTTGTTATGAAAATACTGATGTAATTAAAGTAAAATGCATCTAAATACAAGTTTATTTTCAAACACTTTATTGAGTGCGAACATGCATTACACATTCTCCACATTTTCAGCAGGTCTATGAATACAAATCTACAAATGTAGTAACCTAGCATGGGCCATGCTATTATTTCACAACTCGCTGTAGAAACAGTGATAGTAAGAAAGATTCTTAATGTGACAACAAAGTTAGTTAAACTTTCTTGCAGCGTCCACTTATACACCCAGCGAAGCAAATCTAAAGCTGACCAGTTTGCAACCTGCTCATCAGGATTGACCTCCTTATACAAGATAATGTGGTGCCGAAGTCGAGTTATTTCGGTGAGCATAGATGCAGCATTCAATTCCGTGTACTGAGCACACGTGTGCTGAATTTGTTTCTTAATAAAATCATCTTTTTTAGTATCCAACGTTTGGATTTGCAAAAAAGCAAATCGCTGGTGCAGCGTATTCATCTGCGTAGTACGTTTTTTAATTTCTGCTTGAAGCTGATCAATTGCTTCCAGTTGTTCTCTGCTTGTTTCCTGTATTAAGGTCAAGCCAGCATCGCAACTGTTCTCACCATCCATCTGCTTCCGTCTTCCAATTCTTCTCTCTGTAGGTATGCAATAGGTTTTGCATACCTGCAGAGCTTTCTCAGTTGCCATTCGACTCTGCGGCACACTGGACAAGAGACCCCCACGACGCAGCCTCCCCACCAACCGCCACTCTTCTGCCCCACGCACAGCCAGCAGCAAATTGGGCTCGGACGAAGTTTCCACAGCGGGTGGAGAGGAAAAAAACCCCCAAAAAACCTGCGTTGGCGATGCCGGTCAAAAGAGGATGGAGGCTTTTTTTTTTTGTTAAAGCCCCGGGTGGGTTGTCGGCATGACACACCTCAGAGGCTTGCTCTTTTCTGGCTTCCCCCTTTCCCTGCAGAGAAGTGCAAAACTAGACCAAGCCTCGCCTAAGAGACGTTGCTGGGAACCCGCCAACCCCCAGACGCCCTCTTCTTCACCCGCCCTTTTCCCCGAGCTGCGAAGACTCCCCTCAGCCATTCAAGGCCTAATTTAACCTCGCTAGAGAGACCTAGGAAGACCGGGAAAGGGGAGGGGGGGCGTCTGAATCCCTGCTGCAGGCCTTGCTATTCTAAATTAACCCCTCTCCTCCTCCTCGGGCAGCCCTGAGGAGAGCGGCGGCAGAGTGGGGAAAGCGCGAGCGAGTGAGCGGGCGAGCAAACGGGCGAGCAAGCGAGAGGGGTTGTGGAAAGGAGGGGAGGAGGCGGGGGGGTTAGCTGCAGAGCGCCGGGGAGCTTGCTGCTTTCTCCTCGGCATGCTGGTGTTGCCGCCGTCTCTTCAGCCGCCCTCCTCGTCCTCCTCCTCCCTCAGCCGCCGCTGGAGAGCTTCCGCACAGGACTCTTCCAATCCCCACTCTTTTCATGCAGAAACAAACAAGACACACAAGACTAACAAAAATGGGGGGGGGGAAGGGATGGGGAAAGGGAGCAGCAGCCCAAGGGCTTCTTATGCCACTTCCAAGTCCGCTTGGGGGGAGCCGGCGGGAGGGGCGGGGGAAGGAGGGGAGGGGAGGGGGCGAAAAGTTTGCGCGGGTTCGCTGCTCCGGGCCGTCGGCTCGTCGGGTGTCCTTCTCCCGGGTCAACTCCTGGTGACGCCAACGGGGAGCAGAGGTTGCAAAGGGGGGGCTGGCGGTGCTGCTGGGATGCCGCTGCCCCCCGACCGGGCGCGGGGGATGCCAAGCGCCGTCGCCACGCCAAAAACTCGCGGAGGCAATGTTTTCATTTACAAGGTTGATTTCTGACCTTCCCGCGCCCCCCTCCAACGCGCGCGTACACACGCCCTTGGGGCTTTCCTTCTCCTCCTCCTCCCTTCTTTTTCCGTGGCTGTTTGGAAAAGTTACTTCGGAGACCAAACAAAGCTCGCCCGCCTCGCGCCGTGCGCCCCCCCAGATGGTGCGGCCGGCCCCCCCTGCACCCCCCACGCTACGCCTCTGTGACTACTTATATGGAATGGATTCTATGATACTAAGTTAATGCTAAAAAACAAACAAAAGTGCAAAATAAACAAAGTTACATTGTTCCAAGAAAGCCTGCCATTTGCAGATGTAAATATTGCCAATTACTTTCCCAATTTATCCCATGATAAAATTGATCAGATTCGGGACGGGTTAGCCTCCGACTGGACTGGTTCAGACGAGCTGAGGCAGGTCTTGAGAATGTCATCTGGGAGGAGTTCGATCCTGTGACTCCTGAGGACATGGACAGGATGCTGGGGCGGCTGAACACCACCACATGTTTATTGGACCCGTGTCCCTCCTGGTTGGTACTGGCCTCCCAGGAGGTTACACGAGGCTGGCTTCAGGGAATTACTAATGCTTCTTTGAGTGAGGGGTTCCTGCCGGCTGCCTTGAAAGAGGCGGTGGTGAGGCCCCTCCTCAAGAAGCCCTCTCTGTATCCGACTGTTTTGGCTAACTATCGTCCTGTCTCCAAACTTCGCTTTATCGTTAAGGTTGTTGAGAGTGAGGTGGCACGACAGCTCCCTCAGCACCTGGATGAAGCTGTCTACTTGGACTCGCACCAGTCCAGCTTTCGGCCTGGGTACAGCACGGAGACGGCATTGGTCGCGTTGGTCGATGATCTCTGGAGGGCTCGGGATAGAGGTTGTTCATCTATCCTGGTCCTACTAGATCTCTCAGCGGCTTTTGATACAATCGACCATGGTATCATGCTGCACCGGTTGAGGGGGTTGGGAGTGTGGGGCACCGTTCCTATCTCTCTGACCAGTCGCAGTTTGTGTTGGCAGAGGGGCAGAGGTCGACGTCAAGGGGCCTCACTTGTGGGGTCCCACAGGGATCGGTCCTCTCGCCCCTTCTATTCAACATTTATATGAAGCCGTTGGGCGAGATCATCCGTGGTTTTGGGATAGAGTTCCACCAGTACGCTGATGACACTCAGCTGTACATCTCTACCCCAGACCACCCCAACGATGCCGTAGAAGTGATGTCCCAGTGTCTGGAGGCCATGCGAGTCTGGATGAGGAGGAACAGGCTCCGACTCAACCCATCCAAGTCCAAGTGGCTGTGGCTTCCGGCGTCACGGTATAGTCAGTTGATGCCATCTCTGACTATTGGGGGCGAGACATTGGCTCCCGCAGAGAGGGCTCGCAACTTGGGTGTCCTCCTGGACTCTCGGCTGTCCCTAGAAGACCATGTGACAGCCGTGGCCAGGGGGGCTTTCTATCAGGTTCGCCTGATATGCCAGTTGCGTCCTTTTCTGGATTGTAACGCCTTACGCATGGTCACTCAAGCCCTCGTCACCTCCCGTCTAAACTATTGCAACACTCTCTACATGGGGCTTCCCTTGAGGTGCACCCAGAGGCTCCAGTTGGTTCAGAATGCAGCCGCACGGGGGATTCTGGGAGCCTCTAGATGCTCCCATGTGACATCTCTCCTGCGTAAGCTGCACTGGCTGCCTGTGGCTTTCCGGGTGTGCTTCAAGATACTCGTGACCATCTTTAAAGCGCTCCATGGCAAGGGACCTGGTTACCTGCAAGACCACCTCCTGCTGCCAAATACCTCCCACCGACCAGTTTGCTCCCACAGAGAGTGCCTCTTCAGGGTGCCGTTGGCCAAACAATGCCGGTTAGCAACCCCCAGGGGGAGAGCCTTCTCTGTGGCAGCTCCCGCCCTCTGGAATGACCTACCCCCTGGGCTAAGGACGATCTCAGACCTACATCTCTTCCGTCGGGCCCTGAAGATGCATTTAATCTGCGCTGCCGGCCTGTTGTAGTTTTAAAGGGATTTTAAATAGCTATTTTAGTATGGGATTTTAAAGATGTAGGCCATTTATTTAATACCTTTTAACACATTATTTTAGATTTTGTATCACTTCTTTTATTATGGCTGTACACCGCCCTGAGTCCCGAAAGGGAGAAGGGCGGTATAGAAATCAAATAAACTTCAAACTTCAACTTCAATTTTCCTAGAAAATTCAAACTCAGAAGAAAGAGAAATGAAGGACCTACCCTAAAATCATTGTAGGCATTATGTATTTTTCTGATTCTCATTATTAAGCTAAACAACTAACTGGCATAAACTGGTGTACAAATTTAAATCTTATAAAAGGCTTCACAAATTCTTTGGCTTTTTGTTTACATCATTGTTTAGATTAATTGAAAATAAATGGTATACTAAAGCATGGTTGCCTAATTTACAAGATTCCTTCCTTCCTTCCCTCCTTCTCTCCTTTCCTTCTTTCCTTCTTTCCTTCCTTTTTTCATCCTTGTAATGAGAAAATGAAACATGTCACTTAAAGAAATATAACCCTAATTTCATCTTCTTATCTGTATTCCTGAGGAAAGGGTTATAGAATGGAAATGGCTGAGAAACCAGTGGTCTCCAACTTTCAGCTAAGAGGGAGACAATTGGCAGCGAAGATAAAAAGAAAAAATAAGACTGAAGCTCTGTGTCTTTATATAAATATATTTTGTCCTCACATTCCACAGAGGAGAGATCTAATAAAACTTCTAGAGAAACATAGTTCCTATTGCAGATTGTAGAATACAGTATCTTATTTTTGTACTTTGTTTTGTCATATGCTGCATATTCTTTCATGGTACATATTTAAAGAAAAACAATATTCTATATATGTTTATTATATTTATCATATTTCTATAGGGGCATACCGGTAGTTGTAATCTGTTAGCATCTAACGTTCACCTTTAAGATTCTCATTTTGAAGCCAAAGTTTTTATTGGTCATGTAAGGGTCATCCTTCCTTTAGTATTGCATTTTTATACTTGTTTTCAAATATTTTTTTCCTTGTATGTCAGTCCTCTATGAATCAAAGATTGGGGTATCTCCTTTCTCCTGTTTTGAAAACTACTAGTAGTAGATTTTTCCAGATCAAATTGTCAGCTAACCAGTTTATTAAATTTTAAACTCTTCTAATTATTTTTGTAATGCATAGAGGTAATCCTCAACTTATGACCACAATTGAGCCCAAAATGTCTGTTGCTGATTTGTTAACTGAGTTTTGCTCCATTTTACAACCTTCCTTGCCACAGTTTTTCCTCCCTGGCCATCATATGTACTTATTTCTAGCTGACCTATCCACAGTACAGTAGTTATGATATTTTTGATTTAACATCTGACCTCTTAATATGGATTTCTCCTCAGTTTGGTAGTTGTTCAAGGGCAAAAAAAAATGTTCTTTCAAACTGGTCCCAAATATCTCTTCTTCATCCCACTTCTTACTTTCTTGTCTCTGCCAGTCAATCCAGAGGTTCTATTCTACCGGTTTAGATCAGTTCGCCTGAATTGGTAGCAGAAATCATAGGTGGCCCCACCCACATGCCCCGGCTCTATGGCATCCCATTTAGGCCTCTTTTTTTTGCCAGAAGCACATGCATGGAAGGCTGAGCACATGCTCAAGATGATGTGTGCATGCTCACATTTGCGAACCATTAAGGCAGATAAGTTAATACCATCCCTGAGTCAGTCCAATACCATTTACTAATTGCAACGCCTTTTAAGCATTATTTGCTGATTCTTTTCTTTCACTGTTGTATGAAATTCTGACTTTGTCTGCTTAATTTTATTCCTTTTCTTTATTTCCTTCCACACATTATTTTTTCCCTTTAAAGTTATGAGAAAAGATATTTTATATATTTGAATGCACATTCTTATTAAATAACATCAAAGAGAAAAGATTCTTATATATCTCATACAGCATCACAACAGTGTGCATTTTCTGTTTCAAATATTATATATACAATATGTCTGACCAATTTTCCAAACCGAAGTACACTGAGAAACTCAGAAAGTGTAATTGCAGTTGTAGAACCATGAACTAGTTCAAGCTCAATGAAGCAGAATGGTATGTTAACCTTAGCAAGTTTTCTTCTGAATCTTTTGTACTATTCTACATCTTTCCCCTTGAGGGAAAAAATATCACCGCTGAAGTCTCAAATAGCTAATGGAATCAATAGAAGAAAATATATGTAGCTTAGAGTTGAACTATAGAGTCTTTGGTGCACTCTGTGCTTGGTTGTTTGCCTGAAGACATATCATTACCTGACTAGGTAACATCAATAGTACACGTGAGTGTGTGGTTTACCCATTTATATACAGTAGCTTGCCCTGCCAGTGTTGGTGAGGTGTGTAGGCTGTTGGAGATGATATGTTTTGGTCTTATTGTTCCCTTTTTAGATATTTTTATTGTCCCTCCCACCATTGTAAAATGGTGTCTAAATGTGTTTTATCTTTACGTGTTGATTGATGGCTGATTTGTCTGAATGCCAGACATCCAGGAATTCCCTAGCATTTTTTGATTTAGCTTGGTCTCGGATGCTCTCAGTCTCCCACTTGAAACTATGGTTGAGACCTTCCATGTGTTGTGAGGTTAAGGAGTTTTCATAATCTCTTCTGACTGCTAGTTGGTATTCATGGATGTGCTCTGCTAGTTTTCTGCCTGTCAGGCCTATATAAAGCTGTTCACAGTCTTTACACTCTATGTTAAAGATGACACCTGCCGCAATTGCCTCTAGACTACTGGTTCTTATCCTCCTGTCTCAGCTGATCAGGATAAGAACCAGTAGTCTAGAGGCAATTGCGGCTGCCTCACATGTAATACTTCCCTGGTTCGAATCCCAGTAAAGGGTATGGCTAGCTGATGAGAGCTAAATAGCTCGAAATAGATCTATCCTAGTCTACCTGATTTATTTATTGATCAGCTCAAAAAACCTAACACACATATAAAAAAAGTACACAACAGAACTAATAAGTTTCTGCCTAGATGGTCTTTGATGAGCCGAAAGGCAGAAAAGGAAAGCAGTATGCTTCCTTCCTTAATTGGGGCTTAACAGGGTGTTGTGACACAAGGCTATAGGTATGTAGGTTTTGGTTTATACGGGTCTTTTCCCGTGTAAAATTAAAAGTGCTTTGAATATATATATTCGTAGATTTTCACGGGTGTAGGTATGCTGGTCTTATTGTATTCGGGTGTTTTCCCGTGTAAGCATGAGATTGTTTTTGCAATGTTTCGGCAAGATCTCACTTGCCATCTTCAGGCTTCGGTCTGTGGTTATGAAGAAACATACAGGAGAAACATGCAAATAAGACCAATCAGCATCAACCTACCAATCATGATACAGCTGCACAGCCAATCAACCCATTCACAACAGAGTCAGCACTCCACCCCCACCCAAGATTTAAGGAAGGGCAGCACCTTCGTAACCACAGACCGAAGCCTGAAGATGACAAGTGAGATCTTGCCGAAACGTTGCAAAAACAATCTCATGCTTACACGGGAAAACACCCAAATACAACAAGACGAGCGTATGTATGTATGTATGTATGTATGTATGTATGTATGTATATATGTTACGTTTTTGAGCTGATAAATAAAGTTTACTTGCAAGAAACCAAAGGCACCAGCCTGATGATGACAGGTGTAATCTCCTCGAAACGTTGCCAAAACACTTTTAATTTTACACGGGAAAAGACCCGAATAAACCAAAACCTACATACCTATACCCGTGAAAATCTACTTAAATACACACACACACACACACACACATATATATATGAACAGTGTTGAGCAGCAATTCTATTTCAGATGGTGTTTTTATATGTAGCTTCAAATCATCCATGTAAAGGAGGTAGAATAGCCTAGCAGATGTTTTTTTATGTTTGATAGCCATGGTCTGAGTTATTCAATATTGTTGACAGAGGAATCAATGCAATGACAAACAGTAGTGGTGATAGTGAGTCTCCTTGGAAGATTCCTCTCTTGATATTAACCTCTCCCAATATATCACCATTGACCAGCAACGGTATCTTCCATTGTGCCATTGATCTTTGTACAAAGCTTCTGATGTTTCTACTGGCTCCTGTTATTTCTAAGCACTTGATTATCCAATCATTTAGTAGTAAGGTGAATTCCTTCTTATAATCAATTCAAACTACAGTACATTTAAGTTGATCTTCCTTCTCTAGAAGTTTTCAAAAATTATCTTGTCAATTAGGAGTTAATCTTTTGCTCTTATGCTTTTTGGATGGTTTCCTTTTTTCTCACGTAGAAAAAGCTTGATTTCAACTAGATGCTATAAGACTACATTAGCTACCTCGCTAGTTAGTAATTTGAAAGGTGTTGGTAAGAAAGTAATTGGCCTGTAGTTTCCTGGAGCTGCCCCTATTGCTGGTTCATTCATTATTAGGTAGGTTTTGTCAGATGTTAGCCACTCTTCTATTTCAGGGGTCCCCAACCTTTTTTGCACCAGGGACCGGTTTCATTTTAAAGAAAATTCTGCGCACCGGCTGGCCTAGAGGAGGGGGGGAGGGGGAGGGGGAACAGGCGGCGCATGCGCACGCGGGGGGGGGGGAGTCGGCTCACTTGGCCCTCTAGGGCAGTGATGAGCAAACTTATTAGTCAATAGAGCCAAATATCAACAGTACCACTACTGAAATTTCTTTTGAGAGCCAAAAGTTGTGGCCTGTTTTGTGGGAGTGGCTCAGTTGTCGCGGACCGGGGGTTGGGGACCCCTGTTCTATTTGACTTCCTTGCAGTATGTTGTTAAACTGCTTGGCAATGAGAGGGTGTATATCAGTCAGATACTTCCACCAAAATCCATGCAGTTCATATTCACCTGGTGCTGGTCAATTCTTGACCTTCCTTGCCGTTTGCCACCATTTCTGCTGTTATTACCAGTTCTTTCATTTCAGGTTTTTTTTAAATTCTTATCCTTTTAAACAAGCTGAGTCCTTGCGGTATTTCTTTGGTTTATCCTAGAACTGCACTGTTTCTTCCTTGTTAGGTGTTGACTGATTCATTGCATACTTTTTGTTATTGTTTGTGTCCCACCTTTATTATTTTGAGTTCTGGAGGTGCAGTGGTTAGAATGCAGTATTGCAGTCTAGCTCTTCCTACAATCTGCAGTTCGATCCTGAGGGGACTTGAGGTTGACTCAGCCTTCTATCCTTCCAGGGTTGGTAAAATGAGGACCCAAATTGTTGGAGGAAATATGTGACATTGTAAATCACTCAGAGAGTGCATATTCATACCTTCCTCCTCTTATTTTCTCCACAACCACCCTGTCAGGTGAGTTGTGTTGACAGAGTGGGCCAAAGTCACCTAATTGGGTTTCATAATTAAGATGGGACTTGAACTCATGCTCTCCCACTTTGGAGCCTGGTGCCTAGACAAAATTGGCTGTCCATATTTATGGTAGGTTGGTTTTGGAAATGGGTTGATCACTTCAACTGATCCAGAATATGGTTGCATGATTCCTGCCCCAAATCTGATTTGTAGTAGCTCTCACATTGGACAAGATTCATTACAAAATGTTGGTTGCCATCTTTAAACCTAAGTGCATCAAAGCTCGGGTACGTAATAGACTGCCTGTTACCAGAAGAGCCATCATGTGATCAGCTGACACCTTTGTTCTTAATAATGCTAAGCAGTTTAGTCCAATGACAGTTGAAAATCTGCCAGTTTAAGACTTCCAAAGAAATTTCATTGCAAATAAAATTTGTGAATATGACCATCATCATGATTAAGAACTATCTAAGAGGACATTTTGGTCCTTTGATTTGTTTTAAGGAACCAGTTTCCTGGACTATTGTCTCTGCTCTGCCTTTGATTTCTCACTTGCAATTCAATCTCAACTGGCAAACTACTCCACAGAGATAGGATACAAATGCAACAAAAACGTAATTGCTATTGTTAGGGTTGATGTATGTCTTTACTTAAGGTTGTAACTTTGTAGGGGTTGTCTTTATGTTTTCTGGTTTCAATTTTTAGGAGGAGCTTCCTATAGAGCAGAATTACTGCTATAACTAATTATATGCAACATACACAGATGTAGAATTGCTTTTGCTGCAGTGCTTGAAACTTAGGCTGGTTAGAACATTAGGTTCACATAACACACTTAGCAAACAAATCACATTATGGTTTATGGTACAGAGTGTGTGAATCCAGCCTTGCCCTGAGAGAGAATGGAAATGTAATTTCCAACTTGTGATTTTTTTTACACTCATTTCCCCAATTTTTATTCTGGAAAAAATGTTTTACATATGTTTTTCTTCCTAACTTTTCTTCCACAAATGCAGACCACCCACCCATCTTTTTTTTTAAATAAACTGAAAGTTGATTGATTGGTTGTGACAGAAATTGAACAACCAGCTTCTTGCCCAACATTGTTGGCTGAGAGAGAGAGAGGCACAGAGCTGGCTTTCATGCAGTAAGGCAAAACTAAAACTCCGTCTCCTGCTTTGTACTTTGCATCCTTAACTAGTTTTCTCCTTTTTCATATTATTTTTAAGAGATGGTATAGATCCACACAAACCTTAGTTTTGGTATGTTCGCCATATAGCCATACTTATTGTTTACATAGCAAACATTGTTCTAGTGAATTTCCTGTTTAATTATTTTCACAACTTTATTTAGCATCCTGTTCCCAAAATCAGAAATCAGCTTTAGTTTTTCAAGATTTACTCTTTTCACTAGTATCTCCATGGCCTAGTTGCATTTTAAATGTATAAACTAGGGTGCATAGTTGGAGTCTTTTGAATTAAAGCAGAAATAATCGTAAGGAACTATGAAACATGCCTTTACTTCATTAAAGTTTATCAAAAACCTAGCTAACAGATCCTCATCTGAAAATGATCTGAAATGCTTTACTATTCTGCCCTACTTCCCTGAGGGCTTCACCATGAATCTGTGAACCAGTTTGGTCTTGCAAACATTGAGGCTGGCCAAAGGGGAATTTAATAAATCAGATTACTTTATTTATTTATTTATTCAGGTTTTTATAGTGGCCCAACTCAACCAAGTGACTGGTTTAGTGGAACTAGCATGATGCAAATTCAGACGGTGACCTGGTGTACAAAAAATGGAAAACCATTTCCTTTGAATTGAGCTTGGTGATATGGCCTGGCCTGATTGGACTTTTAAGCAGGCAAAAACTGAATTCCCAAATATTATGGATGTTTGTAATGCAATTGGCAGTGGCCATAGAGCCTTAAGATGCACTTATGATGACATAATACTCCACTGCTGCACAATTCAAATCAAGTGCATCAAGAAAGATTCTGGTGGTTCCAGACTGATAGCTCCTAGAACTTCCAATCAGTGTGCTGGTAGTCTGTCTTTTCCTTCTTAGTTGATTTCTGCAGTAAGAAAGAGAAAAGAATCAGCAGGAAAACATGGAAGAATGATACCGGGACAGTGAAGCCATTGGGCCTCCATGAAAATATATGAAGGACACAGGACAATTTGTTAATCTCATAATAAGGCAGTCATCCTGAAATACCTCCATGGTTCTGGATCCCCAAATTATAAGGGGGAGGGGGAACCACAATCTGCAAAATCCTTATTGGCGTCTTCAGACACTTAATTGCTATAATCTGGTTTTTAAAAAATATCTCTGTACAGTAAATACATTTGGGAACCAACTCTACAAATTTCTGCCAGCCTCAGAATGTTATGCCGACGGTTGCTCAGGGCTGGAGACTGAGGGGCACAGAGAGCCTTGCAAATATTTGTAGGACGTGCCATTGTCTGTGTGGAAGTTGGCTTGAAAAACACCTCTCGGTGTAGGGACTGGGTCAGAAAGGCACCACCGGGACGGGGCAGGAGGCTGGTGCCGCCTGACTGACTGACGGTTGGGGACTCGTCAGGCCCTGGGAACGCTGGACTCGCGGCGGGCGGCCGGGCGTGTCCCCGGCGTGATGGGAGAGACTCCAAGGGCTGTGAATAATCGGGCTCTGACTTGTGTGTGTGTGGGGGGGGGTGTAATCAGCAGCGGCTGGTAACCATTCTGCTCGGAAAAGACGGAGGGAGCGAGGTCTGTCGAAAGGAGTCTCTTGCTGGCTAAGCGAGTTGCGGGGTTGCAGGGCGAAGTGGGTGACGAAGGCGCGCGAATCGGACGAAAAAATCCTCAGCCGTCCTGGGTGGTGCGAGCGACAGAGTCCAGTCCGCAGTTTCCGTCTCTCCTCAGTAGTCTTCGTCTCTGGCAGCGGCGGAGGGCGGAGAGACCAGCGCACGGAACAGCCAGTTGTTTAAAATCCTTCTAGAACCGTTTCTAATTCCCCCTTGCGCCGGGGAAGGGAGAGCGGGAGGGGGAGGAGGAGCCGGAGGCTGGTGGGGGGAGGCAGCCAGCGGAGAGGAGGAGAGAGAGCAGCCTGTCCTGGTCTCTGCGTGTCAATCACAGGGCGGAGGTGTGTCCGAGCTCGCAGCGGGCCAATGGCGTGTGTGTGTGGCAGCGTCTCCATGGTGACTGGGCTGTTCCTGGGGAGGCTGTGATGGGTTGACAGGTGCGTGACAGTCGGAGCTCTCTGCAGGCATGTACGGCAAAGGCAAGAGCAACAGCAGCGTCCCGTCCGACAGCCAGGCCAGAGAGAAGTGAGTACAGCCCGCTGGACCGCACAGCCTGACTGGGCGGGGAGGTGGGCGCGCATACGCCCCGCACAAAGTAACTTTACCGCTCATGAGAGAGGGGGCCTCGCTCGAGATCGGGGAGCTTCACCCCGACGCGGGAAAGAAGAAGAGATCGAAGAGGCGGAGGGGGGAAAGCTACAAGTCGGGGTGTAGAGTGGAGGGTATGCGCGACGCTTCCGAGCCCGGAGAGAGGAGTGCGGCGGACCCGGTTCGGGAGGCGGGGGAGCGGGTCTCGGGCGCTCTTTCCCGCGTGGGCTGGGAGCAGGACAAGACGGGACGTGTCTACTGCGCTTTTCTTGTGCTGCAGATGGCGAGGAGAGACTAGCTAGCTGGGTCTGAAAGTGGTTCCGACAGACGGTGTGGTGCCTGGCTCCGCGGGAGGGAAGAGTCGGATTAGCGCGGAGGCTCAGGGTCCTCTCCCCGTGTTTTGGTTTTGTTTCTCCCTGCTTTCACCTCCATGGTTTATGGTGTCGCTTTGGAGGAGGGGGGAGGGGAGAAAATGGTGTTGGAGTAACTTTGGTAACAAAAGAGTCCTTGCCGTGGGCTCGTGTGAAGCTTCCGCTGGAGGGAAAGAAACAAAACCCTCAACTCCACGACACTCAACTCTCTTCTTCTCCCGCTCTCCCCACCCCCACACAAGAGCCAGGGTCTTTCCCACCCCCTTTTCCACCTTTTTGCACAGATCTGCAGCTCTTGCTTTGGGTCTGATAGGGATAGGTGCTGCGTGCATTTCAAAAATACGACGAAGTAGTTTTTAGTTTCTATCTTTCAAGGGCCTCCTGGTACGCAGGAAGAAGGGCTGTTGGTGGAGTCGCGATTGTTGAGGGGAAAATATGAAATCGAACTGTAAAGTGAAAGAGAAGATTTTGTTAATAAGCAGTTGGGTCTGGGCTTGGCGAGGATTTGGAGATAATCCTAGGGTGGTAGACATGATAATAGCAGTGGTGAATTGGAAGCCCTTTAGAATATTGATAAAGATACATTCTCCATTTGCAGAGAAGTACTTAATTTCAATGCAATAATTGTTTCCTCAGTTACAAAAAAAACCATCAAAACTTTTTAAACTAAGCATGAAGTCATTTGGAAAACATGAAAAAAATATTTAGATAATATTTGCTAACAATAATTTGCTATTTGCTGTAATGTTTGACTTACCATAATAAAGGATACAGCCAAATGATTAGATTAGAAACTGTGATAACATTATTAGTAAGGAGATGCAAAATACCATTTTTGTATATTAAGTTTGCTTGTGAATTAAAGTTCTGTTAAAGTTTCAGTTTTCACAGTGTTGTCAGTTGTAGTTACAACTTTCATTTTCCTCACTGAAAATAGTAGAACACACAAGAGAGTTGCTTATGAAGGGTTTTTTTCTTTCTCTTTTTGGTTAGGATGTGCCCAGCAGAATCAGAAATTTACTGCATATTTTCTTCCTAACAGACTTTAGTAGAGTAGTGTATTAGATATAGGATGAAGTGTTTGAGTTACGGATATCTCTTCAAAAACGGTTTGATATATGTGGCATTTTAAAATGTCATTGTATGTAACTTTGGAACTTTTACACAACATGAAAATGAATGTGCAAAGCAAGATTGAGAAGTTTCTCTTGGGGCACTTTACATTGAATTTTCTCCTCTCTAACATTCTGAAAATGATAGTTACTTCCTGATTCCAAAGACAAAGAAATATGCTAAGTGATTTGTCCAATATTTTATCTTGGCACAGAAAGCATACAAAGATAGGAACTGAAAACTAAATTTGAAACAGAAATTAATGAATGTTTAAAATTTAAAACAGTGAATCACATGAAGCTAAATAACTATACAATACTGTATATGTAACAAAAAAACTTGTATCTCTTGGGATAAAACTAACCATACTCCTGATTGTTATGTGTTCTTTGACAATTTGCATTAACTCTAATGAATGAAAGCCTGATTGAAAACAAATATAAAATTACCATTTTGGGTAAATCTTTGTATTGAATTTTTATTGTATTGGCATTCTTTAAAAAATCTACATTGTCTGAAATACTGTAGGACTTGGTCAGTATATAAGGTAAGCTGAACTACTATCAAGTAAGGCATACCCTTTGGTGTGAAGTTAGGGGAACTGCTAGATGGTGCTGTTTGATCTAAATACATTCATCGCCCCATTATTTACAGTTTGCTATCGTGGTCTTGTAGGGCTTTTTCTCCTGAACTTATACAATATTTTAAAATGGTATATCAAAAACTGTGATGTAAGCAACTTAGAATTGGAAGGGATGCTTGAGCCTGTCAAATTGAATAATATTGACAATAAAATACATTGTTGTTAAATCATTTATATAAAGCTGTTCTTTTATTGTCATATTTTTTCAATATGTCTGTAACATAAAGTCCCTCCCCCCCTTTAGGACTACAGTTGTTTCTTCAGAATTTGTGGTGTTCAGAGGAAGGAAAATAATACAATTCTAATCTTTTTATAAATACATGACCTGAGCCCCTACAGATATAATTAAGGATTTGAGAAATGGTACATTCTGGTTAACATTTTTTTAATGTTAACCAGAATGTACCTACATGTTTCTGGATTTTTTTAAAATGTAAGTAGGCTCAGGCTCTTATGGTGGCAACTGGTCTGTTTAAGGATTAACATCCATTTGTCTACAGAGGTTATATTTATTTAAGCGAATCCATTATTAAAAAGGGTGATTATACAATTTTAAGCATGTTTATGCAGAAATAAATCTCA
The DNA here is from genome assembly GCA_039707465.1 of Rhabdophis nuchalis. Lineage (NCBI taxonomy): Eukaryota > Metazoa > Chordata > Lepidosauria > Squamata > Natricidae > Rhabdophis > Rhabdophis nuchalis. The sequence goes on from CM077644.1 coordinate 208,689,452, forward strand.
GTTTTAATAGATCTTGTGCATACATAATTATTTTTTGGATTCTAGCATGGCTATTTGGATGCTAAAGAATTTATGTTAAAAAGTAATAAATATTTCCTTTTACTAGTGGGAATACATTGTGGCTAGTCCAGCTTTGGTAAACAAATATATACTGTAACAATTATATAGACAAGAACAATTCTACAATGTGAAACTGACCTAAAACTAAATGTTCATGTTGTAAACTTGTTGATAATGAAGACTTAACTGCTTGTGGTTAAGATTGTATGCTTAAATTGAATTAAAGATGCAGTCAATTTAACTTCATATGTCTACTTATTCACTCTCAGACATGTCTTGTGTTTGTGAATCTGTGACACTTATTCCAGGAAGTATTCAAGCCCACATTAATTGGATTTTTACCTTGAAAAATGTGTTATATATATTTGGCCACTGTTGCAAATTTTCTTGAAATACAGAATAAGAAGCTCTTGTCTACAAATTATTGTAGCACTTGTAGCATTCCATATGTGTTTTCTGATTTCTTGCTAAAATTCATACTCATATTATTCTGGCAATGTAATTGATTCAATTGAAGAATTTAGTGTGTTGGAGAACACCAAGGCAGGGGTCATCTAGCCTCAAGAGAATTAAATTTAACCAAAAATGATCCAGAGAGTTAAAGTAACCCCTCTCCTCCTGGGATCACCTGTAGAAGTAAAAGTAAGATAAAATTTTCATGAATGTCTAGACTTCATTACAATAGTTGCAATGAACTTGTCCATTATTTCAGAGAGCAGTCAGCAGAAATTTGATCTGCTGTATCCAAAGTTGACTAAATGGGGGTCTATTAAATTGAGGGTTTGCTGTAATTTGTGTCTTTCATAGAAACCGTAAGATTGCTGCCAAATTTCTATAAAAATGTTTTAAAAGATATGTTTCATTTTAATAAATACTTAGATTAAATTTTATGTAGGAGGCCTGTGGAAAAGGCTGACTGATAATCAAATAAATGAAAATCTGGCCACAGGGAGCAGTTTAAGAAATGCAGAAGCCTTGTGTCTGCATGCTCTATGCTCATGCGCCTGTTTTTGTCTTTTTATTTCACCACAGTCGGATTAAGTAAATACATCTTCAATTAATCATTGGTCTTTATTCAAAGCTAGACATTTTCATTACTAGGGCTAAAACAAGCAAATTCTGGTTTGTAATTAATGTAAAATATTTTCTTGTTTGATTGTCATAACTATAATTCTCTGTTTTACAGAAACAGTAGTTATGTCAATGTTTATGAAGTAATTGTGGTCTTTCTAAGGGACCGAGAAAGGACTCATTGATGTATATTACCCATCTTTCATTCAGGAGCTAAACATGACATACATACATTGTGTTCTTCTTTTTGTGCCATATTCGTCAATGGACATTGCTGTCCATGTTGGAAATCCTATTTTTATTAACAGCCACACAAAAAAGTGCTGTTGAGTTTTGTCCAAATTAGTCACTTAGATTTTGAAGCCATGATATTCTTCTTCTGCCTAGACCTCGTTTGCCTTCAATCTTTCCTTAGAGGATTAAGTGAAGTATGTCGTATTTTTTGGGGTGTCACATGACCTAAATATTGTAACTTTCCCTTTTTTAATGGTTTTGATTATTTCCCTTGTGTTTCCCAGACAGCTTATCACTTCATTTCTGATTTTGTCAACCCAACCTATATGTAACAGATACACTGTGTGCACAGTTTTATTAGGCAAGTTTTATTTTGGAGGATTAATTTTATTGAATAACTAAGGTGCTCTTGGTCAATCCAAAATGTTAATAAACATTAAACCTGAATATATAAGAAAGTAGAAATGAGGTTTTGGGTTTCTTAGGAGAATATCTATGTGTATACAATTATTGAGAAACTGTGTGCAGAATTATTGTGCAATTAAATGAAAAATGAAAATTTGCCCATCTCAATTGTTAATTTGCATCTGTTACATGAGAATAATAAACAACCAACTCAAAATGTACAAATAAACATTTCTGACATTAAAAAAAATCAGTGACCAATATAGCCATTCTTCTTTTCAGTAACAGCCATAAGCCTTCCATTCATGAAGTCTGTCAATTTCTTGATCTATTGATGATCAACATTGTGTGCAATAGCAAGCACAGCCAGACACTGTTCAGAGAGGTGTGCTGCTTTCCTTCACCGTAAATCTTCAATTTAAGAAGGGCCCACATGTTCTCAATAGGCTTTAGGTCAGATGAGGAAGGGAGCTATGTTATTATTCTTTCATCTTTAAGTCCTTTAGTGGGTAACCATACAGTGGAGCCTTGTCCTGCATAAAAGTCATGGTCTTCTTGAAAGATGCAAAAAAAATTCTATACCATAGCTTGAAGAAAGTATCTTCTAAAAACTGGCAGTAAGTTTGAGAGATAATTTTGAGTCCATCTTCAACCCAAAAAGGACCAACTAGCTCATTTGTAATAATATTAGCCCATACCAGTAGCCCACCTCCACCTTGCTGGCATCTGAGTTGAAGTTGAGTCTCTGCATGTTACTGATCCAGCCACAAGCCCATCTATCTGGTCCATCAAGAGTCACTCTCGTCAGTCCATAAGACCTTTGAAAAATCTGTCTTCAGATATTTCTTGGCTCAGTCTTTCCATTTCAACTTATGTGTCATGTTCAGTGGTGGTCGGGTTTCATCCTTCCTTACCTTGTCCATGTCTCTGAGTCCTAAACACCTTGTACTTCTGGGCACTCCAGGTAGGTTGCAGTTCTGAAATATGACAGCACTGGAGGATAATGAGTTTCTGGTAGCTTCATATTTGATTTTTCTCTGAAGGTCTTTGGAGTTAATGTATGTCTTTTTTTCACAACACATCGATCCTGTTGTCTAACAAAATATTTGATGGTTCTGTGATCATCCCAATATCTTAGCAATTTCAACAGTGCTGCACCTGTCTGAAAGACTTTTTACAATATTTTACTTTTCATAGTCAGTTAAATCCACGGGTGGGATTCTACCGGTTCGGACTGGTTTGGGCGAACCATCAGCTGGGAGTGAACCAGTTCACTCTGATGATGAAGTGGGCCCACCCCTGCACTTTACTCACCTTTATCGTCTCAGCTGAGTAGCATAGCAGAGCAGATTGCTGCACCTCAGCTATTTTCCTCCATAGCAGCAATGCAGAAGGTCCTTTTTCTCAACACTCTGCATGTACATCAGGCGCATATGCAAGGAAAGCGAGCGATCATCAAATCAGTTGTTAAACAGGTAGGATAGTGCCACTTGTAAGATCTCTTTTTTGGCTCATTTTGCTTGAGGAAAAGAAGCAATGATGATGTGGTCAAAATACACAGTTACCTAATAATTGTTTCAGTTTCAGTTTTATTATATTTATATACCGCCCTATCTCCCTGGGGGGGACTCAGGGCGGTGCACAGGAAATAATAAAAACATAGCAATAAATACAATAAATATTAGAAATGAGTTAAAAATAAATTAAATTTGGAGTCCGTGCGAAAACAATTTCATTACAAACCCAATTTAAAATCACATTTAAAACTATACCAGGCCGGTTGCATGAAATAGATGTGTTTTTAGTGCCCGACGGAAGAGGCGCAGATCCGTGATAGTACGAAGGGCGGGGGGCAGGTCATTCCAGAGGGTGGGGGCTGCCACAGAGAAGGCTCTCCCCCTGGGGGTCACCAGCCGGCATTGTCCGGCAGACGGTACCCTGAGGAGGCCCTCCCTGTAGGAGCAGACAGGTCGAAGGGAGATATGTGGTAGGAGGCGGTCCCGCAGATATCCAGGTCCCATGCCATGGAGCGCTTTAAAGGTGGTTACTAATACCTTGAAGCGCACCCTGAAGGCCACAGGTAGCCAGTGCAGCTCGCGCAGGAGAGGTGTTATATGGGAGTATTTCGAGACTCCCAGGATCCCACGCGCGGCTGCATTCTGGACTAGCTGGAGCCTCCGAGTGCACCTCAAGGGAAGCCCCATGTAGAGAGCATAGTGTAATGTTCACTGCTTTTAGTTTTTCCCATAACAAGAACCTTATGAGCAGAGAGACACTGAGCGATCCAGAGACATCTAGTGGTCTTCTTTGGTTGAAAATGGCCCAAGTGTTCCTATCTTAAACCACTACATTACGTGGGCTTTCTGAAAATAGACATAAAAGTTTCGTGATTAGTTAGGTGTGCATAAAGAATCCCACAAAGAATGGCTTAACATTCAAGTGTCAGTTTTAACATTTTGGGATTTTGGAAACTTTATTTAGTTTAATTATGGCTCTAGCAGCTTAAATGTTACAATTGTAAACAAAATATGTCAACTCTGAAAATGCAAAAATAAGTAGATATATATTTAAAATATAAAATTAAGTCAGAGAAAAGTGCAAATTCCATTTTTCTTTAAATTGTTATGTTTGTGCCATGAAATAAAGACAATGTCTTGTGGAAATACACCATTACAGGATTTAATTTTCATTTCCAAAATTCCATTGACTTGGAAATGCTTTTTCTTCCAATACAGAGGAAAATGCTTTTCTAGCTGCTTAAAATAAGAAAGAAAAATTATTACGAAACTTAATTATTTGTATCACTAAACATTCATTTTGGCATGGAGCAGCCTCTGTTCAAAAATTTTAAAATGGGCAGTATATGATCTTGACTGGGCAGGGAAATTAAGCAGGATCAGGTCTAGTTAATATTTGGCTAGGAGACCATTAACAAATGCCGGCTGAAAGCCACACTTACTAGTAAAAAAATTCCAGAAACAGGAACAGCAAACAGCTTCTGAATTGCTGCCAAGAAAAGTGCACTGACATGTCAGGAAGTCTCTAAAACTTGAAAGCAACATTGCTTGCTGTTGATAAGGATGAAGAACTATTATTTGTATTTAGCTTTGGTGACTTTTCTTTCTCTTCTAATGATTGTAGTGTTAAGGATTTGATGTATTCTAAATGCTTTCTTTTGAAAACACAGCAAAGCTTGATGGTTGTATGAGAAAGAACAAGGTTCAGAATGAAATAGGAAAGTAAGCTCACGTCCTTAGGTTATTTAAATTGTAACATGAATGCAGGTTACTTAGGAATACCAAATCAAATGTTCAGTATTCTTAATGAGATGAGGAATAAGCATTTATAATGAAAGCCGGTTAAGACCACTTTGTCCTCTGTATATTTCTGAAAATATATTTTATTGTTAATTCTACACAATGTTGTTATATCTCTATTAGATACAAATACATTTAAATAACAAGTTTGAGGAGGTTACTAGTGGGAATGTGATGTGTTCATATGAAAAACTCCAAAATTCATTCTCTGAAATGTTTTCTTCTGTAACTTTCTGATCTGTCTGTTCTGAAGGTGGTTCGTTTTTTTTAATAGTACTTCTAGAACAGGAGGTGATTCATTGTATTGCAAATAGGGCCAGATGCCAAGAAAGGTCCAATTTAGCCTGGGCACATCTTAAATTTTGCAAAACATGTCCTGTTCCAAAACTGTTGTGAAAAAGGACAAGCTCTTTCCATAATGACAAGATTAATGTATTTGGGGGAGATAATCAGAATATGTTTTTCTCAGAAATGTTTTGTAACGAACCTCAAACTTTTGAACATAAGATGCTTAAAATATGTAATTGAGTCATGTAAGTCCTGTGTGTAATGGCTCCTTTTTGGACAGATTTTTTTTCTGAAAAACTCACTAGGATTTGAAGGTTTTGTTCTGTAAACAATATACCAGTAGTTTATAAATAAACAAGAAAACAGATATAATTGATGTGTAAAGTTAAAAAAATAATTTTTCCATCATAGAATAATAGAGTTGGAAGATGTCTCTTCCCCTGCAGAAAGAAGAACATCTAGTCCACTCCTGCTCAATGCAGGATCTGCTAAAGCAGGGATGTCAAATACAAGGCCCAGAGGCTTATTCTGGCCTATGGGGTGCTTAGATCTGGTTCTGGAAACAGAGAAGGACCCTGCGGCCCATGATGCCTCTGCCAGAAAAATGGAGCTTGGGAGGGCTGCGTGATGGGGCCCTGAATCGAGTTTGACACCCCTGTCCTAGAGCATCTCAGGAAGTGATGATCCTGTAGCTACTGTTTGAAGATCTCCAGGAGTAGAGAACTCGTTCCTCCATGGCTGAATGCATATTCCATTGTCTAAAGCTCCTGCAGTCATGAAGTTTTTTATGACACTATCCTGAACCTATTTACTTGAAATTTTCACTAACTGGTTCTGTCAATTATATAATTATAAAGATTACAAAACTTTGTGTATTTGTACAAGCATTTAATTTTAGAAGTTCTATTTGAAGATTATTCAGAAATTTAAGTTTCAACCCTACTTCCAAGTACTTATTCATTTTTAAGTTAAGTACAATTATAACATAACATGTGTCTTGAATAGTTAAAGCCTTGGTTTCATTCTTATGGAGTATTTGTCCTGTTTTTGTAGTTTAACACAAAAGGAATTAGGGAAGACGTATACTAGTTCACTAACAAACAAGGTAGTAGTAAGTATCATTATAAGTCAGGAGTTGGCAACCTTTCCTTAACACAGATCAGCTGGACAGTTGGGAAGTGCAGGGTGCATTCTGATAACCTGGGTAGTTTCTGTTTTTTCCTCAGAATTTCTTTTTTGGCCCATTAAGGATAGAAATAGGAGCAGGACTTTTCTGGGAAGCAAATTGCTTGGCAGTTTCTAGGAACTAAACTTTTCATAATAGAAAGAAAGTTTGGCATGGTCCAGCAGGAAACAGAATTTCAGACGTTCTCCAAACTATTCCATGTGAACTTTGCAGATGCTTATACTGTAAAACCACAAAATAAATTGAATTTTTTTCCATATGGGAAATTTATGTATAAAATCTTGGAATACTGTATTGTATTAACTCCTTTACATTTATTGTTTAACTTCACTCAGACCAGTACTTGGAGTAGAAGACTTGCAATGCAGTAGGACACTGCTCTGATTACATTCCATTATTGCAGACTTAAACACCTTTAATACTAAGAAAATTGGCGGTTGCCTCTTCTAGGATTTTAGCCCTATATCTCAGGTTCAAAACTTGTAATCTCCTGTGCACTTCCTTCAGTGGCCAAGGAAGGGTTAATTTACGTCTCACTGCCCGTGGACTGGATTGAAAGCTTCTTAGTCCCGCCTTACTTCCCATAATCCTCAGTTTCAATTCAGTCCAGCCCAGTTCGGACGCAAAATTTCCCTCTCCATTGGGAAATATTACATTTAATATTCTTACTGCTTCTTAGTCCCTTATTTTATTTTGTTTTATTTCTGTAAATTTAATTTGTTCCTCTTTCTTAATTTGGTTTTCTTTCCTTGAGAGTCCTTACTTCTTCCTTGGCCCTTTAAAACTTTTTCTTTGCAATTTTCCTCCCTTGGGCCCGGCTCTCTAACTAGAATATTGCGCTTCGCTCGAGAAGGCTAGAAGAACTTACCAGCTGCTCGCCTTGCCAGGAGGGGCCAGTTTCGCTCCCCCGAGAGCGGCACGCCTCTCCGCCTCCCGGGCTCTTCACCCCGTCGTGGGATCGCCGCGAGCCCCCTCTTCACCGGCGGGTTGTTTCCGACGAGTCGGCGGCCCATCCGGCACTGGGAGGCCACCAGACCGAAGACCGTCGTCCCGACGAAGACGAGGCCACCGCGCGCCGCTCATGTAGCATTTTGGGAGCGGCCATTTTGGACCTGCGCAGAAGACCAGTTTTGGCGCCAAAAGCTCCCGCCTTAGCCAACGGCTGCCTCATTGCCGCTCCAGCCTCGCAATAATATATTTAATAATAATATAATAATAATAATATATTTAATTTCTAATAATATATTTAATAATATATTTAATTTCTCGCAAGTGGACGGTTGCCTCCTTCGACCAGCGCAGGACCTCGGGCAAGTGCGAAAGGGCGTTTTCGGAGGACTCGCCTCTGCCGGCCCCCACGAGCCCCATCCCTCTCTCTCCTTCTTCCCTCGGCTTCCTCATTCCTGCCTGCCTTTCCACCCTGCTTCCCTCTGGGCCCCGCAACTCTCTCTCGCCAGTCAGGCCTTTGTTGCAGCGTTTCCTCATGGCCACCGCTAATCCTAATGGTGAGGAGGATGCGATTATTGAGATCCAGGCCCACGACCCTCCCCCTAGGGAGGATAGGACCTCTACCAGGAGGGCTGGAAGAGCAGCGAGGGAGGCCATCAGAGGTATTAGTAGAGGCCCTTATGCTAGGAGGGCTCCTTCAGCGCAGGACAGGGCTGAGGCCAGAAGCCAAAGGGCCCTGGAACGGAGTTTCGATAGGGCCCAAAAGCAAGTGGTCACAGTGGCCCAGGTCCATCGGGCTGCTGACCCTGAGATCGTGCAGGACCCCCATCACCCATCCAACGATGGCCAAGGTTATGGGGACATTTCCTCAGACCACTCCCATGATGGTTCCAGGTCTCCATCCCCATCTATTGGGGGGGGCACTGACTTCTTTGAATGCGAGGACACGGGATGAGGCCTCATCCGCCCAGGTTCCCCTTGAAAACCCTCGTCCTTCTTCCTCCAGGGATCCCACCCCCAGGGCTCGCCCCGTCGAGGACCGTGGCCCTGCCCTATCGGCTGAGATGCGGGAGGTGATTGCCTCTGCCATATCGGAGGGCATAGCTCAGGGCATGAAGGAGAAGGCCTCTGTTACCACCCAGCCCTCCAGTCGCAGGGCCAGGTCTCCCAGGGCTTCCTCGCCCCAGCCTTCCGTCGTGACCGCTGAGTCAGTGTCGGAACTTGGGGACTTGGCTGAGCCAGAGCTGTCTGATGACGAAGGCAGGGAAGTGGACAAGCCAGCCTTTTCAGGGCTTTTTCCTCCCTCAATATAAGACCAAGGTCATCACCCACATGGACTCTAAGCCGCCTGCTGCCCAGGCTTCGCCCGCCCCTCAGGAGTCTACTGATCCTGATGATCCCAGTGGGGGTCTGTTTGACGATGAAATCCAGACTCAGGATCTGATTCCTGCCCCATAACTTTTCAAATCTGTGGTGCAGCGCCAGTGGACCCAGCCTGCTTCTTGGACTACCCCTAGTGCGTTTTTACTCCATGGATTCCAGCATGGAGGACATCCTCAAATTACCTGAGGTCGACCCACTGGTTGCGGCCATGACCTCTAATTCCATTTTACCTCCAGATCTACTAGAAGGTCTTAAGGCTGAGGATAAGCGGGCCGAGCGCTCTTGCCACAAGACCCACCAGGCCACTGCCTGGACCATCAAGGCATCGGCTTCGGCCTCCTTTTTCAGTAGGGCGACCATTGCCTGGCTCTGTCAATTGCTCAAACGGCTCCCCCAAGGCGACTTTCACCTGCGCCAAGACGTCAATAAGATCATGGCAGGGGTGCAGTTCACCGCTGACGCCTCTCTCAATGCCGTGAAGTTTGCTTCGTGCGCCATGGCTTCCAATGTCACCTCACGCCGCCTCGTTTGGCTGCGCCACTGGAACGCCGACATGCACTCTAAGTGGAAGCTTGCTTCCGCCCCCTTTAAGGGGGACAAGCTTTTCGGCGACGCCCTTGATTCAGTTCTCATAGAGAACAAAGACAAAAGGAAGGTCATGCCCTCGGTGTCCTGTAAACAGGACCGCAGGACCTCCTCCTTCCGCAAGCAATCCTTTCGGGCTTCCACCTCCCAGGCAGCTCCTTCCACTTTCTCCTCTTCCTTTTCCCGCAACTTCTCCCAGGGCTCTGATCGCCCCCAGGATAGGCAACCATTTCGGGCAGTCTTACGGCCAGCGCCCCTTTCGTGGTGGTGGACAGGCAAATCGGCCTTTCCGCCACAACAAGTGACCACCAACTAGTAGCACCCATAGGAGGCCGACTTCAACTGTTTGCGGATCGCTGGGAGGCGACCACGTCAGATGCGTGGGTATTGCAAACGGTTCAGAGTTTGTTTCTCCCCCCCCCCATCGGTGCATCCGATGCCCCACCCCCAGGTGTGCCACCAAGAGAGGGCTCAGGGAGACAAAGATCCGGCATTTGTTAGAGATCAGGGCAGTGGAACCAGTTCCTCCAGGTCAGGTGAGGAGAGGTTATTACTCCATCCTCTTCCTCGTACCCAAAAGCTCAGGCGGGTGGCGAGCCATCTTGGACCTAAAGGACCTCAACTTCCACATCGCCTACAAGAGGTTCAAGATGCAGTCTCCACTCGATCCTGGGCTGCCTTCGCCCGGGGGACCTGCTGACCTCCATCGACCTGAAGGAAGCCTATCTCCACGTTCCCATCCGCCCAGTCCACCGGAGGTTCCTCCGCTTCTACTATGCCGGCCACCACTATCAATACAGGGCTCTTCCGTTCCAACTGTCGTCAGCCCCGAGAGTGTTCACCAAGCTCCTGGCCACGGTGGCAGCGGACCTCAGGAAGCGCCCCATTCGCCTACAATGTTATTTAGACAACATTTTGATCCAGTCATCATCACAGGCTCAGGCGCTCAGGGACTTGCAGACCACTATGGACTCCCTCCAATACCACAGTTTCACCATCAACCGGGAGAAAAGTCACCTGACACCGTCAACAGAGGTGCTTCACCTGGGAATGTTGATCAACACCTGCTCCTGCATAGTCCGCCTCTCTCCAGACCGTGTTGGCAGCTTGCAAGAGACAGCTCGCAGGGTCCTAACATCCAACTCCGTCCCGATCATCTTTCTTTCCCAATTGCTGGGGAAGATGATTTCCTGTCTATCAATAGTCCCTTGGGCTCGCCTTCACGCGAGGGAGCTTCAATGGTTCCTTCTTCCCTCGCAGAGGGCCAATGCCAGCAATTCCAACTTGCTTCCCCCGAAGGTACGCCGCTCCCTACACTGGTGGCTCTCACCGGCCCTGCTGAAGGGCTCCCTATTTCAAGAGCCCGAACGTCTGATCCTCACATCGGATGCCAGTCTGTTCGGGTGGGGGGCGCATCTCGATCACAAGGTGGTCCAGGGCAGATGGACGCCCCGTGAACTCGCCAACATCAATTGGCTCGAGTTGCGGGCGGTGCGCCTCACACTGCGCCGGCTCCAGTCGGAGGTCGAGGGTCGCCACCTAGTGCACACGAACAATATAGCGACAAAGGTGCATATCAACCACCAGGGGGGCACCAGGTCCAGCGCCCTGATGATGGAGGCGGAAGCGCTGGGCAGATGGGCCGAACGTCACCTAGGTTCCATCAGAGCGGAGCACATTTCGGGTGTGGACAATGTTCGGGCGGATTGGCTAAGTCGAACCACCCTAGATCCATCTGAATGGCAACTCCACCCGGATGTATTCCATCTTCTTTGTCTTTGGTTCGGCACTCCGCTGGTGGACCGCTTTGCCTCGCCGACCAACACCCAGTTGCCCCGCTTCTTCGCCAGATACCACTATCCTCAGGCAGAAGGGATGGATGCTCTCCACAGTGGCCTCCCGGGCTCCTCTGCGTTTCCCCTGATTCCGCTCCTGCCTCGTGTCATCAGGAAGATCCTTCAGGAACAGGCGGAGGTCCTCCTGCTGGCCCCCTACTGGCCTCGCAGGTCTTGGTTTGCCGGCCTTCGCAACCTGTCGATCAGCCCACCATTGCAGATTCCGCAGAACCTGATCATACTCCGCCAAGGAGCTGTTCTTCACCCCGAACCCCATTGGCTCAATTTGACTGCCTGGCAGTTGAACGGGAACTCTTAGCTCGCGCTCACCTTTCGGAGCGGGTTATCCACACCATCCAGGTGGCCAGGCGCCCATCTACCACCAGAATTTATGGGGCTACCTGGTCAGCATTCTCGGCATGGTGCGAGCTTCGCCTCCTGTCCCCTCTCTCGGCTTCTCTTCCTCACATCTTGGACTTCCTCCAAACCGGTCTTGACAAGGGTCTCGCGCCCAACACTTTGAAGTGTCAGGTGGCAGCTCTTGCAACGGTCATCTCGACGGATTCGGGACTGCCTCTTTCTTGTCACCCCAACGTTCATGCCTTCCTTAGAGGTGCTTCCAACCTCCGACCCCCTACGGTCCATAGATTTCCGTCATGGGATCTCTACACTGTCCTCCGTGCCTTGTCTGATCCACCCTTTGAACCACTTGCCGCCTCATCCCTACGTCACCTCTCCCTCAAAACTGCCTTCCTCGTCGCTATCACTTCGGCAAGGAGGGTGTCGGAGTTGGCCGCTCTTTCTGCTCAGGCGGAACTGTGCGTGGTTCACAGCGACAGGGTCGTCCTTCGCCTTGACCCCAGCTTTATCCCCAAGATCAACTCACACTTTCACAGGGCTCAGGAGATCATCCTTCCCAATTTTTGTCCCCGTCCAACACACTCTAGGGAACGACGCTGGCAGACGTTGGATGTGAGAAGAGCCTTGAAGTACTACATCAAGCGCACCTCCTCCTTTCGTAGGTCGGAGAACCTGTTTATTTCCTTTTTGCCTGCCACCATGGGCCTCAAGGTGTCTTCTTCCACCATCGCTCGCTGGATCAAGGCTTGCATCTCCCTCGCCTATGAACATCAGGGCAAGCCGAAACCGGTGGGCTTGACGGCCCACTCTACCAGGAGCGCAGCAACCACCGCAGCCTGGGCCTCCCAGGCTCCACTCAAAGAGATTTGCAGGGCCGCCACGTGGGCGACGCCCTCCTTGTTTGCCAGACATTACAAGCTTGACAAGTACGCTTCAGCTGACGCCGCCTTTGGCCGCCGCATTCTGCACAGCGTTGTATCCACCGATTCCTGACGCGGACTGACCTGCCGTGACACCCGCCCAGTGAGATTATTGCTTGGGCATGTCCCTTCCTTGGCCACTGAAGGAAGTGCACAGGAGATTGACCATTGTCCTACCTGAAGGGTCCATCTCTGTGCACTTCCGCAGTGGCCAAGTCCCTCCCCTTTTTCTCTCTCTTTGTGTTGTGCGTATCTGTTTGATTGCAGGTTGTCTTGTGGAGGTGTCGAGGTCACAGTCCGTTACGATGTTGCTTTCCTTCATTGAAATTGAGGATTATGGGAAGTAAGGCAGGACTAAGAAGCTTTCAATCCAGTCCATGGGCAGTGAGACGTAAATTAACCCTTCCTTGGCCACTGCGGAAGTGCACAGAGATGGACCCTTCAGGTAGGACAATGGTCATTCCTTCCCCCTTATGTCTTAATAGATTGAGAGTTGCTTGTTTCATATGATGGAAACTAGTTGACATCTGTGCATAGTTGTAACTACTTTGCTGTGAGGCCCTTCTGATTAAGTCAGCTGCAGGCCTCACATATTATTAAACTGTACACACAATTTGGAATTAAAAGGCTGTTGGGATTATAATTTTAAGTATGTTAATAAGAAATACTTTTCTTTGAAATTGTATTATTTAATTATGTTATTGTTATTTAATTAGAATCAAATATGAGTTCCTAGAAAGGCTGGCACAGGCTAATGCGTGAATTGGGGAGAGGAACGGTAGGGGTGAAAAAATACTGGGGGATGGATGGCACAGCAGGTCCTGAGCACAGGAAGGCTAGGGGAATTTAACAGAGCAGTTTACCCATTGATTTTGCTTGTAGGAAACAGGAGGGAAGTTACAAATGACAATAATGTGACTGAGATGCTGCAAATATTGTACATATGAGCTGTTTGCCAAATGCCCAAATTATAATCATGTGACCATGAGGGGGAGATGCAATGACCAAAACTTTAAGCAACAGCTGTAACTACTAGTCATTCAGCACCATCACAATTTCAATTACTGAAAAAGTGGTCACTAGGCGAGAACTACTTGTATAACTTATAGGTAGTCCGAGACTTATTATCAATTTCCGAGCAACTGTTCAAAGTTATAAAAAAATATAGTAAAACCAGGTGCAGTTATGTGGTGTCCCGATTAATGACCTGCACAACTTAACAAGTGTAATTCTGAGCTCAATCTTGGTGCTAAGTTGAGAATTATCTGTAATGTTAATGGAATTCCAGCCTTATAATTAGTGATGTAGCTTCTGTGTTCCTGTAATTAACTATAAATACTAGAATCATTAAAAAATGGAATATATTAATTTTCCAGAGTCAGATATATGCATGTCTTAGAAATACTGTATTTTAAAAGTATATTTAAACTAAATAATACCAGTCATATTTTATAACAATGAAAACATTTTGACCAGTTCAAGAAAATCCATACCACTATGAATTGCAAGTTCTCTATTCTCCGGTTGTCCCAAAGTTGTTTTTTTAAAACTGGACTTGTTTTTCTTTGAAGACATTTTGTTTCTTATCCAAGGAGCTTCTTAAGCTCTGACTGGATGGTGGAGAATGGAAGGATTTATATTCCTTGCAGATAACTGGTCATTTGCATTCTTTTAGACAGTCATTGAAGTCATTTGGAGGTTTGTCTTGTGTCCTCAGGGTCACCTAAGTCAGTGGTCGGCAAACGGTGGCTCGCGAGCCGCATGTGGCTCTTTGGCCCCTTGCATGTGGCTCTTCAGTCCCTCTCTGATTCCCTCCCTTCCTCCCTCTGTCTCTGGAGCTGTGTGGCTGGGAGGGAGCTGGACACGCGGCCCCAGAACCTGCGCCGTGGTGCCTGCCGGAGGGAGCCGCGATGGAGCCGCGACCGGCTTCTCTGCCCGACGCCCCTGCCGGGCGACAGCCTCAGCGGTGCTTAAGATGACGGTAGCCTTGGGTGCTCGTCCTGCCTGCTCCCTCACCCGCTGCGGGAGGAGGGGTCCGTAACCTCCGGCATGCCGGCCCTTCTGCTGCTTCCCGGGGGGGGGGGAGAGGGGAGAGAGGGAGTGACTGACAGACACAGAGAGAGACAGAGGGGAAGGGAGGGAGGGAAAGACAGAGACAGACAGAGACAGAGAGAAAGAGAGGGAGGGAGAGAGACACAGATAGAGAATGACACAGGGAGGGATTGAATCGGAGACAGACAGGGGGAAAGAGGGAGAGACAGACATACAGAGAGAGGGAGGGAGGGAGAGAATCAGAGAGAGTGAGGGAGGGAGAGAATCAGAGAGAGTGACACACACAGAGACAGGGAGAGACAGAGGGAGGGAGAGACAGATAGAGACTGATTAAGTGAGTGAGAGACAGACAGACAGACACATACACAGAGTGACAGAGATGGGCGGACGAAGGAGAGAGAGACAGAGATAGAGAAAGAGAGAGAGAAAGAAAGAAACAGAAAGAGAAAGAGAGAAAGAAAGAGAGACAGAAAGAAAGAGAAAAAGAGAGAGAGAAAGGAAGAGAGAGAGAGAAAGAAAGAAAGAATGAGAGAAAGAGAGAGAGAGAGAGAGAGAGAAAGAGAGAGAGAAATGGAGATAGAGAGAGAGAGAGAGGAAGAAAGAGAGAGAAAGAAAGAGAAAAAGAGACAGAGAGAAAGAAAGAGAGAGAGAAATGGAGAGAGAGAGAGAAAGAAAGAAAGAACTTATGACCACAATTGAGCCTAAAAGTTTGGTTGCTAACCAAGACCATCGTTAAGTGAGTTTCACCACATTTTCCAAGTTGGCCACACCCACCCAGTCACATGACCACTGAGCCACTCCCACAAAACAGGCCACACCTTCCGGCTCTCAAAAGAAATTTCAATCGTGGTATTGTTGATATTTGGCTCTGTTGACTAATGAGTTTGCCCACCACTGACCTAAGTGGTGTAAATGGGTGTGGAGCATTCTTGGAACTGCTGTAAGGACTGTGTTGTGGCGCTGTGCTTTCTGCAGCATGTTTTCTGCCCTGTGTCCCTTCATTGTTGAACACAGGTGCGGACCGTTGGGGATAAATCTGTGTGGTCTACATCTCAAACTGAAGTGCAAATGGTTCCTGTAGCCTGCAATTTTTCTGGAAATCCGTTCATACTTGTGCACCGTTCAAAGGGTGTTCATAGTTAAATGTCAGTGGACATTCTTAGTCATCCAGATCACAGTTGTCCCAAAGGTGCTTTTTCCAAGTGCAACATGCAGTTCCAAGACAGCTCCACACCCATATGCACTACTAAGGTGATCTAAGGACACAGTGGCCTTAACAACTCTAAAAAGAATGCAAATGACCAGTTGTCTACAAGGAATGTAAATCCTTCCATTGCCCAACATCCAGTCAGAGCTGAAGAAGCTTCTTGGATAAGAAGTGAAACTTCTTTAATGAAAAACAACCAAGTCCAGTTGCTTTTTGAAAATGCATCTTTGGCACAACCATGACCTGGATGACTGAGAATCTCCATTGACATATTCTTTGCTTGCTATTCTCAATCATTATACTTTACTCAGCATGTCATAATTTCCTCTTTAAGATTACTTTCATGGTGTCAAAGAGAACAGCATTAAATGAAATTTTCTGAGTTGGTTTCAACTTAAGTCACAAACTAACCACAACTCAGGTTCACAGGGGAACGTGTGTAGATAATTACTAAAGCCTTCTTTAAATTTTAGTAAAATAATCTTAGTAGTAGTCATTTTTTATAAAACCGTTTTGAGTAAAATGATTTGCATTTACAAGAATATGGAATACTGAAATGTAGTTATATGGAATGGAACAAAAAATAAATAAAAGTAAATTGATCTTAAATACACCCTACATATGTTGTATGTCAGTTTTTGAAAAGTGTTTAAAACCCATTGATAACAATTATATTCTGTATCTTCAGAGTTCAACTTTCATTTCCATACAGTATCACCCAGAATACTATGTGCACAATTTTGGTCTTTGTATTATGTTACACATCATAACATTTGAATATCTTTTCCAAGATTTTTCTTTATGTCTGCTCTACTAAATGCTGTTCTGTAGCATATTTCTTGACTACATGTTCCTTTACAGTTGATAGCTGATCTTAAAAGGAAGAAGCTATCTATCACTTTGATATCTTCATTGTCAAGTCTGTAACTGGTTGTTTTACCTATTGTCATTAGTTTGGTCATGCCTATATTTAATTTTAATCTCATTTTCTCATGGTATTCTTTGCTTTAGGGCTAATGTTTTACATTTTCAACTATCAGGATGGTATCTTCAGCATAGTAAAGGTTATTGAAATTTCTTTCTCCAGTTTTGTGGCAATTGTTAAACGAACTCCTGATTCATTAAGGAAATACCACAATTGTTAAGTAAACCCATGTTTTGCTGTTAGCTGGTTTTTGGCCAAACCATTATAAAATGCAACTTTAAATGGCCATAAATGTTGCCAAGTACCTGAAATACAGCCATGGCAGGGGTCTGATAATCAGAACTTTGAATCCAGGTCATAAATATCCCCCAGGTGGTACTTATGTTCACCTATTGGAACCAGTCAATAAGTAAACAGTCATAAGTCTAGGACTACCTGTAATAAAATTAAATCACACAGTGATGCAAAAAATTCTGAAACCTTTTTTTAATTAGGTTACTGTGAATAATTGGTACAATTTGCTTTCCATTTTAAATATTTTCAAGGCAAGTTGATATTTTTATAATTCCTTTAACTTGGATTTCTCTCCCTTTCTACTAGAAAATGTGTATGCACATTAAAACATAATTTATAAACAACACACATATGTTTTGCTGTTCCTATAGAATGCATTTTGCTTAGATGATTTTTTTAAAATTTAGATGAGATATGTCCAAGACTGGTACTCCATATTAATGCACTAGGACAGGGGTCTGCAAAGTTGGCTCTTTTAAGACTGGTGGACTTCAACTCCCAGAATTCCACAGCCAGCATGGCTGGCTGGGGAATTCTGGGTATTGAAGACCACCAGTCTTAAAAGAGCCAACTTTGCAGACCCCTGCACTAGGATATTTGTAAACATTACTATATTTTGGAAGAAAAATATTTTAAAAATCATATCACTGTTTCTGAGCTTCAGTGGAATTGTCTTGGATTGTTTGTGAAGATTATAATGAAAAATTGCATTTTTATTTAAAGCTAAATAATTTATATACAAGGGAATGATTAAGGGAGATGTAATTAAGCATTGAACCATAATTTAATGCAAAAAGGGGGAAGCTACTTCTCAAGTACTGAAGTAGATATAACACAAGGTTCTTTAATACCATGCTACAATTATATACAGTCAATGTTAAATAAAATTATTATTATATAAAATGATTGCTAAGTTATGGTAGTTAACATAGTCAGTTCAGAGTGGTATTCAGCAGGTTCTGACCAGTTCTGAAGAACTGGTATTGGAAATTTTGAGTTGTTCAGAGAACCAGTAAATACCACCTTTGACTGGCCCCACCTCATCTATTCTCTGCCTCCCAAGTCCCAGCTGATCAGGAGGAAATGGGGATTTTGCAGTAACCTTCCCCTCGAGTGAGGTGGGAATGGGGATTTTACAGTATCCATCCCCTGCCATGGCTGCCATGCCATGCCCACCAAGTCCTGCCACGCCCACCAAGCTATGCCCACAGAACAGGTAATAAAAATGTTTGAATCCCGCCACTGACTCAGTTATAAGCTATTTCTCCATCAGTTTGTCCCAAACTGAAATTTAAGTCATGAACCCTAAATATCAGCAGTATCAAAATCAGCCTCCAGAAATATTAGGCCTGAATAACCAATGGTTGAGTGGGGGAAGCAGACTATATTGGAGCAACAGCAAGCTTCTAAGCCTGGAGGGAAAATTGTAAAAGTTAGCAGATACAGAGTAGGTTGGAAAAAGAGAGAATGTCTATTGAAAGTTATGGATGGGTGATTATGGACAGTGGTGAAGATTAGAGGAAAAGCCCAAGAGCTGGTGGTGACTAGAAGGATAAGGGTCAAGGCAGGCATGTTTCCTTAGACTAGAAGTGGCAACTTAATATTGTCAAATTTTCCTACACAATCTGGGAGGCACATGAAATCCTATGCCACAGGTACACTAAAAGAAGAGGATTTCTCATTAGATTCCCTTTTCTGATCCTATCCTGATAATGCTAGTGCTAACCTTAAAATTGCATTCTGTGACTCTTCTTTTATTGAATGTTATTAGCAATACAGGAAGAATTGGATAGAGAATTTAATGAGCTTTAACAATCCAGCTATTATAATTTAGAGATCCAGAGCCAATAAATCATTTGTCTCGTTCTCTATCATTTCTGAAGATTTTTTTTCTAAAGAAAACATATTTGTATAGGTGTGTGTATGTATGCACAGAAGTAGCAAATAAATAAGTTGAAACTTTCTGTTAGAAGTGTTGGGAGCTGCCAAAAACGCTTTAGAAATTCCAAATTCCTAGGTATCATTTAATGTGGGAAAAACAAACTTAGAACATAAACAGGAAGAGTAGTGAAATACTGTTTCTCATAATGTTCTCACAATGTTTCTCTATAACCAGCAGTGGAATATCTTATCTAGCAGTTATCATTCAAAAATATTTATATTGTTTTCTGGTTTTATTTGATTCTTGGATGCCCTTTTTAAACAATTATTTTAAAACAAAATAAAAATAAAATAAAACTAATTTTTTTTTCTTATGGATTGGAATATTTGCAATTTTTGAACAGAAGGAAAATAACTTACATTTGCATCCTTATATACCTGAATTGTACAAACTACACAGTATCTTCCAAAGCAAAGCACAAATGTTTGTGTATCTAAGATCATAGTTTTTAAAAAAATATTACATGAGACCTATTTTGGAAACAGTTGCCTTGGATGCTATATAATTGGTGTGAAACTTTATTGACAAAGTTGAAAAATGATGGCATTTCTAATCCAACCTGTGTTGATTTTTATTAGTTGTGGAAGAGATAATAGGGAAGTAAGAGAGGAATTGAGAAAAATGGCTTCATAACTGTCATATATTGAGAAAATACAAAGCCCTCTTACATTATGCTAATTGGAAGAGTTATTCTGGCATACTACATTTGGACTCAGTTTAAGATGCAAAGAAGAAAGGGTCATAGGTGAACTTCTCTCCCATAGCTAATTGCATCCCATTAGGGAGTTCTGCCTCATGGCTGAAAAAACTAGTTCTTGATATACTTAGTTTATTATAGTATATTATGAAGCTGGTTTTCCGTGTTGTTAGAATATTAACCATAACATGGAAGAGTCAAAATCCATACTGTTAATTATTTGCACAAATTGAGATTTTATATTTATCCTAGTCTCCCTGATTTATTTATTGATCAGCTCAAAAACGTAACGCACACACACACACACACACACACACACATACATTCATTCATTCATTCCACATATATATACATATGCATACACACACACACACACTTATACATACAATCAATTAATGTTCCTTTTCTAATTTTATTTCTTCCACGTGTCTGTCTCCACCAACTTTCAGTCCTGAAAAACTTATATAAATGAATTAATTTCAATATAGTAACATAAATTAATCAGAATAGGAAAAGAATTCTAATATACAATAGTCCAGGATTTATACTCTTTTGTAAAATATTCACTATCTCTGTCCTTTTAGGGAATAATTGGTCCTGCTTACTGAAGTCTCATTAAATTCCTAGCAACAGGTCAGATGAATAAATATATTATAGGCCCTGTTGAAGGATATCAGCTCTGTGCTTGCTTAGATTTTGGCAATAAATTTCTACCAACATAGGGTGTTCTTGGAGTTACGGTATATGAATCCCAAATTGAGGAAGTATGCTAAAATAAGCATAATTTGCATAAATGAAGTTTATTTGTGGGCAATCTAGATATATATAAAAGCAAAAACCACTCATGCCACAATCATAAAATCTCCAAACTGTAAAGCCTACAAACTTGAAATGTGGCACATACCTTCCTCTTGGCTTCTACGTGCTCGCTAAGAAAGGATTTTTCAAAATGACCATTAGATCATTAGTATTTCTTATATTATTATTAACACACTCTGATGCTAAGGAGTTAGACATTCTACTCCCCCTCCAACCTGAAAATACTGCCACTTGGGCATGGCTAGCGCGTGACTCATCCGGCCTGCGGGCTGGGAATTTGGAGAAGTGTCTAAGGGAGAGAAGGGAATAAGATAGGAGAGATTTCTGTGGAACAAGCCTGAGGAAGATAAGGGGACAGGATAGGGAAGGCTTCTGTGGGGCAAGGCTGAGGGAGAGGAGGGGATAGGATAGGCTTCCATGGGGCAAGGCTGAGGGAGAGAAGGGGATAGGATAAAAGACATTTCTGTGGGGCAATCCTGAGAGAGAGAAGGGGATAGGATAGGTGAGGCTTCTGTGGGGCAAGGCTGAGGGAGAGAAGGGGAGAGGAGAGGCCAATCATAATTACTCATTAATTTTTAAGATGTAAGTGTCGATTTATCAAGCCTAATCACATAGTTTCATAGTGGAGCACAAGGATTCAGCTAGTTATACATAATAGGTTCTTAAATGATGGAATGCAATTCCCTAGATGAGGGTGTACTTTTGAATTAAATTAATTTGAAAATTTAAAAAAATATTTAGTAGTGAAATTTTAAAATATTTGCATCACTATTTGTGAGAAAAAAAGTCAATAAATTTTTGTGATTTGCTTTGATGAAAGCATAAAGTATTTTGTGGATTGGTTGTTTAGTGGGATTTGGGAAATTATTGACCTCCAAGATAAAATGTGTTGATTTTATATATTTTGATTTAGGTCAATTAGAAATCAAGTGGTAAAGGTGCTGGTTGGCTAAAGTTTTAAAGATATTTTACAATAAATATTTATACACAGTCAAGTATATTTGCCTCCAAAGGAGGGAGGTGTCTAATGATCATGATGCTTCGTAATTTCTCAACAAAGTATGGTAGAACAATGGAAATTGTACCGCATGGAAGTGTATACACTTATCTTCACTTTGAGAACAGCAAGGAAGATGACTATGAAACATGGAAAATTTGCTTCGGTCCTATAAAGCACTTGGTGCAAACATGTCGCTAAAAAATCACTTCTTACACTATCATTTAGACTGTTTCCCTTTCAACTGTGGTCAGTGAGTAATGAGCATAGGGAGAGATTCCACCAAGATATATGTTCTGACCTAGGCTTCCCCCAAAAGCACAAAGCAGATTCCTGGTCCCGACAAAACCCTTTTTATTAAATGAATGTGAATTCCTCTCATTTACATTCAGCAAAGGCCTGTTAAACAGCCTTTCAAAAGTGAATTTATGACCACAGACCTTATCTAGCTTGGAAAGCTGCCATGTAAATATTTTCCAAACGCAAGGAAAGACTTTTCACAGAGTCTCTGAGATTCACGGACAGATCTTCACACTCCTGAAATGAATGAACGAACAAAAAAACTAATTGTTTCTTGCAAAAAGCCCATTCCCTTTTCACTCCTCTTTTATTTCCTATGGGACGGCCATTCACCGTCCACCTGTGGCTTTACACCCAAGTCGATCCTGATTTCTGAGTTCTTTTCTTCTGGAAGCTCTGCGCATGCACATATTGGGAACAGGCTCCAGCTGTTCCTCTGTCTCACTGCTGTCCGAAGGCAGCTGAAAACTGCCAGACAGCCTTGGCCCCATATCTGCCTCTGATGCAGAACCCTCGTCTGAGCCTTCCCCAGCCTCCAGGACTGGTCCATCCATGTTCCTCCCCAATCTCCTCACTGAACTTTGTTGTTTAATCTTAGAACTTGTCAGTTTTTCATGTAAAAAGGATGAAAATGTTACATGAAAAATCAAATAAATGAATGGAAAGTTACCATATTTTGTGGAGTATAAAATGCACCTTCCACCTTAAAAGTGGGTGAAAATTTTGTTGCATCTTTTAGATCAAATACAGGAAGTTTTGCCTCCTGAACCGTCTGTGGCCTCCCCTGTGCCTCCTGAACCCTCTCATTTTCTCCCACTCCAGCCGCCAGAAGCACTTTGCAGTGCTCCGTTTTTGCCAAAATGAGCCCATTTCTGCTCAAAATGTGCCCGTGGTTGGCCTGAAGAGTGCTTCTGGGGGCCGGGAAGAGTGAAAATGACACATGGAGGCCAAAAACTTTTTTTTTCTTGTTTTTCTGCTGTAAATTTAGGTGCATCTTATAGTCTGGTGCATTTTACAGTCTGAAAAATATGGTATGTTATTGATATCAATAAAAAAATAAATTTATAATGATTGGTGCGGCATCATTCTCTTTGTAGACCAGTGCTATTGGATTTTAGCAGTGCAAAAGCAAGAACATAATTGCATTTGCTGCTTGTATAGCATAGATCAGGGGTGTCTAACTCACGGATGCATCATGCGCTGGCCAAGCCCACGTCCAGTTTAGTGAAGGGGAAAAAGTAATGATATGTCACTGAGACGACACAGTGCCGATGCGAGTAGGATACCCCTGGCATAGATAGTTTTGCATGTTTTTGCTTTTTTTGAGATAAATACACATACAACTTTTGACTTTTTTTCTTTATACATATTTTATGTACTTATAACTATTCTTACCATTTAACACCATCATCAAGTTACAACAGGACTGAAAAAGCTGATCGTTACACATTCCATTTAATGCAATAATTTAACCATAATTTAACCATTATTTTATTTCATGTATAGATTATATAGATCAGTGATGGCTAACCTTTTTGTTGTGTGTTGTGAAAGTGCATGCATGCGCGTGTGACAGCACACATGCTTATCCACACCAGTAATGCAATGCGCATGTGATCCCCCGTGCATGCATATGTGACCCCTCATGCCCCATTTTGGGCCGAGTAGGCCTTCCTGCAGTCTCTTGGGACCAAATATGGGCTGTGAGGGGTGTGCCCCCCCGTGCGTGCACATGTGACCCCCGCATCCACGCATTCATGTGTGACCCCATGCATGCATGCACATCTGCATGTCCCCAGCCCCCCGCACATGCATGGCAGAGACCCAAAAATCAGCTGGCCAGTGAGAGGCGCGGGCACATGCATGGTGGAGCTGAGCTAGGGCAACAGCTCGTATGCCTGCAGAGATGGCTCTGCGTGCCACCTGTGGCACATTTGCCATGGGTTCACCATCACAGATATAGATGGTTAATACTGTATATTTATAACATGTCTGTGCCTAGCACAAATGGTAGGTCACATTGTTTTATTTATTAGTTTAGATTGGTGTGGTATTGAAAAGTTTGAGAATTCTTGATGCAGTATTGCCGTAATTTGCTTAAATTTAACTGAGATTTTAGTAGTTGCTTGCTAATGCTGATATACCTGAGATGAAATTGACAACTACAAAGGCTGTCATTATAAGCTCCTTCACTTGATTGATGTTTATAATTTGATTAAGTAGATCTTCCATGAAAGTACAGTATTATGTTAGAAGATTTGTTTTGAAAATCTTTTCCTATATAGTTATGAAAATTTCTTTTCTGTATATTTCAATTTGGGACGAACCAACACCCCCCCCCCCCCCAATGTATTAACCATTACATGCATGTAACACTTGGTTTGGCTGTTTTTTCGTATCTTGTCTTTGCATATGATAAAATGGGATTATTTTTTAGACAGAAGTGGACGTTGATGGAGGCTGAGAAGAAAGAGGGAAGGCACTGAAAAATTGAGGCAAGGGAGTCAGTATGATAATCGAGGCTAAAACAACAGAGGTGACTGACTTAAGTGGGTTGGGGTAGGGCCAGAGGTGGGTTGCTCCCAGTTCGGCCCAGTTCAGCCGAACCGGTAGTGGAATTTAGGTCTGGGTCGCAGAACCGGCAGTGACCCAGGCCTGCCACACACCCGAACCGGTTCTCTCACTGCTGCTGGGCCGCCACCATTTTTATTTTTAGTGACTGTGCATGTGCAGATCACTGTAAATTTTTCTGCACATGCATAAAGAACAATTTATATTGAACAGCACATGCAAGTGAAGCAAGCATGTGCAAACCGGTAGTAAAACCGGCAGCAACCCACCCCTGGGTAGGGCATGTACCAGGCTGATAATAATAACCAAATGGAAAGAAAGTTGCTGAAGGATAAGGGCTAGACAAATGCTGTGAAACAGGGAAAAGGGACATGCATAGTCCTGCCTTATCTTAATTTTATTTCACCCCAAATCTGGAACAAGGAAACTGGCTCAGTTTTCAGTTCACGTTGGCAGAAATCTCAGAATATATTGGTTTGTTTTAATTCAAAGTTTAAAAAAAATCCCAAATTTCTCAACTCTATTTCTGATACTGAAAATAAAATATTTTATAACAAGAATATGACTTTACAAACTAATATCAGAGATTTTATTTGGAGTCTTTTAAATTGTCTGATAAAATATGAAAAGAAATGCAGGAAGAAAACTATGTATCATAGATTTTCTTTCTAAAATACATTCTAATATTTGTTATAATTCTGCAGATTATTTGCTAAAAATGCTTTATATTGCTGTTTTATTTTTTTTATTTGAATAATTGCATACTTTAACTAATGTTAGACATGATAACACATGATCAAAATTATCGGAGTAAAATGCTAATCCATGATAGGAATTGATACAAAATTAATGTTGCTATTTTTGATAAATTTAAAAAAATTGCTCTACAAACATGTATTTTCTGTTTTAGAGGGTTTGTGTACATTACCAACAAGTTCATGTGAGATCTAGCAACCAAATTTTGAAAAGTCTGAAGTGTAAATACAGGCTTTTACTCAATAGGGCTGTTATACAAGGTAATTTTAAAGAACTAACTGTAAAAACATTATAGTCAAAATAGTCTAATAACAACAGTGAGCAAGGTAGGATGTTAGAGAGAGAATGTTCGTTAAAAATTCAAAAGGTTTTTTTTTGAAGTGGTGTTAGGTTGTAAATTAACACATGAGCATAGATATGTTAGAATATAATGTCGTATTCAGTTTCAGTATCATCTAAACATTAATTGCAAGTGTTCTTGATTACTTCAAAAAACAATATTTTTTTCTTTAGGAAACTGTAATTGTCATATTTTAAGCTTTAAAAAGTGATAACATGAAGAAAATGGTAAGATCTATGCAAATGGTAAGATCTATTCCTGCTAAATTTAGCAGGAAAAGGCATAACTGGGAAACATCCTGGCATTTTAAATGGATTGCTGAAATGATTAAAACAGAGTAGAAGGTAACTTGTATCCTCACTCATTTACTGGTTGTAATAACAGAGCTTACTTTTTAGGCCTTTCAAAATATTCCCCAAAGGCACTCATAAGACAGTTAATTATTTAAAGGTTTTAAAAAATACATTTTGAGCTTTCAGGCTTTAGACTTGAGTTCTCCACACATTCCTGTTTTATAGAAAACAAACAGTTTGGGGTCAATCCTCAACTTGATGTAAAGCATAGCATTGTATGATGTTACTGGATAATCACTAGCCTACCTAACTTGGGACCTGAAAATCCTTGATGTTCATGTGATTTGAAATAATGTGGGCTATATGAATTTCTCACAGAAAGCAGCATATCCCCTGATTAGAAGTTAATATGAAAGGCCACTGACAGTTTTGAAATAGTCTTCCTCACCCCCACCCCTGTTATTTGAAATATATATCTAAAAATTGTATTTTCTGAATTACAGTGCTTTCACACTACTGCAAATCACTTAGATCCATATAATGTCAGTATTGTACTCTTATTTGGATTATTACTATTTACATTTCTAATGCAAGCAATAACTGATGTTCTCTGGGAGGATTACTAAACAAATATCACTTTCTTAGGACTAAGTGCTTCATTTGCACATCACAGAGTATCAGAAATGCTCAGAGTATTGTCTTGGGGGGAATAATCCAGTGTGTTGATGTGTGCAATTCAGTAACTCCCATTTGGTTTCACCTGACACTGGGAATGGATCTTTTCCAAATCATGATACAGCTGAAAGCTCTATTTTATTCTTTTTCTGATGTAGAGAGTCTATTTTTATTATTATATACACAAAAGGAAGAGTACAGACGCTGCATGTGAGAGCATATGATTTGTATGTCCTTTCATTTAAATAGCTAAGGCATAATAGTTTGAACAGAGGGAATGTGTTGTAATACTACAGGCTTTGTATGGCTAGGGCAAGAATAAAATCTTGAAATTTATTGTGCTTTTTGCTCCTAATTCTTCTCTATTTTGGGATTACTTTCAATGGTAGATATGTGAACTAAACATTGTGTAAATAAATGCAATAGGATGCTGTTCTTCCCCTGACTTTTCTCCTTCATCATTTTAAGCAATACCCTGAAGATTAAGTATACAGTCTAACTTTGATAGAATTAAATTACCATGCAATTGAGAAACTATTTTCACTTCACAAGAATCTTCCATTTTTATGAAGTCAACCATACTAAAATTAAATATATACATTGGTCAGAAAGATTTTTTGGGGTTACCATTGAGAGTAAAAAAAAATAGGACATAATTATAGTAAAATTAGGTTTAATATGGTAGATATACTGTTGCTTGAGTAAACAAGGAACTGCAAATGCTAAATTAAATGGGTCCATTTGAACTCTATTTTTATTTCAGTTCTATTATTTTATTAACCCATTCTATAATATGAAGTATAAACTAGTAGCCAGGATTGCCTTCTATAATTAGATTAAGAAAACTTCTACTATTTATTTCATAAATTTGTTGCGTAATTCCACTTTAATTCCAATGATAAGTGATACACATTCTCGATGGTAAAGAGCGGGAGACGTCACCAGAGGTATTATCACACCCAATTGGTCCATAGACTGAGAAGAAACATTTAAGCCACGCCTGCTCCTTCTTCTCCATTCCTTTCTCAGTCTGGTCCAAACGGCTGAGGTTTTTTCTCTTCTGGTGATTTTGCTCTATTTGTGAATTATTTGACTATTGGCATGCAATTATTGACATACAATTTAAATTCCAAATTGAATCTTTGAACAGCATTAGTGAAGGTTGCAGTTTGCAAGGTTGCTGCGGGGCGCAGCCACCTTCGCAACAGGGGACGCCGGTCCTCCGGCTTTCTCGGAGCATTTTTGTATTTACAAAGCGAAGATCTACTCCTTTCTTCCTCCCCTTGGGAGTGTGAGGTAAGCGGGGCCCGGCAGTTAAATGAAACACGTGCTGGTGGCTGGGGCTCCCCCTTTTCCGGCCGGGAAAGCAGCTCCTTCCCCTCTGCCTTTGCTTCCAAACACACCCGCGAGCGGCTGCCAGCATGACTTTCGCCGGTCTCTTTCTGGGCTCTGCGCTTCTGGGAAGCGTCCCGACAAGCAGAAGCGCGGAGCCCAGAAAGAGACGGGCGAAAGTCATGCTGGCAGCCGCTCGCGGGGTGTGTGTGGAAGCGAACGCAGGGGGGAAGGAGCTGCCTTCCCGGCCGGGAAGGCAGCTCCTTCCCCCCTGCCTTCGCTTCCAAACACACCCCGCGAGCGGCTGCCAGCATGACTTTCGCCCGTCTCTTTCTGGGCTCCGCGCTTCTGGGAAGCATCCCGACAAGCAGAAGCGCCGAGCCCAGAAAGAGACGGGCGAAAGTCATGCTGGCTTGCTCCATCGCCCCTCAGCTGCTTTACATTGAACCCAAAAAACAAGGTCAGAACGGATTAACCGGATTTACATTGAACCCTATGGGAAATTGTGCCTCGCTTCACGACCAATTCGCAACACGAACAGAGTCAGTTCACGAATTAAGTTCGTGAAGCGAGGTACCACTGTATGTGTGTATATATATATATATATATATATATATATATATATATATATATATATATATATATATATATATATATATATATATATATATATATATATATATATATATATATATATATATATATATATATATATATATATATATATATATATATAAAACAACAACAACAACAATCAAAGGAGACCCCAAAGGACAGAACAAGCAAAACAGGCAAAAATATTTTACATTTCAAACATATATATTGCACATGCAGAGTTCAATTCAGTATTATGTACTAATCAAGAATATGATTGCTCTCGACCCAAACACTTCAATGACCACTTGGTGCGTAGGACCTTGAGCTATTCTTGGGAGAAGTTGAGGAGGAAGTTATACTTGAAGGTGCCATGTTGGATCTCTACTCAGGAAGCCCTTGTTTATCCAACACGATATAGAGGGGAGAAGATCTTGACATATGAAGAGATCTTAGATTCACAGGGGAATTTGAAGACCAGGGAATCATTAGCTTCGCAAGGGTACCATATCGACTGGTGGCCATTTTCCCAGATACTCTCAAGGTACAAAAAAGATCAGAAGACTGAAGATATATATCCCTATAAACAAGAACTGGACAAGGTTCTTTTTGGAACAGAGAAAGGGATGATCTCCAAGTGTTATGGACATCTATTGTTATTAGACAATAGTAGGGGAAGAAGTGGTCAAAGACTGCATGATTGCTTGGGGACGGAATATATGACGCACATTGGACTTTCAAAACTGGGAAGAAATTTGGTTCAAAAATATGAAATTGACTATGGCAGCCTCGTATAAGGAAAATACATATAAAATGATATATTGGTGGCATCTACCCCCGGCAAGACTTGCCAGAATGTTCCCTGGGACCATGCCTAATTGCTGGAAATGTGGTCACAGAGAGGGGACCTATTTCCATCAGTGGTGGACCTGCCCAATGGCGATTAAATACTGGAAAAAAATTAGGCAGTGGTTAATAGAAATCACCCAACATCAATTAGATTTGAAACCTGAAACCTTCCTGTTAGGACTCAAACCCCCAGATATCAACATGGAGATATGGTTTTTGGTGTTGCACATAATTATTGCGGCAAGATTGGCATTTGCCCAGGAATGGAAGAGTGATCAAATACCAATGGATAGGGCAGTAATAAATAAAATTAATGAATGCGCAGAATCGGATAGATTAATAAAATTAATTAAAGGGAAAAAGGACTCAGAATTCTACAACTCGTGGAAGAGGTGGTATAACTGGGTACGGGTACGACCGAATAATAATAACTGAAGCAATAATATATGTTTAAATCAGATATTGGTAAATAATATTAATCAGAAATTAAAGGACGAATAAGAATTGATGAAGTAGGTACGTTGACTAGATGGGCTGTATATAGTGTAAATGTTGGTGTTAAATATTAGGCCTATTATTATGACGGTAATGTTAAGTTTGGTTATTTAAATGTTATGCCTTCTCGCGCTGTGACGGCAATAGGTTTAAAATTATGTTTGTATGATTTTATTTTTTTATAAGAATAAATAAAAAATTTATACTGAGAAAAGAATATGATTGCTCTCGCTCTCTCTGTATGTGCGCTAGTTAATAATATTTTAACCAATTATTTAAATTTTCATGGCATCAACTTTTTGGAAATAATTTTCATAACCTATATGAAAATACACAAACCTGGATTGATGCTGGAATGAAGAACCCTTTCTAGAGGCATGATATTTGTTTAGCAGAATTGAAGATAATTTGGATAGCTATTTTTTTTATTAAAGTGCAGAACAATTAGCTGCATTAGCTATTCAGGTTTGAAGTTACATATTTTAGCTCACACGTACACATAACACATATGTCATGAAAGTGAAAACAGCTTTGATCATATTCCCATCCACTCTAGAGTGGAAAGATATATAGTTTTTGTTAGGCCTACCCCAGCAATAATAAGAAATGGAATTAGGGATAATCAGCTGAATAAAGTTTAAAAAAGGTAAAGGTAAGGTATTATGTAAAACAGGGGTCACCAACCTTTCAGACCTCGGGGACCACTTACATTCATAATTTTAAATCCTGTGGACCACTGTTATGATCTGCCTAATGACCAGCTGGGTGGTCATGTCTAGGTGGTCATGTGACTGGGTGGGTGTGGTCAACTCGATGTCACTCACATCAAGGGGCACCTCAACTCTACTCATCCCTCTCAGCCACTCCTTAGGGCCCCAACAGGAAGCAGTTGTTGGAGCTAAGAAGCTACCACGAGAAAGAGTTGGCAAAACAGGTGGCTCAGTTCAAATTGGATCTGACTGAGGAGAAGGCTCAGCAGCAGCACCTCACTGAGTACTATGAGCATAAGCTTTCCAAGCAGAGAGAAGACCTGCAGGAGTACAAGGCCAGGTACCTGCGCCTGGAGGCTCACTGGGCTAAGATGATCAGCCAGTTCCAGGCCATGATGCAGTCTCACTGGAACAAGGCCTTCTGACTCTTGGCCTGAGTGGCACCTCCCACCAGCCTTCACCAAAGCCCTGCATCAGGAAGCTGAAGCACACCCCAAGTCGGAATTTCTTCCCCCCTCTGACCCGCACAAAAAGATCATGAAGGGGGAGACTCTCTGCAGCAACACAAATGTTCATTGCACATATCCGGCCCAGGGGCTGTATTTTGAGGACCCCTGATTTAGTGCAATATAAAAAATGCAAATAATGTTTCTGGGGACCACCAAAATTTTCTCGTGGCCCACAAGTGGTCCATGGACCACCATTGGTGACTGTTGATTTAAATTGCAGAGTACTTTAGATTTCTGCTTTCAAATTATTCAGCAGCCCTATAGTACATTAATTGAAAGATTTAGAAAACATTGATCTGTCATGCTACTTTCCAACCTTTTCTTGATCAGGTTTTGTAAGGTAGTTAGGCTTGTGATTTAAATTCTGTGTGTGTGCGCATGCATGCATGCCTTTCAGTCATCGTGTAGCAAGGTTGGTTGCTGGACAGAGTAGAACATTTTCTAATATCGAATCTCTTTTTTCTCCTTCCCACCCACTATTCATAGTTTTCTGAAAGTAGTCTTCGGCTGTTGTGTTTAAGAATTTGATCTTAGCTAAAATGCTATAAAAATAAAACATGTAGTGATCTTGTTAAAATTTGAACGCTGACAATCAGTACAAAACTCAAAATAATCCTTTATTGTATGTCATATTCAATAAAATTATCATTTTACATGTTTTCATGAAGCTGGAGATTTTGAAATTACATCTGTCTTTTATCTTTGCAAAATACAAATATTTTTAGGAAAACACTCCATTAATTATGCCAATTGGAAAACCATTGCAGATTTTGTAACATGATGAGATTTCAATTTAACCTTTAAAATTAAATTAACGAGATGTATCTGCAAATGTCTGAAATATGCAATAATTGCTATTGCTACATGGTTTACATTAAAATTGTAAATACCAAAAAGGCTTCAATTGCTATAGCTCTTGGGTCGAAAAGAATAAGACTAATGTATAGAATTCTTTCAGAGGTACTTCATTTGACACGGTTTTGTGCCTTGCTTTTTCTCTTAAGAGCTTGCTCTGAAAAGACTCCCAGGTTACTTCATTTAGGCAACAAAAGCAAAATGCACAGGTACAGTATAGGTGGTACCTTGCTCAATAGTAGCAACTGTGAGAGGATCTTGGAATCCTAGTGGACAACCATTTAAATATGAGCCAGCAGTGTGCAGCAGCTGCTAAAAAGCCAACACAGTTCTAGGCTGCATAAACAGAGGGATAGAATCAAGATCACGTGAAGTGTCAATACCACTTTATAATGCCTTGGTAAGGCCACACTTGGAATACTGCATTCGCCACGATGTAGAAAAGATGTGGAGACTCTAGAAAGAGTGCAGAGAAGAGCAACAAAGATGATTAGGGGACTGGAGGCTAAAACATATGAAGAACGGTTGCAGGAACTGGGTATGTCTAGTTTAATAAAAAGAAGGACTAGGGGAGACATGATAGCAGTCTTCCGATATCTCAGAGGCTAACACAAAGAAGAGGGAGTCAAACTATTCTCCAAAGGACAGGACAAGAAGCAATGGGTGGAAACTAATCAAGGAGAGAAGCAACTTAGAACTGAGGAGAAATTTCCTGACAGAACAATTAATCAGTGGAACAGCTTGCCTCCAGAAGTTGTGAATGCCCCAACCCTTTAAGGTTGCCCCAACCCTTTAAGAAGATGTTGGATAGCCATTTGTCTGAAATGGTATAGGGTTTCCTGCCTAGGCAGGGGGTTGGACTAGAAGACTTCAAGGTCCCTTATAACTCTGCTATTGTATTGTATTGTATTGTATTCATGAGTTTTGTAATTCACTACGGTTTTTTATTATGTAATCTACATCCAACTCCAAGCTATCTCAGCTTCCATGATATATACTTACTTTTTCCTAAATGACCTTACTGCTAAAGAGAGATGGCAAATTGCACCGTCAGTTCTATATTTGTATATTGAGTTAGGTATTTAGGATTGATTTTGTTGAATCAGTTAAAATTGATGTAATCTATTGGGTGATATTTTTACATCTTTAAGAATGAAAAGGGCAAAGCCATAATATATATGATTGTAGCATATAGTAATACAACAATGCATATTTTAATGTATGCTTTATAATTTATTTCATTCCATGATACAAATAGTACAATAGTCTTAAGAGTGTTTTTGACAACACAATCATTTCATGTTCACATCATCTGAAGGTAAGGAAGGGGGAGCTGCTTACGCTAAAAGAGACCACGGATCTTTCAAACCCAATTTGCTTGCCCCCTTACTGATAGGCAACAACTTAAACATTTCAGACTGAAATTGGAGAGATAGAGATTTACTTTCTGCAGTGTTTGTTGTCCTCTTAGGAATAGTGTGAAAAGCAGCAAAGGAGTTTAGAGAAGAGGCATAAGTGTAAAATCACTATGTAGCCACATACAAACTACTCCAGCACCCTTTGAGTCTTATCTAACTTTAACCAAGTGCTGACTGTTAGTTGAGAAGATTCGCCTGACAGTTGCACATGAAATGATAACTACAATAACAACAATAATAAAAAACCTGCTTGTGTCAGAGAACATTAGGCCTGACCTTGAGCAATTGGTAAATTTTCCTTTCCTCCCCCCAGGATTAAGAAAATATACTTGTACCTCTGACTGTTATTTTCAAGGTCTAAACCATTTCTGATATTAAGGACAGGATGAATAAAATAAAATAAAATAAAATAAATATTTAATATAAATGAGAAGAAATGTTGCCAAATGGTCAAAGGACAAATCAGGGAGTTATTGAAAGCTGCTCTTAACAAAGGAAAGATATAAGTTCCGTAAATTAACAAATATTTTCCCCAACACCTTTGCCTTGATTAGAAATCTTTATAACAGAATACAAAAATAATTAGAATTCACAATAGAATAATTTATAGTACATAAAAATACTACTCTTTTAACACAAAAGGTCACACAAGCACTGGAATATTCTTAGGTTTCACATAAAGGACTAGTCCAAGAAAAAGAGAGAGAGAGAGAGATACCTCTTCCTCATGAAGAAATATCCTTGCAGTCATTGTAAATCACCACAGAACCTTTCAGGCCTTGATAATTGTAGTGAGGTTCTCCACACCAACTATATTTCCTTTAAAAAAAACCACTTGATTCAGTAACACAGCTTGATTGCTTTGCATACAGCTGTCCTCTATGAACAAAACAACTACAAGGTCACTTTTAGGTGCAATGTTACTCAAAGTCTTAGTCACACTTTTGCTGTGGAGAAGGAGGGAGAGACAGAAAGTTATATATTGGCACTATAAAACAAAAATTATTTAGCATGTTACAAATGCCTGACTTCCCATGTTTTGTTTTGTTTTTGGAAAGTTATATTACTGCATAACTATATGAAACTTTCTCTGAGTTTCTGAAAAGCAATTTACTTTCCAGGCAGTTTTTTTTTAAATATTAAGTTTCAAAATCAAACATTTAAAAAAAAAAAAACCTTCAGAGAATATACTTATCAGTCATTATTTGAAATATATTTTCATGGTTATAACCATATTAAGCAAAAATGCAAATATTCTTTAACTACCCACCCACACCTACCTCCCCCCCCCCCCTTGTGCTGTTGTTAGACTGCTGGGTTTATGCTAATCTTGATCTGCAGTGGCAACAGAGAATATGTTGTAGAATGCGCTTAGAATATATGGAGGATTAAAAGTGCCAGCATGGACACTTCATGACAGAAATACAGAATGGGACAGAAAAGCAAACATATAGGGACCTGTTTACATTAAATACCTTTTGTCCCATTAATGTTATGATTGTCCCATTAACCATTTGACATTATGTTTTGAGACTTTAAATTCTGTCTGCTTCTGGAACAGCAGTCCCCAACCTTTTTGGCACCAGGGACCGGTTTCATTTTAAAGAAAATTCTATGGACCGCATGGCTCGGCCGGCCTAGAGGGGGACCGGGGGGAGGGGGAACAGGCGGCGCATGCGCGCGCGGGGGAGGTGAGTTGACTCACTCGCCCCTCTTGGCCCCCAACGGCGCGAGCAGCTGTGCCTGCGCTCTCCCGCCCCTGGTGTGCGCTCTGCCCAGGGGGCTGCTCCCTCCTCCTCCTCTCCAGCCCTGCGGCCCGGTTCCTATCAAGCCACGGACCGGCACCGGTCCGCAGACCAAGGGTTGGGGACCCCTGTTCTGGAAGACTATTTCTTCTGAGGGAGGAATTCAAGCCATGTTACACTGACATTTCTTTCTGTGAAATTACAGTCTCTTTATTTTTCTTTTATAACTGCGGTAAAAGAATTTGATTAAACGTTTGAAAAAAAGTATTTCTAAATATATTATCTAGTTTTTAGACTTCTGAAGGATTTATCTTGTTTGCATTAGCCTGCTAAATATTCAGAGCAAGTTACGATCCAAACATTTAATGCCATTTGGATCTAATAGCTAAAAGTTTTCAAATTCTTTCTATTTACTTTTACATGGTAAGAGAGATTAGAAGGAGGGTCATTTGGGGCTTTTCAGTATGATACTAGCTACAATCCCAGGGCAGGGAGTCATAGAATGTCTACAGTCATCTAGTGTACAAGTACCTGCACTTCCTATATCCAGGAAGGACTTATTTTGGGGGGAAACAGGGTCGTATATCAAGGCTTAGTTAGTTGCTATCTGAAATGAGAAAGTTGGATTGGATTGTGCATATATCTCACTGTTTGTGGATCCTGGAAAGTCCTTTTCTTTACATGGGAATTCCAGGAAATGAAGAAGCAGAAAGATATCTTTAGAGAAAAATAGAGCAAATCCAACTAAAAATGAGTACGAGCCCATTACATAGGATTCTCTTGTGAAGATACAGCAAAATGAAGTATTTTTCCTATTGCATCAGTGGTGGGTTGTAGGAAGTACGCCCTGGTACGGGCATACCGGTGCCTGCCAGGAGCACTGGGTACCGTTCCAATACGGTGCTCCAGAGGGCCCGCTGCCTGCGCTCCTTACCTGTCTTTAAACTCTTCGGCGTTTCTGCGAACGATGCATACAGCGCCTGCGCGACACATGGAGGTGTTGCTGGCGGGTAAGACGCATGCGCACTGCGCACATCCATGTGAACAACGCCAGGCCCATTACAACCGTACTGGTTGTAACGGGATCTGGAACCCACCACT
This sequence comes from Rhabdophis nuchalis, assembly GCA_039707465.1. Classification (NCBI taxonomy): domain Eukaryota; kingdom Metazoa; phylum Chordata; class Lepidosauria; order Squamata; family Natricidae; genus Rhabdophis; species Rhabdophis nuchalis. The sequence goes on from CM077644.1 coordinate 208,725,520, forward strand.
ATGTTGCATCTACAGATTGGAGGGCCATTGTGTGGTTCGTCTGATGAATAATCATGCAGATCTGCTCTGAGCTGGAATCTGGTCATGAAGGGTCTGTGGAGTTGAGCATTGTTTGGAAGGAGTTTGAATCAGTTGGTCAAGGCAAATGAGTGAATAGAATCCTTGGGGTTGTTAGTGCAGGTACTTGTATTTTAGATCCATGGCGCTGTGGTTGTTCAAAGCTTTCCAAAAGATATGTGATTAGGTTCAGGTAGTGTAAATTCATCAAGGCTTTTTATCCTGTCTTCAACCTTCCCTTCCTAGTTCTAAACTAGCACTGATCACACTTCCATATTACCTTTGACAGAATTGGGATAATGGTGGTGCATCCCTTCTAGTTCTCCTTGATCACTCGGTGGCTTCTGAAATCATTAATCATGTATCCTTCCAGACTTCTAGCCCTAACCAGACCTGGCATGATTTTGTGCCCTTTCTCCCTGCCCTGAATTTCTGGTTCTAGATAGGAGCAATACTTCCCTAGCTTGACTGTCCTACCAAATAGCAGGTGGCAACCATTGTTGCAAAGAAGGGCCTTTGCAAAAATCCATCTTGTGTGCCAGTTGCATGCATTTCTGGAGAACTCCTTGCTCAGGATCACCTCTAATCTCAGTTGCTGCAATGCATTTTCAAGATGTCCTTGAAAACCCCCCAGAAGCTACAGCTTATCTGAAATGCGGAGCTGTTTGTAACTATGGGTGCAATTCAAGAAAATCTTCAATTTTTAAGAGTCCACAAAAAGATTCTTTTAAAAAAAGACATTGATAGTACATCAGATTAAGAAAATTGAGAAATTTTATGATGCCCATTGGTTACTGTAGGAATTAGTTTAGATAGAAAGAAGAAACTTCTTTATTAGCCCCTTCCTATTTTGTGGCAAAGTTACTTGCCCAATCCTTACCTAATTTTAATGTATCTTGCATTTAAATATATCTACCATGATAAATGCATAATAAAAATCTTTATGTATTTGTTTATTGTGTAGTAATTTAGATGTCTTCTCTTCCTAGGATTACATATAATATATCTTGCTTTCCCAAAGTAGCTTGGTTATGCTTTGATTATTTTATTTTGTTTCATTACCATTTTTTCTGCATGTTTGTAAACTACCCTGGGAAAATATCAAAAGACAGTATTAAAAAGAATCTTAAACTAAACAGCAGGGTAAATTAGCAGCCCACAAACAGTAGCCTTCATGTCATCATCTTCTTAATTTATTAGGACATAAATGACAAGAAGTTCTTATTCTAGTGTCTTCTGGAATATCCCTATTACTACATGGCAAAGCTCCTGGGAAATAAAATCTTCTCAAGGCATCCCAATGCTTTGTATGGTTTATGGGAACCATGGAAACAGTATTCCTCAGAGCTGTTGTGGATGCTGCATAGCAGTGTGCCAAAAATCTCGAGGGAAGAGAAAAATTTCTGCTGAGACCTCCTGATTTTTCTTGTTGTGAATGTGAGCCAAGGTGAGCATAATCAGAACTGAAGCTGAAATCTGAGCAAGGGAAGATCTAGTGGGATTGCAATGCAGCACTAATTCCAAATAAAGGTAAATATGGTTTGCTATCAAAGTTTGGTAGTTGTCAGCTTAGCTAGACTTTGTGTAGCAAATATAAATTCCGCTTTTTTTTTTTTCTTATTAACTGGGTATGGCTAACAATTTGGGGTAATTAGTTCTGACAAAGGTTTTTTTTTTTTTTGCAAATTAAGAAGTTTTTCCATAGTGAAAAACTACAAAGAAAAAGAAAATAAAGGAAGTGGTATTATTATTTTCATGTAACTTTATATGTGAAAACAATTGCTCAAAGAGAGTTCTGTTAATTAGGAATGCTATTGTTCCATTGTTTAATTTTAATGTATTGTTCTGGAGTAAAATTAGTATGGATTGACTTGTTATGAGCAATATGGTAATGGAGTTGTCATTAGAATCTAGAATTGAATGCCTATAAAGATAAAATGTACACACACTTCTACAAATACTGAAAAATAAACACTTCTTTTCTACAGTAGTTGTCATCTCAGTCTGTTATTGTTTAGGGATATCTTAAGAGTGTTGTATCTATGTAAGTCAGAGGTGAGTTGCTCCCAATTCAGGCCAGTTCAGCTGAACCGGTAGTGGTAAACTGGCAGCAACCCAAGCTGGCCACGCCCCCAAACTGATTCCCTGGTCTCTTCTGCTGTTGCCCGCATGTTTCTGCATATGCGCAAAATAATTTTAAGTCAATTGTGCATGCACGAGCAACATGCAGTGGGCAGCATGCATGCAAAGCGCACTGGTACCAATCGGTACAGGAACCTACCCCTGATGTATGTGTATACGTGTATGTATGTATGCATTTATTTTTCACCTTTATTGTTTTTACAAATAAGGCGATGAACATATCCATCAATTTTCCTCCCCCTATTTTCCCCACACCAACCCTGTAAGGTAGGTTAGGCTGCGAAAGAATGACTGGCCCAAAGCCAACCAGCTGGCTTTCATGGCTAAAGTGGGATTTGAACTCATGATCTCCTGTTTTTTAGCCTTTTTAACACTAAATCAAACTAGCACTGCATACATTTACATTAACAAAATATATTTGTTAGCTTGTTTGTAAAATATATATTTTTTAATTGATTAAATGTAGACAATTACAAATCTATGTACAGTGGTACCTCGGTTCACGAACTTAATTCGTGAAATGATTCTGGTCGTGATGCGATTTGGTCGTGATGCGAGGCACAATTTCCCATAGGGTTCAATGTAAGAGATTCCAGTCCAAACTCCCCCTTAAATACATTTTCCCTTTCTAATCCCATTCAAAGAACGTTCACTGTTTTGTAAAGAAAGAAATAGAGACCTACCAATCGCCCACTCACACACGTACCCGCTTTTTTCCTTAATTTATTTTGATTAGAAAGGGAAAATGTGAAACATTCCAGTCCAAACTCCCCCTTAAATACATTTTCCCTTTCTAATCCCATTCAAAGAACGTTCGCTGTTTTGTAAGGTCTCTATTGGTAGGTCTCTATTTCTTTCTTTACCAAACAGCGAACGTTCTTTGAATGGGATTAGAAAGGGAAAATGTATTTAAGGGGGAGTTTGGTCTGGAATCTCTTCTTTCTTTCGTTCCTTGCTTGCCTGATTTATTTTCTTCTTCTTTAGCGATTTTGACTTTGGGAAGGAAGCTTTGGGAAGGAAGCAGCCCCGCGGCCAGCTTCGGGAAGCGTCCCGACAAGCAGAAGCCCCGAGCCCAGAAAGAGACGGGCGAAAGTGATGCTGGCAGCCGCGCACGGTGTGTGTGTGGAAGCGAAGGCAGGGGGGAAGGAGCTGCCTTCCCGGCCGGGCTCCGCAGCTGAGGGGCGATGGAGCAAACCCGCAAACTGCTCCATCGCCCCTCAGCTGCGGAGCCCGGCTGGGAAGGCAGCTCCTCCCCCCCCCCCCCGCCTTCGCTTCCACACACACACCCGTCCCCCTCACAACATTCGTTCGTAGATAAAATGTCCGCGGCTCCGGTACGTGAAGCGAGGCAGGTTCGTGCAGCGGAGCACATTTTTTGGAAAATTTCTGGTCGTACAGCGAATTGGTCGTGAAGAGAGGCGTTCGTGAAGCGAGGTACCACTGTACATTTAAACTGAAATGCTACTAACCACTTACTGTTTCAAGATTATTTCTTTTCAGTACTTGGAATTCCTTGCGTTGGACTACATAATTTGTGTCATTACTGGTTGTTTATGATAAATTTTCATTACATTATACAGGAGGAAAGTTAGATTTGTTATTATTCTAGTAACTTTCTTGTGGTTTCAGGAATGCAGAGAATACAAAGTTTCATTTTGTCTAAGAAAAGAAAATACAGAAAGTCATCGACTTACAACTACAATTGAGCCCAAGATTTCTGTTGTTAAATGAGACATTTGTTAAGTGAATTTTGCCCTATTTTACGATCTTTATTGCCACGGTTGTTAAGTGAATCATGGCAGTTGTTAAGTTAGTGGCACAGTTGCTAAGTTAACTGCTTGTCAGACAATGATCACAAGACCCCAGAACACTGCAACTGTCATAAATATGAACCAATTGTCAAGTGCCCAAAGTTTGACCACATGAACTCAGGGACGCTACAATGGTCGTAAGTGTGAAAAACAGTCATAAGTCATTTTTTCAATGCCGTTGTAACTTTGAACACTGAATGAACTGTTGTAAGTTGAGGACTACCTGTATTGAATAACAATTAGCTTGTTCCGTACTGTGAAATATTTTTAATGAAAACTTTATAAAAACTTCTAAGATTATTCAATATATTAAAGAAAGTATCTTTTATCCAAAACAGTTCTTCCTCCATCTATCTTGTTGCCATCTTCAAAATCCAGCATCCATAAGGAATAATTTATCCAATGATGTTCATGTATGACTTAATCTGAAGCCTACGAAGTGTATTGAACTGCAACTCCCATATCCCCAAGCAACATAGAAACAGAGAAAGAAAATCATGGTGGCTTACTAGAACCTAGATTGTAATAGTACTTTTATTCCATATCCATTTTATTTTATTTATCCATTCCATATAAAGCCATCTTGGTCTTCATAAACGAACAAACAAATAAATAAATAACATATCAACTACAGCAGGAATGAAATCAACTTACCTTCATTACCAGTTTTGCAAATGTGAGCAGGACCTTCCATGCATGCGCAGAGCATCACAAGTGAACTTCCCACTGCCACAGCTACCAGTTCACCCGAACTGGATAGAACTAGCTGAATTGCACCACTGATCTACAAACATTTGAATTGAACGTGTAAGAAGCTAATATAAAACGTAAATGTTAGCATCTCAAAAGGCAGGACTACTAGTAGTCTGTTGTCAGTCAAGCCAGTGGAATAAGGATAGATCCCTTTAAAAGTCCTCTGCTACCTCAGTCATTTGTATGCATGAGAATTTTTGTTCCCTAAGATAACCAGTCTCATTGGTGAATATATTAATAGAGAATATTCTATATACCTGATGTTAACTGATAAATATAAAGAATTGAATTGCAATCTATTTTTCATAAATATGATGGCTTCCAAGAACAGAAAAGTTGAGGGAGGATAATGTGAATAATAGGCAACTGTTGGTATACTTAGCGTTAGAGCAAAACCAAATATATCACATACCATTAAATTATAGAACTATGGAGTGTCAGGAGGAACTAAAGACATAAGGACATAGCTAAGAGGCAAAAGTGGAAGCCGCCTTTTTACCTGGCTATTTGACTCTTTCTGAATTACGGATAAAGATGGCTACTACTAGAACAGCACCAAAATTTGGAAAAGGGAGAAGAATGTTAGAGCAATCAACTGAAAATGGGATCACTTCAGAGAACCACCAAAAATATTTTTAGAGTTAAAGTGTACATTAAAGTGTACATTTTATAAACGGGACAGGGCAAGCTGTCCTTACATTGATCTGTGAGATCCACAGATCAACCTGGCCTCCTCCACTGAGCACTTCTACGGTAACTGAGCAGTCTTGGGTACATATTATTTGGTTTAAGTTGTTACTGTCTGGTGCTAGATGCATACGCATACATGCTCCAAAGCACCCTTCTAATCTGAAGTGCTCAATACAATTGCATAAATAATAGCATTGTATATGGGGACTTTTCATATATAAAGGAGATTTAATTTAGTATCCTTTCATATCTTGATATTTCTAAAGTTCATAGTTAGGCATATTGACATAACATGCAGTTTACTCTTTAAAGAAAAACTATATGGTAGGGCTGTGAAGCACTTTCAATTGAGAAGGGAAAATATGCTTTGGAATGCACAGAGAATATTAATGTTGAACTTATTGGCAATTCTTTAAAGGTATTATAGATTTTCGAAGGATTTGCACAGCTGACATACCAAGAATATGTATATTTGTTTTGAGGAAGTCCTGTCAAGTATAATGTGCCCATTCCTCTACAATCTGATACATTCTTTTCTTTTGAGTATGAAGTACTGCACAACTCTAAAATGTGGATAATTGGGCACTGAGTTGAATTTTGTTCAACTGAGTTGAACAAAAATAGATTGTAGGTAGTTTGCTTGTTTCTGACCCAGCATTGAATAGCAGAATTATTTTATTTATTTATATCCTACCTTTATTACTTTCACAAATAACTTCAGGCAGGGAACATATCCAACATATCTTCCACCTCCTATCTTCCTCATGACATCTCTGTGAAATGACTAGCCAAAAGTCATGCAAGCTGCTTTTCATGGCTAAGGTGGGACTTGAACTCATGGTCTCTTGCTTTTTAACCTTAACTACCTAGACCAAACTGGTTTCGTCTAGTGGAAATGAAGTATACTTGAGAGAAAAGTATTTTTCTGCCAGAATTATTTCTCTAAATCAATCTTAAGATAATAATTACATAAGTATGTCTAAGATAATAATTAGATTGGTATATAGGTGGTGCAGTGGTTAGAATACAGCAGTGATGGCGAACCTATGGCACGCGTGTCACAGGTGGCACGCGGAGCCCTTTTTGCTTGCACGCGAGCAGTCGCCCAGCTCAGATCCACTGCACATGCCCACGTGCCTCCCGCCAGCCAGCTGATTTTGGGTTCTCTGGTGTCGGCAGGAGACACGTGTGAATGTGTGGTGAGTAGGGGAGGTTGCAGGTGCATGTGTGAGGAAAGGAGGGCGAGCGCGCATTCAGGGGGGTGGGATGGCACAGATACCCCATGCCGCGTGAGGCTGGCAGGAGGAGGAGGAGGAGCCGGCCATCGCATCTGTCTCCCTCCCTGCTGCCCTGTGCGCTGAGCAGCCCTTCCTCCTGCAGTTATTATTGCTGCTGCTGCTGCTGCTATTCTGGAGCCTCGCTACTCCACCCCCACACACAAGCAACTTCACTCCAAATTAGGCAGAGGGAGGGGGATGGTAAAGAAGAGGTGGTGCCTTTGCACACAAGGATTCCTAATCCTTCCTTTTGTCTCTCCAGCATTCCTCCTGCGCAACTCTGCTGCCCCAGAAGGGCAGCTGTAGCGGCAGGGGGAAAGCCAAGAGTGACTGGCCAGCTCGGGCACTCAAGAGAGCAAGGCAGTATTTGCTGCCTGGGCGGTTGGCTGTCCCTCCCGCTGCTCCTTTCCCTAGCCGTGTTGGACTTTGAAGAGTTCAAGTGGCAGCTAAATGAAAACAAACAGCGTAAGGAAGTGTAGACGCTGCCTAGAGTGCAAGGCTGGCCGGAAAAGGAGCTGCTGCCGCCTCTGCAAAGGCAGGCCATTTGTGCCGGCAAATATTGATCCAAAAGCGGGGTGCTGGTAGATATGCGCGTGAGCATGGGAAAATGTGGGGGAGGTCTGCGCATGCGCAGAGGCCATGCATTGCATTATGGGTACTGGCACGCGGGAGTGTAGGTGTGTGCATGTTCACCTACTTTTGGCATGCAACACAAAAAAGGTTCGCCATCACTGGAATACAGTATTTTTTTTTTATTTCGGATTTATATAACCGCACCCTCTCCCCAAAGGGACCCGGGGCGGTGCACAGGAAGTTAAAACACAACAGTATCACAATATAAATAATTAAAACCAAATTAAATAAGTTATCCCTGTGCTAAAATTTAAAAGGTTAAAACATAATCCCATTTAAAACCCAATTAAAACAATTTATTGTACAGATTGTAGGCTAGGTAAATAACTTAGCCACTCGGTCTTGGATGGGTTGAGTTTGAGTCTGTTGCCTCCCATCCAGATCCGTACGGCTTCCAGACATCGGGACTCACTTCAACGGCATCGTTGGGGTGGTTTGGGGTAGAAAAGTACAGCTGCGTGTCGTCAGCGTAGATGTGATACTCTACCCCAAAACCACGGATGCTCTCACCCAGCGGCTTCATGTATGTGTTGAACAGGAGCGGCGAGAGGACCGACCCCTGAGGCACCCCACAAGTGAGGGGTCTTGAGGTCGACCTCTGCCCTCCTGCCAACACAAATTGCGATTGGCCAGAGAGGTAGGAGGAGAACCACCGTAAAACGGTGCCCCTCACCCCCAACCCCTCCAGCCGGTGCAATAGGATACCATGGTCGATGGTATCAAAAGCCGCCGAGAGATCTAACAGGACCAGGATGGAGGAACAACCCCCATCTCTGGCCCTCCAGAGATCATCCACCAACCCGACCAATGCCGTCTCAGTGCTGTGCCCGGGCCGGAAGCCGGACTGGCGCGGGTCCAGATAATCAACTTCCTCCAGGTGACGGGGAAACTTGTGCCACCACACTCTCAACAACCTTCGCTAGAAAGTGAAGGTTGGAGACTGGACGATAGTTTTCCAATAATGCTGGGTCCAGGGAAGGCTTCTTGAGGAGGGGTCTCACCATCGCCTCTTTAAGGGAGGCCGGCAAGAACCCCTCACTCAAAGAAGCATTGACTAACTCCTGGAGCCAGCCTCGTGTAACCTCCCAGGATGCCAGTACAAGCCAGGAGGGACACGGGTCCAATAAACATGTGGTGGCTCTCAGGTTAATTCTGCTGACTACCTACTGGCAGCAATTTAGCAGTTCGAGTCTCACCAGCTCAAGGTTGACTCAGCCTTCCATTCTTCAGAGATTGGTAAAGTGAGGATTGTTGGAGGCAACATGCTGATTCTGTAAACTGCTTAGAGACAGCTGTAAAGTACAGTGAAGTGATATATAAGTCTGAGTGCTATTGTTTGCAGACATATAAATATCAGTTATAAGAGGAGAGCCATGGTAGTTTAGATCCATCAATATATTCTAAGTGTAAGGTATGTAAGTTTCTATATTTTTAATTTGGGGGCTTCCTGATTATAATAATTCTGGTTTTTAGCAATACCACTTTCTACAAGCAGAACAAGGTTGCCAGGCAAAAGTCACCATTGCCCAGTCCTAAATCCATCAAGTACATTAATTCTGGTGATTAGAGTTTTTTTCACTCTTCCCCAAGCCACATCATAAGAAATAAAGTCAAATGTTTGTGTACATGGCTAACTTTGAAAGCATCAGAGCAAATACCGTATTTTTTGCTCCCTAAGAGCAAAAGTGGATGGAAATGTCTGTGTGTCTTATGGTGCTAATATTGGGTCACAGACTGTGCCACTGGGGTTTGCCATGCGTGGGGAGAGGGGTTAGAACAGCAGCAACAGGCAGCAGCGGTGAATAGCAGCAGCGATACCTGCTACCTGAAACAGCTGATCTGTGGTATTCCGGGAGGCCAATCCAGTTGACCAATCACCTCCCTCCAGGTACGCCACCATTGCTGCCTCCTCCATGTCTGCAGCCTGCACCGAGGAATGCTGGAGCCTTTGCTGAAGCAATGGTGGAAGTGATCCCTGCCGCCTGGAACAGCTGCTTCGTGGTTGGATCAACCTCCCAGAATACTGCTGATCGGCTGTTCCAGGTGGTGGGGATCGCTGCCGCCGTTCACCACTCCTCAGCAGCAAAGGCTCCAGTGTTCCACAGCAGAAGCAGCAGACACAGAGGAGGCAGCAAAGGCAGCATTTCTGGGTGGCCAGTCCACAGATCAGCAGGGCAGTGAGAGGCCAGGATCTAGCCATCGCTCAGCTGACCGATAGTGGGTGCAATGGAGCAGACCGACCCCTGGGGCTGTGATAACATGCTGGGGCTGTGATAACATGCTGAAGCTGACCACGCTGTTTGCTACAAGGGTGGCAGAGGCAGATCTCCTCCTTGTTTTCCTCCTCTAAATCTAGATGTATCTTATGGTCAGGAGCGAAAAATATGGTACCTTTGTGCATTTCCTTCTCTGTTTTGGCTGAGAAAGGGAATGAGCAGAATGTGGAATTAATAAGCAGAATGTGCCCAGTACTAAATAAGTGCTTCACAGTAGGAGTGATGTTCACTGAAACAAAGGATAAGAATGTCCATTGGAAACAAATGGAAATAATATGAAGAACCACAAAGTGTGTCAACTAACGTGACTGAGCTCCATTGAAATAAGTAAAATAAGCTATAAATAAAAAAGGGATGAGCCATTAAAGAGAACGAAATAGGTAAAAGCAGCAGCCTTATTTTATACTGAGATGAGAATGGCAATTATTTTCTGATAATCCTACTGTTTATCTTTTTCATGTAGCAGAAGTAAAGGGAAATCTTAATTAGAAACAATCTCTAACTTGATCCTGAGAAAACCATTGATATATGGTTCTTTTAGTGATAATATTTAAGCATTAACTGTAGTATATATAAAATGCACGGCTTTTATCTCCAATTCTATAACATAATTTGAAGTCTGAAAAATGTAATTGATATGTATTGTGATTTGTGTTCACATAGAATGCGAAATGGGGGTATCACGTTTGAGGGGGGAAAATCCAGCAGAACTTAATGAGTTCTGACAAGTAGAATTCTTACCTGGTTGTGAAGGAGACTTACATTTACGGTAGATTGCTCCAATAATTATTTTCACTAATAAAAATATGTTGGATACATAATTATTTGTTTTTAATTATTTATATTTGCTTCCTTTGAAGACATCCCAAATGGTACAAGTGAAATATTTGTACTGAATAGCTGAACATTTTCTTTAATTGTATATGAAGAACATTCAGATATGTTTAATTATATTGATCATGTTCTAAAAGATAAAGTGTGTATACCAGAGTACAGGTAGAGTGCAAAAAATTACAAAATAATTCTATGTATTTACTGCACTAAAATTTTCTTTTTATTTGAGTATGCTACTTTGCTGAACTTTTCAGAAGAACATATGTGCTATAAAGAATTGCACAGAAAGAAGGAAATAGTGAAATCTTTACTGAATTTTAATGTGCTGCCAAAGAAATAAACAGTTCATCTGTAGCTAACTGTTTGGTACATGGAGCTGTATTATCTTATGTTTATTCTTCCTTAATTGAGAATTTATTTCTGTAGTGACATGTCCTTAAATTTTAAAATTGATATCGTAAGCCTCTTTCAATCAGGAATATTTAAAATATGTATCACCGTAACAAACATATATACAAACGTACAAATATATTATATATATAAATAAAAATGTAAAATAGTTTGTGCAAAGCCGCTAATCTCAGAAAGTACTGCACCGATCGGCACCAAATTTTCACACGTTCCCAAGAACATCCGATGCAATCATACGTACATTTTGTGTGGCTGGCACACGTGTGTCATATGCAAGCAGCACAAACGTAAAAGGTACGCACCTCAGGTTTTCACCTCCCTGTAGCTCCTCCCATCCGGCCGCTTCTTATGATGCGTCATGCACACGCCCCTCACATTTCCAATGGTCATTTCCTCAGCAATCGAATAAGCCTCTAACATTCCCACACTGCATGGAGGCCTACTAGGCCCAAAACTAGGAATGGGGGGGTAGCACACTCCCAGGTGGCCCATTTTTGGTCCCAGGAAGCTGTATGGAGGCCTACTAGGCCCAAAACTAGGCATGGGGGGTAGCACACTCCCAGGTGGCCCATTTTTGGTCCCAGGAGGCTGCATGGTAGGTAGGTAGAGGGATAGAGCGAGAGAGAGGGAAAATAAGTAGGTAGGTAGAGGGATAGAGAGAGGGGAAAATACAGTAGGTAGGTTAGGTAGATAGGTAGATGGATAAAGATAGAGAGAGGGAAAAATACAGTAGGTAGGTAGGTAGAAGGATAAAGAGAGGGAGGGAAAAATACAGGAGGTAGGTAGGTAGAGGGATAGAGAGAGAGGGAGGGAGAAATACAGTAGGTAGGTAGGTAGGTAGAGGGATAGAAAGAGAAAGGGAGAAATACAGTAGGTAGTTAGCTAGAGGGATAGATAGAGAGGGAGAAATACAGTAGGTAGGTAGGTTGGGGGTTCTATGGTGGTTGTGTATACGTGTTTGTGTGTGCAGGTGTACATCTACACACAGATTGGTTGGCCATTTAACCAGACTGGGCCACAGCAACGTGTGGCCAGGTACAGCTAGTGATATATAATTTCCTATAGTATTTATTTACACAAGTTATAAAAGAAGAAGTAATAATAAGGAAAAGCAGCATTTGTCTTTGACTAACAAACATCTAATGTAGGAATGATTCTATTCCATGTATTCAATCATAGTACTGTATTACCAATACTTTTCACATTAATATCAGTTGCAATCCAATGATTAATTCACATTGACATAGTGTGAATTTCTAGTTGAGTTGAGTTTGTTGTTTAAAACTTTTATGTCATATTGAATTATCAATTCATAATTAAGAGCATTTGATACATTTGGCATCATGGTAAGTGGATGTAGTTCTTAAAAGAACTAATTGCTGCCAAATGCGGTAGAGGTAGTTCTCAATTTATGTCTACAATTAGGACTGGAATCTTGATAACTGAGGAAAGTGTTCATGAAATGAGGCCTCTGCCATGAGATCATTTTCCTCATTCTGGATCTAAATTCTGGATCTCCCAGTTTCAGTTATTAAGCAAAAAGATTGAAAGAGCTGCCTACTGGAGGGCAGGAAGCTTCCTACCATGCACAGAAAGTGGCTTCTGAACGGAGTTGAAGGAACAATGTCGGAATTGCTCAGTGCAGGAGTTCCTCTCACCTCTGTATATGGAAAGAAAGTTGTGTGCTGGGCTGAAGATGTGAAGCTTGGAAGCCTGCCATTCTCCCAACGCAGGAAGTGGCTTCACTCAGTGGGAAACACCTGGGGGGTTGGCTCAGAGATCCATAGATAGGAGAAGCATCCTGCATCACAAGAACGTTGGGTGCAATTTGGAGACCCATTTGGAGAGTGACAGGTGTCTGTTTCTCACCATGCTTTAGTAGAAGATGTCAGAATCGTTTCAAATATTTTCTGAAGCAGTTCAAGAACAGGGCATCCTATTTACAGAATGGCAGGTGCACATCATTTCCACAGTTCCTTGGAAGACCTCATAATCTTTCCAAAAGCTTTCTAAAAGTGTGGGGAAAGGGTGCATTGCTTAGACAATGGCAGGTGCAATTTTGAGGAACACATGAACAACATTGTAAAGAAGAGTTTGCTTGCTTGCCTGCAGCTGCCTCACATAAGTCAGGCCAGGTGTGCCTCATCATTAACAAGAGGAACATGGTGAAAGTCATCTGGATGTGGTAGAGCCTGAGGTGTGCAGGACAGTTGAGGCTTTGCATTTGAAGTGGCCCCAAGTAGTGGAGCCAGTTGAAGTAGAGGCCTGAGGATAGTGACACCGGACTGAGACTATTGAATGTTCTGGGCCACTAATTTAGCCTCTGAACTGCCACTGCCATTGAGCAATGCCACTGTGCAATGTGGCCAAGGGCAGAAATGGGGGGAGGGGAATAGACAGGTGAAGAGATTTGGAAGCTTATTGAGGTTCAGGACAGAGGAGGGTGGTGTAAGTCCAGAATGGCTTGGATTGGGGTAGGTGTTCGGGTAATGACCAGTAAAATTTGCTTAACAACAGCAAAGGGCATTTCAGTCGCTAAATTGTGCAGTCAATGACATCCAGCTTTATGACATTATTTTGCGATGGAAATTCTGCTCCCAATTGTGGTTGTAAGTAGAGAACTATGGATCTAGTAAATGCATACAGCCAGACAACAAGATAATCACTTATATTCTAGGGGTGAGACTGCATTAGGTACTTGTATACAAATTCAAAGAGCCTCTAAGTCAAGGTGGGAGAGTTAGTAAGCTTCTCAATATTAGAAGAAAATTTCCAATATTACAACAGTACGGTACTATGGTTATTTTGTCAATACAAGAGATGGAGAAAAGCATACTGGAGGTGAAATTGTCCTGTAGTCAGTGAGAGTACTGGGCTCCATAAAACAGAAATCACAAGTGGAGTTAACTCTCCCACTGCATTGATGTGAATGTCAATATGTCCCCACAAGTAAATAAGTATTAGAAGCATACTTTTATTCCCTTAACCAAAAGGCTTAGTATACCTTTTTGGAGCCCTCCAGTTCTCTCACCCCACCACCAATTTGGTCTTTTCCACAGCATTTGCAAAGGCCTCACTATAGTAGGTACTAAGTGTAAACTAAAGGCTGTTGTCCTTGCTTCTGGAGGCCTGTAGCTGCTATCAGGGGTTATCTTGGTAGCTAAGACTTTCTCGGGACTCCTCCCTCTCCAGTTCTTCCTTTACCAATGATTGGCCTCTGCAGTCAGGCTTTTAGAACATTCTTTTTTCCTGATGAAGTGGACACTGCCATAATATGGCTTCAGCTGTTAGCTGGTGGTTCCCCCCCCCCCCCCCTTTTTTTTTTTGGTTAAATATTGCTCTCCAATCCTCCATGGCTGAGAAAAACTATTGTTCAGCTCTATTTCCTATTTTCCTTTTTTTCTCTCTGGACCTCTCTTGTTTTGCGAGGCTTCTTTTCATTGGTCTGCTTGCTTGCCTTCCCTCAGGTGAACTTAAGCTCCAACTGTTGTTTTTTCTTCTTCCTCCAGCACTTGGTACATGCTGTCTCCCTGACACTAGGGCAGTGATGGCTAACCTTTTTCCCATCACGTGCCAAAAGCGGGGGGAGCTCAGGGGGGGGTTGTGCATGGGCGTGCCACACCCATAATGCTATGTGCGTGACCCCCTGCTTTTGGCACACTTTTTTTTTTAATTGAAAAAGTTTTATTGAGTTTTACAAATTTTTTAAGTAGGGTAGGGTAAGGTGAATTGAGAAAATATTTTGAGAACTTTCATGTCGAGATCGTTGGCCCCCTCCGGGGCTTCTTAACAAAACATAGATAATACATATTTCAATGGTACTACAAGGTGAAGAGAAGTGCATACATCATTGTAAATTCCAAATTCTATGCTAGCAATCGTGTACAAACATCCAAACAAAAGTTACACTGTATTAAAAAAGTCATTTTTTAGATCTAAGTCTCTTGGCAATTGTGTCTTCTTGTTCTCCTCCCTGACCCCCAGTGGGCGGGGCCGTGGCCCCCTCCGCTCCTCCAGTTTCATCCCCCAGGATAGAGGAATATTTTTTAAGAAAGGCTTCCGCCTCAGCAACTGTTTTAATCCTTACTCTTCCTCCTTCCCAGAACACCAACATCCCTTCTGGCATCACCTACTTGAACCAAATCCCCTGGTTAAACAATTTTTTAGATAAGAAGGAATATTTCCTCCTCACCTCTCTAATCTTTTTTGGGATCTGCTTCAAGATAGTGACTTCCTTTTGTTGGTACGTTAACGGACCCTCTCTCTGCGCCCTCAATATTCCCTCCCTGGTAGACCTTCTAACAAATTTAATATGTATCTCTCTGGGTAGTTCATTTATCCTGGCATATGCTGAATTTATTCTATAAGCCAGGTCAATGTCCCCCCTGATCTCTTCCTTAGGTTTGTGTAAGTCTGCTAAAATTGTGCTCATAAGATCAGGAAGGCATTCACCAGATTCTTCCGGAATGTTCTGAAATCTTAAAAAATATGACATCCTTTCAAAATCCATCCTAGACATATGACCAGTTAAATCTCCAATTTCAGTATTAACATTTTTAAGTTCTCCCTTTGCCCCAGCCAGCCCCACTTCCAACTCTTCAGTCTTCTGTGTATTCTGCATCAATTTCTTCTGTGTCTCCAAAAGCTCTAATTTAGAACTGCAGTGGTCTTTTCTAAGCTCTTTAATTTCCAGTACCAAAGAGTGTAACACTTCCTCCATAGCTGTCATTCTTGCTTCAATGTCTGGTTGTTCTGGTTGTTTTTTAGAAGCCATGGTAAGCTGTTTAAGTCAGTGCCACTAAGATGGCGTTTTTTGGGTGCGGCCGCTGGAGCAAGTCCAGAGAAAAAGTTCAAATCAGAGTTGTAGAAAGTTATAAAATCCAGAGAGAAAAGCAATTTTCACAGTCAATTATGAAGACAAAGAAGGCACTCCAGGGAAGGAATCAATTAATCACAAAAATCCTCCATTGGTAGAGAGAGACAGTCCAGGTCACAAAGGAATGTTGGAAATTTTCCATAAAGAATAGTCATTTAAGAACAAAGGGAAGCCATCTTCCCCCGCCCAATCTGGAAGCCAGCAGGAGAAAGCAACAGAGAAAATTGTTCCAATAAAGCCGGACTTAGATACATTGTAACTAGAAACAAACCGCAAGGGACTTTCACTTCTTCAACAAAGTCTGGATGAGAAATATCCGCTTCCTCGCACTCGAGGAGCCATTTCCAAATGCCACTGCTGTAAATCCGAGGGTTTTTTTAACAAACACCCCCCTCCATCATTTCTTTTAATCAAAGCTGCCAGCAAAAAAGTCAAAGTCACTTACACTCCACCTCGCCGCCAAAGCCCCAGCAAAGCCATCCGGCTCGAACGCTCCCGCTCTCTCCAAATCAGCTATTTGTTACCGTCCTCCGTTGGCGAAGGGAACCAAGCCCCCCGCAGCATGTCTTCTTCCTCCTAGACCGGCCGCCGCCAGGCTAGGAAAGGTCCAGGCAAGCCGACCTTACGGGGGGGTCCCTAAAAAGGCACACCCCGCCCCGTTTGGGGCCGGAAAAAGAACAAAACGGTAGACGAGTCCCAGGACTCGTCCGTCGCCGCCAGAAGCCGGAACAGGAAGTCGGCACGCTTTTTTCACCCTCCCCACCTCCAGAGGCTTCAGGAGCTTCCCTGAAGCCTCCAGAGGGTGAAAAACAGCCTCAAAAGAAGGCCTAAATCAGCTGGTCAGCTCACACATGCGCGTTGGAGCTTACAGGGCAACGTCTCGCGTGCCCTAAGAAATGGTTCCGTGTGCCACCTGTGGCACCCGTGCCATAGGTTCACCATCACTGCACTAGGGGAAACAACCAAGAAGAAGAGGAAAGAGGGAGGATGGGTCTTGCTATCAACCCAGTGCCCCCCCCTTACTGTCAAAGACAGATAACAAAAAATATTCAGCTATATTTAGCATAGCAAACCAACTGGGTTGTTAGATGACAGGTAAAGGAGAAGAAGGAAATACAAGAGAAACTGAACTGTTAGAGAGAGGGAGGGAGGAGAGCAGAGCAGAGAGAAAAAGAGTCTATCAAGAGTTTTTCTTTGTTGTTTTCTAGTAAATACTA
The DNA here is from genome assembly GCA_039707465.1 of Rhabdophis nuchalis. Classification (NCBI taxonomy): domain Eukaryota; kingdom Metazoa; phylum Chordata; class Lepidosauria; order Squamata; family Natricidae; genus Rhabdophis; species Rhabdophis nuchalis. Next base: position 208,742,497 of record CM077644.1, read on the forward strand.
TATTACTTCCAAAATGCTAATGGGACAATCTCATTATGATCTGCTCTATACTCTTTGTAAGTATAGATATTGCACTGATTAAATCTGTAGCTCCTTGGATCTTACTCTTGTTTTTGAAGAAGGGAACAATATTTGCATTCTTCCACTTACCTGACCTCCAGGATATGTCCCGGTTCCAACCAGATCACCAGTCAATTCTTTTGAATAGTGTAACCTACAGTTCATCTGACCTTGGAGATTTAAATTCATTCACATTTTCACTGCCCATGTTTCTATTTGTTATTGTTGTAAACGGAATAAACTTAAGAAACTTTACCTTTTTTGTTACAGTCAGTTGTTTGACACATTAAATAAAATGCTGATATAATGGTTCTTTTCTTTTTAATTAAACATATTAAAGTATTTTTGTTACTCTTAGCAATCTTTTCTAACTTATCAAACATTTTCTTTAGAATTCTAACTTGTCATTCTTCTCCTCAATAAATTGGCCTTTTTATCTCCTGTATGTGTTCGTATTGTTTTCAAAGAAGTGCAGATCTTCTTTGTCTGCAAAACTCTACCTAGATTGTTTCATATGTAAAGCAAAATAAGCACTTCTCTCACTTTTCTATTCCAAGTGCTGTTGATAGTTCTAGTAACAGCTAATTTATAACATACCAATAAAGCTACCTTAAATTGTCAATCTCTTGTTTGGTGGGGGAAAAGCATATTGTACCGAGGAATCACTTGTAAGTGTAACAAAAGTTTAAAATACTACATTTTAATTTAATTAGATAGTCAATAACATGAAATATATTTAATAACTGATGGATGATATGTAGTAATGATCAGTAGTTTATAATATGTATTTGAACTTTTCTGAAGTACTCACATATTACCGGTAGTAAATTGAAAAACCTCTAAATATTTATTTCAACTTGAAAATCAGATTACTTGCTTCAGAGTCTTGAAGTCTAAAAATTATTACATTATTATTAATATATTTTATGGCATGACTTACCTGTTCAGTAATGAATGCTGCAGCTTCAAACTGTCACATCAAATTTGAATTGCGCATTTGTCAGCTAAATAGAAAGATAGTGAGTAACATGTGGTCTTGTTGCAAGGAATGTCAAAAGAATGCTATGTATAACAGCATGCATCACCCACTTTGTTATATAGAAATGAGAGTTGAATAAATCAAAAGAAACATAAAAGTAAATTAAGTACAGTTGGATGGGGTTATTTATGTGTTTAGTAAAACTAGAGGGGAGAAAATCAAGCATGTATGAAAGTTTTTTTCATTGCCACTTTTGAGATTTCTATATCTTTTTGACAGATTGATTCCTAAGAACAGTTTCTTTGGTATAGTAATCTCAAAACAGGCCATTGTATATCAAACTGTTCTTGAGTATCTTCACAACCTAAAATTAATATAGCATATGATAGGAATTTACTTATTTAGAATTATAAACTACACCAACTTATTCTAAAAAAAGTTTAAAAGAATAAATGGTAATGAGGAAGTCCTTGGTCTCTAAGATTGGTTTTTTTTCTTGCAAACGTTTCATTAATCAAATATCAACCATAAAAAAATTATTAAATTTATATGCCAACAGTCTCTTAATGACTCAAGTAAGTTGTACATTTGTTTCTAGAGTAACCTTAACCTCTAAACTCAAGGAAATAATTAGATTTATTCAAAAAGCAGTAATATCACAAATACTCATGTAATTGAGGTGTGTAATATCTGAAATTATTATAACCTGCTACAAATAATAAAATATTTTGCTTTCCAAGTATATACAGTCTGAAAGTTTTGCCTAGGGAGACCTATTTTAGCATCCAATAGCCAAGATTCTGGAGCATCTTTTCACATATTTTATTAATATAGTATTACCGTAATATACTGTAGGTAGTCCTTGACTTATAGGCACAATTGGGCTAGAATTCTTTAGTTAATTCTAACTAAAGTCATCATATGACCAAGCTGATTTTATCATGGTTTTTACAATGGTTGGAAGTCAAATTGCCATGATCATAAATTGAGCAACATAGTTGTAAGTTGAGTCACATTATCATAAGTGAAAATCTAGCTTAAAAATTGGTATTTGTTACTTGAAACCATAATACCGTATCACATTTTGAAGTTAGTTTTTTCTTAAGTTTTCCAGTTTATGTATTTATTTATGTGGTCTTTTTAATTTAAAAGTTTAATTCTGCTCTTATAAACATAGGGCTTTTTGGAAAACTTTCCTGAAGTATAGCTATTGATTAAGTAATTAATTAATTACAGCAGTCAAAAAGTATTCTGTACAGTAGTAACATTGTTACTACTGTATTCTCTGTCACTCTCATAATCTTTTTTTATACTGTAAAATCCTTCATACTTGGAAATGTAAATTTTAACTCTAGAACAGGGGTGTCAAGCTAGTATCGTCATGGTGGCATCACGTGACATATCAAGACTTTTTTCCTCTTCGCTAAAGAATGGGGGGGAGGCTGGGCCAGCACATGATGCATGTGGCCCATGGGCCGCGAGTTTGATATCAGTGCTCTAGAGGAAGGGAATTGTGGAAGCTGTACAGAAACAGAAAAAGCCTTAGGAATACAGATACTAGGGTTTGCTGTGATGATGGCTTATTGTTTTCTTCTTTATGACATCCTATGGGAAAGCCTTAATTGTCCTGTAGACAGATAGCTTCTAAATAAATCATAATCAATAATAATTAGGGCTCCTACCGTATTAGTTTATCAATTTATTCTGAGAATGACTGAGGAGCCAAGATCTTGCTTTCTTTGAGTCCGTTTTAGTATGGAAACAAAAATAAATCTTTCAATCCTATTAATTGGGGAACTTGTTATTTTTTGAGTGTGCTTATGTGTTGGGTTTTTCACTAGTGTCATGTAGTTGGCCAGGTTTTTTTTAACTTGAATTGTTTTTCTAATTTCCCACACAGTTGCTTTTCTCTTATAATAAATTATATTAAAAGTTTAAAATTATTGAATGCCTTGGTTATTCTTAAGTGTATAGTTTCTAATAATAATAATAATAATAATAATTTAATTTTATATCCCGCTCTCTCTCCCCAAGGGGGACTCGAGGCGGGGCACAGGCAATTAAAATACATTCCTTTGCATAAGGAAGATTATTTCTGTGAAGGTGATCACTGCTCCTTTCTTATTCATTTTCTTACAGAGATATGATCCTCCAATGAAATTCTTCAACTTATGACTAAAAATGGATAATGATAGTATGAAAATAAAACTTGTCTTTTTCTAATATTTATATTACTATCATATTTATTTTTCCTCTTGTTGACTTTGGGATATTAAGAGGAAGTTGTTTAAGCAGCCATAATCACTTTTCCTGAATAATGGGTCTATTGATTCACAATATTTATAGCAAAATCGATTTCATGGCCTTATAGTTTTGTCTATTTTAATCACTGTTTCCATGTTTTAAAGTGTTTATTTAACATAATTATTACCACTGCATACCTTTTTATTACTACTGTTAATTTTGCTTATATCAGTTGGAAATTTTTAATATCAGCCAGGCAAAACTTTTTCTGGGGTCTTGCCATTCATTCTACTTTACTTCTGAAATATTGGGGTGTTGTATTTCTCAAACAAGTGTTCTATCTGGTAGTTTACTTCTAAGATGTCCTTTCAGGAGATGCACTGCCCCCTCTCCCCAAATCCTTTGTGTAGCTAAAGAGTCAGGAAACGGGAATCTACATACATACGACTATGGAATTGAACAAAGCAGCACCAACAAAGAATAAAACATTCTGATGCTTCTGCCTATACTTTTCTTGCCAGTTTATCTTAATTATTTCAATTCTCCCAGGGCCGTTGGGCAGAGAGCCTGAATTCCAGGCAGAAGGAAATCCTTTCTACAGTTCTTTGTAGCTTTCAGGACCTGCAGCTTGAGCAGAAGGGTGGGGGAGGGGAAAGGATCTTCAAGATGGTTTTTTCTTCTCTGGGTTCCCTTATTTTATCCAATTGAAAAAGTGAAGCTATTTTGAGAGTATAATTAGTAATTTAAATAATTACTAAAATTGTTTATACTTGAAGGCAGGAAGTCATATATATTTATTTTCTTTATTATATTCTATTCTTTCTTTTCCATTCCCCTAATTTTTTCTTTTTTCTGCTTTATACTTAGTATATCTTTATAGTGTAAAAATGTGTATTTAGTTTTTATTGTTGTAATTATAATCTGTAATAAAATTACTATACACACACACACACACAATATATCAGTTAATTTTTAGCAGCATTTTAAATTATATTTATTTATCTATGTTAGGTTGTTGTTGTTGTTGTTGTTGTTATTATTATTACTATTATTATTATTATTATTATTATTATTATTATTATTATTATTATTATTATTATTATTATTAAAATTACTATACTGCCCTTCTCCCTTCCGGGACTCAGGGTGGTGTACAGGCAGCAATAAAAATCAGTGATATAAAATATAAAAACATAAAATACATGAAATATATTTAAAAATATATTAAATAATACGCCTTTTCTAAAACCATTAATAAAACCCTACTAAAAACCATTTAAAAAACTACGCCAGGCCGGCCGCACGAAATAAATAGGTCTTCAAAGCCCGACGGAAGAGACGCAGGTCCGTAGTCGTGCGTAGGTCAGTGGGCAGGTCATTCCAGAGGGCAGGAGCCGCCACAGAGAAGGCTCTCCCCCTGAGGGGCGCCAGCCGACATTGCCTGGCTAAAAATGATTTTATGCTGATAACTAGCTGAGTAGATGTACATAATAAGATAATAACTTTATCTCAAACCTTTAAATGACCTATTTTTTGTTAATACTTTTGTTGGCTTGTCCACTAGGAATAAGTGGTAAATTAGCATAGTTGATTCAGGAAGTATAACTCCTCAAGTTGGGCAGAATCTAAAGAAGCTTAAGAAGTCCATGCTACCAAGCAAAGGCCTATACATAATACCAAGCTTAACCTATACAATCCTAATGGATTAGTTTGACACGTAGTAAAATATTGCAGGTTGTGGAATGCAAATAAATGATGATTTGCACCGCATTACCCAGTGAAGTTCATGGGTGAGTGAGAATTTCAACCCATATCTAATTATTTTTCTGTGTGTATTTGAATACAAATGTGGTTTTTTTGTAATTCCTAATTAATAATATCAAATTAGAGAACATGTCCAACTGAATCAGTGGACCTTGGCAAAATATGCAAGTTGCAATCCAGAAAGAACCACAACATAAAAATCTGCTTTAATGGAAAACAAAAGTTCTGATTCCTGGGTTTTAAACTTAAAAACTGTGCTTTTACTCTTCAGTGCAATTTGGGCAGGTATCACATTAACTTTACAGCTGCAGTAGGGTACAAAAGGGGAAGGGGCTTCCATGATTATTTCTGCTTTTCTGATAAAAAATATATATTGTTCCATAGGGTTGTATTTCGCCTGAGAACATTTTCTGCATACCAGCTAAGCCATCCAGTGGATAAAGGCAACTTACCCCTATTCCTTCATGCTTTATTTCCATATCAGTTTTATTTAATCTATTCAATTGAATGAACTGTTGGAAAGAAATTATGCAAAAAGGCTCAAAACACTTTTATTTTTAATCCTGGAAAGCTGAGGAGAGGAGATGGATACAAATAAGAGCTGTGTGTATAAGAAAGCCATTTCCACAAATTATAATTAATCCATGTAAAGAAAAATACCCATATTGTAACAATACTACTATTCCTAGCAAGAAGTTGTGACAATAGTTTTAAAGGGGCATAATGCCTGCTTAAATCTGCTTAACCATTACATGGGAGACATTTGGACTGGTAAATGCTTCCAAAATTGTTGGATACTTCTGAAACTACTTTGGCCAGTGTGATTGATCCCTACCTTTCAAGATGAAGGGTTATTAGTAAATGTGTAGCAAAATTATTGCAGCTCTGTTTATGGAATATCTTCACTTATCCAGAAGAAAAACAACAACTGTAAATTATTTTTACAATAAAACATTGTAAATTTTATGATAAATATTATAAAGTATATTTTTTATTGTAAATCATTACAAATATCACCAAACAGCATAAAATCCCATTAAGCTTACTATATTTTTCAGAGTATACTTACTATATTTTTTTCCTCTTAAAAGAAGCTGAAAATCTGGGTGCGTCTTATACACCAAATACAGCAATTTTTTTGCCTCCTGAAGCCTCTTCACCAAAATGGCCATGTGTAGCCTTATGAAGGCTTTTAGAAAGCTCCTGGGGGCTGGGGAGGGCAAAAATGAGTGAGAAACGGGATGTTTAAAAACTCCCCCCCCTTTTCGGAAAAGCTGTTTAGTTAGAGTGGTTGATGAGAATTACATTGGTCAACTGCTATGCCAGCAGTTTTAGGTGCTTCAGGTTGTCAGCAATTTCCTTCTCCAGCACATAGGTAAATACACCTGGAAACATCTACCTACCTACTCTCTCACTCTCTCTTCCTACCTATCTACTGTATTTCTCTCTCCCTACCTACCTACTGTATTTCTCTCTCCCCCTCTCTCTACCTATCTACCTACCTACCTACTCTCTCTCTCCATCTCCCTACATTTCTACTGTATTTCTCTCTATCCCTCTACCTACCAACCTACCTACTCTCTATTTCTCTCTCTCTATCCCACTACCTACCTACCTACCTACCTACCTACACACTCTCTCTCCCTGCCTCCCTCCCCGCCTACTATATTTCTCTCTCTCTCTCTCTTTATCTCTCCCTCTCTATCCCTCTACCTACCTACCTACTTTTTAAAAAAAGTTGCCTCTTCAAAACCTGGGTGTGTCTTATACTCCGAAAAATATGGTACTTTTCAAAGAAAGTTCAATTTTGCTAAGGTCTTTTGCTTTGTGGCTTTTATTGCTAGGGAATATGGTACAATATAAACTTGTATGTGCAGTATTCACTCTTGAAAATTTTAGTCTTAAATATAAATGTTGTCATGAATATAAACGTCCTTAAACAATAATGCCCAATCATTTATCAGCTGATAATTGTTTAATAAATTGTTTTGTTTCAGTTTATATTGTAATATATAGTTTATTTTGCTATTTTTTAAAAATTCTAAATTTTAAACATAGGCTAAAATTATGAAGTTCAAGTTTTTTTCTATTGATTTAGTGCTGATAACATTCATTATGGTTCTCTTTGGAAAAGACTTCTGTGTATATTTTTTTCCTCATTTCCATTGCCAATGGGAAATCTTTAAAGATAGAAGTGATCCCTCATGTAGTACAGCAATAAGTTACATTTGCTTAAATGCTTTTAATTATTGTCTGATTTTTTATTTTATTTTATTTTATTCAAATTTATACCCCGCCCTTCTCCTTGCAAGGACCCAGGGCGGCGCACAGGCAATATTAAAAACCATACAAAATTACAGAATACATTATTAAAAAACTATTAAATTATATCCCGTGCTAAAAACTCTTATAAAACCCTAAGAATTAAAATTTATACAGATAAAAGTCAGAAATGGGGGGTTATGCTAGGCCGGCTTGTTGGAATAAATACGTCTTGAGACGCTGGCGGAAGAGGCGGAGGTCCGAGGTGGTGCGTAGATCAGGGGGTAGGTTGTTCCAGAGGGCTGGGCCCGCCACAGAGAAGGCCCTTCCCCTGGGCGTCGCCAACCGGCATTGCCCGGCCGACGGTACCCGGAGAAGGCCCTCTCTGTGGGAGCGGATCGGACGAAGGGATGTATGGGATGTTAAAAAGGCTATTGGAAGAAATGTCCATCTGGGTTCAGTTTCAAGTGGGAAGAAAGACACTGGAAACACGGAAACTGCTTCGAATGATGGTTTAATGGTGGACAGGACCATATGGGTTCTTCCAAGATACAGTGGTACCTCGGATCACGAACTTAATTCGTGAAATGACTCTGGTCGCGATCCGATTTGGTTGTGATGCGAGGCACAATTTCCCATAGGGTTCAATGTAAATCCGATTAATCCGTTCTGACCTTGTTTTTAAAATGTCCGCGGCTCCGGTTCGTGAAGCGAAACGGAGGTCATGAATCCGGGCATTTTTACGAACTTTTCCGTTCGTGATGCGAGGGCGGAGTTCGTGATGCGAGGCGGAGTTCGTGAAGTGAGGCAGAGTTCGTGCAGTGGAGCATTTTTGGGGAAATTTTTGGTCGTGAAACGAATTGGACGTGATGAGAGGCATTCGTGGTCCGAGGTACCACTGTATAGGCAGCTGAAACATATTATCTTTTATAAATTCCATGTATGTAATGCTGATGCATATTCTCTCTTTATAACGTTGATCAGTTTACCTGTAGTATTTATCCCACAAGTTGAAGCCATAGAAGTTTATAGTGTTGATATACTTACATTGTCTAAATTCTAAATGCCTCACTCAGTATAACATTTCATTTCACCCTATGTAGTTAAACATTTTGTCGTTTATAAAATTTGAATAGCCACTTAGTTTCCAGTTTGCCTTCATTGCAGGGTACTTTTATTATTAACAATTCCATAATAAATCAACAAATATAGTTTTCTTTTATCAGACTACTGGGGATGCTTCAGTTACTGATTTTCTTCTGTAAAACAGCTATTTAAGGAAAATGAATCATGTGGAGGTATTAAAAGCTTCCTTTTTTGGTTTGTTGTAATCTGCAATTTTCTACTGTTCTTAGAATTTAACAGAGTTGTAACATCAGAAGTCAAAGACAATTTTCCATTGTATGGTATCCCACTCATTTTTTTGTTTTATAATTGTTTATTAATTAATATGACATTTCCCTAATTTCTATTGATAAAGAAAACTGCAGTATATCCAAAAGTGGATATACATATGTGTGTGTGCATGCGCACAAGTACATACCCATGTGTAGGTATGTGTATTGTAATTTAATTAAATATTTAATACAATAGTAAAGCAAATACAAAGTAAACTCAAAAAAGAATGAAATTTGCAAAAAGTAATAAAAAATAGAAAAAGAAGAAATGTAAAGAAAAAGAAAAGAATTACGTAAAGAAGTGAAAACTTCTAGTTTTCAACAGAACAAGTAAAAAATTACAAACAAATTTTTCTTTTTCCTGTAGCCCACCCCTTCTACATGCAAAACCATAGTGACTGACTACTATTGATTTTTCAATACCAGATCACTCCTAGATCAGCAAAATAAATATGTAAAGAGTTACCAGAGCTTTATAAAAACATATTTTATTTTAACCTTGATCAAGGAAGCCAACTTTATATTCCTTTCTTTTACTTCTAACAAGTTTGATCTTTGACTCATTCACATATTGCCTTTCTTTCATTAATATTTCTTCATTAATATTTCTTTAACATACCTCTTTTGTACATCCAGTTAAACATCACTAACTAAGTCTCATCTTGGTTTATCTTTTGTATTTCTTCCTTCGTTTACATAGCCTCATTTTTTGTGTATCCAGTAAAAAGTCCCTATCAGGATCATTCTCCTGGCTTGCATTTAAATTTAGTAATAACTGCTGGGATCTCAAGTTGAGGATTAAAAAATGAGCAGGCTGATACATTATGGGCCTGTAAGATCCAAACAGGCAGACATCTTGTTCATAACATGCCTGATAAAACAGATATTGCTGTTGGCTAAGCAACTAGGGCCACTAGTTCCAACAGGAACTGGAAAAAAAGTTATTTACTCATTGTAAACATGCAAAAAATGAAAACATCCTATGATATCTTTAATACCATCAAACAGCATTACTATCCCGGATCCATGGAAAGGACTTGATGGATGGGTAGAAATGCCAAATCCAGTCTAAATATCTGGCTGCTTATTCGATCAACAGTAATAAAGAAACAGCCTTTTCGATTCTTAATGTGGTAAGAATCGAAAAGCCATAATGGTTAAGAATTTATTTATCAATGTTCTGTGCTGTAATTACAGATATGGTATATTGTTTACTGTAAGCATAGCTTTATGTAGATAAATATAGATTAATAGTACCTGAACATTTATCCAATTGGGCATTTGCCCAGATAATAAAATATTGACAGACTCTGCTTTTTGTATAAAAGCTTTTTAAGCTGTGCTAGGATTTTTGTCCATGTATAATATTTTGGATGTAAAATAATATCTTTACTGCATTTTTCTCTATTTAATATATATTACAATCTATTCATTTTGGAATTATTAAATAACTAGAATTTTAATAGGTTTTCTTCTATTTCCAGGTTAGCACTATATGTATATGAATATCTTCTCCATGTAGGAGCACAGAAGTCTGCACAGACCTTTTTATCAGAGGTATGTTTTCTACTCTTTTTTATTTTTGGATTAATAGTCAACTTTTTTTATATTAAAAATTATCAGTGATTCTATAGAGAATCATGATAGTCTGACATATAGTATATAAATGCTTAGAAATGAAATTATTTGTTATGATAATTTTTAAGGCCATAAAAATTGTAGCTATATTATTGATCTTGTTACATATCAAGTAAGAAGCACTGGGCCTGAGTGTTGTGGCCTGGTGGCCGCCAGTCCCTTTAGCAGCCAAATCAGATGAGATGTGGGAATCAGTGTCAGCATCAAGGCAACTTGGGAGGGAAGAGGGAATGTAGCTGTCAGAGAGAGAGAGAGACAGTCGGAGCCTGGGCCATCCGTCAGCCCTCAGATGAAGAGTCAACAGCCCTGAGGTCTTGAAGTGCCTGATGAGAAAGGGAAGGAACAGCTGGGTCCAGTGCTTGACACGCAGATGTGCAGAAGGCAGAGGAGAGCAGTGGATATCTATGCACAGAGCCTTGGGATGGAAGAGCCACCACTGCTAGCGAAACCCCACCCTAGTTCTGGGGATAAAAGGCTGAGGGTGGAGATGAATAGATGGGGCTGCTGGGGTTTCTAATAAAGGAATCATTAATTTAATTACAGAGGGTTTGTTGTGTTTAGGGAGTGGGATCAGAACACTGAAACATTGCTTATCACTGTCATTATAGTCTTATTTTAAGCCCAAACTAAAAAGAAAAAATAAGGAAAGGGAGGGAGGAAGGAAGAGACAGACAGACACACACAGAGACACAGAAAGAGAGAGGGAGAGAGAGAGAGAGTTAATGTAAATCATTATTGTGATTTCCAAGCCCCTGATTTTTGCAGGCTACTCCTATCTAAGATTGGAGATCTTGTGCTTAATCTTGTACAGATTAAGCTGGCTGTACTTTCAGCCAGTGTAGAACAGTTGCCATAACTAGCAGATTAGGAAAAGCATTAGAATCAATAGGTAGCTATTGGTTGATGGAGCTGAGTATTTTGCTCTGCACACTCATACTTAGTCTCTTTTTCTGTCTCACTCTGAGAGACAAAGCTATGCCTATACTCAAACTAACCTAATCTCACAAATACAGAAGACAACACATATTCTGATATCAGTTGAAACAGATTTTTAAAATTGATAAGTGTTGATTTTAAAAGAGCCATCTTTGAATTCATTCTAGCTAAATGCTATCATTGTTTTCTTGTGAATGTATCTTGCCTAAAGAAATAATCATTATTTGCATTGGTTTTAGATAAGATGGGAAAAAAACATCACATTGGGCGAACCCCCAGGATTCTTACACTCATGGTGGTGGTAAGTGTTTCAATTTACAAAGATTGTATTGTTGTTAAAGTATTATACTTGTACAAAATCTGATTTTTATCAAAGGTAATAAGAAATTTTGCTAACTAATTGGAAGACTAGTGTCAACCGCATTTAATATTGAACTGTCATTTCATTTCCTCAAAAAGATAAAATTAATTATGCAATTATTTCAGTTTAACCTTGCTCATTTTTCTTTTAGATGGATTGATACTCAAATTTTCCAGATCTTATGCTTTTTCTCCTTTAGATGTTCCTATATAACTACAAATACGCACCTAAACTAGTTTGATGTGACAACTGCTTGTTAAGATTCTGCAGAAATGTCAGTACATATATATGTAAATTGTTATTGTCAGAAACAAAGTAGGTTTCTGACTTCAGAGCTCTTTTATATTTGGGAGCATCTGGAGTGCCAATCAATGGATTCAAAATGATCAATGTGAACAGGTGATTAAAGCCCCACCTAATTTATATGCACACATTGTTCATAACTCTTGTTTGAAAAAAAAGGACTGGGGCTTTGATTGCACAGTTATTCCCACCATTTTGAAGCCAGTGAATGTTGCTGTCATTACCCCTGTATGTGTACAGAGAATAATTCTGTATATAGGAGCAACAGTATTAATTTTAGGGCAGGAGGAGATTATACATGCACATCCTTCTATGTGGCATCTGCCACTGACACAAATGAGAAAATCCTTTGCGGAAGAAAAGAATAGGTCTGTGTATGTATCAGAAATGATTTAGATGATGTTATTCAGTTATTATGTAAATATAAGTGCAGTCCTTGTATGATATTCATTAAAACAATTTCTTTAATTTTCAGGCTTTAATCCCAGTATAAAAAATGATGTGGCTGCTTTAAGAATAATTTTAACTTTAATGACTACCCTCTTTCAAGCAGTTGCATTTTTTTCATAAAAAAAGAGAATGCTTTAATGAGTACCACAGCAATAGATTGCTCATACTTTTACATCCTTTAGAGTTGTTCCTAATCATTTGTGAAACAGGTACAGAGGAGACTTTGCTTTGGAACTGTTCCTTGCTCAGCCCTAATGAGATTAGCCAGTTTTTAGATTCTAGATTTCAATGGCAAAAATTATTTACCAATGTTTGGATTTCAACATCAGACTCCGAAAAATAAATATTATATATATATATGTGTGTGTTTAATTTCTATACTATTCATTGGTTTAAAAAAGCATGTAATATTTATTACATAAGGAAAGGATTTAAGTTAGTTGTCTTATTCTTTTTATTAGATGGACAGAGTCCCTAAATTAGATGATCACCAGAGGATTCTAGGATTTAGACTAGAAAGTTGGGGGGGAAATCTTAGAAGAAAGCAATGCTGTACTGTTGTCAAGAAATCTGCAGAGAAATGTCTGAAATTACCAGAAGCAAAGTTCAAGTAAAAAATATTTTACCAAAAAGTATTTTACCAATTAATGCAAAAGAAAACTAAAGCTAGAAGTACCAGGATAGATACTCATTTTTAAATAGACATAGTAGTATTTATAATTAATAAATATTTTTAATCTAAGAGACTGTCATCTATCTTAAATGCTGACTTCTCCTTTTCAGTCCTTCATATAAAAACAATCTTCTGGAACCTCATAATCTAAAATTGTTTATGATTTTGTATGATGTTCTAATGATATAATGATATCAAAAATCAGTAATTTTCTAATGTTTATATACACAAATTGCTCATTTCAGACGTTAAAAGTGTTCTAGATTAAATATTGGTGAGGGTTTTAAAGTTTTTTTTAAAGACAGACTTTATTTGGTAATTAGATGCCTATCAGTTGCATGGTACTTGAATGTTTTCATTTTAACACAAATTAAATTATAGTATTAGGATATTTATCTGTATAGCAGTCAATTAGGCTATACTGTAATTTATTCTTAAGTATGTCTAGTTCCAACAGAATGGGAATGCTGCATACATTTTCCTTTCAGAGTATGAAGAGGGTAATAAATTTATTTATTTATTTATTTATTTAAATTTCTAAACCGCCCCCTTTCCCCGAAGGGACTCGGGGCGGTGTACAGGAAAATTAAAAAGCATCTAAAACCATAACAATACATACAAAATTAAAACCGAATTAAATATTAACCCTGTACTAAAATTTATAAAACCGAATTAAATATTAACCCTGTACTAAAATTTATAAAAACATTAAAACTGTATCCCATTAAAACCAGATTAAATAATTTAAAACTACAGACTGGGGCGAGGAGCATAAATTAGGCCAAGCCGGCCTGATGGAACAGATATGTTTTAACTTTTTGGCGGAAGGAGCGGAGGTCCGTAGTAGTTCTAATATCGGGGGATAGGTCGTTCCAGAGGGTCGGGCCCATCACAGAGAAGGCCCTTCCCCTGGGCGTCGCCCGCTGGCATTGCCTAGTGGACGGCACTCGGAGAAGTCCCTCTCTGTGGGAGCGAATCGGCCGAAGGGATGTATGGGGCAGGATACGATCCTGCAAATATAATTTTATTGCTTATAAATATATAATTTATTGCTTATAAACCGCACCCTCTCCCCACAGGGACTCGGGGCGGTGCACAGGAGAAATAAGAACAATAACTATATACATATTTCATTAAAAATAGATTAAATTAAGTAACCTGTGCTAAAATACCCATTAAAACTATCTAACTAAAAATCCCCAATAAACCCTAAAAACAGAGGAGTAGCTATCCCAGGCCGGCAAGGCAGAAAAAGTGTGTTTTCAATTTAAGACGGAAGGAGCGGAGGTCCGTGGTGGTCCTAATATCAGGGGGGAGGTCGTTCCAGAGGGCTGGGCCCGCCACAGAGAGAGCCCTTCCCCTGGGTGTCGCCCGCTGACAAAGTCTAGTGGACGGCACCCGGAGAAGTCCCTCTCTGTGGGAGCGAATCGGTCGTGAGGATGTATGAGGCAGGATCCGATCCCGCAAGTAGCTAGGTCCCGAGCCATGGAGCGCTTTAAAGATGATGATTAATACCTTGAAGCGCACCCGGAAGACGACAGGCAGCCAGTGCAGCTCGCGCAAGAGCGGTGTTACATGGGTGTACCTTGTGGTACCCATAATTGCTCGCGCGGCTGCATTCTGGACTAGCTGAAGTCTCCGGGTGCACCTCAAGGGAAGCCCCATGTAGAGAGAGTTGCAATAGTCCAGTCGGGATGTCACGAGGGCATGAGTGACTGTGCGAAGGGCGTCCCGATCCAATAGGGGGCGCAATTGGCGTACCAGGCGAACCTGGTAAAACGCCCTCCTGGCCACGGCTGTCACCTGATCTTCCATTGACAGCCGGGTATCCAGGAGGACACCCAAATTGCGCGCCCCATCCACAGGGGCAAGATGTTCGCCCCCTATGGCCAGCGATGGAGTAAGCTGGTTGAATCAGGCAGCTGGAAACCACAGCCACTCGGTCTTGGTCGGGTTTAGCTTGAGTCCGTTACTTCCCATCCAGATCCGCACGGCTTCCAGGCACTGGCACATCACCGCTACGGCATCGTTGGGGTGGTCTGGGGTAGATATATACAGCTGGGTGTCGTCAGTGTATAGATGGTACTCTACCCCAAAACCACGGATGATCTCACCCAGCGGCTTCATATATGTGTTAAATAGGAGGGGCGAGAGGACCGACCCCTGAGGCACCCCACATATGAGGGGTCTCGCGGTCGACCTCTGCCCCCCTGCCAACACAAATTGCGATCGGCCAGAGAGGTAGGAGGAAAGCCACCGCAAAACGGTGCCTCCCACCCCCAACCCCCCCAGCCGATGCAATAGGATACCATGGTCGATGGTATCGAAAGCCGCCGAGAGGTCTAATAGGACCAGGATGGAGGAACAGCCCCCATCTCTGGCCCTCCAGAGATCATCCACCAACGCGACCAATGCCGTCTCGGTGCTATGCCCGGGCCGAAAGCCGGACTGGCGCGGATCTAGATAATCAACTTCATCCAGGTGACGGGGAAACTGTTGTGCCACCACACTCTCGACAACCTTCGCCAAAAAGGGAAGGTTGGAGACAGGACGATAGTTGTTTAAAAGAGCTGGATCCAAAGAGGGCTTCTTAAGGAGGGGCCTCACCATCGCCTCTTTTAGGGAAGCAGGCAAGGAACCCTCACTCAAGGATGCGTTGACAACCTCTTGGAGCCAGCCTCGTGTCACCTCCCAGGATGCCAGTACAAGCCAGGAGGGACACGGGTCCAGTAAACATGTGGTGGCTCGCAGTCGCCCACGTAACCTGTCCATATCTTCGGAAGTAACGGAGTCAAACTCCTCCCAAACAAGATCTCCCTCGTGGCATCTCACTGGGCCATGAATGGGGGCTAACTCGTTCTGTATCTGAGCGGTTTTCTCCTGCAGAAAAGTCACAAATTCCTCTGCTCTACCCTGTAGCGGGGCTTCCCGCACCCTCTGTTGGAGGAGGGCGCGGGTCACCCTAAACAGGGCGGCAGGGCGGTTGTCTGCGGATGCTATGAGAGTGGCACAATGATGGCGTTTGGCCACTCTCAGCGCCACAATGTAAGTCCGTAAATGGGCTCTTACCTGTGTCCGGTCAGATCCAGATCGGGTAGACCTCCATCTTCTCTCTAGGCATCTCTTGCGGCGTTTCATCACCCTCAGCTCCTCGGTAAACCAAGGGGCCTGGGTGTTTCGCCGCCGCACGAGAGGCCGCAAGGGCGCGACCCGATCCAAGGCTCCCACGGCCGCACTATTCCATGCGGCCGTGAGGTCCTCCATCGGGGCACGGGTCAGGGATACAGGAAATGGCCCAAGCGCCGTCTGGAACCCATCCGGGTCCATCAGGCGCCTGGGGCGGTACCAGATTGGAGACTCTGGTTCCGCCTCCCCGCGGAGGGGAGCAGCGGTCGGAAAGTCGAGGCGGAGAATTGAGTGGTCTGACCATGACAAGGGCGTGATGACTATATCCCCTATACCCAGATCACTCTTCCATTGGCCTGAGACAAAGATGAGATCCGGTGTATGTCCACCCTCGTGAGTGGGGCCTTGAATTACTTGGGTCAGGTCCATGGCCGTCATGGAAGCCATGAACTCCCGAGCTACCTCGGATGATTCGCCCACCGATGGCAGATTAAAGTCCCCCATGACTAAAAGTCTGGGGGTCTCCACTGCCACCGTAGCGATCACCTCGAGGAGCTCGGGCAGGGCTGCTGCTACATAGCGGGGAGCCAGGTATACAACCAGCAAGCCCAACTGCCTCCCTAGGCCCCACTTCACACAGAGGGACTCACAACCGGTAGTCTGTGGCACAATAGCTAGGTCCTGTCCCATGGAGCATTTTAAAGATGATAACCAACACCTTGAAGCGCACCCGAAAGGCCACAGGCAGCCAGTTCAGCTCGCGCAGGAGCGGTGTTACATGGGAGTATCTGGGAGCTCCCAAAACTGCCCGCGCGGCCGCGTTCTGAACCAGCTGTAGTCTTCGGGTGCACCTCAAGGGGAGGTGTAAAGTAGTAATTACTAAATGTGTATAGATGGGATATACCTAAAAAAAAAGTTACAAATTGTGCATTCCTTTTTATTTTTAGTGTATTTTGGGATCTCTATTGTGCAGCTCCAGAAAGACGTGAAACATGTGAACACTCGAGTGAAGCTAAAGCCTTTCATGATTATGTAAGTTTTATGTTCATTGATTACATTTTGTCTGAGCTTTGTTTGGAAATGATAACAGCTATGAATTTAGTAATTTTCAATGTGCTGGAAAAGCTACTGCTTCCAAATTTTCGTATTCTCTTGATAGGTAATGGAAATGAAACTAATATTAACCTTGTATGCAATACAAGAGTTTGTTTTATGTAGGTTAGCAAAGGCTCATTCTTAAGAGACATCAAGATAACAACCCTGTGGATAAGGTCAAAGAAGTCAAATTTTCAGTTAAATATGGGTAGTGTTGGTAAGGCAGAACGAAAAAGAGGATGTATAAGTAAGATGGTATTAACTGCAACATATTGAAGACTAAAAGTATTGTCTAATTGTACTGTTCACCACAGAATTAATTGGGGAAATTGTTTAAGAAAAAATCAAGCTGAAGAAACAAAATTATCTAGTAATCAGATGGTTTAGTTTTGTAAATGTTTAGAAGTGGACTGTAAGTGGACAACTGGCAGATATTTTAACATAAATTTATCTGAAATCAGTGGAAAGGCCTTGCATCTATTCCTTATAATAAATAGATTGTCAAAATGAGAAATTTCTAATTAATAACATTGCTTTTGGGTTTAACATGAGATTATTGAAATACAACTTTTTGATTTTCTTGGTAGTATTCTAAAGCAAAAAATTACCAGTGACTATGTATTAGGTGTGATTGTAAACAAGTTATGTTTTGAGTTAACATTTATACCTGTAAATAGCACTGTGCTATTGGAACTGTATTACAGTGTTAGTTTAGTGGTAATCATGTGTAAAAAATCTAAATATGTCTAGGCTTACATTCAGATGTTTAATTATATCAGAAGCAGGGGTGGGTTTCAAATTTTTTAGAACCTACTCTGTAGGTGTGGCCTATTTTGTGGGCATGGCTTGGCAGTCATGTGACAGGTGGGAGTGGCCACCTTTTAAAATGTGGTGAAACTCATTTAACAACGCTCTTGCTTAGCAACCAAAATTTTGGACTCAATTGTGATGATAAATTCTTTCTTTCTTTCTTTCTTTCTTTCTTTCTTTCTTTCTTTCTTTCTTTCTTTCTTCCTTTCTTCCTTTCTTCCTTCCTTTTTTCCTTCCTTTCCTTTCCTTCCCGTTGGGTCACTGGCAGCGGTGGGCCAGATTTACTTCCAGGTATGCCGGTGGAACCCCCTCTCACCGGTTCTCTAAATTTCACCAACCGGTTCTCGCGAGTAGGTGCGAACCTGCAGAAACCCACCCCTGATCAGAAGTCAATAATGTTTTGAGCCAATTGCAATCTTACAAATTTGAAATCACATTAGGAAATTTTATCTATTTAACAGTTATCATGATAATTATGACATCACAAACAAAAGCAAACTGATAATTTTGTTCCCTGTCAATCCACCCCACTGCTGAATTTTTCCTTCTTTCCCTTCCAAAGACAGAGCTATTAACATCCATTATTTTTATTTTTATAAGAATGACTGAAGGTCAAATATGGTACAGAGAGGCATTCCTAGAAATATAGTGTGAAAGTAAATTTGGTCATCATATTGCCTGTTTTTGTTATATATTCCTAAATGGAAAGTGTTGTATTTTAGTTACAGATTCATAATCAGATGATTTGTTTAGTAAAAGAATTGGTTAAATGTATAACAGCAGGAATAGCTCACATAAATAATGTTGTTAAGTCTTACATTCCGTGAGATTCTTTTCCTGATTTTCATCCCGGTTTTAGCTACTGTACATAGTGTTATTATAAAAGAGTATATTGTGCAGCTGGACCTCTATGTTTAAGAAAGCAAGGGTGTTCAATATCAGTTTGCTGAAGAAACAATCCTTTTCTAAGACTTGAGTAGCTTAATATTTTGATCGAATAACTCTTCTGAAACATAGTAATAATAGCTTCCAAAAAGGTCATTGTAACAGCAGGACATCACAAGAAAAAGGTACATAGTAAAGAGGCCCTAATACATTTAGATCTCGGCTAAAAGATCTTGAAATACATTCTAATTATAAATAATTAGGGCTTTACAGTGCTTAAGATTCAAAAGCACAAATATAGGACCTGGCTGCAGCTACTTAAAGCAGAAATTTCTGGGATTATTTTGAAATGCATCCAGAGTGCTGCATCCCATAAATTTTTATGGGCACTCCCAATCAATATATAGAAATGTTCTCTTAACAATTTAGATCTACCGTATTTTTCAGAGTATAAGGTAAACCTTTTTTCCTCTAAAAAGAGGCTGAAAATCTGGGTGCGTCTTATACACCGAATACAGCATTTTTTTGCCTCCTGAAACCCCACCCCCTTCACCAAAATGGCTGTGCAAAGCCTTATAGAGGCTTCCAGAGAGCTCTTGGGGGCTGGGGAGGGCAGAAATGAGCCTAGAACGGGCCGTATTTTGCCACCCCCCAGCCTCCAGCAGCACTCAATAAGCCTCCATAAGGCTTTGCATGCAATTTGTTAGACCATAAAATGGCCTGTTTTCACAAAAAACAGGCCAGTTTTTGCTCATTTTGCCCCCCACCCAGGAGCACTCTGCGAGCCCCCCCCAGGCTAGTCATGCCTTTTATTTGAAGAAAAACTCTATCTATCTATCTATCTATCTATCTATCTATCTATCTATCTATCTATCTATCTATCTATCTATCTATCTATCTATCTATCTACCTACGTACCTACACAATCTACCTACCTACTCTCTCTCTCTCCACCTACCTATCTACTGTATTTCTCATCTCTCTCTCCCTACCTACCTATCTACACACCCTCTCTCCCTACCTATCTACTGTATTACTCTCTCCCCCCTCTATCTACCTATGTACCTACCTACCTACTCTCTCTCTCCCCCTATCTACTGTATTTCTCTCTCTCTCTCTCTCTCTCTCTCTCTCTCTCGCTCTCTCTCTCTCTCTCTCTCTCTCTCTCTCCCCCCACGGGAAAATACCCGAAGCAAGCAATGCCAGCATACCTACACCCATGAAAATCTACGAAAGCAAATATATATATATATATCCCTCTACCTACCTACCTATCTACACACTCTTTCTCCCTACCTATCTACTGTATTTCTCTCCCCCCCTCTATCTACCTATGTACCTACCTACCTACTCTCGATCTCTCCCCTACCTATTTATTGTATTTCTCTCTCTTTCTCTGTCTCTATTTCTCTCTATCCCTCTACCTACCTATCTACACTCTCTCTCTCTCTCCCTCCCTCACTACCTACCTACTGTATTTCTCTTTCTCTCTCTTTCTCTCCCTTTACCTACCTACCTAACTTCTCTCTCTCTCTCACCCTACCTACCTACTGTATTTCTCTCTCTTTCTCTCCATCTCTATCCTTCTATCTGCCTACCTACTTTTTTAAAAAAAATTGCCTCTTCAAAACCTGGGTGCGTCTTATACTCCAGTGCATCTTATACTCCGAAAAATACGGTAGCTTTTACAAAGTTTCCCTGTATGCATAAATAGGAACATTCTTTGTCAGATCTTTTCTAGTAGTGGAATGTTCAAAGAAACATTTACAGAACAGGTTTCTTAAAGAGATTTTTGGAGTGTTCTATGGTGGGACGCGGTGGCTCAGTGGAGGGATGCAGTGGCTCAGTGGCTAAGATGCTGAGCTTGTCGATCGGAAAGGTCGGCAGTTCAGCAGTTTGAATCCCTAGCGCTGTGTAATGGGGTGAGCTCCCGATACTTGTCCCAACTTCTGCCAACCTAGCAATTTGAAAGCATGTAAAAATGCAAGTAGAAAAATAGGAATCCCCCTTTGGCGTTTAGACATGCTGGCTACATGACCACGGAGATGTCAGCTCTGGCTCTTCGGCTTTGAAACGGAGATGAGCACCATTCCCTAGAATCGGAAATGACTAGCACATATGTACAAGGGGAACCTTTACCTTTACCTAAGGTGTTTTATTTCAATATATATTTACATATTACAGCCCAAGACAGAATTGTGAGCTATAGAAATATGCATACAGGCAATTGGAACCTTTGTTTTTCAGAAGTGTTTTGTAATTGCCTCATTCCTAGGACTGAAAGAAAGTGACTGACCCAAGGTTACCCAGCTGGCTACATGCCCAAGATGGGACTAGAGCTCCCAGTTTCTAGCCTGATACCTTAACTACCACACAAAACTGACTCTTAGCAATTGAATAGTTATAGAATATAAACCTTTTTTTAAAAAGTGGTAAAATCTAAATTGCTTCTGTTAAAGTACTCAGTGTTTCCGTCTTAGTCTAGATTGGGAAAATAATTTCATATAGGATGCAGTTGGACGTGATTCCTTTGTAATTTTTGACATTCCAATTATGTGTTAAAACTGTTTTATGCTGATTGATTTTATACATACATACATACAATATATGCCAAAAGAGAGATATGTGTTACAGAAATAATGCTCTGGATATAGCCATGTTAGGAACTCTGACAAGCCAACAACTACATAATTCTAGATGATCCTTTGAATGTTGAGCTTATTGTTAAAATTGAGCATATGTATTTTAAAAGAAGCCATCATATTGCCTATGGAACAGGCTCATTCTGCCATAATTTGACCCTTTAATGATGTAAATACAAAAAATGGAATAGGAGTTCGGCAAAATTTTATTTCATTAATGGATAGTATTGTTAGCAAGGTAAATAAAATTTTCTATTATGACTATTGTTTGATTAGTTTTCGGATTTTGAATTATACATTTATGTAGAATTTGTTGTTAAATCAGTTAATCCAATCCCAACTACTGATTGATTGGTTAAATTAGTTTTAATTATTACCTAGTAATAATTATTACCTAGCTATTTTAAAACTTGAACTAAAAGTTTGCAATTTAAACAAACCAAAACTCCCCTGCAAACAACAAATGACCTTGGAATTGTGATACCAAGACATACAGATTTTGAAGTCTATAGAAGTTCAAGGTCAACCAACATCTGCACCCAACAATATGTGAAATCAGATTGTTTGTTTCTGAATTTGTGGCCAGGACAATATGTTATACAATATGAATACTGTTAGATTTGCAACAGTTATAAAATCTCTGTAGGGATAGAGAAGTTAAAATGCTCTGATGAATCCAATGACTTTTAGAATGTACGCAAGGAATTTCTCACTTCATTTCTTCATGATAATGTTGAAATCCTGGCTAATCAAAGAACATGGAGACTGCTTATGCGGCTGACATTATCCATTCTAAGTCTTGTTCCCTTTAACAGAACTAAATTGTCACTTTGGTTTATTAGAGAGTTGAGAGCAATGAAGCAAATACATAGAAGATTAAAGTAGAAATGAGGAATTCTTGTGATTAGTCAGACCAAACAGAGAATGGTGTGTATTTTAAAACCCATCTAAAATCTTACTCTGATAGTAGATGCAGTAAAGAGGTATTACTTATCTGTCTCCATTGCATCTGCACAGAACAAAACAGCAATGCTTCTCCGTACTGTGTGGCATCTCCTCCATCTAGATGTTAGGTCGAGGAGCCTGAACAGTCGGAGGCTCGCTGTGAGCAGTTTTCATTGTTCTTTGCAGACAAAGTCGATCGGAGTTGCCTTGACTTGGACTCCAGTGTTTGGACAGGTCATAGGAGGTAAGCTTGGTAATGGTTCATATGGATTATTTTCATCTTGTAAGATCTTGGGGATATGAACAGGATATATGGAGAAATAAGAGCCAATGCCTGCTTACTCAGTCCTTAAGCTTTCCTCCTAGCTGATACACTAACCAAGTTGGGTTGGTCCTTTGGTTCAGGGAGGTGAACAGTGATCTTTGAGGCACAGGATGTATTTCCACCTGCTCTTAAAGAAGGCATTAATAAAATCTTTACTTAAATAGGCCCTCTATTATATTGAAGAATCTATGTAACTATAATCTAATATCAAATATTTTATGTTGAGTCAAAGTTATTGATAATATGGTGGCCTCATAGCTCCCACTGTTTTTATTTATAACTAGCCAGTAACATGGCGTTGCCCAGATATTTATTTATAGGGGAAAATGCCCAGACCAAATTTAATTTCTAATGTTGGATTTTCCTCCTTACCAGAAGGAACCCCCTTGTGGAGTACTGTGAAGCTGTTACCATGGCAACTTCACTGCACTGTACAGTAGAAACCATTTTATGGCAGTACAGACTCCCTTTCAATAGGTACTTCTCTGGAATATGATACTTAAATTACTTTGATTGCTATAGCAATGTCCTAGGCCAGATGTCCAACTGTCTAGCCCTCTGATTCAGCTGTTGTCTTTGAAACAAATCACATGAAATACTTAAGAATTAAGTTCTGTTTTAAACAGATTAGTGCCAAATAAAACAATTGGGTAGCCTTGACAGGAATTCACAATATAAATGTAGCTGTAGCTTTCATACTACATCTCTTCTTTTTTCTTCTAACCAATTCAGATATTTTTCACATTGTAGTCTTAAAGGCTATAGAATCTCTGTATCTACCACCATAAAAGTAGACAAATCATGGTATCTTTCAATGCAGTCTGGCAGAATATGGCCTTGATAGCACTGTTTTGTAATACATGCAGTCCTTTATATTGTAATGTTGTAATACTAGGTGGCTTCTGTTTAAAATGCACATTATTATCTACACTGAATGTTGATTAGAGGCTGCTATCATTATCAACTTACCCAGTTAGTCTGATCAGTGAGTGAGGGGGAAGTTATTCCCTTTTCCAGAAGTTCATGTATTTAGTATATGGGAGAAGTCCTGCTGGTTGGCTCCCAGGCTATAGGAAGTTGTTCCCTGGATTCTGTATTTGACACACATTTTACTAGGATTTAGAAAATGACAAAAGTCATATTTATTTTGCAAAGCCTTTGGCACTATGAATTTGTTTTATCTGTATCAATTTGACTTTGTGTTCTATTTTGCTTTATAATTGTAACTCTTTATAAGTGCTTATTACCATGGCCAAATTATCGATATCCCTGAACTTTACCATGAAATAAGTAAAAACTGACACAAGTAAATTGCATCCACCATTTTTTATTCCAAAGTCCATAGCATGAATACTTTGCTTTTAATATATGATTTCTGGTAAATAAGAAAGCAAATAAAGATAGCATGGACATAATTATTGGTTCCTTAATTAATATTTAATAGCATAACCTTCTGTGGCAATCAAGTGCTTCTTGTAGTTTGAATGGAACTTCTATGCTTCTCAACTGGCAATTTTCATGAACAAACTACTCCAGTTTGGTTCTTTCTTCAAAATGTGAGTTTCAACTCTTTCCATAAATTTCTGTGAGGCTTATTAGATCATAGCAGGCCACTTGAGAATAGTCAAGTGTTAGTTTTTGGACCATTCTTCGGTGTGTTTGAAATTATTGGAGGACCTATGACCTGCAACTGAGACAGAGTTTTCTAACACCAAACATCATTGTTTCATCCCACAATGCCTTGATAATCTTGTGATTTCATTGGTGCTTGGCATAGATTCTAGTACTTGCAAGATGCTGTTAACACATCTTTACATTTTAGAATTAATTCATCTGATCACGTTTCATGTCTAATCTTTCTCGTATGGCTGACAACAATCTTGCAAATTTGAAAGTACACATCTTATTTTTTTTATTATTATTAAATTTATACCCCTCCTTTCTCCAAAAGGACCCAGGGCGGCGAAATCTGCCCCATTTCACTTAGAATCTAAAAAACTAACTTCTTGCTCCTTCTCATTCATTATCCAGATGCAGGATATGCCTTCTCTTATCTGACCATTCCATAGCCAGAATCTCTTTCCCCGTCTCCTGAGGTTCTTCCCACAAGTTTATAGGAACCTTAGGACATTGCAATATTTTAGGTTTTTGCAATATATTTTGTTCTGAGCACTAGCCTCAATTCTATAAAATATGATAGATAAATAAAAGCTAAGCTTATTAGAAAGATAGTGTGCTTTGACCAATCAAAAAATGCTAAATCTCAGGTCAGTCAATTAGAAAATGAATAGCTAAATTCATATACCTTAACCTTGTATTTGAATTGACAAAGTTGCAGACTAATTTTGATCAGTTGTGCTAATGTATTAAAAATATTATATAAGAGAGGCTTTGGAGTTCAGTTTCAGACTTGGGTGTTTGGACTTCAGTTTCTGGAATGCCATGTTGCCCAGGTTAGGGAAACAAGATTATATGTAACTTCAGTTAGGTATCATGGCGTTGTTTATTTTTGATACATAGCTTGATGCTTTGGATATAAGTTATAGGTACCAAGCCAGTTGGAATAATAACTGCAGTGATAATTTACTGCAGTTAATTTACTGCACTGGATAAGTGCCAAAGTCCCAGTGCAGCCACTTTAGTAAAAGCATTATTTTAGCAAAAAGAAGATTGTAATGGAAATCCAGAAGGACTAGATCTTTCAAGAATAGCTTGGGTTGTTCTAAACAAAAATTGTAGCAGCTCAGCTGGAAGTAAATGACATATAGTATCATATCCATATATTATCAGAATGCTAATGAGCTATGTTAATTTGTCTCAGAAATTTCAGTGTTGACCAACTAAAGAAAAAAACTTAAAATAAAAGGCCAAAGCTAAAATTTAAATATATGAAAAGAAGAAAATAACTTGGGAGAAGACTAGGTTATAGTGAAAAAATTAAAGATATTGTTTTTTAAAAAATTATAAAATCAATTAATGAGAGTGACATAATACAGGAAGTCAGAACTAAATAAACACATTATGGTTTAATGTTATGGCAAGCATTGCCAGATTTTGACTGAGCTAATGCAATATGATAAGCCAAGATGTATCTTAAAATTTTCTGGGTTCAGTCCAGTGATGGGTTGCAGACGGTACGCCCTGGTGCGGGCATACTAGAGCCTGCCCAGAGCACCAAGTATAGTTCCAGTATGGTGCTCCGGAGGGCCCATGGAGGCATCACTGAACAGTAACACACATGCACATGCTGCGCGCATCCATGTGGACGACACGGGCCCGTTCCAACCGTACTGGTTGGAACGGTATTGGGAACCCACTACTGGTTCAGTCCATTGATTTTGTCCAATTATTGTATGCTGTTATTTACAGTTTAGTATATTGTGTCAGAGGGATGCGGTGGCCAGTGGCTAAGACACTGAGCTTGTCAATGAAAAGGTTGGCAGTTCAGTGGTACAAATCCCTAACGCTGCATAATGGAGTGAGCTCCCGTTACTTGTCTCAGCTTCTGTCAACCTAGCAGTTTGAAAGTATGTTAAAAATGCAAGTAGAAAAATAGGAACTACTTTGGTGGGAAGGTAACAGCACTCCGTGCGCCTTCAGTGTTTAGTCATGCTGGCCACATGGCAATGGAGATGTCTTTAGACAGCGCTGGCTCTTCAGCTTAGAAATGGAGATGGGCACTGCCCTTAGAGTCAGAAATGACTAGTACGCATGTGCGGAGGAACCTTTACCTTTACCTTTTATATTATGTCAACTCAGGTATTTGATGATGTTCTTTCACAAGATAAATCCATTTTTCATTACTAGAACAGTAATTTTTAATGTTTCAGGAATCAAATAAAAAGTAGTGTTCTACAAAGTTAATTAGTTAACAGCTGGCTAACATGCCTGGACCTGGAAGCTTAAGCAGGTTTGTTCTCGATTATGTAATGGATGGCGAACACAGAAATGCTGGGGCTATAGATTTCACTGGGAAATTGAAAGAAAAAATCAAATAGGAAATGATTTCCATGCTATTTTCAAGCAAACTATGTGGATCATTTCTAATTCACTGAGAGTTGAGTTTAACTTGAAAGAGACTTCATTTTTATATGCATTTTATATTAATTTCTGATTAACAGAATTTTAATGATCTCGTTTGATTTCACTTACGGAGTTTTCTAGCATCAAATACAGTGAATTGTGAACAAGCCTTAGAAAAAGAACAGCATTTGTATTTTACACCCTCTAACTAAAATCTGTATTATTTTTATTGAAGATATTGAATAGTTTGTGCCTTACAAAATAGCTTCTTTTTCTGACACTAAAGAACCAGTACTTTAATAAGTTGCCAAGTTCAGAGCCATTACCCATAAATGGACTAGAATCAACATATTATTGCATATGTTTGATGAACCATGGAGTCAGTGTTCATTTTTACTTATTTGGTTTCTAAGTTCATGCTGTTGTGATCTAAACTCAGTGGTCAGTATTCTTTGTTCTAGTTGCTCAACAGTTTCTATTTAATATTATTCAGAGGTTTTTTGAATTGCACCAGCTGCTTTCATTATGGGAGTCAGAAAGATCATTTTCTTCTCTTATTTGAGCAGAATAAATTGTTATGATATTTTTGGATGCTTTGACTTGTTCTTTTGAATAACTCTATTCAAGGTAAGCTTATTTTCAGTGGTGTTCAGAAAATTATCCTACTTCTGGAAATCATTTAAATGTTTTTGTATAACTAATAGGGTTGTGCAGTGCTTCAAATTGAAAATGAAACTCAGAGTGCATAAGAATGAACCTATTAGCAGTTTAGAAGTCAGAGTAAATTTAACCAAGCTGGGGATAATGTCTGAATAACTGAATCATTTGGGCTTTTAGTGACAAACTGGAATTGCTATCTACGTTACTCTTATGTAAGTTATGTCTTGTATGATAGTTTATAATTGTCTCTTGTTTACTAAAGGCTACCAGATTATAGGATGGGATTGAATTGACAAGCAAATTTGTAATTAGAGTTGACAAGTAGTTTTGTTAATGATTCTGAAACAAATACTCAGAATTCAGTTACTGTATTTGTATTCTGCAGTGTTTACCCTAAATAAGAGCTGTGTTCTTATAAAACACAGAGATGGATAGATAGATTGCTGAAGAATTGCATGGGCGGGGGGGGGGGGCAGAATAAGGAATGGGTTAGGATTAGGATTTATTCTGCACATGTTCTCTGCTTGTGTTTATTAAATAATTACTTCAGCTAGATAAACAGAATTGTTTTACTGTTTCAGGTGAGAAAAACAGCGATAATCTGAAAAATTTTATAGGAGATAGGAGGGTGCTATAAAAACAAAGGAAAGACCTAGCTCAAAAACCATGATATGCATTGAAAATCTTCAGCAAAGATAAGCACATCTGAGTCAGTAATTTTAGTTAAGATGCATTTTACAGTCATGTTTATGCTTGTATTATTCTCTGCTATAGTTACTGTGTTTCCCCGAAAATAAGACAGGGTCTTATTTTCTTTTGACCCCCTGAAATAAGTGCTTGGCCTTATTTTCGGGGAGGTCTTATTATTTTTTAAGTGCAGGCGGCAGCAAGCGTGGTCACCTCATGGCTGCTGCTGTGCTGCAGTATTTTTGGAGAGGGGTTATTTTGGGGGACGGCTTATTTTAGTGCATGCGCTCAAAAGCCCGATTGGGTTTATTATCCAGGGAGGTCTTATTTTCGGGGAAATGGTATGTTCTTTGTTAAAGAACCATAATTAGTACCAAAATATTATAATTCATAATATAAATGATAATTCTTACAGAAGTATCATTTCGTTTTAATGAAATTTAAATGGAAAAAAGGACATATGTATTTGACTTTCACCCATTTTGTAATTGAAGTTCCAAATATTTTACAAAAATAGGTAAGACTGGCCAAGTTTTACACATTGTAAAAATGCAAATTTTTCGTGTTTAAAGTTATGTTGTGTATTCTGTGAACACAGGCAGCATCCTGCAGTAACAGAGACTTGGACTTACTTTGATTGGTTTTATATTTATATGGTATTTTAAATGTTTATGCTTAGGATTCCCAAAAACATTCATGACACAACAAAAGCCTATTTAAATCATGAAACAAATGATTTATGCCTTCATAATTATAATTTTTTTAATATACACTATATTCTAGGTATAGATCTCAGTACAGAAAACAGTAACAGAAAAGAACAATAAGAGTGTTCCATAATTATGATCTCACAATAGCAAAAGATCTCCCAAAATAAAATTAAAAAACTCCTTGGATTTAAGAAAAAATCTATTTGAATTATATCTCAATAAGGGATGCCTTTGGTTATCTTTATTTCCCATATGTAAATATTATTGTTCTGCAATCTGGCTTTGATTTAATATTTCTCAACATGGGGTATGTATTATAGAACATGCCCCAAACAAATAGTTGATGATGTGGTATTTTTAAAATTCTTGTATGAATTTTTCAGTCCTCTTCTGTTTTCTTTCTTTGAGAAATAACTATTTGGTATTATCCCTTAGGATATTGTCCCTTAGAGAACATATACTGAAAAAATATTAAATATACCTTGTATATTTTTCAGAAATATTTTTGCCAAAATTATTGAAAGTGGGAGTAATTAGTAATTAGGGAGTAATATTAAGCAGCAATAACTGAGCCAAACATCAGTTATAAGTTATATTTTCAATATCTCTCTTCTACAGACAACTTTGCAATATTTAGGTTAATGTATATGTTAGGTTTGTCTCATTGTGTGAAATAATTGTTAACCAATCATATTTGTAAGAATTTTAAAGTTCATAGAGATGGCAAATATTCTACAAATATATATTTGGAATATTTCAGTCTTACAAACTTTATATAATCAATTTCATTTCTATAAAAGCTGTGCTAATGATGCTACATAAAACAAATTTAAACTTTCTTTGTTTATATTCATTCTTCAGTTACAGTATATTCTTTGTTCAGTTGTTCCTTCTTTGCAATTTATAGTATTAATATTAAACATACTGCTTTTATTAACTGGAAAAACTTCAAATAATTCCAGATCTGATATTTTTGAGTTCTAAATTATACTAAACTCAGGCCTATTAGAGGCCAATCAAAATAAGGTTAATTATTTTTTCATATATTCATGCCCAAGATCTATCAATTTATATAAATTATGTGTTTTTTAAAAATTAAAGACTTCCAACTATGTCAGTACTAAGCCTGCTGCTACAAAAATTATATAGCTAACCCCAGATTTGTTTGTTTGTTTGTTTGTTTGTATTTATTTATTTATTCCATTTATATGCCACTCATCTTCCCAATAAGACAGCTTACAGGTCATAAAAAGATAAATACGAAAATTAACATTTTAAATATTTATTTTGTTGATTTTATCTTATAATTCACAAGGTAGCTAATTTTTGATTACTCAAGATGGCTGGATCATATTGCCCATATGTTTTGATGCCTGAGTTCAAACAACATGTAAACCTTGCATTTGTTAAATTTGTGCAGACCTGACCATTCTTTTTTGCAAACTGATTGTTAATCATGGTTTCCAATTTATGATTAAGCGTGAGTCCAATAATTGTGATGAAACTATGGCTTAGTCCAGTGATGGCAAACCTATGGCACGGGTGCCACAGGTGGCACACGGAACCATTTCTTAAGGCATGCGAGGCATTGCCCTGTCAGCACTAGCGCGCATGTGTGCACTGGCCAGCTGATTTAGGTCTTCTTTTGAGGTTGTTTTTTGCCCTCTGGAGGCTTCAGGGAAGCTCCTGAAGTCTCTGGAGGTGGGGAGGGGAGGCTGTTTTCACCCTCCCCAGGCTCCTAGAAAGCCTCTGGAGCCTGGGGAGAGTGAAAAAAGTGCTCCAAAAGCAGGGGGTTACACACATAGCATTATGGGTATGGCACGCCCACGCACGACCCCCCCCCTGTGCTGCCCCTGCTTTTGGCACACGAGCCAAAAAAGGTTAGCCATCACTGGCTTAGTCTAATATATGCACCATGCCACAAAAAGTACTATTTGCAGTGTTTTAAATTGTATGACCTACTTATTTGATGGTTATGACAGCTGATTCTAAAAAGAAGCTTCT
Source organism: Rhabdophis nuchalis (assembly GCA_039707465.1). NCBI lineage: Eukaryota > Metazoa > Chordata > Lepidosauria > Squamata > Natricidae > Rhabdophis > Rhabdophis nuchalis. The sequence goes on from CM077644.1 coordinate 208,773,476, forward strand.
CAGTTAACATGGGAAACATAATATTTTCCTGATAAAGATGTGGTGGCATTTTAAATTTAGGACAATAATTTTCATGGGTATTTTACAGTACAGTACATTATTAAACATCGAATTCAAAAAAAAGACCCAAGGTAATTTTTCCAAGGACATATGTCTGCAGGACAATTGAAGGGCCTTGATCTTCAGCATCCATAACTATGAAGGAGATGGGCTTTCCTTGGTATCCAAATGGCAAAGAGAAGTGCTTTGCTAATCAGTCAGGAAGGTCATATGGAGAAAGCTTAGATTAGGCCAGGGGTGTCCAACTCACAGCCCATGGGCTGGATGTGTCATGCACTGGCCATGCCCACACCTGGTTTAGCGAAGGGGGGGGAAAGTGATACGTCACGTGATGATTCCATGATGACACAAGTTTGACACCCTTGGTCTATTGAGACCTTAATTGCCCCTTAATATTGTTGGAATTTCGGTTGAGCAGCTTTTGAAGCCAATGTACTAGGCAATTAAAGCACACTATATAACACTTTGAAACATTATTGAAGTACAGGTAGTCATCGATTTACAAGTATTAGTTTAATGGCCATTCAGAGTTACAACAGCACTAAAAGAAGTGACTTATGATACAACCAGGACCATTGCAGCATGCTCACATGATCAGAATTCAGGCACTTGGCATGTATTTAAGACAACTGCACTGTCCTAAAGTTATGTGACCATCATTTTTAACCTTCCTAATTGGGCTTCAAACAAGCAAAATCAGTAGGAGAAGCCGGATTCACGTAACAACTGCAGTGATTCACTTAACAACTGTTAACAACCAGCAACTCTTAACAACCAGCAAAATGTTCATAAAATGGGACAAAACTCTCTTAACAACTGCCTTACTTAGCAATGGAATTTTGGGCTCAATTATGGTTGTAAGTCAAAGACTACCTGTACTCTACTTGGTTAATTTGTTGAACCAGTGTAAAATAGTATAATGTGAAACAGTTAATCAAGTTGCTGTTTAATAGCAAAGCTATTTTTATTTCTTTTGTTCTGCCTCTCAAGCAACTTGTAAAGTACAAGAAAATAATTCAGGGATTTTTATTTTATTTTTGTGAACCCCAGAGGGAAAAAAACAGGTTTTTTCTTTTTGGAGCAAATTCCAGAGACACTGGTTTTCAGTGAAGACATCTTAGATTGTTGTATTCTACATGACTGAAGAACTGCATCTTCCTAAATGGATCACGCTGAACCTGAATTTCTGTGGAAACTTGTAATCCTGATTTGGTATAATACAGATATTGTAGGACTTGGGATAGGTAGATAGTGTTTGATGGTGTTAAAGATATGGTTAGAGGATATAATCTCTAAGTAAAGCTGTCTTTTGTGATTAATTGATTAATAAGTGCTTTTGTCAATGCTTATGCCAGGGGTGGTTCAAGTGGTGCTCCAGATGTTTTGGGATTGCACCTAAAGTGACTATCACTCTTGGTACTATTTTTGCATCATCATCATTATTCTGTGGTTAATCTTTGGTGAGATTCACAGCCTTTGGGGCTTGTTAGTAGCTCAACAGCTCAAGTCCTAACCAAGGACCTAGGAACTATTAAGGTAACGTCGGAGGATATAAGCTGTTCCAAGTAGGGTGGTTTTTTGTAGAGACAGAATGTTCAAGTCTGGTAAATTTAGAATTTCTAAATAGCAAGGTAGCCCTTTAAGTATTGCTCCAAGGGCTCCAATTACAATTGGGACAACACACAATTTCTTTTTCCATAGTCGCTCAACTTCAATTTGCAAGTCCCGGTACTTTGTGATTTTTTCTTGCTGTTTATCTTCAATTCGTGCATCACCAGTTATTGCAATGTCAGTGAACCATACTTTTTTCTTTTCAACTACTGTTATGTCAGGTGTGTTGTAGGCTAAGTGCCTGTCATCCTGGATTCTGAAGTCCCACAAGATCTTGACTTTCTCATTCTCTAAAACCTTCTCAACCTGATGGTCCCAGTGGTTTTTGCATTGTCAGAGGCCTCTAAAATCCCCAAGTACTTGTAGCCTTCTGGTTTTACTGCCTTTATCATTTCTTCATTCTCAAGTTCTATTCCATCATCTTCTATGACCTTGCCTGCTTTGATTGCCATTGGTGCACATTTGTCAATTCCAAACTTCATACCAATGTCTTGGCTAAATTCTTTTGTGCTTTCAATTAATAAATTCAGTTAAGCTTTTGTTTTACCAAACAGCTTTAAATCATCCATGTACACCAAGTGTGAAATTTCCAGTCCTTTCTTTGCAAATTCATATCCACAGTTCACCTTCTTCAAAATGGTTGTCAGTGGTAGCATTGAGAGTATAAAAAGTAAGGGTGAAAGGGAATCAACCTGGAAAATGCCTTGTTTAATTTCAACTTCACCCAGTTTTTCTCCATTAGCCATAAGCTTTGTTTTCCAGAGGTTCATTGAAGTTTCCATGAATTTTTGTATGTTGCTGCTGATGCCAAAGATTTTTAGGCATTTCTTGATCCAGCTGTAGGGAACTGAATCAAACGCTTTCTTATAGTCTATCCAAGCCATGAACAGGTTGGTTCGCCTTTTCTTTGAATTCTTTAGGATTAGCTTGTCAATCAGCAGTTTATTTATTTATTTATTTATTTTATTAAATTTATACCCCGCCCTTCTCCTTGTTAGGACCCAGGGCGGCGCACAGGCATTATTTAAGAACACAAAATACAATAAATATCTATTAAAATGTATTAAATTAATAAACCCGTGCTAAAACCCAATATTAAAACCCTTGCCAATTATAAATTATTTTCTTAAAAAGTCAGAAATGGGGGCTATCCTAGGCCGGCTTGTTGGAATAAATACGTCTTAAGACGTTGGCGGAAGAGGCGGAGGTCCGAGATAGTACGGAGGTCGGGGGGTAGGTCGTTCCAGAGGGCCGGGCCCGCCACAGAGAAGGCCCTTCCCCTGGGTGTCGCCAACCGGCATTGCCCCGTCGACGGCACCCGAAGAAGACCCTCTCTGTGGGAGCGGATCGGACGAAGGGATGTATGGGGCAGGAGGCGGTCTCGTATATAGCTAGGCCCCGAGCCATGGAGCGATTTAAAGATGGTCATCAGCACCTTGAAGCGCACTCGAAAGGCCACAGGCAGCCAGTGCAGCTCGCGCAGGAGAGGTGTTACGTGGGTTTGCCTTGTGGCACCCATAATCACCCGCGCGGCCGCATTCTGTACTAACTGTAGCCTTCGAGTGCACCTCAAGGGGAGCCCCATGTAGAGAGCGTTACAGTAATCCAGCCGGGATGTCACGAGCGCTTGAGTGACTGTGCGAAGGGCTCCCCGGTCCAGTAAGGGGCGCAACTGGCGTATCAGGCGTACCTGATAGAATGCCCCCCTGGCCACGGCCGCCACATGGTCCTCCATGGACAGCCGGGAATCCAGGAGGACGCCCAAGTTGCGCGCCCTCTCCACGGGGGCCAGTTGTTCGCCCCCAATGGCCAGTGTTGGACTTATCTGGCTGAACCGGGGTGCCGGAAACCACAGCCACTCGGTCTTGGCCGGGTTGAGCTTGAGTTTGTTACTACCCATCCAGATCCGTACGGCCTCCAGACACCGGGACAGCACCTCGACGGCATCGTTGGGGTGGTTTGGGGTGGATATGTACAACTGAGTGTCATCAGCGTACAGATGGTATTCCACCCCAAAACCACGGATGATCTCACCCAGCGGCTTCATGTAGGTGTTGAACAGGAGTGGCGAGAGGACCGACCCCTGAGGAACCCCACATGTGAGGGGCCTCGGGGACGACTTCTGCCCTCCTGCCAACACCCATTGCGACCGACAAGAGAGGTAGGATGAGAACCACCGTAAAACGGTGCCTCTCAGCCCCAACCCCCCCAATCGGTGCAATAAGATACCATGGTCGATGGTATCAAAAGCCGCTGAGAGATCTAATAGGACAAGGATAGAGGAACAACCTCTATCCCGTGCCCTCCAGAGATCATCCACCAACGCGACCAATGCCGTCTCGGTACTGTGACCGGGCCGGAAGCCGGACTGGCGCGGGTCTAGATAATCAACTTCCTCCAGATGTCGGGGAAACTGTTGAGCCACCACACTCTCAACAACCTTCACTAAAAAGTGAAGGTTGGAGACGGGACGATAGTTTTCTAATAAAGCTGGGTCCAGGGATGGCTTCTTGAGGAGGGGCCTCACCACCGCCTCTTTCAAGACGGTGGGCAAGGACCCCTCACTCAGAGATGAATTCACAATACCCTGGAGCCAGCCTCGTGTCACCTCCCAGGATGCCAGTACAAGCCAGGAGGGGCACGGGTCCAATAAACATGTGGTGGCTCTAAGGTTCCTCCGCAACCTGTCCATATCCTCGGTAGTAACAAAGTCAAACTCCTCCCAAGATGTTATCTCAAGACCAGCACCGGGCACCTCGACCGGATCACTAGTGGAGGGCAGCTCGTTCCGAATCTGAGTGATTTTGTCCTGCAGAAAAACTCCAAATTCCTCTGCTCGACCCTGCAGAGGGGCTTCCCGCGGCCTCAAATGCAAGAGGGAGCGGGTCACCCCAAACAGGGTGGCAGGGCGGTTTTCCGCAGACGCGATAAGGGTGGCACAATACTCACGTTTGGCCACTCTTAGCGCCACTAAATAAGTCCTAATATGGTCTCTCACTAGTGTTCGGTCAGATTCGGATCGAGAAGATCTCCACCTACTCTCTAGGCGTCTCTTACAGCGTTTCATCTCCCGAAGCTCCTCGGTAAACCAAGGAGCCTGGGTGACTCGACGCCGCATGAGAGGCCGCAAGGGCGCGACTCGGTCCAAGGCCCCCGTGGCCGCACTATACCATGCGGCCACTAGATCCTCAGTCGAGCCGTGGGACAGGGACACAGGTACTGGCCCAAGCTCCCTCTGGAACCTTTCCGGGTCCATCAGGCGCCTGGGGCGGAACCAACTCGGTGTCTCCGGTTCCGCCTCCCCGCGGTGGGGTGTGACGGTTGGAAAGTCTATCCGAAGGAGAGAGTGATCTGTCCATGACAAGGGTAAGATGACTAAATCCCCTGTTCCAAGATCACTAATCCAGTGTCCAGAGACAAAAATCAGATCCAGCGTGTGTCCTCCCTCGTGCGTGGGGCCCTGAACTACTTGGGTCAGGTCCATGGCCGTCATGGAAGCCATGAACTCCCGAGCTGCCTCGGATGTCTCGCCCGCCGATGGCAGGTTAAAGTCCCCCATGACCATAAGTCTGGGGGTCTCCACCGCCATCGCGGCGATCACCTCGAGTAGCTCGGGCAGGGCTGCTGTTACATAGCGGGGAGCCAGGTATACAACCAGCAAGCCCAACTGCCTCCCTAGGCCCCACTTCACGAAGAGGGACTCACAGCCGGTCGTCTGAGGCACAGTGGTCTCCTTCGGCTCCAGACTTTCCTTAACGATAACCGCCACCCCCCCACCCCTGCCTAGGGCCCTAGGTTGATGAAATGCACGGTAACCTGGTGGGCACATTTCCACGAGGGGTAGACCCCCCTCGGGGCCCAACCAGTTGGTCCTTTGTTCCTCTTGAATTTTTGCAACATCCTTTATTATTATTTACTTTATTCATTAAACATGAATCTCAGCCAACTGAACATTTAAAAAAGCATTACAATACCATTGACTGGTGCTAATGGTTGATACGGTTTGTTGCCAGCGTCCTAGGTATAAACCAAGTACCTTCTTAAAATATAAGATGCTCCAAGTAGCGCAGTTTTTTGCAGTTCTGCTGGTGTTATTGTAGGAAGCTGCAATTTGTTGATGTATCTTGTAAAATTCTTGGACATTGCGCCAAGTGCCCCAATGACAATGGGTATCACTGTTACATGCTTCATCCATAGCTGTTTAGTTTCGATGGCCAGGTCACGATATTTCATTATTTTTTCTCGTTCTTTTTCTTCGACTCTGGCATCCCCAGGAACAGCAATATCAATAAACTGTACACTTTGGCCCTCTACACCTATGATATCTGCTGTGTTATGCTCCAAATGACAATCCGTTTGTATTCAAAAGTCCCACAGGATAGGACTCGACTTCCGGTTTTCGTTGGCAACGGACGTGTTTGATATACGTCCGCCGCTTGCCATCCTGGTGCCCCCCCCTGGGGAGGGCGCAGGGGGTTTTATAGGAACCCCCTGCCGTACAGCCAGCTCGCTGGAGGCCGGCAACCAAGCAGGTGGCCGGTGGGGCGTCTTTCCAGCCTCGCCCCAGGAGCCGGGAGGAAGAAAGGGGGAGCTTTGCCCTTTTGCTGATGGACTCCGGAATTAATGGAAGAATTCGGAAGCTGGCTTGGGTGCCGGGGATGGAGGATCTTTCCTAATCTTCAGGTCTGCATTTGAGGGATAAGCGAATACCGTGAGTTTTACCTTCAATCAATTTTAAACGGAGAATGGAGGGGGGAGTTAAGCTGTTTTGACCCCTCGGAATAAAGCGGCGTCTGAAAAAGTTCTCCCCAGGAATGGGGAGAATGAGAGAATTAGTCTGCCACCTGAAATAGCAACAGTTTTAAAAAATTGTATCTACATTATCGCAGTTGCAACATTGTATTGAAGCTCTTTGCAACAGGAAAATGAAACTTTCACTCTCCTTCCTGTGAGAGGCGGGGAAGATGGCTCCTCTTTGTTCCCTGTTGGAAACTTTCTCTTTGTCTATGAACTTTTCCCTTGGCGTTTGAAATTGCAAGATCTTAAACTACCCAGCTAAATTTCTCCTCGGGAAACCTTTGATATCTCTCCCAATACGTGGACATCTGGATTGATTTTGATAATATAATTTCTTCTTTTTGGTTTCTTTGGCTTTCTTGGTTTTATGTGATACCCAGACTGAACTTTTATTTCGGTTGTCCCGGCACCTCGGACTTCATCGACTGCTTTCTTTTCTGACGCCATTTTTTTTTTTACAAATTGGAACTTATAATCGGAACAATGGCTTCTAAAAAACCACCTATTGCAAAGTCCGTTTCTGCTCCATCATCAGCCCGCTCCAGACCAGTTATGCAGCAGACAAAGATCACCGCATTGTTACAAAAAGAAGGGACTGGCGAGAGCACTCAGGAATTGACAACAAAGAAGATGCTTCAGGACATTATGAAAAATGTACATGAAATTTGAAATGACTTGACAAATTTAAAACTAGAGCTGTTGGAGACACAAAGAAATACAATGGATAATAAACAAAAAATTGAGGCGTTGGAGGGGGGGTCAGCTGAAATGAGGGAAGAGGTAAAGGAAATTCGGAAGGAAAGCGCAGACCAAGATTGAACTTGAAAGAATGTCTTTTTTTCTCAGGTTCCAGAACGTACCAGAGATAGAAGGAGAAGATCTTAAAGATCTTATAAGTACAATTCTAGCAGATTATATTAAAAGGAATAAAGAACAACTCTGGTGGGATATGGACCTGGTTTATAGAATTAACTCAGCATACACTAGAATAAATGATGTACCAAGGGAAGTCCATATTAAATTTTTAAGGAGGTCCACAAGGGATGAGATATTGAGGGCCCAGTGGGGAGGACCTCTGAAATATCAGAAAAACGAAATTGCTATTCTGAAACAAATTCCAAAAAAAATTAGAGAGATAAGAAGGAAATATTCCTTCTTATCCAAAAAATTATATAAAAAAGGAGTTTGGTTCAAATGGTTGCTGCCAGAAGGAATGTTGGTCTTTTGGGAAGGAGGTAGAATTAGACTTAAAACATTAAGAGAGGCGGAGGCCTTTCTTCAAAAGCATTCCTCACTCCTAGGAGACGAAGAAGAGGGAACAGAGGGAGCCATGGCTCCACCCGTCGATGGGAAGGGAGAAGAAGAATCAATAGCAAAAAGACTAAGATCTCAAAAATGATTTTATTTGAAATTTTACTGTGATAGTTGTATTAGATGGCGATGAAAAACATGATTGAATATACAAATTATACAATGTAACATATATGTATGCTTGCCCTTTGCATTCTTTAAAAAATATTGTATTTGTATGAAGTTTTGGGAGGACCACCACCTCCAGCATGGAAGCCTCTAAAATATTATTTTAACCCTACAACCCTTTTCCCACAAATACTGTAAAACCAATAAAAATTGTTTACCGAAAAAAAAGTCCCACAGGATATTCACCTTCTCATTTTCAATAACTTTTTCCACTTTATGTTCCCATGACTTTCTGGATACAAGTAAACCATATTTTTTACATAATGACCAGTGGATTAATTTAGCAATTCGGTCGTGTCTAGCTTTGTAATCAGTTTGTGCGATTTTGCTGCATTTACATATTAAATGTGAAACAGTTTCGACTTTGTTACTGCAAAGTCGGCTGTTTGGGTTGTCAGTGGATTTTTGAATCTTTGCTTTCATGGCATTAGTTTCTAGTGTTTGTTCTTGAGCGGCCAGTATTAAACCTTCCGTTTCTTTCTTGATAGTTCCCATCATAAGTCATGTCCATGTCGTTATCACATTTTCCTTCAATGTTTTTCAAGTGCTGTCCATGGAAAGCCTTGGTCTTCCATCTATTTAATCTGTCATCCAGCTGTTTTTCCTTATATTCTGCCTTTGTTTCTGTTGTTTTTATGCTGTTCTCCATTTTTACAGCCTGCAGCAATTTTTCTGTACTTTGGTTCACATAATCATTTAAACTTTGTTTTTCTTCTTCTACAGTTTGATGGATTTGCAATAGCCCCCTGCCCCCTATTTTTCTTGGCAGGTACAACCTGTCAATGTCACTTCGTGGATGTAAAGCATGGTATATATTCAAAGGTTTGCGTGTTTTCCGGTCCAAGTTTTCCAGTTCAGCCAGAGTCCAGTTGATGATTCCAGCTGAATAGCGTATCACTGGAACTGCCCATGTATTAATGGCTTTAATTATGTTTCCAGCATTCAGCTTTGATTTTAATATTTTGCGGACCCTCCTGATATATTCCTTTTGTGTTGACTCTTTGACTTTTCCATTCAAGATCTTATCTGCTTCCAATATGCCTAGGTACTTGTAACCATCATCCTTTGCTATTGCTTTCACTATATTTCCATTTCCCAGTTCTATTATTTCTGTTTTTTCCATTTTTCCTCGCTGCATGGATAATATAGCACATTTTTCAAGTCCAAAGTTCATTTTGATTTTTATACTTATTTTATAAATATTTTATATATAATATATATCCCAGTGAAAGGTGGTGAGCATATCTAACAGTCATGCCTCCTAAAGTCACCTGGGTGACTTTCATGCCTCAGGGAGACCTGGAACCCACATTCTCCTTCTTTCTAGATTAGCACTTTCACCACCACACCAAACTGGTCTCATTTATAAAGCTTTTTTAAGAACAGTATTGTCACAAAAAATTTCAAGGCCATTCATAATTATATTGCACATATGCATATAGTTTTGTAATAGTTTATTTTTCTGCCTTTTCTGAAAAAAATTACTTCAGTTTATATTCCAAAGTTTATGGAAACTAAGTTTTCAGAAGAATGAAACTGTCATAAATAACATTTACACTTCTTTAAGCAGTGTCTTTGAGTTGCTGTGATGTTGTTTTGCTTACTTTTTTATTTTTCTTGTACTGTAGTCTCACATACTTAGAAGAATTATTGTTCATTCCATCAGTTTTTTAAAAGAAAAAGCAAGTTTTTAAAATATATTTTGTATATATACAACAAATGCCTGAAAGCAATTACTCAAATAGGGTGTATTCCTTTTTTTCTCTGAAGAGATGATTTGTGCTTGGTAATAAATATATTGTTCCTTGTCAGCATTTATTTTTTGCAGCACCAGTTTTTCACTTCATACCATTAAATAACATGCTGCTGCTTGTTGAAATTTAATAAGATCTCTTCTTCAATGAAATTTTCTTTCAAAACACTTTGTTGTTGAACTAATATACCTGCCTTTTAAAATCATCATTTTATCTGATAATTAGTGTGACACTTAAGAGATAAAAGTTATTATCTCAGTTTCTTGCCTGATGGGAATATAAATATGGTGAGGCAGTATTTCTGTCCCATATCAATTTACTTTTTCTAAGAGCAAAAGAAGTCAGAACCATAAGAACATCTTGTTGTCTAACAGCTGAATACCATTTTCTGCCTCTCAAAAGTACAGCATGCTAAAATGGTATTACAGTATATTTTGCATGTCCAAGAGGAAATTATGAGGCTGCTTTGTTTATTCATTATAACTCTCATTATTGGACTGTTGACCCTCTCTTAAGGATTCACTGTTATTGTGTGTTCATCAATATACTAACAGATTCAAATCAATTTCTGATATATTAATGATATATTTAACTATATTAGACCTCCAGAGTCACAATATTTTTGTGTGCCTGAAGCAGATCTCAGCAGAGGTCTCTCCCAACAACTTCTAGTGAATCCTTTACTTAAGGACTTGTAACGTTTATTTTCAAAATGTATTCTCTGAATTATTGTTCAGTGTATATTTTTAAGGACTGTACATAGCTCACACTGGCATAAATGTAGTGCTTATTGACACTATATGTTAGAATATTTCATACCCATTTCTGAACCATTTAGTTTCTTTTCATTGTAATAGTTTTATCAACAATTGCAATTCCTAATAGTAAAGGACTCTTGATTATCCATGTTTCTCCTTCTATGTTCATATTCTGTGCCTCGTACTCATGACTTCTCAAGGAAATTCCTGATGGCTTAGGATGACCTGTAGGGAAGTAAACAAGCACAAATGTCTGCTCCGTTATAAGTGGAGTCAATTGGTCTATTCTACCACCATGTTTAATGAATAATTTCAAGCTTTTAATTTCAAGTTTTATACTCTTCTAGAGACAAAATCGTGATTATATGGGTTGAGCTCTGACGTTTTGTAATGATCCAAGGGTTAAACAGTATTTCTTGGGATCATTAGAATATGTACTATAGTAGTGATTTAGTGCTACATAAATATTCCTGTTTATGTTTTATGAAGGAACTGAAGTGCACTAAAGGAGATGCCCTTGAAAATTGTGATCTGTCTTCTGTTAATCTTCATTCTCTATAAAAACCTGTTAAATTATCAAAAATTCTATGTATGTTAAATGAAGAAAACTATTAAGACTTCCTTAGTGGTGCTTAATTTTAAGAAGATATAAAATTATAGTCCCATAAAATTACTTTCATGACCAGAATTTTTGTCTCTAAGTGAGGCAGTCGTTAAGTGAGTCATACCTGATTTTATGAATTTTTCTGACATAATTGTTAAGTGATTCTGGCCTCCTCCATTGACTTTGCTTATCAGAAGCTGGTTAAAAAGTCTGCAAATTACAATCACGTGATCTGGGACAGTGCAACCATTATAAATATATTCCAGTTACTAAGTGCCCTAATTATGATCATGTGATGGCCATAAATATGAAGACTGATTATAAGTGATTATAAGAAAGATCAAAATAGTATAATATTTAAAATAGTTCTAGATATCAGCTTCATCCAAATGCTTTCAGAGATGAATGATCACTGCGTTTCATCTTCTGCAGGAATGGAAGATTACAGACAATTATATAATTACAAAAACCTCCAGGGTTGAAGAAGTCTTTCAATATAAAATGTTCAGCAGCCTCCTTTAAGCAAGTGGAAAAATGTCACATATCTAAAGAGGCATTAATTAGTTCTTCTGTATAATGAAATACAGGTAGTCCTCGACTTACAATTATGGTTGTAACTCATGATGGTTATCATGCTAAATCAAGGACTACCTGTATTGAATTCTTGAAATTAGTATATGTTACCATGTTGCTGAATCTGTAATATTTCTATTATCCAAAATATATTTGAGTTTATACCAGCAAAATTATGATAATTTCTCACATTTGTTGTTCAATCTAAACCTTTGTTGAAGGTTTCTCTATTACTATAAAATCCGTTTAATCTATAAAAGTTATATTTTTTCAGAGATTTCATTTTTGCCAAACCATAATAATCATCCTGATCAATATATGTTATTAGAGGAGTTTAAGAAAAAGTATCCTTTATCAAAACTGTATTTACTCTTCCAAACAATGAAACACTGTTTTAATTTTTAAAAAAGAAAACATTTTCAGTCTGCTTTATTCTACCCAAATATTATGGGTGAAAAAAATCATTGGTTTATAAACTTACCTGACTCTAACATAATTTCAATATGAATCCATTGTTTATAAGATAATAATAAATGGAATAATATGCCTAACTATGCTGCTTGATAATGTATTAACAAATTGTGCCTCCCTGCTTCTGAGGTCTATATAAAATTATTTTATTTATTCTCAATTTTGGTGCATAGAAACAATAGCTTTGTGTTGTTGTTGTTTTTGTCACTGTCTTAAAGCCTGTTCTGAAATTGCCACTGGGAGTCATTGAAATAAAAAGGTAATTCATACTAAAAAATTTATTTTAACCACTGCAATTTGCACTAAAATATGGAAATATTTTGAAACCCAGTTTTCCATCTTTATTTAATTTCTTCCAGGTTGGCAAATATTATTTGTAAAGATTTTGTTAATATTTTAGTTACAATAATGCCTAAATATTTTAAAGATTTATAAACTGTTAGAATTCCTGAAACTGGAAATGTGAGTGTATGAAAAAAAATGTGATTTATGAAAAATATCTGATAGTCTTGTCAGCGAATTCCTCTAGCTCCTTAATATAGCAGGCCAAATAAAGAAGTATTTGAGAGAGTCAATATCATATTATCTCCAAATAGATTTAAAAGATATGTCTTATCTCACATTTTTATCCCACTAATCTCATTATTAGATCTAAATACTATTGCCAGCACTTCTATAGTTAGGTTGGATAGTAAAGGTGATAAAGGACAATCCTGCTTAGTACTTCTTAAAATCATAATGGACTCAGATAAATTCAATCATTTTGCAAAAGCCTGCTCCAAATTTAAATTTAATTAATATTTGTTTAAAGAATTGTATTTCAAGAGAGTCAAAGGCTTTAAATATCTAAAGAACCTATGGTTAATGAAGATGTATTACTTTTACTAATTTAAATTACTGTAGTTCTTGCATGTTTTTGTCTAGCTCAGCCAGTCTATTTGAGTTGTTTTATACATTTTCACTGGTAAATAAATTGTAGCAAATAGCAGCCTGATCAATTAATGTAAATAAATGGCTTTTAAAGTCCTCTTATGTTGATGTGCATTAACATATTTGATGGCAATGATTTTTATATTTTAATTCCTGTCAGTCTTGCAAAAATTAAGATGTCTTCATCTCAAATGAGATGTTTTTGGATTTACCAAAGATGATTCTCGGTTCTTAAATAGATTATCAAATTATATGAAATAATTCTTCAATATACAGTTTTTCTTATAACTCAGAGAGACCACCAAGAATCCCTCCACTTTTATCTGCTTTAAGCCTGGCTTATATCAATTACATAAGCTACATAAACTACTACAGCTTGATTTCATGTCCTTTTAAAAATCCAATCTCATAATTTATAGGTTTTGATATACTAAAAGTGTCCCTCCCTTTTCAATTTGTGAATGCATATTTTTGTTGTACTGTGTTATTGCTGTACAGAGTTTCATCAATTCCAGGCACTTCAATAAGAAGAGCAATAGCAATATACATTTCTCTTGTGCAGAGTGCTAAATATGCATTTTATAGAACCATAGAACTACATTAAAGCGGTGTGGTTAAGATTAGCAATTAGAATGGATCCTAAAATGTTTTATATGTACATTCTTGTTCAACAGCTCTGATAAGAAAAATTGCTAATGTATGTTCAGCCAGGAAACAATTTGAATGGGAAATGATATTGAGTAATAGATAGGAAAAAGAAGCAGATACTAAAAATATTGTGATTGAAAATAATTTATCAAAAATTATGGAATCAGCTAATCAGATGTTTATGTTTATATTATTAATGATAATGATATACAAATTCAATTTATAATTTTATCCTTATAAATTTAAGAGTAGCAATTTTAAAAGATTTCAGGAAATGTAACAAAACATACTGTAGTTTTGCAGTATTGACAATAAAACATTGTTAAAGTAAATAGCGTCAGCTGCTGAACTTTTGAGAATTCAGTTGGAAAATGTGGAATGGCAGGCTGGGAATTATTGCTATTGCTTTTTTATAATTTTAATCAAATAACAGTTTTTTTCATTCCTTATGTCCCATCATTATACTAATGTACTTCCCCTTTCTTCAGGAAGTATCTAATGGCATTTAAGGGAGGGAAAACTCATTAGCTTCCTTCCTGACTAATGTAATTTTTATTTCCTGTTGTAACTGTGGCCTCAGCCAAAACCCACAGTATAAATAGAAAAGACTACCGTATGCAAAAACAACAGATGAAAAATACGGTACATAAAATATGTGGACAGTCCACTGGTTTTAATACATTTCTGCATACCCATTCATTCCAAGTTTTTTTTTAAATTCAATTAAATGTCTTATTATGTAGGAAGTATTATGATGATAGTACAAGGAAGACTTTTTACATTTTCTTTGGGTGATCTCAGTATCTAGCTTGTTTGCTGTGTTAGGCTGTCAGCCAAGGTTAAAGGAGAAGGGGGGAGTGAATTTTTCCAGCCTGCAGGAAGATATTTTACCTTCCATGACTGACAAAATTATAGTTTCAGTCAGCACCTGTACCTTCTGTGCTGAATGCACAAGCAAAGGCAGCTTGGTACATAAGTTTTTAAAATTATATGTTTTAAGAATCAATCATGTTTCCCTGATGCTTGGATAAATAAGCAGTCTTAACAATGTACATATTTAAAGGAAAAAGTGATTCTAATTTACATAAACTGTGTTTATTAATGTTGGATAACAAAGATTTCTGAAAATGGGTGTCCAATAGTAAAGAATATTATAACACAGAATCCAGGACCATAAAGAATGAGACTAGCATTTTAGAAATGTATTAGATGTAGAAAATGCATCAAAGTATAGAGATTACTACTTCTCTGCTAGCAGTCACACTGTGTCAGGAATTCATATTTATATTTGTTTATATTGTTGCTTATATCATCTTCAAACTTTTGTACAATTTGGATACAGATACTGTGATTAAAATATAATATATTTTAATAACATAACTTTTTGTTTTCAGAATTTTGAATTTCATTTTGATAAATAGTTCCCAGTGTAATGCAATTCAATGGTGAGAAATGTAAAGTTGCACATTTAGGTGGGAAAAACCAAATGCATAGGTATAGAATAAGTGGTACCTAGCTCAATAGCAGTATCTGCGAGAAGGCTCTTAAGACAAGTTAATAATTTCTGTGGCAATCTATAACTGAATGTCATCCACATGTTCATGATTTGAACCACTGAATGACTTCCCCTAGTAGTTTCATATAAATGTTAAATTACACAGGATAAAACAATAAATCTTAAGGCAACCTAAACTGGAATTCCCAGTTCTCCTTCAATGCAGAAATGATCAGGCTCAAATTATCCCATTTTGGGCACATTATGAAAAGTCCTAAGGTTCCAATGCTGGGAAGATTTAAGTAAAGAATGGACAAGGAGAAATGGACTCAGTTACAATGATAATGGAAACGCTCATTAGAAGATCTAAAATACAAGACTTGGTACCAGAGGTAGTATTCAGCCAGTTCGGACCAGTTCAGATGAATCAGTAGTGAAAATTTTGAATAGTTTGGAGAACTGGCAAATACCACCTCTAATTTCCCCCACCTGCTCACCCCACTCTATATATCTTGCCTTGGCCATGCAGCCTAGCTAATCTCTGTGCCTCACCCATTCTGTCATCAAAGGTAAGCATGCTTCCCACTCACCCTTTGCCTTGGGTTGGAGCCCAGAACACACCATTCCCCAGCTCCAGCTTTGCCCTGGAGCCTCTGCCCACTTGCCGTTTGCCTCAGCTGTGTTGGGGAATGAGCCATTTTCCATTACATCCTTACCCCGGGCCTCCACTCACCGCCCTCGTCTGGCATCAAACAGCCCCCCAGGCTGAATCAATTTATTCAGCCTGCAGTCTGCCGCGCTAAGCCAAAGAGCTGCGGGGGAAGCAGGGGCACAGGAGGGCCAAAGCAGTTTGGGAATGGACCAGAGTCTAGACAGTTCCTCTTACCTGTAAGAAGTCCCATCTGGAAAGCGCTGAAGTGGAGATCTTGCAGCCGCTTCTTCTGTCCCTTGCTGAGCCTCGGTCGCTCACGAAGACACTTCATGTGCTCTCCGGGTTGGCAACTGCTTCTTTCTGATGCTGCTGTTGCTGGGAGAGCGTCTTTTGCAATTTAGCAGCTGTGAGCCGCTGCTTTCCTCTTAAGTCGCATCGTGAAAGTGCTGCAGCCCCTATTTTCTCTTCAATAGTTTCATCCCCAAAATTTGTACTACCATCATAAATTTGTTGTTTTCATTACATTACAGAAATATAACTGATTTGGATTTGGCTCACCCTGATCTTTACTTTTAGTTGAAAGCAGTGACCATTTCCAGAACAGAGGCTCGTGTCTATCCAATCTGACTTTTCATTTCTTTGCCTTAGACAATTATAGTACCCCAGTTTAGGAAGTAGTGTAATTCATCTTTAAGACCTTGACAGTGCTTGGTTATTGGTTCTCATATCATCGAATTGCTTTCTTACAGAAGGGCATTACATATCTGTTGGCATAGATAAAATGGTATTTGAAATTTCTGATTGTGTATCCTTCCTGCCTTGCATCTTTCTGGTCTTGCATGGTTGAACAAAAGAAGTGCAGTGTTTCCATTAGTTGGAAATGGTTCTCTGCACCTATGAAATGCTGATTCAATGCATTACGTGTAATAAGCAACTTTCATCCACCTTTAGCTTTATACAGTAGATCATATATCAAAAAAATAAATCCACTTAGGCTAATTTCAAATTATTTTCATAGTAAATTAAGTAGAATTGCATTATTAACAAGATTACAATAGTCAGTGCTTCCATAAATTAGGGAGATAAAATGATAGCTATTTTATTTTGATTTTATTCTTTCATGTTTTTAAAAATTTGACACTATTAGATCTTGAAATATAACTTTATTTGTTTTCAACTAATATAAGATGGTTCTAAACATAACCAGTGAGTCACAAGATTACTTTACTTAGCTTCATATATTTTTTAGGTTTCAATTCAGATCTCAATTCTTTTCCAACCATTGTATCATTCTTGATCATATTAATTATTTCTGAGTTATAACTGACCTTTAACCTCTGAATGTAGTTTAAAAATTGAACGTAGTAAAAAATATACCTAAAACATATGGCAATAAGTTATTCATATCATATTACATTTATTCTACTGTAATATATACAAAGCAGATTCAGGATGCTATCTCTGAGCTTTTAAGACATTAAGAGTTTAAGATCACATTAGCTAACGGACCTACTAACATATGCATGAGTATATTTATGCAAGCATTAAGAATAGCATCAGTATTCCTTTTCTCTGGCCCTTTTCAGAAGTGTTAGGTGCTGGGAATAACCCCAAAGTATGGCCCCAAACTTGGGAACTTCTTCTATTTGAGATGTATTTGGTTTCTTCAGTAATGATTTCTTTTCTTTTTTAAAAAATATGTGTTTATTAAAATTAAATTGAATTAGGCTTTAGCTTCCAATGATTTTTTACTTGTTTTGATTTTAGTTACATTTTCTTCATAATTCAGGTTCTTCTCACTGTAGACCCTCAAAGATAAATTAAGAACACCTTACATAAATTATCTGTGGTGTAAAAATGTTTTTTACCTAAGATGAAAAAGACCAATCTAATTTAAACTTGTTTCAGAGTACTATTAAAATGAGTTGTTTGTTCTGTATCTTCATTTATAAATGGTTACCTGAAATAAAAAAATAAAACGGCCACATAATATAGAAATATTAAACATGCAAAGCTTTTATGGCATTAACAATATAAAAATAGGAAATTCTAATTACAGCTTCAACAAGTTTAATGTTACCAAACTTTTACAGTAATTAATTCCCCAAAGAGCACTAGCCTCTATGGATAACTACTCTAACTAAGGTTATAGAATAAGAGGGAATGTTTGTTTGGAAGTTAAATGAGGAAATTCATACTTCTCTAATGATTGCCTTTATATGAATAGAAAATTTTCATCTTGTACTTTTCTTTTTTTTTCTTAGTTCAATTTTTATACAAAGATAGAAATAATAGCAGATAAATTGAAAGTGCTGCTGAAAGCATTGCCTCAATGTCTTTCTTATAGATTTGATATTGATCATTTTTGATGATTTAATATTGATTAATTTTCCCCCCGAAAAGAATTTGGTGGGTCACTGATTATATGGCACCACAGTTTGGTTGATATAGTTAGTTGTTTCAAAGCTGTTATTATTTGTGGTTGCTTTGTGTTGCTACACCTATCATTAAAATAATGTTCTGTTGTAGAGAAAAATACTTTCACTTTCCTGTGTCTTTCAGTAATGAAGCTGAAAACCTTTTTACTGCAATGATCATCTTCAAACTAATATAATTATGTCTTAATTATTTTCTATAGTATATTACAGCACAATACTATAATTCATGAATGAAAACTGCCTTGCTGATTATTCTCTTTGTTTCAATTATCTTTGAGAGTGCAACATGGTGGTTTGGCTTCAGAAATATATATCAAGGTGTAGAACAGCAATAGTTTGTGTGCCAAGTGCCGAATGTGATATGTTTATCCTCCTAGCTAGCCCAATTTGTATTCCTTTGTGGATAGGCCACGCGGCTGACCAAAGGAGTATTGTAGATATTTTTCTACAGAAGTCTACCATTCCTTCTGAGGTTGCTTGCAGTTTTACTACAACCTCTGGGACATGGTGGATAAAAATGCTAAAATGTTGGACAGACCTTTCCAGGCTTCCTTTAGTTCTTTTGCACATTTTGACAAAGATATTATATATGTTCACAGATCTAGATCTCCATTCCCTCACCACAAAAGATTCCCAACTAGACAACTTGATTGGATGCGCTCAAACCTATCCTCATAGCAAGAATTATTACAAACGGGTTTATCCATAGAGAGGGAAACAATTACTGTGGCAGAAATGGTACACAGAAGAGGTCCTGACTGCTGAAACAATTCCAACCAGATATTCCACTGCATACTTGATTGGTAGTTTCCATGAACAAATTTAATGGGTAAATAATTTATTATTACTTATTTGAATTGTAAGTGGCCTGACTCAATGGTCTATGGCAGTGATGGTGAACCTTTTTGGTGTTGGGTGCCAAAAATTCGAGGGCGCATGTGTAACAGCGGGCGGGCGTGCCAGCACTCATAATGCAAAGAGCCCCCCCCCCACATGCACATGTGTGCACAACCTCACACACACTCCCCCTCCCCCAAACATGCCACACTAGTTGCCTCCAAGATGAGCTTGGTATTTCCTCCAGGGGGCTGGGGGAAGCCATTTTCACCCTGCTCAGATTCCAGCAAAGCCTCCAGAAATGAACTTCTAGTGGGTGTTTTTGCCCTCCCCAGGCTCCGGAGGCTTTCCTGAAGACTGAGGAGGGCGAAAACAGCCTGAAAATCAACTGGCTGGCACACACATCTACACTGGAGCTCATGGCTCGGGTACCAGCAGATATGGCTCTGTGTGCCACCTGTGGCACCCGTGCCATAGGTTCGCCATCACGGGTCTATGGTAAAGCTAAATAAATATAATTGGCAACTAGTTGGAAAAAATAAATAAAAGAGTGGCTGGGGGACTTGGAACATCCAGCTTCCCTAAAACTAAATTGAGAGTGAAAGTGTATGGACCTGGTCATCAGATGTAAGGGCATGGTCCTAGAATAAACTAGCTAGCCAATTGTAGTAGGAATGTTTGTAATTTTGACCATGTCATCCTCAGCCACGTCTTCCAAATGGATTTGATTCTCTGCATGGAACTTCTGTGTTAAAGGGTAAAAAATCTGGAGCTCTATAGGTTGTCTGCAGCCTGCAACTACAGGAAGCTGCTAGTGAGATACGGTTGGGAAAAAATAGTGAATTTATCTTACAGCACAGTCTTGAAATCGAACTCAGTGTGTCTCGATCAAGGTGTAGCTACTTCATTCACAGCAACATATCACATTATGTATGCTCTTTAACTAAATTCTGCCTCTTCCAATATTATCCCTGTCCAAGATATGCTAAACAAAGAAGGTATGCATATCACACCCTTTTTATAGTTGGTGAGGAATGTCTGAATTTAGGATTTTGATTGTATTGGGAACCCTGACAGAATTCCAGGTTGTTGATATTGGTTACATGTGAGTGCATGAAAACTTTGCCTGCTTTCTCCCATAGTATTTCGAAAGAACCCTGTAGTTTGCTATCTTGTTTGAGCTCAAAGTATTTAGAGTACTTTTTTAAAAATGTAACTATCTAGAACACATCTATTTTTTTGAGTACTAAAATGTATCTTTAGACCTTGACTAATCATTTCTGTGTATTCTTAGGTGACCGTCATAACTCATAATGATGTCAAAATGACATGTGTCAATGATGCAGTTACATAATTTGTGTCTATTACACTATAATGTCTGATACTAGTGTATAAGTCACATCATTTACATGATGAGGTTTTGATTCATTTTCCATTTGCCCCTGCCTTGACCCTTCCATGGGTGTCTACATACTTATTCCTAAAACTTAAAGAATTAATTTCAGCTTGAATTTGATATTTTATTTAATTTTAAAATGAAAAACTACTCACTTTTTTACATTACCTTGAATTCATTTATTTCATCAACTAAAACGCATCTAAATATTTTAATAATACTAATAAATTTAAAACCCAATTCTACTCTATTTTTTTAATAAGGACAGGGTCAGAAATGCTGGTCAAAATTACCCTTTAAGCTCCATCATAATTCATTCACTCATAAACAGAAAGTTTAAATTAATTCTTTATAATTCTGCACATATTTGCTCATCTGCAGTTTTCTTTTCATGAAGCTTGAAATAAAAGTGACAATAACTACTATTTTTCAATAAAATGAATCTAAGTTGTATTACAAATGAAAGTGAATATACGTGACCTTGGATAATGTTTCAGAATGCATCCTGGATTGGTCACTGGGATCAGAGGTTTAGACTTCCTAGTTTTTGGGCTTGTGCTGATCCCATCTTCAGGAAACTTCTCTCTAGCAGAGTATGTGCTTTGGCCTTTTCTGTGTGAGGTGTTTATATGGTACCCAGGTGTGTGTGGATTTTTAGTTGTTGATTGGCGTGTTGATGGGTGTCTATTATGTTGTTGGCTGTTGTTTCCTTGTGCTACCAAGTCCTTGCCTCCTAAGTATTTGATAAGCTGGTGATAAATCAATACTCTTGTTTATTAACGAGGGGGACTGTTTCTCTGGCTATTTTTATATCTGTTCATCCAACAACCTTAGTAACTGCAAAACTGAATTTATGTCCTTGCTCATTGCAGTGTGAGGCTACCAATGATATTTCAGGTCTCCTGGTCTGACTGCTCACTTGTGTTCTTGCAAGCTAGTTGTTAGCTTCCTCTCCGTCTGTCCTACATAGTCACAGGGTAAATCCATGCAGGGAATCTGGTAGATTACATTATAAATATATTTACAATGCATAATTTGTTCTAGTATGGTAATCTCTGGGCAGTGTACAATGCCCACTTGCAGATCTGGGAAGCTGTGTTCTACTGCTTCCGAAATGTTGTACAGCAGGGTGTGCCAGATAGTTGGTATTGTACCTTTTTTCTTCCTTTCTGTCTCCATCATGTTGCACAGACATCTTGTAACAAGTGCTTGTGGGCACCCATTCTGCCTGAATTGTTCACATAGGTACCAGCTCACCAGTTGTTTAACTTGCTGGGTGTTACAGTGGGTTCTTACCCTGTCATATAGTGTTCTGATGCAATTCTTTTTGTGTTCCTTTATAAGATGTTATATGTTGGATATCTCCTTAGAAGAAACAACATTTTCAAAGTGTATTATTGAGCAGTACCAACATAATCTGTAAGAAACTAATTTTGGTTCCATCTTGGGAACAGCACTGCTTCTATAGATGTCTGACATTAAATGTGATTCTCTAAAGTATCTTTGCAGAGGAAATATTTAAATTTTTATATTGTGGCAAAAATGGTAGGTCAGCTTTGCCTCCATTATGAATAGTGTAGCTTTTGAGACCTAGGAGCATAAAAATATTCAATTTCTAGAATGTTTTTTGGTTTTATCTTCTGTATTTTATTTCAGAACAATGATCTAATCTAATGCAAGGTTTCTCAATCTTAGCAACTTTAAAATGTGTAGGACTTCAATTCCCAGAATTTTCCAGCCAGCATATTCTGGGAGTTGAAGTCCAGACGTAATCAAGTTGTCAAGGTTAAGAAACAACTGGAAAAAATTATATTAGAATAATGGATATTCATATACTGTGTTTAATTAAAATCTGTAGAAACTTCTCAGTTGACTAATATAATGCTATGTATTGCTAATATAAGATATATCCTGATATGATGATTCACCTATATGGAAACAACAAATTTATATTTAAGCAAAATTTCTGATATATAGTAGTTTATTGCTGTTCCATGTAATGTATGTATGTTAATAAAACCTTATTAATAATTTAGCCAAATAACTATTAGAAGCAAAAGCTTTCTAATAGCACTCTCAGGTATGAATTCCACCTCCTTGCTAAAGCCTCCAAAAGATAAAACCAATCAGTCTTTCTTCACAAGTAGGAATCTAATGACGTCAATTCAAACTTGCTTGTTTAATCAGCATTTATAAAATAGTGTTAACATCTTAGATAAAGATATATTACTGTTTCTGCTAGATTTGTTTCAAATGAGCTAGAGAGTATTGAGTTTAAGCTTTATTTTAGGACAGTAGGTTTTTTTTAAAGTATAACGGAAGCTCATTTGTAAATTCTAATGCTGATGTATTATGCACATGCCCATTCAGAAATAATTCCTACAGTGAAATTTACAGTCCAGGTAAGTAAGTATAAGACTGTAGCAATATTCACCAATTCACCTATCCCTATTATGAGAATAACTAGATGGATTTTTCTATGTTAATTAGAGCTATTTATTACAGCTATTAAACTGGAATACTTTACCTCTGTTCATTACTTGACTTCATAATTTAGATTTAGCTACCACAGCACAAAGTTTCATAAGCACTATGTTAGCAGGAAAAAATTCACTATTTAGGTATGACAGAAATATGGTCTGATTCTGGGATGATTAAGGACTTAAACTTATGCTAGAGCATGGAATCTACCAGCGCAGTGTTATTAGTTGTACCAAAAATATCTTATGCTAGAAGTTACCAGCATGTAAACTTATTTCACTGCTGCAGCATTTTCCTCTCGCTGGAGAATACAATTACTATGTATGTTTGCTATTTATGATTGTTTACACAGATGTTGCATAATAGAACAGTATTTTCTGAAAATAATTTTAAATAAAATTATGTCTGCACAAACCTTAGATACAGATGCTATTTATACTGATGTTTGGAGTCTGAGATTTACAATTAATTTCAACGAGATTCATGCGGTAATACTGATATGGAATATTGCTTTGAATTTTAGTCATGCAGTTTTTTGGTTTTTTTTAAGGATTTTAATATTTTGTTTATTGTTTTTTTATTTATTTTTAATAAGGACTAACATATTTGACTTCATTTTTCAATAAGGACTAACATATTTGCACCAGTGAAGTTAAAACCAATTTCGTTGTAATTTTACTACAATGACAATAAAGATTATTATTATTATTATTTATAAATTTAGGTTATATAAACTGTATAAGGATTATTACAATTTTACTATTAACTAAATTTAAAACTTCCAGTCTTTCAGAGCACAAAATGAAACTAACAATCTAAGATTTTGGAAAGGAAAAAAACCCACCTGACAGTATGCTAAGGTGCAAATAACATATAATTGTAGTTGTAAAATTCAAAATGAAACTTGAATTATCTATGCTTTATAAGGGAAACATTTTAAACATATAATTCAAAATTCAGAAGTACTTTAGATGAGAGGATTAAAACAATTCCTTAATGTGAGGGTTGCAAATATGTCGTTGCTGAGTTGTTTAAAATCAGTACTGCTACCAAATTCTAACACAACCAGCTTGCAATTCTTTTACCACCAATTTTCTAGATTTTTACTAGACTTGAGCTTTCTTTCCCCCCCAAAATGAACCAAAATATCCATTTGGACTTTAAGCTGCTGAATCAGTTGAATAATACTTTGGCACATGCCTCCTATACTTAAGTTGATGTAGTCATAGTAGCATAAAACTAAATCCCCTAAGGTTGAAAAATTCTAATCCATTGTAGGTCATATAGTTTAAAACCAACACTTCTTGGTCCATAATCAAATCATGCATTATAGTAACTTTAATAACACAAATTAACTTAATTACATTAGTTAATTAAAATAATTAAGTTTGCATTAAACTGCATGAAGCAAATAATTGACTCTGCTAGCTGATAGGGCAAGTTCATAAAGCCACTAGATCTGAACCTATATATGCTTTGGCTTATTACAAGCTTCGTGTTAGTTTTGTTAATCTGTTTAATTATTTTCAAGATATCTCAATTACCTCTCTATCCCATCATCATGTATAGAAAAAAAATTGATGTGATTTCCTTCTTTCTCTATATTACCAGCCTACAGTAGAATTGTTGATCAGTTTTGTTTATCTTGATGGTGAAACCTTGATTATAAGGGCATTACCGCCCCGAGTCCCTGTGGGGAGAGGGAGCGGTTAATAAATTCAGCTTTATTATTATTATTATTATTATTATTATTATTATTATTATTATTATTATTATTATTATTATTATTATTATTATTATTATTATTATTACAGCTACAGTGGAAAAACACATTTTATGGATTCCAGTGCATTTGTTTATTTTTTCAGGTATCTATATGCAGTAGTACTACACAGATAGCATAACATTCTACATTGGACTTATTGTTCCAGCTATAAAATACTTTGTCTTTGCCAATGTAGTAACTAATCCATCAGAACAATGATCATTTAATTATCCTTGTTAAAAAAACCTCCTATTACAGGGAGCAATTCAGACATCTAGTCTATATAATTTTTCCAAAAATTGCACTATTGGAAGAATCCATTATGTTCAAAATTGGCAGCTCTTTCTATAAAAAAGGGTGGTAAACAATAATTTATAGATCTTAAAATGTCTGTATGAGGGCTAGAGAATAGTTAAAATTCCTTTTCTCTTAGTGCAAAATTGATAAAATCCACCCTATCAAGATAACCTTTTTTAAAAAAACATTTTCATTTCAACAGTTCTATTTAGAAACGATTCCACTGGGGACATAACAGAGATTTTAAAAAGAAAAACAAGCCACATTCAAGCTCCGAACTTCTGTTTCTCCCAAGTCTCACTCAAATCAATGCTTCTCTCTCAGTTCATTTGGATTTAAGAGTAAGGTGGCATTAAACAGCAGAACTATATGAGGCAAATCAAGATGCATATCATTTTTTGTGATGAAGTGGGTCATTATGGAGTGAGATGGTGATTAGAAAAAAAGTAAACTGAAGCTGTGTCTATTTTGCTCTCTGCTTCTATTAAAACTACATTTTAAAGCCAGTTCTCTTAAAATTAGGTTCTAAAGGATAGACAAAAAATACAGCTTCCAGAGAGTGTGCATTTAGATACAGTGAGTTAGATGTAAGTCCTATATAGAGAATGCTTGTTGTCCAATTGGATTTGTATTGTAGTCAAGACTTCAGTTGATTCAAAATGCTAACTGACAAGTATATGATTGTCCTAAAACCTTAGAATTCTAAATATTCATTAAATAGTTATGCTTTTCAACAAGTTTCACAAACAATCATATCAAAGTTGATAGAAGTAACTATCAAATATAAACAGACCAATACTGAAGCATTCTTAATGTAACTACCATGTTACTTTTCCAATTAAGACTGTGCCTCTTCATCTTATATGATTGATTTATTAATGTTATGGCTTGTTTTGTTTTTGTATAGATCTCTCCATTCTAATATGGAAAGTTCTTTACTTGTTATAAAGAAATGATTATGAGATGTTGCCAAAGTTGTCTTTTGTGACCCTTGCCAAGGAGTGACAGTGATTTTTCAGAACAATATGTTTTTTTATATCAGAAGGAACAGCCAAGACTAAACAATGCCATTGCTTGATTTATCTTTTATATTATTTAAAAAGAATAGTGGCCATGTGGATAAAATTAATTATGTTCTTGAAGGTTACATATTCTATATGGTTATAGATCACTCTGCTCAAATAGCTATATGATCCATTGCTTTGTTGCTGTCTCATGCACTATAATGAAGTCTATATTTTCAATATGTCACATTAGCTGACATAGGAAACAGACTACAAAAAATCAATTTTTATAAACAATGCAAATGGCTGAGTAGTATTTCTCAGATTATAAAATTAAGAACTGTTGCAAGACTGTAGTGGGGAAGTAGGAAGCTACTAAATATATGCCAGTCAGTTTTGGGATGTATAATATGTAACTTTACTCAAAGTATGCAACTTTTCTAGAATTGTAACTGAACTGTGAACTGTCTAGAGGGTTAAACCTCTAAATCATGGGTTCAAACCCGATCGCGTCATGTGACATATTGCGACTGTTTTTGACTTTGTGGAGCGGGGGTAGGCATGGTCTGAAAGTGATGCATTCCGCAGGCTTCCAGTTTGCTTCCATCCCTGCTCTAGATTATAGTCAAACAGAAAATTTTACTTTTTCATCATAATTAATGTATGCAATTATCAGTAAACTATGATGATGCTTCAACTTCATAAACTATGAGAGGAAGACATGCTTAATCCATGTCAGAAGAAGTCTTACAGGAAAAGAGGGCACTGAGAAATGATTTTTAAAACTAAATTATGTTTAGTGCACTACATCAGGGGTATTAAACTCAAGGCCCGCAGGCTGGGTACTTAGATCTGGCCTGTGGGACCACCCTGGAAACAGCAAAGGACCAGTCCGTGGTGCCTCTGCCAGCAAAAACGGAGCTCGGATTAACTACATGCAGCCCTCGCGATCTCCATTTTTGCGGGCAGAGGGCTACAGGAGGCCATTGCAGCCGGAAATGGAGCTCAGGAGTTGTTTTCACTGGCAGAGCACTCGGGCCGCCACAGGCGGCCCCGGACATGAGTGATCATGCTGACTCCAGCTTCCTGAGGTCAAGAACAACCGTGATGTGGCCTGCAATAAAATTGAGTTTGATATCCCCATGGAACTCCACATATAACTCTGATTTGGATCTTTAAAGAAAAGTTTATTTTGGGAATTACACCAACATTTTATAACTTATTTGAGGCACATTGAAAGAAGTTTCTAGTTAACGTCTTTTCATTTATGTATATAGATTTATTTTACATAATCACATAGATTCTATTAAAAGGATACAAAGTTAGTTTGTTACCTGCCATTTTGTGCTTGTCTGTACCAACATACATGCAGATTCATATCACTTTAGCTCTAACTCTAATTTTTTAATGTAGCAGTTAAATATGTGACTAAACTGGATTCATCAGCAAAAACAGAAATGTTTGTAATCTAAACTTCCTGTTTTCACCCCTATTTTTAAGAAGTCTATGGTAAAACAGCATCACCTTGTGTCTCCATAGTGAAATTTAATTTTACATGCTCAAATGTATGTAGTAGGGTTCCTTAAGTGGGTATTATGCTAAAAACTCAATTAATTCAAAATGAACAAAAGTGGGTGCAAAAGTGACACCCAGTGGCCAATTCTATTTCATGGGAAATTATAATTCATTTATAATAGGTAAATCCTCTGAGCTGATAAGAATATGATGTTAGAAATCTTTTCAGACCAAATACAGCACCAAAATATAGTTATGTTAAAAGACTTGTATAAATCTAGATGTAATGGTAATATGAGTATCTGGAAGGAATCGCAACTTATTCATTGCAGTAGAGAAGCTCTATTTCCTGCGTACTTAGTTTGAAAGGTGTCAATAATTAGTTTATTTCATCCCTGGTTCACTTAAAAAATGGAATGTCTTTTCTTTCAAAAAATTAACATTTTTTATATACAAACCCATAATATCAATTTGTTTTTCAGAAATTTTATTTCAAAGCTTTTTGTTAACTTTTAATATAAGTAGCTGTACATTTGCCAAAAGAAAGAATTCACGTTGTATAGGAAACAAAAATAAAAGTAGTGTTCTGCATACTTTTAATTTTAATGCACATTCAAAGTTCCATACTTTGGAAGAAAATTATGATAAAGGCTTCATCTTACCCTGTTATCTAATCAACGATCAGCATGTTAATTTATTTCCTCCTGCAGCTGCTGTTTTGCATTAATTCAGGATAATCTAAATTTAGTTGTATTATAACATATGTTAACTTCCTATAAAAGAGAATGCCTTAGGATGAGGATTTTCAAACTATAGATCATGACTCCCGTGGAGGCTACAAGTTAATTTGAGAGGGGCCGTACATTTATGGGGGCCAGAATATTTTTTTAAATGCCAGAAGGAAACTTGAACATAGAGGTCTAATTTCTGGATATGGTAGATAGAAAGAATCTGTGGTGCACATAGCACAGAGCTGACAGGAATGAGAGGTACAGGCCCAGATGAAGGTAATTCCTCCTCTCAGAATTGAGAACAGAGGATGTCACAGAGGATAATTGCTGGTACTAACAGCACACACTCACTTGGCTTCTTCTGCTATTATTGGCGGACAACTGGCAGGAGCAGCAAACAGATTTTGATCAAAAGGTATCACATCAGTAGATAGCTATATATACTTAGCAAATTGGAAGAAGCCGCATTCTCCACTCCTGGTTTAGCAACTCAATACCAGCTCTTCCTCCAATGCAAGGTGCTTCTTCAGCAGCAGCCAGACAGGTTGCAAGGCTCTTCAAAGACTTTGGAACCCACAAAGCAGTAACTGTCATCTTCTTTCCATAGGAAAGGGCCTCCAGCCTCTTTTTCAGGTCGTTCCCTCCCTCACCCCCCAAGGCTCTCTAATTGCTCTCTAAATTAGAAGAACCATCCTAGGGTTCCCTCCCTCACCCCCCAAGGCTCTCTAATTGCTCTCTAAATTAGAAGAACCATCCTAGGATCCAATCGATACCAAGAGGGTTATGACAGCTGCCCGGTCATGTATTGAATCTACTAAAAGTCTGACTAGAAAATCCAAATTGTGGGCACCATAAAAACAAGTAGATAATGTCCACAAGTGCTTCACTATCCTTAGGTTATTACTGTTACTTTCTTTTCCTCCTTCCTTTCTTCTTTCCTTTTAAAACGATTTCCCGTTCCCTTCACTTTTACTATCCTGTCTGCAAAGCTTTTGTTAAGGGAGCCCAAATTTCCAAAGCAGGTACTTAGTAGGAAGGACCTTCTCCCAGTAATATAGAAATCCCAGCTACTTGCTCATCAGGGGTAATTATGCATAGTGGAGAAGCACATTCAATGTAGGCTCTCACACAGGGGTAACCTTCCCAAGTGTAAATACATCAAAGATCAGCCAGCCTCCCCAAAAGCCAGTCTTCAGCAGCAACAGTTCCCATCATCCCTGTCCAGCTGCTTGGGATGACAACTTGAGATTCTAGATTGTAATGCAAAGAGGAAGGGGATTAGAAAAGGTTTTTAGTCTTCCATCTGATCTTGAATTACCATCATCATCATCCCAACTTTTGTTGGATTCACAGTGCAAACAAATTTGAAAACCCCAGTTTTAGAACTGAGAACTGTTATGTGGAAGACTAAGATTGGATCTTCCACCTTTTACTTGAAAAGTAGTGTGGGATAAATATAGTCCTTTTTCATCAGATATGCACTCTTTTCTTGATTTAATTTCTGTTGGCCAGGTTATTATTAGCACCAGAGTGAAATAAGAAAAATAACTAAATATGTCTGCCAATTTCATACCTGCAACTGTTTGCATCATTTATCATATTTACGACTAAATTCTTTCATAATGTTTTGTTTTGAAATATTAGCTGATTAGCTGACATGCTACTTTTCTGATCGGAAGTTGCCTATTGGACTGAGGTGTAATAGAACCTTTTGTAAATGTACAATTTACAAGTCTTTGTTTAAACTAAATGAAGTTCCTGATCCCTGAGTTTCCCTTTCAATTGTGAGTGTAAGGCAGTCATTTATTAAAGAAATCTACGTTTGTATTTAAGTGTTTCACTTCTGCACTTTGAAAATGAACACTAATTATTTTAAATGGAAGAAAAAATTAAATCTGTCATGCAGAGAGTATTCCTTTCTGCCTTGCCACACTATGGTCAAAGTAGTATTTTGGTTTTATGCCTATTGTGTGCAATGACAAAGGTTTATTTTTCCTTTGTTCTTTTCAGAGCGCTGCAGCAGCTCCCAGTCCAGTGCTAGGAAACATTCCCCCAGGAGATGGCATGCCAGTAGGTCCTGTTCCACCGGGTTTTTTTCAGGTATTCAGAAAAATTTGATTATAGGGCTTTCAGAACTTAGAAAAGAGAAAGTAGAATTTTTTGGCACTGCCATGAAAGAATACCATTTCTTCCATGAATAAAATGCATAGTATTTAATCATTTGGGATAGAATAGGGTGTTTCTATGGATTTTATCAGTAGAAAATAAGTTTATGCTATTTATATCAGTAGTGCAAACTTAAAATCTACGATAAAATGATAAATGTACAATGATAACTTAATTTAAATGGGCCACAGGTGAAGTTGTATGATAGAAGAAATTGGTGGCTTACTTTGCTACTTTGTCTAGTAGAGTCTTAAGTTGAATTGTATTATTTTATTCTTTATTAAAGATATATGCTGCAGCAAATAGTAACTTAATACTACTAGGCAAGTTCAAACTAGCAATTTGTAATCACAAATCGTGACCATAAAAATGTAAGCTGGTTGCCAAGCACCTGAATAGCAATCATGTGACTGTGAGATTGTTGGAAGGCCATAAAGCACCCTTTCCAAGGCTGTTGTCACCTCAGGTTATCATTAAAAGATGAGCAAGTCGGGGACTACTTGTATGTTAAATTATGTTAAGTGATGAAAGCCTTAATTTGGAACCAAATTATTTTATGTTTCACTAAGCGATAAAACAAAGACAAATGAATGGGATTGTATTAGCTTTTGTGGATAAAAACTATTACTCATGATAATGAAAATATAGATATACATATAGAGAGAGAGAGTGTGTGTGTGTGTGTGTGTGTGATGTGTATGAGAGGTGTATGTGTGTGTGAGAGAGAGAGAGAGACACTGTGCTCATTCACAGCTTCATTCACAACATTCACAACAGACATGCCTAGTGTGTATTACTGAGATCTGCTGGGCAATCCAAGCATTTTAGAGATGCGCCCAGCCAGGTTGTAGATACTATAGTAGCTACATGGTTAAGAACAGGGTTGGGATGACACTCATTTTACAGGACAACATATTTGAATTTGAGTCAGAATGGCTGAAGGATAAGCACATATATGTTAATTTGGACTATAGGCAGAGGCTGGCACACCAACAATCCTGCTACGTAGTTGGCTCCTT
Source organism: Rhabdophis nuchalis (assembly GCA_039707465.1). Classification (NCBI taxonomy): domain Eukaryota; kingdom Metazoa; phylum Chordata; class Lepidosauria; order Squamata; family Natricidae; genus Rhabdophis; species Rhabdophis nuchalis. The sequence continues at coordinate 208,804,957 of CM077644.1, forward strand.
GACTTTTATCTGAATACAGGTTTGTTTGTCATCTCCTTGTTTTTGGTGTTGGATAATTTCAGTTTTTCTTGCCTTGAATAAAAAAAGTCTCAGTATTTAAAACCACAGTGTTATCTCAAGTAATTGATGGTCATATATTTGACCTTGTACTTGCCTCAAAGCAGTTATCTAATGATTTAAATATGCAGAACCATTTAACTTGGTGCTGTGGTCACATTACTTCCTAGTCAACCTAGGATGAGGTGCTATCTGGGGGCTACACAGGGTTCGTCTTGTCCACGTATTAAATGGAAGTAGATGGATCCAGTTTCTGGAGGATAAGTTATTCAGTGGTTTGAGAGGCACTTCTGTTGGTGACCTAATTAGTTTTGGGTACAGAAGTTAATCTGGACTCTTCATAAAATGATCCCAAGGCCATTTCTATTCTTAATTTTAATCTTACTTTACTGAAGAGCTCTGGGAGATGAAGCACCAGAAACAATGTGTGAAGTGCTGTTTGAAGACCAAAAGTTAATTTCATCAAGCATGAATTGGAGTTCCTTTTTACTCTACATTAGTGATAATGGAGACAAAGTGTTACTATTTTTCCTTGTCCTATTGTGCCAATCAGATGCCTTGTTTAGAGTAGTAAATTTCATTTTAGGGAAGGATGAGTCAGGAGACCTCCTATCTAAGTGATAACTTTGCTTAGTGTTTTGCTGATAAAGATTTGCCTCTATCTTGACTCCCCCATAGAGAATCAGAAGTGATACCATTTACCGTATTTGTCGGCGTATAAGACGACTGGGCGTATAAGACGACCCCCCCATCATTTCCACTCAAAATATAGAGTTTGTTATATACTCGCCGTATAAGACTACCCCCTCTTCCGCACACCTTCCACACCCCAAATAAAACGTAAAAGAACATCAGATTTGATTTCAACATGTTAATTTATATTCAAATGCTTATGACATGCAGGAAAACTGTCACAAGGCTGTATGTTATCAAACACGTACAGTAAACATAAAACAGTGCAAGTTGCACATCAAGAGCATAAACATTGGATCAGCAAAACCACGGGATAGGTAACATGTTTCTAGGGACATGCCCCCTTCGTCAGACCTTGCTGAGCTCCCAAAGGAATGTTCATAAGGTAAATAGTGTGAGGGTGGCTAAGACCCCTCCCCCTCCTGTATTATACCAGCCAATAGTAAATGCCAGAGGCTAATTCACTAAAGCTGAATGGAACAATAAACCTATGGGAGCTACCATGCTGTTTGTTTTCTAAGCTGTTAACCAAACTGGAACTGTCAATGATAGAAGGAAGATAACAAATAGAGGGAGAGAGCAAGTGCCGGGCAAGTTTGCTGGCGTGACAGTTTCCCTTTAAAAGCCTTCAAACTCCTGTTCGTCATCTGATATTAAAAGTTCATCAATGACATCTTGTGATACAGTTGTAAGGCAGTCATCGTATGGATCTAATTCCGTGTCAGATGATGTGGCCTCAGCTTTAGCTTCCTCTTCATCTTCATCTTGCCACAAGTACTCGTCCTCCATACCATCTAATGAATTTGATATGCCACACTTCTTGAAAGACTTGATTACTGTTTGTGCATCAATATCATTCCAGGCTTTTATGACAAATTGGCACAAAACATCCAACTGTGGAGCACGCATGTTTCCTCCTTTTGTGTATGACTTTTCGCCGCTAACCATCCATTCATTCCACTGTTCTCGAATGCGATCTTTAAAAGGCTTGTTTAGGCACACATCCAGGGGCTGTACCAATGATGTCAATCCTGCAGGAATAACTGCTGCATCTGTTTTTATTCTCGCAAGCCTTTCCTTGGTGGTGGGAGTTAAATGAGCCCTGAACATATCCCACACAAGTAGACTACGTTTTTGAAGTAGACCACCTGGTCGTCTGCTCCATACATTATCCAGCCATAGTTTCACACCCTCCTCATCCATCCAGCCTTTTTCATGCACGTGCACAAAACAACCAGCAGGGAACTTGAGTTTTGGCATGGTTTTCCTTTTAAAAATAATAATAGGTTTCAGTTTGTTGCCATCAGCTGTGCATGCTAGTACCACTGTAAAACTTGACTTCTCATGTCCTGTTGTTTTTATCAAAATAGTTTTCTCACCTTTATGATGGACAGTTTTATTTCCAATCATATCAAAATTCATTGGAGTTTCATCCATATTTCCAATATTACTTAGCGCATAGCCATGTTTAGTGCGCTGTTTTATTACGTATCGATGGAAACTATCCACTTTATTATCCAGATCTGCAGGTAATTTTTGGGCAATTTTTGTCTTTTGCCTTAGTACCAGATCATGCCTTGCCATGAATCTACTACACCAGGATATAGTGGCCTTAAAATTGTTGCTGTGATCGGGGTTAGATTTGGCCCACTGAAGTGCAAACAAGCGTATTTTATTTCATGTCACCACATAACCGTTTTGGCGATGCTCAGCCACCATATCTGCTACATGTTTTTCAAGTTCTGGCCAGTGTGCGATGCCTCTTCTTAATGCACACTTACCCCTTGGCATACTCTTTAATGCTTTTTCATTTGATTTCCAGTCCCGAACCATCTTTTCTGTTACTCCATATTGTCTTGCAGCAGCACAATTATTATGTTCCCTGGCAAAGTTTACAACTTTAAGTTTAAAACTTGCCTCATATTTCTTTCTTTTTGGTGCCATGATAGGGTTGATAGGAGTTTGACTGCTGGACAAATATCAACAATACAATGACTGGAATTTATTTTGAGAGCCGGAAGGTGTGGCCTGTTTTGCTTTGTTTTGTTTTGTTTCGTCTCTCTCTCTCTCTCTCTCTCTCTCTCTCTCTCTCTCTCTCTCTCTCTCTCTCTCTCTGGGCCTCTCTCTCTCTGTCTCGCGCGCTCTGTGGTGATGGCTGTCCCCTTCACGTTCCTCGTCTCCCCGAATGGCGTCCAGAGCCATCCGCAGCTCCGCAGAGACTTGCCGCTTTTCCACGCACGCGCGTGGCTATCTTTTGCGCGCGATGGTTTCCTCATTCCCCTCTTGTCTCTTTCCCCTGTGTGTCTGTTACACTCTCGTTCTGGGCCTCTCTCTCTCTCTCTGTCTCGCGCGCTCTGTGGTAATGGCTGTCCCCTTCACGTTCCTCCTCTCCCCGGATGGCGTCCAGAGCCATCCGCGCGGAGACTTGCACGGAGGGGAAAGAGGAAACCATCGCGCGCGAGGGAGAGACTTGCATGGAGGAGAAAGAGAGGGGGAAAGAGGAAAACATCGTGAGCGAGGGAGACTTGACAGAGGGGAAAGAGGAAACCATCGCGCGCGAGGGAGAGACTTGCATGGAGGAGAAAGAGAGGGGGAAAGAGGAAACCATAGCGCGCCAGGGAGACTTGACAGAGGGGAAAGAGGAAAACATCGCGCGCGAGGGAGACTTGCATGGAGGAAAAAGAGAGGGGGAAAGAGGAAACCATAGCGCGCGAGGGAGACTTGACAGAGGGGAAAGAGGAAAACATCGCGCGCGCGAGGGAGAGACTTGCATGGAGGAAAAAGAGAGGGGGAAAGAGGAAACCATAGCGCGCGAGGGAGACTTGACAGAGGGGAAAGAGGAAAACATCGCGCGCGCGAGGGAGAGACTTGCATGGAGGAAAAAGAGAGGGGGAAAGAGGAAACCATAGCGCGCGAGGGAGACTTGACAGAGGGGAAAGAGGAAAACATCGCGCGCGCGAGGGAGAGACTTGCATGGAGGAAAAAGAGAGGGGGAAAGAGGAAACCATAGCGCGCCAGGGAGACTTGACAGAGGGGAAAGAGGAAAACATCGCGCGCGAGGGAGAGACTTGCATGGAGGAAAAAGAGAGGGGGAAAGAGGAAAACATCGTGCGCAAGGGAGACTTGACAGAGGGGAAAGAGGAAACCATCGCGCGCGGGGGAGAGACTTGCATGGAGGAGAAAGAGAGGGGGAAAGAGGAAAACATCGTGCGCGAGGGAGACTTGACAGAGGGGAAAGAGAAAAACATCGCGCGCGCGAGGGAGAGACTTGCATGGAGGAAAAAGAGAGGGGGAAAGAGGAAAACATCGTGCGCGAGGGAGACTTGACAGAGGGGAAAGAGGAAACCATCGCGCGCGAGGGAGAGACTTGCATGGAGGAGAAAGAGAGGGGGAAAGAGGAAAACATCGTGCGCGAGGGAGACTTGACAGAGGGGAAAGAGAAAAACATCGCGCGCGCGAGGGAGAGACTTGCATGGAGGAAAAAGAGAGGGGGAAAGAGGAAAACATCGTGCGCGAGGGAGACTTGACAGAGGGGAAAGAGGAAACCATCGCGCGCGAGGGAGAGACTTGCATGGAGGAGAAAGAGAGGGGGAAAGAGGAAAACATCGTGCGCGAGGGAGACTTGACAGAGGGGAAAGAGAAAAACATCGCGCGCGCGAGGGAGAGACTTGCATGGAGGAAAAAGAGAGGGGGAAAGAGGAAACCATAGCGTGCCAGGGAGACTTGACAGAGGGGAAAGAGGAAAACATCGCGCGCGAGGGAGACTTGCATGGAGGAAAAAGAGAGGGGGAAAGAGGAAACCATAGCGCGCGAGGGAGACTTGACAGAGGGGAAAGAGGAAAACATCGCGCGCGCGAGGGAGAGACTTGCATGGAGGAAAAAGAGAGGGGGAAAGAGGAAACCATAGCGCGCGAGGGAGACTTGACAGAGGGGAAAGAGGAAAACATCGCGCGCGCGAGGGAGAGACTTGCATGGAGGAAAAAGAGAGGGGGAAAGAGGAAACCATAGCGCGCGAGGGAGACTTGACAGAGGGGAAAGAGGAAACCATCGCGCGCGAGGGAGAGACTTGCATGGAGGAGAAAGAGAGGGGGAAAGAGGAAAACATCGTGCGCGAGGGAGACTTGACAGAGGGGAAAGAGGAAAACATCGCGCGCGCGAGGGAGAGACTTGCATGGAGGAAAAAGAGAGGGGGAAAGAGGAAACCATAGCGCGCCAGGGAGACTTGACAGAGGGGAAAGAGGAAAACATCGCGCGCGCGAGGGAGAGACTTGCATGGAGGAAAAAGAGAGGGGGAAAGAGGAAACCATAGCGCGCGAGGGAGACTTGACAGAGGGGAAAGAGGAAAACATCGCGCGCGCGAGGGAGAGACTTGCATGGAGGAAAAAGAGAGGGGGAAAGAGGAAACCACAGCGCGCGAGGGAGACTTGACAGAGGGGAAAGAGGAAACCATCGCGCGCGAGGGAGAGACTTGCATGGAGGAGAAAGAGAGGGGGAAAGAGGAAAACATCGTGCGCGAGGGAGACTTGACAGAGGGGAAAGAGGAAAACATCGCGCGCGCGAGGGAGAGACTTGCATGGAGGAAAAAGAGAGGGGGAAAGAGGAAACCATAGCGCGCCAGGGAGACTTGACAGAGGGGAAAGAGGAAAACATCGCGCGCGAGGGAGAGACTTGCATGGAGGAGAAAGAGAGGGGGAAAGAGGAAAACATCGTGCGCGAGGGAGACTTGACAGAGGGGAAAGAGAAAAACATCGCGCGCGAGGGAGAGACTTGCATGGAGGAGAAAGAGAGGGGGAAAGAGGAAAACATCGTGCGCGAGGGAGACTTGACAGAGGGGAAAGAGAAAAACATCGCGCGCGCGAGGGAGAGACTTGCATGGAGGAAAAAGAGAGGGGGAAAGAGGAAACCATAGCGCGCGAGGGAGACTTGACAGAGGGGAAAGAGGAAACCATCGCGCGCGAGGGAGAGACTTGCATGGAGGAGAAAGAGAGGGGGAAAGAGGAAAACATCGTGCGCGAGGGAGACTTGACAGAGGGGAAAGAGGAAAACATCGCGCGCGCGAGGGAGAGACTTGCATGGAGGAAAAAGAGAGGGGGAAAGAGGAAACCATAGCGCGCCAGGGAGACTTGACAGAGGGGAAAGAGGAAAACATCGCGCGCGAGGGAGAGACTTGCATGGAGGAAAAAGAGAGGGGGAAAGAGGAAAACATTGTGCGCGAGGGAGACTTGACAGAGGGGAAAGAGGAAACCATCGCGCGCGAGGGAGAGACTTGCATGGAGGAGAAAGAGAGGGGGAAAGAGGAAAACATCGTGCGCGAGGGAGACTTGACAGAGGGGAAAGAGAAAAACATCGCGCGCGCGAGGGAGAGACTTGCATGGAGGAAAAAGAGAGGGGGAAAGAGGAAAACATCGTGCGCGAGGGAGACTTGACAGAGGGGAAAGAGGAAACCATCGCGCGCGAGGGAGAGACTTGCATGGAGGAGAAAGAGGGGGAAAGAGGAAAACATCGTGCGCGAGGGAGACTTGACAGAGGGGAAAGAGAAAAACATCGCGCGCGCGAGGGAGAGACTTGCATGGAGGAAAAAGAGAGGGGGAAAGAGGAAACCATAGCGCGCCAGGGAGACTTGACAGAGGGGAAAGAGGAAAACATCGCGCGCGAGGGAGACTTGCATGGAGGAAAAAGAGAGGGGGAAAGAGGAAACCATAGCGCGCGAGGGAGACTTGACAGAGGGGAAAGAGGAAAACATCGCGCGCGCGAGGGAGAGACTTGCATGGAGGAAAAAGAGAGGGGGAAAGAGGAAACCATAGCGCGCGAGGGAGACTTGACAGAGGGGAAAGAGGAAAACATCGCGCGCGCGAGGGAGAGACTTGCATGGAGGAAAAAGAGAGGGGGAAAGAGGAAACCATCGCGCGCGAGGGAGAGACTTGCATGGAGGAGAAAGAGAGGGGGAAAGAGGAAAACATCGTGCGCGAGGGAGACTTGACAGAGGGGAAAGAGAAAAACATCGCGCGCGCGAGGGAGAGACTTGCATGGAGGAAAAAGAGAGGGGGAAAGAGGAAAACATCGTGCGCGAGGGAGACTTGACAGAGGGGAAAGAGGAAACCATCGCGCGCGAGGGAGAGACTTGCATGGAGGAGAAAGAGAGGGGGAAAGAGGAAAACATCGTGCGCGAGGGAGACTTGACAGAGGGGAAAGAGAAAAACATCGCGCGCGCGAGGGAGAGACTTGCATGGAGGAAAAAGAGAGGGGGAAAGAGGAAACCATAGCGTGCCAGGGAGACTTGACAGAGGGGAAAGAGGAAAACATCGCGCGCGAGGGAGACTTGCATGGAGGAAAAAGAGAGGGGGAAAGAGGAAACCATAGCGCGCGAGGGAGACTTGACAGAGGGGAAAGAGGAAAACATCGCGCGCGCGAGGGAGAGACTTGCATGGAGGAAAAAGAGAGGGGGAAAGAGGAAACCATAGCGCGCGAGGGAGACTTGACAGAGGGGAAAGAGGAAAACATCGCGCGCGCGAGGGAGAGACTTGCATGGAGGAAAAAGAGAGGGGGAAAGAGGAAACCATAGCGCGCGAGGGAGACTTGACAGAGGGGAAAGAGGAAACCATCGCGCGCGAGGGAGAGACTTGCATGGAGGAGAAAGAGAGGGGGAAAGAGGAAAACATCGTGCGCGAGGGAGACTTGACAGAGGGGAAAGAGGAAAACATCGCGCGCGCGAGGGAGAGACTTGCATGGAGGAAAAAGAGAGGGGGAAAGAGGAAACCATAGCGCGCCAGGGAGACTTGACAGAGGGGAAAGAGGAAAACATCGCGCGCGCGAGGGAGAGACTTGCATGGAGGAAAAAGAGAGGGGGAAAGAGGAAACCATAGCGCGCGAGGGAGACTTGACAGAGGGGAAAGAGGAAAACATCGCGCGCGCGAGGGAGAGACTTGCATGGAGGAAAAAGAGAGGGGGAAAGAGGAAACCATAGCGCGCGAGGGAGACTTGACAGAGGGGAAAGAGGAAACCATCGCGCGCGAGGGAGAGACTTGCATGGAGGAGAAAGAGAGGGGGAAAGAGGAAAACATCGTGCGCGAGGGAGACTTGACAGAGGGGAAAGAGGAAAACATCGCGCGCGCGAGGGAGAGACTTGCATGGAGGAAAAAGAGAGGGGGAAAGAGGAAACCATAGCGCGCCAGGGAGACTTGACAGAGGGGAAAGAGGAAAACATCGCGCGCGAGGGAGAGACTTGCATGGAGGAGAAAGAGAGGGGGAAAGAGGAAAACATCGTGCGCGAGGGAGACTTGACAGAGGGGAAAGAGAAAAACATCGCGCGCGAGGGAGAGACTTGCATGGAGGAGAAAGAGAGGGGGAAAGAGGAAAACATCGTGCGCGAGGGAGACTTGACAGAGGGGAAAGAGAAAAACATCGCGCGCGCGAGGGAGAGACTTGCATGGAGGAAAAAGAGAGGGGGAAAGAGGAAACCATAGCGCGCGAGGGAGACTTGACAGAGGGGAAAGAGGAAACCATCGCGCGCGAGGGAGAGACTTGCATGGAGGAGAAAGAGAGGGGGAAAGAGGAAAACATCGTGCGCGAGGGAGACTTGACAGAGGGGAAAGAGGAAAACATCGCGCGCGCGAGGGAGAGACTTGCATGGAGGAAAAAGAGAGGGGGAAAGAGGAAACCATAGCGCGCCAGGGAGACTTGACAGAGGGGAAAGAGGAAAACATCGCGCGCGAGGGAGAGACTTGCATGGAGGAAAAAGAGAGGGGGAAAGAGGAAAACATCGTGCGCGAGGGAGACTTGACAGAGGGGAAAGAGGAAACCATCGCGCGCGAGGGAGAGACTTGCATGGAGGAGAAAGAGAGGGGGAAAGAGGAAAACATCGTGCGCGAGGGAGACTTGACAGAGGGGAAAGAGAAAAACATCGCGCGCGCGAGGGAGAGACTTGCATGGAGGAAAAAGAGAGGGGGAAAGAGGAAAACATCGTGCGCGAGGGAGACTTGACAGAGGGGAAAGAGGAAACCATCGCGCGCGAGGGAGAGACTTGCATGGAGGAGAAAGAGGGGGAAAGAGGAAAACATCGTGCGCGAGGGAGACTTGACAGAGGGGAAAGAGAAAAACATCGCGCGCGCGAGGGAGAGACTTGCATGGAGGAAAAAGAGAGGGGGAAAGAGGAAACCATAGCGCGCCAGGGAGACTTGACAGAGGGGAAAGAGGAAAACATCGCGCGCGAGGGAGACTTGCATGGAGGAAAAAGAGAGGGGGAAAGAGGAAACCATAGCGCGCGAGGGAGACTTGACAGAGGGGAAAGAGGAAAACATCGCGCGCGCGAGGGAGAGACTTGCATGGAGGAAAAAGAGAGGGGGAAAGAGGAAACCATAGCGCGCGAGGGAGACTTGACAGAGGGGAAAGAGGAAAACATCGCGCGCGCGAGGGAGAGACTTGCATGGAGGAAAAAGAGAGGGGGAAAGAGGAAACCATAGCGCGCGAGGGAGACTTGACAGAGGGGAAAGAGGAAACCATCGCGCGCGAGGGAGAGACTTGCATGGAGGAGAAAGAGAGGGGGAAAGAGGAAAACATCGTGCGCGAGGGAGACTTGACAGAGGGGAAAGAGGAAAACATCGCGCGCGCGAGGGAGAGACTTGCATGGAGGAAAAAGAGAGGGGGAAAGAGGAAACCATAGCGCGCCAGGGAGACTTGACAGAGGGGAAAGAGGAAAACATCGCGCGCAAGGGAGACTTGCATGGAGGAAAAAGAGAGGGGGAAAGAGGAAACCATAGCGCGCGAGGGAGACTTGACAGAGGGGAAAGAGGAAAACATCGCGCGCGCGAGGGAGAGACTTGCATGGAGGAAAAAGAGAGGGGGAAAGAGGAAACCATAGCGCGCGAGGGAGACTTGACAGAGGGGAAAGAGGAAAACATCGCGAGCGAGGGAGAGACTTGCATGGAGGAAAAAGAGAGGGGGAAAGAGGAAAACATCGTGCGCGAGGGAGACTTGACAGAGGGGAAAGAGGAAACCATCGCGCGCGAGGGAGAGACTTGCATGGAGGAGAAAGAGAGGGGGAAAGAGGAAAACATCGCGTGCGAGAGAGACTTGACAGAGGGGAAAGAGGAAACCATTGCGCGTAGACTTGCAAGAAGGGGACCTCGCGGATGACCCGGCGTATAAGACGACCCCCCCACTTGGAGGCATGTTTTTCAGGGCAAAAAAGTCATCTTATACGCCGGCAGATACGGTATACATCTTTAACCCTATCCCCAAATCATAAAACTATTGCATACAACTCCAGGGTTCCACTTTTTCTTAAATTCAAAATTTCCTGATGCAATTCACGATCATTTTACCAAGAATATAAAAAAATATGTTAGGCTTATGCAAAATTTTACTTTAAAAATGCATACCATATTTTTCACAGTATAAGACACACTGGAGTATAAGACGCACCCAGGTTTTGAAGAGGCAATTATTTTTTTTAAAAAGGTAGGTAGGTAGATAGAAGGAGAGAGAGAGAGAGAGAAAGAAAGAAAGAGAAATACAGTATGTAGATAGGGAGAGAGAGAGAGTAATTAGGTAGGTAGGTAGATAAAGGGATAGAGAGAGAGAGAAATAGAGAGAGAAATACGGGAGGGAGGGAAGGAGTGTGTAGATAGGTAGAGGGGAGAGATAGATAGAGAAATACTGTAGATAAGGAGGAAGAGTAGGTAGGTTGGTAAGTTAAGGGATAGAGAGAGAAAAATAGAGAGACAAATACAGTAGATAGGTAGGGGGAGGGAGAGAGAGAGTAGGTAGGTAGGTAGATAGAGGGAGAGAGAGAAAATTACAGTAGGTAGGTAGGGAGAGAGAGAGAGTAGGTAGATTTTTCCAGCTGTATCTATCCATGTGCTAGAGAAGGAAATCCCTGACAAACTGTAGCACCTAAAATTTTATTTCTGCTAGCACAGCACTTGGCCAATGTAATTCTCATCAACCACTCTAACTAAAGAGCTTTCCGGGGGGGAAAGAAAAGAAAATTTTTGCACTGCAAACCTCCCCAAAATGGCCCATTTTTCACGAAAACTATTCCTTTTTTTCCAAATAAAAGGCATGAATAGCCTGGGTGGGGGGGCTTGCAGAGTGCTCCTGGGGGGCCAAAATGAGCAAAGAAATGGCCCATTTTTCACAAAAATGGGCCGTTTTTTGTAAAAAAAATTGCATGCATAGCCTTATGGAGGCTTATAGAGTGCTCCTCGGGGCTGGGGGGGGGGCAGAATTGAGCAAACAATGGACCTTTTTTGCTCATTTTTGCCTCCCCAGCCTCCAGGAGCTATCTGAAAGCCTCCATAAGGCTATGCACAGCCATTTTGGTGAAAGGGCGGGACTTCAGGAGGCAAAAAAATGCTGCATTTGGTGTATAAGACGCATCCAGATTTTCAGCCTCTTTTTAAAGGAAAAAAGGTGCGTCTTATACTTCAAAAAATGTGGTAGCTAACAGAGGAATGTGTCCTAGTTGATAAAAATGAACTTACCTTTAATTCAATTCATTTTAGATGTATCATAATACATAGTGGTAACATTGCACTGAGTTCTTGAATTTCTCAGTCAAGTATGGTAAAATTATTTTCACTTATGTTGAATATACATATCATCCATTTGTTGGATTCTTGGAAAAAAAATCTATAATCCTGTTTCTCTTGAAAAAAACTCATTTATGTTTTTGAGTGCATTTTGAATATATGATTCTGTATTCTTTTTATTTTATGTTCTTTTCTAATTTTCTTCCTTACCTAAAAGTAAAAATAATTAATAAAAATTTCCAAAATTAGCTAAAGAATTGCTAATCATTTTTAAGAACTACTCAGATCTAACTGTCAGATTGTGTTAAAGGCTAAGTAAAAAAGGTATGGGTAGAATATATCAATGTTATTATAAACGTCTTAGTAAACCTAAGATATAGAAATCAAAAGTGTAATAGAACTTTCCTTCTTTTAGGTAGGTGTCAGTCTGATGCATATACCTTTTAGGTGGTGGGACATGTGCAAAATACTTGCAAAGTAATGAGTAGAAATCCTAGCTAACATAGATTAGTATAAACATGTGTGGAGTAAATCTGAACTTAGCCTGTATTTTTGGCATACTTTTATTCTGTATGCCACCCATAAAAAAGAATTCTGTTTGAGTTTGGTAGCCTTATAAATCTCAAGAATATAATAAGCACTAACTGCAATGTGCCAAAAAGTTATAATTATCTGGGAATGCTGCATATAACACATGCTTTTACTACTATTTACTAATAGTTTATTATTCTCTTTATCTTACTAAAAGTCATAAATAATGGAAGGCAATATCACTGGTACATCTAGTAATGGTCATGGAATTGGGAAGAATGCAAATTGAGTGTAAAAGGTTTAAATAATAACATGAAATAAAGGAGTCAGAAAGGCTAAATGTCTGCCAATCTTAGAAAAGGAGAAAGGATATAATTGACCTGAGTGAAGGTGGACTGATTCTTTGAGGTACCGTTGGCATATAGCTACAAGGAAATGAAGAAGTAGGTTTAATTATAAATGAAATAGATGAAATGTAGGAGATAAAATTATGAATTGGTGTCTTCTTTAGTGTTGTAGGTGCTTATGGTGGTAGAAGATTACAGGTGTTGATAGTTGTATGTTACAATGATATTATAGTATGTAGAAAAATCGATTGGGCCATTTGTAGAGCAAAAATGAATGGGAATAATGTCTATTTGATGAACATCTGTTTTGAAAAATATTCAGTTTTAAAGAAATAGAGGATTGTGGCAGTTAGGACATGATCTGAAATTTGTATAGTATGGTATGGTATAATAAGGTTAGTGTAGATTTCAAAATTAATTACAGCAGGCAGGCCATTCTTAAAACATGGAATAAATAAAAATCTAGGTTGTACCCAAAAATACCTTTGTGGATTTCAGTACAAAAAGCATGTTATAGACAAGAAATCATAAGTAAACAATTCTGTAGTGCTACAATGTGCTATATTTTTTCATGGGGATTATAAAATGGTTTTTTTAAATATATACAATTATCAGAAAAGTTTAAAGAGAATAATATGTAGGCTTTTCAACAATGCAAGTTTGAAATAGAACTATGTACAAAGAATGAACATGTTATTACTAAAATATATAAATTTATTGAAATATGAAACAGAAAAAGAACAAATGAAAGAATGTATGTATTTAAAGAGATATTTAAAATTAGCTACAATATTGGATTAATAGAAAAAGATTTGAAAGGATTGGAATTTACATTATGTTCTTAAAGAGAAGCTATATAAAATTATGTATTGTTGGTATTTGTCATCAGAGAAATTGTTTAAAAGGAACTTTGAATCTTTGTTGGAAATGTGAACAAGATGAAGGAACACTATCATGTTTGTTAGACATGTGAAAAACCAAAAAAATGTTGGATACAAATAAATACATTAATTGAGAAAATTAATTAAGAAAAGAGTATGTACACTTAAGACCAGATTAACAGACAGACAGTTAAAAAATGCTATGGGACTTTATTTATAAATACAGTATATGACAACAGCAAGATTACTGTATTCTCAAAAGTTAAAAAGTTTGACACCCCAATAGAGGAAGATGATTGAACATGCATAGATAATTAACTTGATAGGAAAAATATCTACATTTATGGCTGATTGGAAACCCCTTACAGACTTTTTAGCATGAAACAGAAAAAATGCACTTAAGATTTATGATGAGTTTTGTTGTAAATTTTCTTGTAATTATAGAGTAGAATATAATTTTGTAATCCTACGTATTTGCTGCAAAGGAACTCAGAAACTTCTTCCTATTTATTTTTATCCTTTATTTCTTTCTGTACTTTTTTCTTTTTCTCCTCTTTCTATTTCTTTATTCTTTATTCCATATCACTTTGTTTCTGTGTTCTCTTTTAAACTTTTAATAACTTTTATCTTTAAAAAAGATTCCATATTTTTTGGAGTATAGGACACACCTTTTTTCCTCTAAAAAGAGGCTTGAAATCTTAATACACTGATTTTTTTCCTCCTGAAGCCCCGCCCCTTCACCAAAATGGCCGTGCAGAACCTTATGGAGGCTTTCAAAGAGCTACTGGGGGCTGGGGAGGACAGAAATGAGCCTAAAATGGGCCATTAGAAGAAAAAAAAACCAGCCCCCAGCAGCGCTCTATAAACCTCCATAAAGCTATGTATCTACCTACCTAGTTTTTTAAAAATTTGCTTCTTCAATACCTGGGTGCGTCTTATACTCCGAAAAATACGGTACTTGGATTAGTCTATTCATATGTACAAATGTGAACTTGGGATAGATCACTTTTAGTAGGTTCGAGAATAGATCTTGGGGCGGAACAGGGGAGAAGTAACAGTAATTATGCGAAAGTAGAACAATTGCAGGGGAAACAAAGTATGAATCCCGTATAAACAAGTAATAGATTATTGCTTATCAGAACAAATAGGATGGGAGCATAAAGAAAGGGAATAAGGAAGCTGCTTAAAATAGAGTAACAAGAGTTATGTTACAGAATAAACACAGGTTGTGGCTCAGAGTGCTTAATAGGAAGTATGAGAAAGGCTTCTTGTTCACAGATGAAGTAAAAAAAGATTAGGGATAAAAAAATAATCCCTTTTTAACTCCCTTTTTATAAATAAATAAATAAATAAATAAATAAATAAATAAATAATAAATAAATAAATAAATAAATAAATTTGATTTGTAAACCGCTCTCTCTCCCCAAAGGGACTCGAGGCGGTGCACAGGGAATTAAAAATACATATACAAACAACAAACATTATAATACAATTTAAAACGAATTAAACCTAGACCCTGCGCTAAAATCCCAAACTAGCTAAAACTAATGCCCCTAAAAATCCCTAATAAAATTGTTTGAAATATTCAGCTAGAGGTAATGGGTCAATTAACCCAAGCCGGCCAGGCAGAAGAAGTGAGTTTTTAGTTTTTGACGGAAGGAGTGGAGGTCCGTAGTTGTTCTAATTTCGGGGGGAAGGTTGTTCCAGAGGGTTGGGTCCGCCACAGAGAAGGCCCTTCCCCTGGGCGTCGCCCGCTGGCATAGCCTAGTGGACGGCACCCGGAGAACTCCCTCTCTGTGGGAGCGAATCGGCCGAAGGGATGTATGGGGCAGGATGCGATCCCGCAAATAGCTAGGTCCCGAGCCATGACCCTGTGAACCTTTAATTCAGGTTAGAGTCAGTGTAAGAAATGTAATTTGTATGATTTTTTAAAAATTAAAAAAATAGCTTTAGAAAGGGTAAAAAGGTCTAAACAAGGAATCTTCAGGGGAGTGAATGGAGTAAGAAACAAGAATGATGAAATTATTTGTGACAAAACTGAAATGGGGGAATGCTGGAAGAAAGTTGTATGACAATGATATATTAAAGAATGATATTATGCAAGAAAAATGATAAGAGGGGTTTATAATCCTGTAAGAAGGTTGATAGCTTAACTAGCAAAATTTTGAAATATGGGTACAATTTACTTGTGGCTAAGCAGTATGATTAAAGTGTAAAGACCACATCTGGGCAAATTCCCTATATAAAGGAAAAGGCAGCAAGACTGAAAAAAAATCCTCTACAGAATTTTGATTGAAAGGGTATAAGAGGTTAGAATGAAAAAAGCTTGGGAAGTACAATAATGCAGCAGGTACGCAAACCAAATTTTTGCTCGAGTAATCGAAAAAGTTATTTACACTTAGAGGGAGCCTATGATAAAGTAAACAGGCTTGAAATATGAATTTTTGCATACATGTAGAATTTAATGTTTATTGCTGAATGTAATAAGAATGATATATGATGGAGGTAAAACCTGGGTGAGATTAAATGGAATGTTTAATGAACGTTTAAACAGCAGATGGTATTCTGCATATCAAAAAAATTTTTTTTCAAGACTGTAAACTTATATTTAACACTTTTTTCACAAAGGGTTCAAGGAAACTCAGCTGGGGTTTCAGTTGACCTAATAGCCAAAGAGCAGTTAACAAGCAATTTCCGAAAGTTATTAGAAAAAAAAGTATACAAACCCAGTGTCATTTTAAAGACACCAACCACAGTTTGATCCAATTGGCTCTTTCCAAAACCCTCTAGAGCCCATTGCCTTGCAGTCTTCTCACGAATGATGAATTTTCAGTGATCAGAAAACATTATTTAAAAATAATCTTATGAAGTGAAGAAAAGTAAAATAAATTGCAGAATTATACACATGTGAAGTGAAAAATGATAAGAAATTTGGGGGCACATTGACTTAATAAGCAGTTGACACATGCATTGATTGTAAAAAAGACAACTTTATGATAACACTCAGCCTGTTTTTAAAATGTGTATTGATACAAACACCAGAAGAACCAGTACTTTTTTTAAAATGTGGAATGTAGACCAAAATAGGTTCTAAATACATTTTAGCTGCTTCTAATTGCTAAACAGTTACATGCATTCCAAGCATTTGTTCTTTCTGTAACAATTAAATGTACAGATATATTTAAATAATTATCATTACTCAATTGCAATTAATTTGTATTTGTTACAGTTAGGAAATAAATGTATGTTTATGCATATTCTATATGCATAAATTATGATACACAAGATTTGAATATTCTATTTATTTGTTAAATGATCATAGTGCCGTATTAGATTTTCTAAAGATGAATGTAGCAGAGGGTTTTACTAAGGGGAAATTAAAATATATGAGTTCAGCACTTGACGCATTGAATCAGTCCCATAGATGTATTTACAAATATAAGTGTCAAGTCATCCAGAAAATAAAATATACCTCACTGATATGAGATACACTAAAAAAGTTTTAATTCTGGATGAGCTTGTTAAAAAAATCTGCAAAATAAAATATTGATAAATTACTTATATTAATGACTAGCAGTGACCAAAAGGTATATCAGGATAAGAAAATATGAAATGATAACCTTCAGTTTGCTAGATGTTAGTTGCAAGAGATAAAATATGCTTTCCAATTTCATAGGCATAATGCCATTTTATACATATGTAAACTCCATTAACCATTTTACCCCAATATAATATATTTTCCGCATGCTTCAAATCCCATTCAGATTTAATGGACATTCGGGTCTAACAGACTTTTCTACTTCCCATGAGTCCATTAAATCAAGGATTTGCTTAATGTGAATAATATTTTTGTTCCATTTTGTTATATAGTTACAAATTTGCAGTTATCGCTTACAAATCAAATGTTAAAATAGGTGTTGAATTTAAAAGTCATATTTTATAAGTGTTTTTTGTGAAAGTCTATAAAAATGTATAATGATTATAAGAGCACAATGCCATCTTGTGGCCATTGTATTTTCTGCATTTTTAACCACAGAATAGATTTTATAGTACCGTACATATTATGCGGTACATTCCAGAGAAAGAATAAACTTGCTAATTAATAAATAAAGCTGAGGATTTAGAAAATGGGGTGAGGTATGAAATGAAGATGAATTTGGTTTTATTTTAAGAGACTGTGATAAAATGTTAATGTTGGATATACTTGGTGAAGATGAGGAAGTTTTGTTTTCCTATTTTTCTCCCTATTTTTTTAATGGGGCTCTGCACTTTATATATTTTACTGTGTTTGAAAGGGATTGTATATATTTTATCAGTTCAATATAATTCTTAATAAAATTATTGGGTAAAAAACAAAGAAAGAGCAAACATTTCTAGTAATGCTATTGCTATTGTACTATTAAAGTTTTAAAAAGTTGAATATTGATGAATCGTTATAAAATTAATATTTTTTTCTCCACGTTTTAGCCTGTAAGTCCATTTGAATTTTGGATTACCTTAATTTACCTTGTACTATTAATGGTATCTCTTTCTATAGTATAATACTAGCATAGAAAAGCTGTTTGTCTAATTGAAATACTTTCCTTTCAGGCCTTCAAAATTGTGATTAAAGGTTCAGTTTTCTTCCAAATAAATAACTTTCATACATCTACAGCGACTAGAGCTTTCCCTTTATATTTATATTTCTGTAATTCAAGGGGGGGATGAAAATTCAAAACGGCAAACCATGTGGTTCTAAACTTATTTTTATACAAAAAAAATGACTTTGCTAGGTTACTCAACAATGCAAAGTCTGAAGCTTATTAAATAACTAATAAGTATTTGGGTTGCATGGTGGCAAAATATCACTTGTTCAATTCTGACTATGGAAGGTATTTTTTAAGCAAAGTCTTCAACTCACACCATAATGGAGTCTGCTCATGATAGTCATAGGCCAGGGGTCTCAAACTCAATTTACCTGGAGGCAGAGTCTGGGTGAGGCTGGGCCACATAAGGGATTCCTTATATTAATATTAATACTAATATTATACTTTCATATGACGGTGGGGGCCACAAGATACCGTCCTGCAGGCCGCGAGAATGAGACCTCTGTCATAGACTGTAATGGTTGTAAACTGAGTCATCCATGTCAGACGTCTCCAATCTTGGCAACTTTAAGCCAGGCGGATTTCAACTTTCTGAATTCTGGGAGTTGAAGTTCGCCAGGCTTAAAGTTGCCAAGTTTGGAGATCCCTGATCCATGTGACACAAGTTTTACCTTTTTGTGGTGGTTGTTAAGAAAATGCTGAGATCACAAAACGATTGCTGTGTCATTAAGCTAACCAATGTTTTACTATGGACCAATTTTGCCAAAAGTCAGAAGTTAAATGCTGATTTTAGATCAAATACAGTGACATGATTATGGGATGCTGCAAATGGCGGCGTGGTTGTTGAGTGCCAGATTTGAGATCACGTGACTGGGGAGGGGGCTGCCATCAGAGCTTTGTTACTAGATCATAAATAACCCCAGGGAGCTCCGTCATAACTTTTGAACAGTCGCTAAGCAACCAGTCTAAGTTGAGGACTACCTGTATTTTTAAAACGTCTAAAAATGGACTATGATTTTCTTCAGTGAATTAGTTTTATTAACAGTATGTATATGTTTGAGTTGAACAATAAAGCAGCCATTTGATGAGAGCTGTGAAAATTGAATTACTTTAATCCTTGTTTTGCGCACTTATGGCTCAAGCAGAATGAATGTTCCCAGAGACTGGTTTTCAGGCTCTTAGAATTGCCCAATTTCTGAATAACCTCTGGACAATTCCTGGGTTAGAAGAGAAAGAGATAAATAATAATTGTTAGTATATATGGACTTGGTTTGGAAAGTTATTGACTTTGGCAAAAAATTTCAGAGAAAGTGTTGATAGAAAATAAATAGAAGGCCTTCTATTAGCAAAGAATGCATTTTGATCATAAATAAAGATGATCATATAGCTAAAGCATGTGGTTACTTTTGAATTAGGTCTGTATCTCTATTTTTATTGCATTTTTTTCTGTTTTGTAGCCTTTCATGTCTCCTCGATATCCAGGAGGCCCAAGGCCACCTTTAAGGATACCCAATCAGGTAACAATTTTTTAATCAGTGAAATGCAGGATGCAAAGAAACATTTACCTGGAAAATGCAAACTTTAACTTATTTTTGAAAACAGCAGGTCTTAAAAACTGCATTTATGATGTAGATATTTGACATAATGTTTATTGTATGAGGATGTATCTAAAGCTATTAAAGCAGATAAAAAAATTCTGTATATAAATTACTGTCTTTAAAATACCATACGTTTAAATTTGATTTTATGGGAAAATAATATACAAAATAAATTGGGATTAATTATAAAAAAAGGTAAATTTGGATTCCCATTCTTTTAGAGTAAAATTGTAGGGTTTTTAAAAATAAAAATAGATTGTGTGTTTTTTAAAAAGTTGTTTAAATATGACATTCAAGTAGAAAATTTCTCTGAAAACTTTTTAATAGGCACTAGGAGGTGTCCCAGGAAGTCAGCCATTATTGCCTAGTGGGATGGATCCAACACGGCAGCAAGGTAAATTATCAATAGAAATAACTGAATAAATAACTGTTTTATCATCAAATTTCCATTTGTTAAATACAAATTCTGTTTTCCGGCGTGAGCTTGTGTGATGGCCAGCTGATTGGCATGTGCTCATGCGCAGCAGTAACTGGAAGACTTGCTGGCCGGGACGCATGTTCATACTGGAAACCAGAAGTACATTTTCTGGTGCTCACAGCCTCCCATGGGATCAACAAAGTGTCAAGTCCTTCCAAAAAGCTAACAGGGATGGGGTTGACCTCACCTCAGGGGGGAATGATGTTTCAAAGAGCAGGAGCCATAGCAGAAAAGACACATCATCTAGTTCCCATTAGATTGCACTCTTTAGCAGATGGGACCCACAAAGTTTGTTTTCTTCACTGAATCATGCAATTTCATAGATTTTCATGTTTGTAAAATGTTATTGATTGTGGGGCAGCAGGATTATCTTAAAGATCCTTTTAGCCTAATGAGATTTATTAGCCTTTTTGTTATTAAAGGTTTTAAATAATTTAAAATACATCCTGCTGCTGCACATTTTTCAGCTCTTGTACAAGATGATATATTTAGTTGACAAAATTCATATTGAACAACAATTTATGTTGTGCAGCACTAATATATCTAAATGTTTATGTGTTTGTCTATCACCAATACGAGTTGCAGGGAAAATGCTTTCCCTAAATACTGTTCTCCTAAATTTATTAACTTGGCAGTTTAATTAAAATAAAGTTTGTGGGGAGAAAATCCTATGTTTTTAAGCAAATCCAAATGAGAGGAAAGGGAGACATCAACTTTGAAGAGGAATTCTCTTTGAATCTGAATGGAAGAAAAATAACTGGACTGAGTTTGTATCTGACACAACTTTTTACAAAATATTTTAACCATAGGAAAGACAAATTTTCACTCTGATTAAAATGCATTTATAATCTGAATCAGTCTGATTAAACAATTAAAATTGTATTTTTTTTTCATGAATCTTTTAGGTCATCCAAATATGGGAGGACCAATGCAGAGGATGACTCCACCTAGGGGAATGGTCCCACTAGGCCCGCAGGTATTTTGCTCTAATTGTCTTACATATGAACATATTTATCATAATTTCCTATGAGAGAAAGAGAAACAAAGAGGTGTATTCTTACAGAACACATATTCTGCTACTTGAAGTTATTGTACATAATTTCTCTGAAAGATTTGAACAAGGATGAGAACATGCCCACAGCTTATTTTAATTAGATTCAAAAATAAATTGCTGTTAAAATACAGAGCCTTAAAAATGTCAGAACTTTATACAGTTTTAGTGTTTAAAGCCTGAACATTTAACTTTAATATTGCTTTAGAATGCTACATAATTTTAGAATTATCTGTTATATTTGTTCATGTACACTTGTAAGCCATCAAGAGCTTATAAATTTATAAATAAATAAAGCTTCTTTACTTATATAACCCATTTATATATTAAATTTATGATTGATAAATTGATAAGAACATACAGAAGCAGTGTGTTTGATATTGGGAGCAAATTTGGCAATACACTTGTAATAGAATTGTGTCAATAACTTACTACATTACATTCTTTGTAAAATACATTTTTAAATGTTCTAATCACATTTAGTTAAAATAAATGTGGTTAAAATATACAATTTAATTTACCTCACCTTAATTAAAGTTGCCTAACATTAAATAAAGCATCAGGCTTCCAATATTTCTTTGGTTAATATTACATCGCACTGGAATATTATATTACAGATATTCCTCCAATAAATGCAAAATACTATCTAGAAAGAGAAAAAACATGAAAGACGTCAAATGAATAATTTTACAGATTTTCCTTTGTAGATCCCTTTGAAATAGGCCAGGTCAGGAAACAAATGCCACAAAGATTACAATAACTCTTATTTCCTTCTCACTCCCTTTCCATGCTAGGCAGGTGTTTACCTAACAGCTGTTGAATACCTTCTTAAGGCTCTATACTTGCTTTAAGTCACATTGGCCAAAATCTTTTCCCGCTTTTCATTTTAAAAAATCTTTTCCCCATTTCACCTTGCTCTTAATTTGGGAAGGAGATCAAAATCCAGCCAACAGCATTTAGAACAACAATTTAAAAATAAACTAACAAACCCGCAAAATTCTGTGAAAACTTATATTTATAACCATTTTCCTCAGATTTGTTTTAATCAGATAAAATTGTGATGACTAAATTTTTTAATAAAAATTGTTTTCTTCCAGAAACTGAAATAAGAACTATTTTAATGGTTTTAGACAATCTAGTCCAGTGATGGTAAACCTTTTTCTTATGACGTGCCAAAATTGCATTCATGTATGACCGCTTCCCAGACTCTGGAGGCTTCCCTAAAGCCTGGGGAGGGTGAAAATGGCTTCCCCAGAGGGCCTCCAGAAACGGGTTGTTTCCTAACTTCCAGTTGGCCTGTTGGGGACTTTTTTCTCACTCCCCAGGCTTCAGCAAAGCCTCTGGAGGCTGGGGAGGGTGAAAAACAGGCCCAATGGGCCAACCGGAAGTTTGTTCCTGAACTTGGGAACAAGTTGGGGCCGTTTTCACCTCCCCAGCCTCCTGAGGCTTTCCTGAAGCCTGGGGAGGGTGAAAAATGGCCTTTGCCAGGCCCCCAGAAGGGCAAAAAATCAGCTGGCATGCTAGAGGTGACGGCTGGCATGTCAGCATATATGGCTACACGTGCCATAGGTTCACCATCATGGATCTAGTCTAATTATAGTCCCAAAACTAAAATTTATGTACAACTGTCACTAAATTAACCTTAGATATTTATTTTAAGGTGACTAAGTTATAATTATGGGCAGATATGTGGAGTATCATTTTTCAAATAATTAGTAGAAAATTTAGTTTATGTTGCTGATGTGATAAATAAAGAGTAAATTTGAAAGTGCACATTTGTATATAAATACAGCACTGCTAGACAATTTAACATTTATGTGTGTTTTCCCTGTTTATTGAACAGTCCATTGCTGTAAAATGCTTTTAAGTAAAAAATATTCTTACATAGTATAAGTACATATGTCTAATGCTAAAGTTAATAAATCTATTATTGATTACAATAGCTTATTCTTAAGAACTTAGTCTTAAAAATCATTCAGTCCCTTAATATTAGAATATTGAGTCAGCATTCATGAATGGCAAAACCTGCCCTTCACTGATAATTGTGCTAGCTATTATAAATGGTATAATCTTCATTAATCAATTAAATGTGTTTACTTTCTTTGATAAGATAATAAGGTCAGAAGAAAACGCTAAATAGGGGTGTTTTTTTAAAATCAGAGGGAGTATAGAAATAATAATTGTTTATAAATTGAACAGTTAAAACCTAACAATGAATGACACTGGCCGATCCAATTAGCAGATGTGTAGGGAAGTCATTAACCTGCTGTCCTTTTTTTTCCCCCTCCTCTTTGGTTTTGTTTTTTTGTTTTGTGGTAGTCTGACCCTTGGTTATCATTGCAGAATTATGGAGGTGCAATGAGACCCCCACTGAATGCTTTAGGTGGCCCTGGAATGCCAGGAATGAACATGTAAGTAATGTAAATTGCACTAACACACAATAAGGAAGTTATCTTCAGTAAAAAGTAATGGCAGGGATGTAGGCGCATTTAAAATAAAGACACACAAACATGTATCGATTAACTGTGAAACAATAATAACAACACATCAGAATGCCAATAGGATTCTTTAACTAGTGTTCTTTAACTAGTGGAGTCGGCAGGATATTTTGAGCCTAAAGATTTCTTGAAATGATCTGGTAGTTTCATGATTTTAACAACTCAACAAGCATTCAGAAAATACTGGAAATAGCATGTTTTGAAGCTTATCAAATTCAAAACATTTTGAAATAAAACATGCTTGCATACCCATTTTATCTAGCATTATATAAAATCTCCGCTTAATGCTCAATACATTAGAAGCTAACAGGTCTTTGTGGTATGATTCATAGGGTTTTTTTTTCATCAGCAGCAAAACAACAGGTGAAGATTTCAAATATGCTTAAAATGTCAGACTATATTATTGCTTGGCTTGTTAGGGTTAGGGTCCACTATATGTATTGTGAAATCCATTTTTCAGTCCCTTTGAGCTTTTAGACACCTATAAACTGAGAACATACTAATCTCTCAATGTAGATTTAATCCTTCCTTTCTATAATAATAAGAAATAAAATATGGTTTTATGGCCAAGATTAACATTTAGACAAATGTTAAAATTGAAGGAACATTTTTCAGAGATCTTCTTAAAATACATTAACTTTTGATGGAGGTTGAATTATATAAAATTGAATAATGTGAGAAGTATTTCAACCACAGTGTTCACAAATGTTCTCTTTTTTTGGTCCATTTGAGTCAGTGTTGACTCCTGGTAACTGCCTGGACTAATCCCTGCAGGTTTTTTGGCAAGATTTAGAAAGTGGCTTGCCATGCCTGCTTCCCAAGGCTCCGAGAGAATGATGGGTCACCCAGCTTGTTTCGTGCCTAAAACAGAACTAGAACTTTCCCAGGTTCTAGCCTTGTTCTTTAGCTACCAGAACAATTATTTCATAACAATGTAGCGGGAACTAATTTCCATTCATATGCAAAAGCTGGAAATGATAGCAAAGTTTTTGTTTTGAAAATAAAGGATTTTATCAATAGTATGATGCATCCAGCAAGAAAACGAAAACTACATGGCATAAGTGAGATAATATATCTTTAGAGTTTTGTGTATGGTTATATAAAGCTCTAATTGATTTTTAAAAATATTTTAATGTTTTTTGTTGTTGTTTTTTTTGTTAAATGATTTTGAATTTTTGCACTGCTTCAGTCATATGACTCGAAGTGGTATAGACTAGTATCTTTGAAGCAGTGTTATTACACAATTAGTGTAATAAAATAGTGTCATAGTAGTCCATTGCTTATACTGATGACATCATAATTTAGCAGTAGTGTGACAACACACTTTACTATCTCAAATATCTTATGAACAACTAGGTTTTCAGAAGTTTGCTAAATGTTAAGAGCTCAGGTATTAAATCTCAAAGTGGTGTTCCACAGTAGGGTTTCTCAGAGATGTTCACGTCTAAATCCCACCCACCCCTTATGAAGAGTGTGCCTTCTCAACTAGCATTCTTGGCAGTCACATATTTGGTGTGCAGTATATTACTATTTGAAGTAAGTAATTTTGTAGATAATGAAGGTTCCAAACCATGTAGGGCTCCAACTTTGATAACTAATATAAGTGGAGATATATTTTGAAAGTAAATACCAGCAATTCAGCTCTACAATATTGGTTTTACGTACCATACCATATATTTTCAGTCAGTATGTGGACAACTACAATTCTGCATTAACTGCAGTTTCTTGATGGTTTTTAAGGAAAGTCCCATGTAAAATGCATTATAGTAGTCCAAACAGGTGACAAGGGCACGTGACCTTGCCTGTGTCTTATATTCCAGGAATAACTTAAGGAAATGAGGGAAAAGTCCTGGCTAAAGCTTTCATCTGCTGTTTCAGCAAAAGCTGAAAATCCAAGAAAACCCTAGAATTACATACCAGCTGTTTCTGGGGAATACCGACTACAAAGAGCTAAAGACGATGGCCTCCAAACCAGCAGTCATTCAGTCTTGTTAGAATTAAGTCTGAATCTGTGTTTTCTTTTACCATCTAAATCCTTATAGCCTCAAGTCTTCCACCAAGCTGCGTGCCAACAGTGTTTTACCTCAAATGGTCAAGTGGAGAAGAGTCAAACCCTGTAGACACCATTTAACAGACTGTCCTAGGTTTGGCAACTTTCCCTATATATGACTGGAACTATCAGTTCTGGAGGAAGTGGAATCACTGTTGAATGGTGTCCTCTGATTCTGAATGTTTGCTAGTAGTCCAAAAATATGGCATGATTGATGACACTGAAGGTCCTCAGCAAATCCATCAAGACTAATAATATCATGCTCATCCCATCCATATTTTTAAGTAAGAATTACTAGCGTAATTCTTGTCCATTGGCCAGGCCTAAATCCTTACTGAAAAGAGTAAGGTAGTGCTTTCTCTTAGGTTCCTTTGCAATTGCCATCCCACCACTTTTTCACAGGGATGGAAGGCTGGAAATAGGTTGATGGTTATGCAGTATAGTTGGATCTAAAGCAATAAAGCAATGAACAAGTTTAATATTTTTGGTCCATTAATTTGGTTCTCTATATCTAGTTTTAGGAGGTATGGAAAACAGATTCTGTTTTGGTTGATGTTTATATAGAAATATTGAACATTTCAAAGGGTTCACAATTTTGTAAGCACAGCTCTAATTCAAAGGTATAACAATAAGATATGAACACTATAAATAAAATAATATGTAGTGTACATTTGCTGGATTTATAAAGAACATACAACAGGTCATATTTGGTCAAGACAGATATGTTAGAGAGTGATAGTACCTAAAATACTGGATGGATTGATTATATTAGAAACACCTTAGACGATATTTACTACTTCTTATAAGAATATTATATAAAATATCTCCATACACTATTTCTAGGCATGTCTGTTGATTGTAGTTAAAATACTAACCTGTATAAATTTCTTATTTTAAATTATAAATGCAATAACGGAATCAATATCAACTGTACTTCTTTGTTTTCTTCAGTAATTGCTTTTTTTTCAAGAATATCAGTAACAACCTAAGGATGCTTATTAAATAGTTTATAATTAAATAAGCTTTATTGCTTATTTAAACTGAAATTTGATCTTTATTTTAGGGGTCCAGGCGGTGGTAGACCTTGGCCAAACCCTACAAATGCCAATTCTGTGAGTAAACATTTATATGAAGCATTGTCCTGTTAAAAAGAAGTGAAAGTAAATTAATCAAAATGTACTTGTTTTATCAGTTTATCAGTAACTGTCTGGTTAATGGCAATGATAGTTTTTATAAACCCAAAAGGTCTTTTTAGAGGTTGTACTTAGTGTTATTAAAGATTACTCTTATTTCATAGGTTTTCAGATAATATGGTAATTTAATTACTTGTGTACCTGATTGTGTACCTAAATATTACTAATTGCACAATCGGATCAAATTTATTGTTTTGTTTATAATTGACTTTTTAAAATTTTTATTTTTCTATGAAATTCTATATGTAAAGTTAGGGTAAAACTAATTGTAAAAAATGTTCTTTCTACAGGTAGTCCTTGGTTAACGATGGTAATTGGGACCAGAATTTCTGTTGCAAAGCAATGCATCTGTAAAGTACAACATTATGTGATTGCATCGCTTGGTGACAGCAGTCCTCATTGCCATCGTTAACTGAATCCCACAAGTAATTAGGCGAGGACCCACCCCGATCCAAGCCATTCCCAGCTTGAACCCTCCCAGCCCCAAGCCTCAGTAAGGTAAGGGACTGCCTCCTCCTGAACTCCACCCACCTGCCTATCTCTACCCCGTCTGTACCTTTTTGGCCATCTGCTTAACTGCAACCGCCATCTGTACCCACCACCCAGTCATGTGCACCAGTACTGTACTGGTTGAGTCCTTCTTTTGCACTGTCTTCTTTCATGCTGGTGCAGCCAGAGCTTCTCTTACAAAGAGCTTTCATTCATATTGTTTGTTCCTCACTCAGGAGTTTTCACTAGCACACAAAAGATGGCCCAAGCTGTAGCAGTGCAAAAGAAGGACCTAGCTTGAAGACGTTAGTGTGTGAATAGAGACCCTGAGCAGGCATAAGAGAAATCCCAGATGCATCAAAAAAGGTGGGATAAAATGGCCAATTCAGTAGTACCACCCAGCAGGTAGGCAAGTGGCCTAAAATCAGTTGTAAATGAGGATAAGCCTTAGTGGGTCTGAACTTTGTTCACCTGACCACAGGGGTGTTTAGGGGACTGGTCATATGTCCCTTTGTTCAATGATGTCATAACTTTAATAGTTAGTGGAATGAATGGACTTTAAGTGAGGACTACCTGTAATTTCATAAGACTGATTTTGCTTTGATAATACTATTCCCTTTCTTAATATGATTAATTAATTGAAAAACTGGGTATATTCTTTCTTTTCTGTAAAAACTAACTATAAAATAATATTTATAAAAAACTTTTTATTCTATATGGACTGAAAAGAATAGCCTATTTTTGTTGTCTTGCTGTCTTTTAGATACCGTACTCTTCTGCTTCACCTGGGAATTATGTAGTGAGTATGTGTGTGTGTGTACATTTATGTGTGTAGTGCTCATCAGCGTGCATACATCATTCTATTCAGTTTAAAATATAGATGTTCAATTGCTGAGAAAAAAGCACAAAACCATCAGTTATGTCTGCCATATATTTTTAGTACAGTGGAATTCTACTCGAATGCTTGAAACTCATCGAATTTGATACTTGATGCATTTTGATGCAAATATTTTGTCCCGATAACTCGTTGTTTGTTTGGTACTCAAAGCACAAACTAGAATTTACTGATGTCTGTTACCTCATGACTAATACATTATTCCGTATGGGAAAATTTTATTTGGTATTAATTGCACCTCCTAGAACCAATTAACAATGAGTACCGAGTTAATTAATTGTTGATTATTATGACCAGAACAGTTAATTAGATGGAGGACTATTACAAAGTGAAAAAACCATGTTGGTTTCTTAGTCTACCACACCCAAGAATACCTAATTTTCTTGCCATAGAAAATAGAAATAATTGTGAGAAGGGCGCATTAATTTTTTAATGCTTGCTTTGGTTAAAAACCAAAATTACTATGTGCTGAGCAGGAAAAAGCAGACGTTCAAAAATGTAAAAGGAGGGGAAAAAACATAAATAAAAAAATAGAGCAGGCTTCAAGGTAAAGTGTTAATAGAAAAAGTATATATTTAAAATTCAAGCGGGATGATAAAGAGAAATGCTGGCAAAGTTCTTTTGATAGAATTTTGTTAGATTTTATGGAAGACCAGTGCTAATTAGAGAGAAAAGTACCCATGGGCTGAAGCCTCAAGTCTTTCCCAAATGTGCTTTATTTATCTCTATCCAAGCCAGTTTTGCAACTTCCATTGATTGTGTAAGTTGACAAGTTTTCTCATGAGGAAATACTACACAGGTCAATTCCACCTTAATCAGATTAAGGAACAACTATGAATGTGAGATGATCTGGTGATAAAAAAAGCAAATCTTTGAATGACATTATACTTACAGGTTACCATTTAGAAAATGAAATAATAATAATAATAATTTTAATATTTCTAAACCGCGCCCTCTCCCCACAGGGACTCGGGGCGGTGCACAGGCACAGTAAAACAATAAATACATATAAACATTTCATTAAAAATAAATTAAATGATAAATGATAGATATATAGAACAGTTATTGTTTAATCAAATGTTTTAATTATGTTGCTTATACAATGGGTGCAGGTGTGAGCAGGTTACTGATTTGCCTTTCTTTTTTTAAGGGTCCACCGGGAGGTGGAGGGCCACCTGGAACACCCATCATGCCTAGTCCAGCAGGTAGATAACATTAATGGGAGAATGAAATGGTGATGTTTGACACATCAATAGTTTATTTCAATAGCTATTGGCAGAATTCTCAGCCACTGTATATCTTTACAGAACTTCTAAGGATTCTAGATATACTTAGTTTACATGAATAGAGCACACAATATTACTTATAGGAAACTGCCAAAGTTATATCAGCCATCTGGAAGAGAACTCCTTAATTTTCTCAGTAATGAACATAAATTGTTATGGATTCTTGTATCACAGGGAATAGCAATATTTTACTGCATAAATCTTCATAAATATTTTCAAATATAATGTGAAATTAACCTACATTATTGCTTTTGTTAATTACCATGTTTGCCTAAAAATGGCATTAATGCAAAGCTATGAAATAATGTGTAATTTCCTTGATCTTGTCTTCATTTTCAGAATGCCTTATTATAGTTTTTCTCACTCTGGGACTATTTCTCTCAAAGATAATAATATAAAAGAAGTGTGTGTGTGTGTGTGTGTTGATGAATCTGAATTTAAAATAATTCCCTGAAAAGAAAGGTGTACTTACAAAAGCTGATTTGGCTTCAAGTAGTGTTGACTTCTGGCAACTATCTGGACTAGTTCTTGCAGTTTTCTTGGCAAGATTCCAGATGTAACATGGCCTCTTTCCTAGGGCACAGAGAGCATGACTACCCAAAGTTACCCATTTGGCTTTGCACCTAAGGTGGTATTAGAACATATGGTCTCCTCATTCTTAGAATGGTGCCTTAACCATTAGCCTAAACTGGCTCCCTTCATAGTCTTATCTAATCTAAAATGACAGCTTATTAAAGTTACATTATTTGGAACTAAAACTAGGAGTGTTTTTGTTTCCTTTTTTCAGATAGTATTTGTCTCATTTTCTGGTATTGGCACAAAAAATATAGATGAATTTCTTTTTTTAATAGTTAAAGTATATATTTAAAAGCTTAAATTTAAGTTAATACACTGATACTTTACCAAACAAAACTTTAAAAACTCATCCTATATTCTTATTGTTGCTCTGCACCTTTTTGTATTTCATAAATAAAATGCATACACATATTATCTATAATCCAACAAGGACCTCTGTGCCATTAATCTAACAAATTCTGTTACTTAACAGAATACAGGTAGTCCTCAATTTACAACCACAATTGAGCCCAAAATTTCTGTTGTTAGGTGAGACATTTGTTAAGTGAGTTTTGCCCCATTTTACGACTTTTCTTGCCACAGTTGTTTTGTGGATCATTGCATTGATAAGTTAGTAACACAGTTGTTAAGTGAATCTGCTTCTCCATTGACTTTACTTGTCAGAAGGTCGCAAGGTGATCACATGACCTTGGGACACAGCAACGGTCATAAATATGAACCAGTTGCCAGTCATCTGAATTTTGATCACATGATCATGGGGATGATGCAAAAGTCATAATATTTTTCAGTGCCATTGTAACTTGAACGTTCACTAAATGAACTGTTGTAAGTCGAGGACTACCTGTACTTCATGGCCATTTTGAAAGTTCAAATCTTACCTCACAATGTCATTTCACTTTACTAAAGCAAAATAAATCATAACTCATTAGGAAAACCTTTGTGCCCTTTCACTCAGTGATCTGGATTCTAATCTATTGTTATTACTTTGTAATAAATGTCTGTTATTGGTGACTGTTGATTTTCTAAAGTATCTTGTACTTGATTCATACAATGTTAATAATCACTTGTAAAGCAGTACTGGAATGTATTTTGTTAAAAAATAACAGCTAATTGTTTTTATTGATTTCATTGAAAGTACTTGGCATTTTTGTTTGCAGATTCAACCAACTCTGGAGATAACATGTACACTTTAATGAATGCAGTACCTCCTGGAGCCAACAGACCTAATGTAAATAACCGGAATAAATACATACATTTGAATTTATGCCTGACTCCCTAAATCTAAAATTTTAATTATTGTATGTTCTAATCTTCTGTCTGTCTATCTTGGACATTTTCTTGACCTCTTTTTTTATTATGTCCTGTGAGTTGAATTTCTCTTTGTTACAAATTATTGATTAACATTTTTGGAGTATGATGCATTTGCTCTTTTTGCAGTTTCCAATGGGACCAGGGTCAGATGGTCCAATGGGTGCATTAAGTGGAATGGATTCACATCATATGAATGGATCGCTAGGTAAGAATATAATTTGCCTTTTTAAATCCTGTGCTAGATAATGTATCCAGTTTAAAAAATATATCATATTGAACTGTTTCATTGCTTTCTCAAATTTTGTCTGTAGTTAGAAATTACAAATAAAGATGAGCTCCTTAAATTAAAAAAAAGTCAGATGATCGTGAAAGGGACATCTTTTAAATTATAAATTTTATTCTGTATGCTTTATATGTTATGTTTTGAACATATTGAGAAAGGTAGAAGTTGATGCATTTTTGTGTTTTTCCTCATCCTGTTGGCTTCAACAACCATCAACTATGGTAACCTTGTGAGGGCTGGATATTTAATACAATACAATAGCAGAGTTGGAAGGGACCTTGGAGGTCTTCTAGTCCAACCCCCTGCCTAGGCAGAAAACCCTACACCATTTCAGACTGCTGTAGGTCAGTGATGGTGAACCTATGGCACGGGTGCCACAGGTGGCACGTGGAACCATTTTTTAGGGCCCGCAAAGCGTTGTCCTGTCAGCTCCAGCATGCTTGTGTGCGCTGGCCAGCTGATTTAGGCCTTCTTTTGAGGCTGTTTTTTGCCCTCTGGAGGCTTCAGGGAAGCTCATGAAGCCTCTAGAGGTGGGGAGGGGCTGTTTTCACCCTCCCCATTCTCCTAGAAAGCCTCTGGAGCCTGGGGAGGGTGAAAAAAGCGCACCAAAAGCAGGGGGTTGGCACCTAGCATTATGGGTGTGGCACACCCACACACAACCCCCCTGTGCTCCTCCCACTTTTGGCACGCAAGCCAAAAAAGGTTAGCCACCACTGCAGGCAATTCCAATCAATGTTGTTGAAGAATAGGTTCAGCCTGGGCCAGTCAAGTGTGTGATGCTCCAGGGCTTGGGCCTCTTTTCCTTCTTATTTAACATCAACATGAAATTCCTAAGAAAGATCTGTTGGTTTGCGGTGCAGTGTATTTAATATGCTAGTGATTTATATCTGAAATCCAGACCATACAGGAGATGCTGTGTAAATCCTGACCAGTGCTTGGAGGCTGTGAGAGATTGAATGAGGCAAAATAACTGAGGTTGAATTAGTACTCATACAAAAACCCATTTGTTCTATGGAAATTACATTTATTGCACTCTAGCAGAAAGAGCTAGTGTGGGGTGTGGGTTCTTTTGGAGTCATGGCTTCTGCTAGGTAGAAACTATAAAGCAGGAGTGTCAAATTCCAGACCCATTGGCTGGATCTGGCCTGCAGAGTGCTTAGATCTGGTCCGTGGGGCTGCCCTGGAATCAGCGAAGGACCAGCCCACAGTGCCTCTTCTAGTGAAAATGGAGCTTGGGCCTGGCTTTGTTTTGAAGGCAGAAGGCTACAGGATGCCATCGCAGCTGAAAATGGAGCAAGTGATGTCGAGTGGGCCACAACCCCCCACTCCCAGGTCAAACACAACCCTGATGCGGCTCTCAAAGAAATTGAGTTTGACACCCCTGCGCATCCATTCCATGAGAGCTGTTTTGGTTGGCAATAGATTTCAGTTCAAAATGTTGATCCTTCGTTTCCACCTTCTTTGGAAAGAATATAAATAGGCTGGTCAAAAAGCTGCAGCTCCCCATCATGAAAGTGATCAGAAAATTGGAAAACCAGAAAATGGCTTTCTCAGCAGGAGCCATCTCACTTTGGAATAGTTCATTGTGTTAAGTCAGGCTAACCTCCATTTTTTTATCCATTAGCCAATCTCTTCCACAGAGCTTTTAGGAATTGAGTTTAAGTGGAAGCATGCAGCAGCCTTTTAAAAAATAATGATTTAGCATTTATAATTTTTATGGATATGTTTAATGGAACTATTATAAGACCTGATTTCTTTGAGTAGGCAGCATATAAATAATTGTAATAGCAGACATGCTAACATCAATGGAAAAGGCATATAAACATTATTTGAACAAATACTATTTGAGATAGCATCATCAGTGCAAGCGCAAAATAAAATAAAATGCCTATTTTTTATGTATTTACATAAAGGGATTACATAGAGCAGTGGTCGGCAAACCGCGGCTCGCGAGCCGCATGTGGCTCTTTGACCCCTTGGGTGCGGCTCTTCCTCCACCCTCGCCGAGGGTGGGACTCCTGGGACCCGCCGGAGCAACCCTCCCTGCCGGCCGCCGTTTCCCTCCCTTGCTTCCCGCGCGGAGCCTCCCCAGGCGGCATGTGAGCCATTCATCTACTTCCATGGGGTGCGGAGGCTCCGCGGGCAGGGGGAGGGAACCTGCGTCCAGAGGGACGCCGTTCATTCCCACCCCACACCGAACCCTGGAAGCAGCCCGGCTCGCCAACCCGCACTGTTCCAGGGCTCGGGGTAGGGAGGAACGGCAACCCTCTGGACGCCCGTTCCCTTCAATCTGCCTGGAAGTAGCCCTGCTCGCCAACCTGCGCTGTTCCAGGGCTCGGGGTGGGGAGGAAGGGGAACCCTCTGGACGCCCGTTCCCTTCAATCTGCCTGGAAGCAGCCCGGCTCGCCAACCCGCGCTGTTCCAGGGCTCGGGGTGGGGAGGAAGGGGAACCCTCTGGACGCCCGTTCCCTTCAATCTGCCTGGAAGCAGCCCGGCTCGCCAACCCGCACTGTTCCAGGGCTCGGGGTGGGGAGGAACGGCAACCCTCTGGACGCCCGTTCCCTTCAATCTGCCTGGAAGTAGCCCTGCTCACCAACCCGCGCTGTTCCAGGGCTCGGGGTGGGGAGGAACGGCAACCCTCTGGACGCCCGTTCCCTTCAATCTGCCTGGAAGCAGCCCGGCTCGCCAACCCGCGCTGTTCCAGGGCTCGGGGAGGGGGAGGAAGGGGAACCCTCTGGACGCCCGTTCCCTTCAATCTGCCTGGAAGCAGCCCTGCTCGCCAACCCGCGCTGTTCCAGGGCTCGGGGTGGGGAGGAAGGGGAACGTGCGTCCAGAGGGTCG
This sequence comes from Rhabdophis nuchalis, assembly GCA_039707465.1. Lineage (NCBI taxonomy): Eukaryota > Metazoa > Chordata > Lepidosauria > Squamata > Natricidae > Rhabdophis > Rhabdophis nuchalis. Next base: position 208,839,130 of record CM077644.1, read on the forward strand.
CCGTTCCTCCCGAGCCCGGGGGGGGGGGAATGGGGGGCAGACAGAGAGAGGCACAGACAAGGAGGGAGGGGGGAATCAGAGAGTGACAGACACACACACAGAGAGACAGGGAGAGAGAGGGAGGGAGGGAAAGATAGAGACAAAGAATGAGTGATTAAGTGCTTGAATGAGAGACAGACACACACACACACACACACACACAGAGTGACAGAGATGTGCAGACGAAGCAGATAGAGAAAGAAAGGGAAAGAAAGAGGGAAAGATAGACAGAGAGAAAGAGAGAGAGAAGGAGAGAGAGAGAGAGAGAGAGAAAGAAAGAGAGACAGAAAGAGAGAGAGAGACAGAAAGAGAGAAAGAGAGAGAAAGATGGAAAGAAAGAGAGAGAGAGAGAGAGAGAGAGAGAGAGAGCGACAGATAGAAAGACAGAAAGAGAGAAAGAGAGAAATGGAGAAAGAGAGAGAGAAAGAGAGACAGAAAGAGACAGAGAGACAGAAAGAGAGAAAGAGAGAGAAAGAGAGACAGAAAGACAGAAAGAGAGAAAGAGAAAAAGAGAAAGAGGAAAATAGAGAGAGCGAGAGAAAGAGAGACAGAAAGAAAAAGAGGCAGAAAGAGAGAGAGAAAGAGAGAAATGGAGAGAGAGAGAAAGAGAGACAGAAAGAGACAGAGACAGAAAGAGAGAAAGAGAGAGAAAGATGGAAAGAAAGAAAGAGACAGAGAGAGAGAAAGAGGGAAAGAGCGAAAGAGGGAAAGAAAGAAAGAGATAGAGAGACAGAAAGAGAGAGAGAAAGAGAAAAAGAGAAAGAGGAAAATAGAGAGAGAGAGAAAAAGAGACAGAAAGAAAAAGAGACAGAAAGAGAGAGAGAAAGAGAGAAATGGAGAAAGAGAGAGACAGAGGTAGAGAAAGATTGAGAGAGAGAAATGGAGAAAGAGAGGAAGAAAGAAAGAAGGAAGGAAAGAAAGAAAGAAAGAAAGAAAGAAAGAAAGAAAGAACTTTTGACCACAATTGAGCCTAAAAGTTTGGTTCCTAACCAAGACCATTGTTAAGTGAGTTTCACATTTTCCAAGTTGGCCACGCCCACCCAGTCACATGACCGCTGAGCCACTCCCACAAAACAGGCCACACCTTCCGGCTCTCAAAAGAAATTTCAATCGTGGTATTGTTGATATTTGGCTCTCTTGACTAATGAGTTTGCCCACCACTGACATAGAGCATTATTCCTTATTCTTGCAACCTCTTAGGTTAGGATTTCTAAAAATGTATTTATTTCAATTCTTCAGAAAGTAATCTGAAAAAGAACTGAGATCTGATCTCAAATATGAGATCACGTGAGACCTCTAAGTCTAAAATCATCAATGCAGCAAAGTGAAATATGTTTTAAGATTTAACTGAATTCATTGTTTAAATTGAATTAATTAAATTGAGGTTTCTTTTTTAATTTAAGGCTCAGGAGATATGGACAGTATCTCCAAAGTAAGTATACATTTTATTTTTAACATTTCTTTCCTCTAAACAAAAGAACTGTTAAAATATCTGTTTTAAAATGATTTTGAAGATATCCCAGTTTTTCTAACAACAGAAATCTGAATATGTACATTGTTTCTATCTATGGCTCATGGACTAAAACCTAATTTTCATTAAAGTGGCTGAGTTGTATTGCTACGTGTGTTTCTCAAACCATAAAAATGTAGATATGAGCCTTGTTTCTAAAAACAGGTATAAATTAAAATACTCACTCCTTAAAACTATGGGTGGCTCTGGCTACAGTATGTTCTTTTCTTCTTAAAGTTCATAGTTGATATTTTCAAAGATAATTCCTACATACATATTCATCACCTTATTCCCTTCCAGGAAAATGGCACAATGCAGAACAGAAGTAAGGGATAGTCAAAGAAATTAAAAGCATAATATAAAAAGAAGAAACTGTTAAAATTAGTTTTAGGCCTAAACTCTTCACTATACTTCTTGGACATCCTTACTTCCCGCACATCCATATACCATTCCATTATCACAACTTTTGTGTTTTCAGTTAATTATACTATGTTCCTGCATGCAAAAGTATATATTCCTGTACTCGGACAGACATCTTTGCTACCACCACAGGCATTCCTTGCACATTTATCTACAATTAAACAAACAAGGGGACACTCTTATTCCCTGCTCATATTGAACTAAGTATTAAGCATTCAATTTATTTTCACAAATGCCTTACTTCCTTTATATACTGCTCTTATCATTTTCAGCAATCAACATCCAATCAATATTTATGAAAAACATTTCATAATTTAAGCATATTTACTTTATAACATTATTTAAATCAACAAACATACAGTGAAATTTCTTTCTCACATTCTCAGTGACTTGCTGAAAAGCAAAAATATGGTCTGTAAACCACTCTTCTCATAATAAAACCACACAGTTCTTAACAGATTTGTTCATTATCACCTCTTTAAATCCAAATTCTGCCATATGCTTCTCCAGGCACACTTAAACAAATCCCCCATAGTTTTTGCATCAGTTCCTGCTATCTTTTCTTTTGTGTAATGAAATAATAATGACGTGATATTCAACAAGTCACACAGCCACTCCATGAGGAAACCATATCCATGTTTTAACACTTCTCCAGTTAACCATCTATACCTGCAGCTGTAGCATTTCTCAGCATCCTTATGGCATGTATAAATTCATTTTAATACGTTTTGTTTGATATCACTGTTATTTTAATTCCATTCATTGTAAAGGTTATAATATGGACATGAAACTGGGTTTACATAATATATAGGTGTACAAGAGGAACCCTTCCTCGTTCAGTATATTTATACAAACTGGCAAATATAAGATAACCCGTATTGGATAAACAGTCATGGGCAAAAGTGTTGACACCCCTGAAATTTTTCCCGAAAAACAAGTATTTCTCACAGAAAGGTATTGCATTAACACATGTTTTGCTATACACATGTTTATTCCCTTTGTGTGTATTGGAACAAAACAAAAAAAGGGAGGGGAAAAATCAAATTGGACATAATGCCACACAAAACTCCAAAAATGGGCTGGACAAAAGTATTGGCACCCTTTCAAAATTGTGGATGAGTAAGATTGTTCCAAGCATATGATGCCCCTGTAAACTCACCTGGGGCAAGTAACAATTGTGGGCAATATAAAAACCACACCTGAAATCAGATAAAAATGAGAGAAGTTCACTTAGTCTTTGCATTGTGTGCCTGTGGGTGCCACACTAAGCATGGACAACAGAAAGAGGAGAAGAGAACTGAGGACTTGAGAACCAAAATTGTGGAAGTATATCAACAATCTCAAGGTTACAAGTCATCTCCAGAGATCTAGATTTGCCTTTGTCCACAGTGCGCAACATTATCAAGAAGTTTGCAACCCATGGCACTGTAGCTAATCTCCCTGGGCGTGGACAGAAGAGAAAAATTGATGAAAGGTTGCAACACAGAATAGTCCGGATGGTGGATAAGCAGCCCCAAACAAGTTCCAAAGAGATTCAAGCTGTCCTGCAGACTCAGGGAGCATCAGTATCAGCGCGAACTATCTGTTGACATTTAAATGAAATGAAATGCTAGGGCAGGAGACCCAGGACGACCTCACTGCTGACACAGAGACATAAAAAAGCAAGACTACAGTTTGCCAAAATGTACTTGAATAAGCCAAAATCCTTCTGGGAAAATGTCTTGTGGACAGATGAGACCAAGATAGAGCTTTTTGGTAAAGCACATCATTCTACTGTTTACCGAAAACGGAATGAGGCCTACAAAGAAAATAACACAGTACCTACAGTGAAATATGGTGGAGGTTCAATGATGTTTTGGGGTTGTTTTGCTGCCTCTGGCACTGTGTGCCTTGACTGTGTGCAAGGCATCATGAAATCTGAGAATTACCAAAGGATTTTGGGTCGCACTGTAGAGCCCAGGGTCAGAAAGCTGGGTTTGCGTTCGAGTCCTTGGGTCTTCCAGCAGGACAATGACCCCAAACATACTTCAAAAAGCACCCAGAAATGGATGGCAACAAAGCATTGGAGAGTTCTGAAGTGGCCAGCAATGAGTCCAGATTTGCATCCCATTGAACACCTGTGGAGAGATCTTAAAATTGCTGTTGGAAAAAGGCGCCCTTCCAATAAGAGAGACCTGGATCAGTTTGCAAAGGAAGAGTGGTCCAAAATTCCAGGTGAGAGGTGTAAGAAGCTTATTGATGGTTATAGGAAGTGAATGATTTTAGTTATTTTTTTTCTAAAGGGTGTGCAACCAAATATTAAATTAGGGTGCCAATACTTTTGTTCAGCCCATTTTTGGAGTATTGTGTGGACTATGTCCAATTTGCTTTTTTCCTCCCTTTTTTGTTTTGTTCCAATACACACAAAGGGAATAAACATGTGTATAGTAAAACACGTGTTAATGCAATATTTTTCTGTGAGAAATACTTGATTTTCTGAAAAAATTTCAGGGGTGTCAACACTTTTGGCCAAGACTGTATGTTTCTCTCGCCTTTGAGAATGTGGGCATTGTACTTGTGGGTGAAAGAAAAGTATCTTTCATGGGATGCTTTTAAGAAGTTTCATATGATTTATGCTTTTGATTTTCTTGATTTGTTTTCCAAATAGAATTCTCCAAGTAATATGAGTATGAGCAATCAGCCTGGGACCCCTCGAGATGATGGTGAAATGGGGGGTAACTTTCTAAATCCTTTTCAGAGTGAAAGTGTAAGTACTATATTTTTGATTCTGGTTGTTCTGCTGGGTGTACAGCTCTATCTCATCATTTTAGGTGTTGCCATGTGTAATAATACTTATGAATTCCTGTACCTGTAATAGATTAAGGGCTGCATGTTTAATGTGGAAAGAAATCAAGTTATGAACACTTCTTTTGATATATGTTAAGCTTGTTTTGCCGTTTCCATTGCTATTGGCTATAGTATTACTAGGAATGATACATTTGCTTCATATACTGATCACAGAAGATGACCCTGAGCATCACAGAATGATGGAAGTAGAAGGAGTCATAAAGATCACTTGGTTTATAGTGGATAAGAAAACCAATTAAATGATCTTTTGGAGGTACCTGTCCAGCCTCTTTTTAAAAAAACTTTCACAACCTTCTTAAATCACTTTTGTACAGTATTTATGGCCAGTACGTTTGTCCTTATTTTTAAATAAAAATCTAGGTATTCAGTACTGTAAGACATTTGAATGAATGCTACAAGAGTTACTTCTCAGTAAATGGACATAAAGTTGTTATAAATTGTTATTTGAATTATCTAAATATTATGGTTTTATTGCCTTTTATGTTGAAAGCCACCACTCATCTGTGGCAAGATAGGAAGCAAATAAATTTAATGAATAAATAAAATATAAATTTAGTTTCAGTTTCATGTAAAGAGGGATAATTATTTATTCAAAGGATTGTATAATATCTAGATTTAAGCTTAAGGCCAATTAGGTGTTAATTTAAAAAACATAATTCAGCACTTTAAAAAGAAATAGAGGAATGATAGGGCAATTACATATAAATTTTGAAAAATTTAACATTACCTAATATGTCTATTGTAGTAGACATTGTAATGTTTAATATAATCTCTCACACTTTTTTTGTTCATATATGTAAGGGTCTGTATTTGTGTGTATGAAGTGTGAAAGACGGAATCAAAGATGTGTTTTTATTCAGCATGAGGATATGTTGCATATATTTCTGCATTCAAAGCTAATTCTGATGTTTCAACAAATTTGAACCTATTGCAAAGAAGATACTGTCCCAAAAGTATGTAATAGTGATAAATTTTCCCCATTTCTTCTATTATTAATAAACAAAAATAAAAACTATAACAGTGACAATGTAAGGAAAAATATGTTTGCTTTTTGCCTATGTTGTCGCTTGTATTATTATTTTGTTAACAAAAATAAAAAGTATGATACGCAGTGGTAAAATAAGCACTAATTTCAATTTTGCTAGATAGAAATTGAAATAATTTCACAGAACAATAATTGTAGTAATAATTTTACATTCAGTTATCTACTTTACTTATATTGAATGTATTCTGTTTATTTACATTTCATCTTACTTAAGATCTTACTGAATCAGGAGGACCAGTATGAAAGATGTTTTGTTTGAAATGTAGCTCTTTCTTTAAAAAAAATTTTTTTTCTCAATATATTGAAATAATTCATAGTCCCACAACTTCTCCCACAAAACATTTAGCCAACATCGGATTAAATATTCTGCACAACATTTCCTGAGTTGATCCTGAATACATTTAAAAGAACAACTGAGATATATATTTCCATGTTGTAGATTAGAACAAATTTACCAGAAAAAAAATCATAAATGTATATGCCAGTAATGGCTAACCTTTTTTGGCTCGCGTGCCAAAAGCGGGGGGGGGGGAGCGCAGGGGGGTTGTGCGTGAGTGTGCCACACCCATAATGCTATGTGCATGACCCACTGCTTTTGGCGTGTTGTTTTCGCCCCCACCAGGCTCCAGAGGCTTTCTAGGCGCCTCCAGAAGGTGAAAAACAGCCTCAAAAGAAGGCCTAAATCACCTGGTCAGCGCACACAAGCGCACTGGAGCTGACAGGGCAACGCCTTGCGTGCCCTAAGAAATGGTTCCCCGTGCCACCTGTGGCACCCGTGCCATAGGTTCATCATCACTGGTATATGGCATAATAAGCGGCAGAACCAAACTATAATAAATTATATATTTCATGTTAAATCATGTCTTGCCTGTGGATCCAATTATTGTATGGAAAGGATAATAATGATCAGGTAGTTTCCAAAAAATGAAATGGAAATAATATTCAGAGCAATAGTTTTTAGAATTAACTTGTTTAGGCCAAGTAGTGTTTATTAAGATAAATATTTGCCAATGGTTATTATATGACTCTTTAAAATTTCCTCTTTTTTTGGAAGAGTTATTTGATTAATATTTAATTCTAAATAAAATAACGCTTGTCCATTAGTCAACAATTTTGTTTTAAATGAAATTAAATGTTAAAACTAACAACTTGCTATAGATAGATCTGACTTTCTTAATACTGTTTGCATTAGGATGTTCAAAAATTTCTTGAATTAAAACCAAATATTCTACTAAAATAATGGGATACAAATCAATTTATAGCTTATAAATGTTTTTATTCTTAACATTTTTCCATGTATATAAAAATAATTTTATGCTTATTTTATTTCCAGTAAATATATTTTTATATAAATTAACAGTGAGAAAAACACAAAATTTATATACAATGGTAATAACTTGGATTTAAGGTTTATATTTAAGGGTTTTTTAAAACCAATTTCATTATAATTTTAGTACGACAATAAAGATTATTATTATTTATCATTCCAGATTAGATAAAACTGGCTTTATAGTAAAAAATCAGATTTTCATCCTGTATGATTAATAAATATTCCTTACCATGAAATTGTTATTCACTTTTAGCAGAACTTTTTCAATTCAATAAAATGCATACAATTTAATGCAAACTTATTTATAATCACTTGGTATAAATTATTACTGTTTCTGCTGGTTGTGACTGCAATAAAATTGATTGAAATTATTGCTGTTATTGTTTTGGTACAGTATGATTTTCATATTAAAATTGCCAGTTAAACAAGAAGTAGGAGATGAAAAGAGCTCTTTACATTTGTACTTTACTGCAGTTTTTCTATAGCTGGCTCTTCAGACAGATCTTGATATTAATCTAACTAAAGAATCTCCTTCTGAAACAATATCACTGGATGAGGCATTTCATCTTAGTCAAGGAATTATCAGTAACTTAAACCATTTCAGTCATCAAGACATAGGAAGGGCACTTGGTTGTCCCATTCCCTCTGCCCACCATTGATATGTGAACCCAATAGTTTATTAGACTGAAATCTTGTGCAATTTGATGGTCTTAGGAAATGTTACAATTTTTAATATTATTGTGGAGGCCCCACAAAGGAAGGGTAACAAGGCATGTTGATGACTGATTGCTAACTCCTACTATAATGATACGAAAACATGTTCTGCTTTAAATTTCACATACTAATTTAGATTACATTACTTTAATAGACATTAAAATATATATACACACATCAATTTACAGATAATTTTCACAACAAATGCAGGAGAAAACAAAATTCTAATGCCTATCATAAATCATGAGAAACCTAGGGGGTTTTCAGTATCCAGATACTTCTAGCACAATTTTGTTTAATCAAATATTATGCCATGCAAAATTATAGGCAATACAGTACAACACTTATCTTCATTGCCAAGCCAGATACCGTAATTTTCAGAGTATAAGACACACCAGAGTATAAGACGCACTAAGATTTTGAAGAGGCAAATTTTTTTAAAAAAAGTTTTTGCACTCTGCAGACCTTCCAAAAATGGCCCCCAGAAGCACTCAGGAAGTCTCCTAAAGGCTATGCATGGCCATTTTTGCAAAGGGCAAAAATGGGCAAAGGGCAATCAGGAGGCTAAAAATGCTATATTCAGTGTATAAAACACAGATTTTCAGCCTCTTTTTTGAGGGGAAAAGGTGCATCTTATACTCCGAAAAATACCGTACATATCATATTATGTTAAATTATTATGTTAAATTAGGAATATCAGTCATTTGTTGTTATTATTAATAATCATGATACTTGCATTTCATGTTCACTATTAGTATCTTGGTAAATGAGTTGTAGCTAAAATATGGATTCCTATTTTTCAGTATTCCCCCAGCATGACAATGAGTGTGTGATCCAATACCAAGTTTCTTCGTGAAGGCTGCACTGAGTTGGCCCTCTCCAGAGAGCTACTAAAGAAGAAAAAATATTCATCCCTGTGTACAGTTTAACAGAAAAGATTTCTGCCACATTTGGACCCACCATTATTTTCCAACCATCTTCCCTGTTTTGTGAAGAAAGTGGGTCTTGATCTGGTTTCAGCTATAATATGTGGCATATCAGAGCTGCCCAAGACTGAACTGCAAACAATTATCTGTGTATGTATATGTAGGGATAGGTATATGTATGTGTGTGTTACAGAGACATAAATATGAGCACATACATATATAGACCTGCAGGACGTTGTAAAATATTATCACATGACATCTTAAGTAGAAATAAGAAATAGGGACTTTTATTCCATCTTTTTTACGTTTACATTTTATCTTTCAAAAGAATTGCTTCCTTCTTCCCATCCGACCTGTTTTGTGCTGTGTATATCACTGCTTTGTAAGTTATTTTTTTAAAACTGATCTCAGATACATTGTTTTTGTCATTGTCAGTCATCATGGTTAGGAATAAAATTGCTTATAAGAGGGCTTTCATAAAGTTTTATTTAATACCAGTAATCATGTGAATTGAAGTACGCTTACTCAAGAAAAAAATTATTGTGTTAAATTTGTTCTTTGCCTTCCTGAAATTGATAAAAAAAGAAATTAGACAAGTTCTGTGCCCTACTTCTTAATAAATGTCTAATACTGCTATACTAAACATATTTCCATGGTGGTAAACATTGAAACACGGTTTACTCCCCAAGTTATATGTTGAGGACTAGGATGCATATCCTTTAATATTTGCTTTCAAGGTATGACTGAGTTTAGCTCAACTTTTTGATCTATGCAGAGAAATACAAAATACATGTTGGGCTTTGATTAAAGTGCTGGAGCATCCAGGAATAAAAATCGGCAGGATTCCAATATTGGAGAAAATACTTAGTATGATCTTCCACAGGTGTTCTAATTGTAATAAAAACAGCTATACAGTATATTGCTTAGGTACAATATTTTCCTCTAATATCCATCATAGTCTCCCAACATTACTTATGCATATTCAAATTACTTAATATGCCAAAGTGAAAGAAACACAAGTTACTTCCCCTTGCTATACTTACTGGCTTTATCTCCATCTCACTATCTATATTTTATCGATATTATTAAACCACTTTGAATGTTTCTAAAATCAGTATAAACTTAAAAGTCCTATTTATCTTAATGATTGGTAAATTTATTACATAAACTTTTGATGTTGGCTTAAGGTATTCTGTTGCATCAAAAACAAATATAATTATTAATCTGAAAATAATTTTAGTTGGCCTTACGTTAAAAGACCATGGTAAATTTCATCCAATATCATTTTTTCTTGAGTTCCAAATAACTGAGAAATTTAAGGTGCTTTATATGAGGAAAGCATGATAATTTCCCCATCCTGTTTTTGGCAAGTAAATGATGTGTGAAAAGTTAACTATTTTATATTTATTCCTATTTTCAATTTTTCTATGACGTTTCGTAATTCCCCTATAGGAGCAGCTTCCATTACCTGCATATCTTGTACTGTAACTTGCTCATGTACTTCCGTAAATGTGGAAGTAAATGTGTTGGCCTACAAGAATTGATTTCCACCTATAAGAAGTAATGGAGAATTTTACAATAGTTGCAATCTGTCCAAGTATACTTCCTGCTAAAATTGCAATGAAAGAATATTTGAATAAGAAACAGTTTTACACTTTAATCTGGATTTTTTTTAAAAAAATAAGATGGGGGAGATCATTCTTTAAATTTTGTGCTGGTGTTAAAGAAAACTTGGGAAGTATCCCATCATGTTGCTCCAGGCAGAATATATTCCACCAGTGGAACATATGTTTCCTATCACCTACCAATCATCAAATCTGCTCTGGAGGGTTAGGAAATCATATAGAGCAAATTTAGATTGTACCAGGAAAATTGAAAAAGGGAAATGAAGTCCCATCATGAAAGCAAAACAGGATACTTAACAAAACTTTGGGCATGACTCTTAAGTATCACCATTGCTTCTAAATTAACCTTGAAGAGCTAAGTAAAGTTGCAATGTGTAACCTAACACATGCTTATATTTTTACAAAAATTAATCTATGACTCCATAATGTTTTATTTTCATTTTATTGAACACTTGAAACAAGATAATAATTCTAGAGAGTATCCAGTGATGTTCTTTTCTTCAGAAATGCTTTTTGATTCAACCAAACCTTCCATGAATGCAGTGAGGGAAGAGATTGTCTATTCTTTATCTTTCAAAAATGTATTCCAGGGAATTGAAAACAAAATGGGAACCAAGTCCTTTCACTCCCTTTTCTTCATGAGAACTGCTGGAATAAAGTGTCTCCTCTGAATTGAAGGGAAGTTTTGGATATGATTCCTTAACTCTGATCCTTAGTTTTTCAGATACTCATTTTATGCATGTAAAAATCTCTGTGCCTAATATTTCCAGTAACTCATTTCCAGTACACCACATAAAATGATAACTATGAATGCTGTGCACATAATATCTAATGACAATGCTAGTTATACATTGTATTTTTGTTTAGATTCTTCTGTATGTTCTAGTAAATTATTTATAGAATTTGGCAATATGAAGAACAAAATTAAAATAGATCATTGATTTTCAGTCATTGATTTATTTCTTACATGTTAAAGTTCCACATGTACTGTATGTGGTGTAGTCCTATATGAACCTTAATGCCGTGATACTAATTCCCACCCCCAAAAGAGTGCATTTAAAATAATAAGATGAACTTATATTTTACTTTGGGAATTTTTAATGCATTTTCTCCAAAAGCCAAGTGAAAACAGTTCACAAAACATAAATATCAGCTTCCTTTTGTACCCAGCTTAAAAATATTTCTGAAAAAAAATCAAATGTATTTCTTACCTGTGTCTCTTTAGAAATATTTTGAAAACTTTGCTAGAAGTTATTGAAAAAATGATAGGTAAAAGAAAATTGATTTCATAGCCTGGAGCAGTGTGTGTGTGTGTGTTTACATACATACAAAGATACACATTCATACAAGCACACACATTAATTTAAAATCCCAGAAATAGTTTTGGTATCAAGTTATAAACATACAGGATATAATCCATTTTAGTAGTTCCTACATAAAATGTTTTAACATGAATTTAAATGTTTGCTTTAAAATCAAATCAAGGATGATTGAATTTGGTGTGGTTTTCTTTATTCTCACAACTTGTTGCACACATAGGTTCAGAAAAGGTGGTATAATTTCCTTTACTTCGCTTTCGCCAAGTCCTATGCTTCAGCCACAATGACAGACTATCACAGAAAAGGAAATTGTCCTTCAAGCTTCTAAGTTACAGTAACCAATTTCTAGTTGGAAACTTTTCATTTTTGCCTGATTCATCAGATTATCATCAGCTGGACCTTTGGTTGCCACTATCCTGGCCTAATTGGTGCACTCCAAATACTTTCTCATCTGTATACTAGAGCCAATGGGGGGAAAAAATAAACCTAGAACAGCTGACATCCAAAAGCACCTGATTTAGTTATCAGGTGCTTTTTAGTTAAAGCTTTTTCCTACTGACATTTTTGTTTTTAAGAAAAATGATGTAATGCTGATTTAATATGCATATTTCAATCCAGTTACACTAAGCAATAGGCTGGCTCACATGTAATGCCAAGCAATCAAATCCTAATTCCTTAAAATCCTGATTTATAGGGCAAGCGCAAATCATACTCTTAATATAACAGCCATAAATGATTTTCCAAAACTCAGAATTAACCCATTAAGTAGAAGATGCCATGAAAAAAGAGAACAAGGAATAAGCACATGGCTTGCATATGTAGCATCAAACAATGATATACCAAATCCTTTTGAAAACAGAAGAATGTAAATTAATCATAGCTAAAACAAGAGAGTGGCTATTTGGTTAATAAGAGTAGCTGTTTTGTATCTGCATGGATTACAACCTAGCATCAAAACTCAGTTGGCTAAAAGGCATTACTATGTTTATCATAATTGTGATTATATGTCAATATGCTGGATGTAACAAAACTATGAAATTAGATGGTGAATTTCTTGAAGAGGATTAAGTTGTACATTTTTATTCTTTTACATTGGTGTCACACATTTTTGCCAATAAATATTGCACTGATTTTTTATGAGTCCTAATGTATTATATATTTATTCCCTGATTTCCCTTTGGAAGAAACTCATTTGCAGACCTGGCATATAGTTTTTAACAACAGTATATCCATGATATAGGGTGATCTGGAAAAAGTTTTAAAAAAAGTATTTTTTCATGAAATTCATCAGAAATTATTGCACAAATTCCAGTCGAGAATACACTGGGATTTTAAGAGTGACTAGTGAATAGAAATATGTATGTTAACTCTTTTGGTATATTAATTTAAAAAAAAAACCAAGATGAAGCTTAAGTATTTCAAGTTACAATTTAGTATCAAAATATAAAAATTCATATTTCCAGTTTGAATATGATGTAAAATTATTAATGTGATTATATAATACATACTTCTCTAAATGTTCTGATGTGCATATGGATATCTATGCAAACACAAGTTCTCTAATTCTTTCAATGCCAAGGAATACCATTAATGCATTTGCACATGGAACCTTTCCTGACTGTTGAATAGATTGGTCAAGTCTTGCTCCTGTAGAAAATTCCTTATACTAAGTGAAGCCGGTCTTTTTTCATTGGAATTGTCAATTAGGACTTATTTGAGTTCAAGGCTGCTTCAGTTATGCTACCACTCTTTGTGGCATTAAGATTTTATGCCCTTCCAAATAATGGCATTCTAGATAAGCAAGGCAGTTAGACAAACAGATTTGTGCACCGACATATATAAAATTAAATGGAAAATTGAATTATTTTTTAGCCTTTATAGTGATAAAGATTTTTAATGCTATTATTTTTTATTTGAACCAGAGACAAATCCTTGGTGTGCCTAATCACACTTGGCCAAATTAAGTATTCAGTTCAGTATTAAATATGCTGATTTACCATTTTAAAAAGTTATTATTTCAAAAGTAAGAATAGTAATATTGATATACATTTGGGCCACGTACAGTCTGTTTAATAAGAGCATCTGAAAGATTTCTAATTCTAATTTCTAATAATTCAATAGATGTAATTTCAATATTTTATTTTTAAAAGGTTTAGAAAATAAATGGTTTCCCATTTTAAATTAAGTTCACAACAACAAAATACATTATAATTAAAATCATCATCGGAATTATTCTGGACATTAAATTCCAATTGTACCACTAAAATATGTCAGTACTTAGAGTTAATAGTTAATAGTTTTTTTTCTAATTTAATGTGTGCTGTAATCAGATCTCAAGGGCTTATGGCCATACTTAGAATATCCATGTGAGCATTTACAAAAAATTTTTTAAAACGCACTCATTTAGCATCATATAGAAAAAATGTATAATGTGAAATAGAATTTCATAGAATGATAAATAATGGCCATATATGCATTGGGATTTTTAGGTTTAGTACTTAAGGCTTGTTTAATAAATTTGCCAATAATTATCCTCTCTTTCCAATAAGATTTAATTTAGATAAGCCTTATCACGTTAAAGCTAAATCCCTCAATTTGAGTGGGAAAATTAGCTTTTATTTTGTCACCTATGATAACTACTACAGTTGTTATTTTTAGATCTTTGGCCAATTGTCTTTGTGTATTTCTACTGAGTGATGTTGAAGACCAGATTTTGTTTTGTTTATAGAAAAAGGCTCTGGCTTTTGGAATTTTAAACACATTTAGAAATTTGTATTATAAAAATATTGATAGAAACAGCATTTTCATTTATTTTCAAGTAAGAAAAGATTATAATATGCTATAGACTACTATAGTCTACAATACTATAGATTACTATACTACAGTCTAGCAGAAATTCAGGATATTCCTATAATATAGGAAAACTAAGTCTTAGTAACTAAGTTTCAACTTTTTATGTGTGGGGGTGAATGAAGTTTAGAACATTTAAAGTACAGGTTTTTATTATGTAGCTAACCATGTGCATTTCTGCAACCAGAATAAGCAGTAAAGCTTATTTTCGATGCTTGCTATCAAAATATTGCAGAAAAAAAGTATTTGGTGAATCCATGCTTTACTTTCTACCTATAACAGTATACACACTCCAACTTTTAACATCAGGTCAAGAACTAATTAAGTTAATTATTTTGTTCCCTAAAATGGCTGTTACCTTTCCCAAAATTCATACTTACAAACAACCTACAAATTCTCGTGCATTTCTAATACTCCAAGGCCTGCAATCTCTGAATATTAAAAGTGTTATCAATTTATAATCTCCAGTAGCCATAAATAGGTTTGAAATTTGCTAGTCTGTTAAGACATCAGTTATTGAATTACAGACTAATGAATGTACTGAATAAGACTGTGCTTTTATTATGCCATTGTCTGAAAGCAATGAAATGAAATTACTATGAAAGAGATTTTCAAGTACTTCTGTTGAGAATCTGTCTTGTTCTCCTTTCATCAAAGTGCCCCTATACCACATCTTTCCTTGATCTGTTTCATATTGCATCACTCTGGTCTTTCTCAAAACAAGTAAAATATTAGTACTACACTTTTCACAGAAACAAGCTTATTTCAATCTATTGTCTGTTAATTTATGGCACTGTATCTCCGTGTATTTTTACTGAAAAGAAACACATCACACAAAGGTTAGAATATAAGGAATAGAGGAAAGAATTTGAAAGTAAAATGGATATGTACATGCTTATAACTCCATATCTAACAAACCACTTGGGAAAACCATATAAGGTATAATTTTTCTATTTTTAAAAAACTGGTTCACATTAACAAAAAACTGTTCAAGAGGATAAGGCTTAATAGGTGTTAGATCAATTTTTCTACAGAAGGTTAATGTATTATTTAAATCTGTACGTTTCTTAGATTCTCACTTTAAACAGATTCCAAAATTTTTAGAGGCTATCCACATTCAAAAACAATTTTTCTTGTATGAATTTCCACATGATGACATTGAAATTCAGATTCTCAGAATTCAGGAAATAGCAGACAGGTCAATAATGGAGAAATATGAGTTATGAATCTGCCCTTACATCCATAGTAGAACAGAAAACAATATTCTACACAGTGTAAAAGCAAAGTGTTTTTCAGAAATCCAATTATTACAGTAAATAAAACTGGATTTTTAAATATTCAGAACAGATATGAAATTGCTACAGATAGTCCTCAACTTACAATCACAATAGAGCCCAGCATTTATGTTGCTAAGCAAGACAGTTAAGTGAGTTGTGCCACATTTTATGACCTTTTTTGCCACAATTACTAAGCAAATATTGCAGTTGTTTTGTGAATCATGAAGTTGTTAAGTGAATCTGGCTTCCCGTATTGATTTTGTCAGAAGTGAGCTGAAAAAGTTACAAATAGTGATCACATGACCTCAGGACAGTGCAACTGTCATAAATAGCAGTTGTCAAGAGCAAGAATTTTGATCATGTGACCATAGGAATTCTTCAATGGTTGTGAGAACCAAAGTACTTTTTTCATTTTTTAAACTTGCCATTGTAACTTCAAACAGTAACTAAATGAATGATTGTAAGTTGAAGACTTGTACTTTAGTATGTTAATTTATTAAGAAATTAGGAATTGGAATCAAAATACATCATCAATCAACAAGGGCCGAATCTCAGGGCTGCAAATGGACCTTGACACTATTTTGATTATAGATCCAATTATGTGTGACCAAATATAGTTTAGTGGAATTAATTAATTTAGTTTAAATTGTCCTAGTCACAATTAATTTGTAGAATGTGACTATTCTAATAGGTTCAAAATTTATTCCTTATAAGTCGTATAACAAATACTGGCAAAAACTTATTGTAGTATAACATATCCATTCAATCTAGATGATGTATTAAAGAAGCTACAGATTGTATGAAATGTGTTCAACTATATTTTAACCCCTCAACAGCGCTGTCCAGAGGTAAATTCTATTGTATGTATGTATAAGGTTTATAGTCAAAAATAACTGCTTTAGGTATGTTTGAATCTCATGGAAAGCTAGCTAATGAAAAGATTTTGCTGTACATTTAAATGGTTTGTCTAGTAAACACTTGTTTCCAAAATTAAAACAAATTAAATTAGACAATACATAGTTTACAAGTTAGGTCTATCAATATGAGTAACGTTCATACTGATTAAATAGAAATGTTGTGGAGGCAAACCATAGGATTTATGAGTGGAATTTTCCCCAACTACAATACCTTGCAACATTAATATGAGATCACATATTAGCACAATGGTTTAATGAATTGAAAATAGTCTACTACACTCACCTATTTTGTAGTGGTTTTCTGTAGCAATTTATTCCTCTCGAAAGTCTTTAGACATTCTGTAAATTAAATACATTTGAAACAAATTTTAATTGAATTGTAATTCTAAAGTATTGAATACAATGGGGATGTTAATAATCTTTTAATCTGAGAGAGCTGAACTTGATCATCTTTCCATATTCATTATAATTTTATCATAAACACGTCATCTGTTTTTATCCAAATTGCTCTCATCTGTCTTCCACTGATTGTTTGTTTTTAATTTATCCCCAACTACGTGTTCTTTTTTTTATGTATGTGGGATTGGCCCTTAGCAATTCATGTTGCTGTTCACTCATGTATCCTGAAGGAAATGATCATGAAAGAGGAAAATTCCAGATCACAGAAGAAATTTCACTGCTGTTTGATTTTTACAGCAAAAAAAAAAATCAATCCAGCAATATTTCCTGTTATTTCCAACAAACCTGTGAAAAAAGCAATATATATATATATAATATGTTTAGCACCCATTTTTCAAAACAATTTCAGTACTATGTACCTTGTAGGGCTGAGTTAAGATAATTTAGAACAAATGGTATTACTATAGTTAAAATTATTTACAATATGCATTGCGTTAACACTATACTATTTCTATTTTTAGCAATCCCTGTTCTTCACCTTTTATACTAAAAAGTACAGGCTTTTGCTTCCTTTTAGTAAAAGGAAACTTTTCTTCCTGACTTTACATACCACCAGCATCTCATTCAGCATCCTGTCGCAGGTACCAGAAATACCATAAGACTGTGTGCATACAAAAATTGGCCTATTTTTGCAGTTATATACGTCTAAGTGACCTTTTGTACAGAATGCGAAACACTATTTAGAATACAGCATGTATGTATGTATGTAGATATATACACATACCATTGTATATTCCAGTATATGTATTTACACACATGCACATCATGCTTTCCCCTTGGTTTATCTGTTATTTTCAACTCTTGGCTTCATTTGCCAAAAGAATTCTTAAGAAAGAACCAGAGCATATAGATAAATCTTATCAAAGTGATTAAAATTTGATGAAATACAAATTACAATGGAATCAGTACACTTGGATTGTGGCAAACCAAATGGCAGCTAATGTAAAAGTTCTGGCCAGGCAAAATAAATTGTAACAAGTATATTTTTCCTGTTGGAGAAGGATTAAATATTTTACTGCACAGTTCTTTGAACATTAACTTGTGTGGCCTAAGGTTGTGCAAGAAACCACACTCACAAATGACTTACTTTGCACCAGCTCACCTAATTGTCTGAAATGTCATTCAAGCCATAAATTCCTTTGAGATGTGTTTTTGTGCAATCAAGACCATTGTGGTCAAAGTCTTAGGTATAGACATTTTTCACCATATACAGCTTGTATGTATATGCTTTGGCACATAACTGGACGTATTAAGTCTGGTGTCTTTTCCTTCCTTCCTTCCTTCCTTCCTTCCTTCCTTCCTTCCTTCCTTCCTTCCTTCCTTCCTTCCTTCCTTCCTTCCTTCCTTCCTTCCTTCCTTCCTTCCTTCCTTCCTAGCAAGGTATGTCTTTAATTTCACCTACTGTAGTCTAAATTTTTATTTTGATCAAATATTTCATAAATATACTTTTACAACAAGGAAGTAATACAGATACCTTGCAAGTAGATATGATGTCAAAACTAAAAGCTGAAAACAGGCAGAAATGTTTTGGCATTAAATCTTTTTAAACTGTTCTAAATTTTAATTTCGTAGAAGTGTAATTTAGAGTTATGTGAAATGTCTCAACCAACTGGGAAGTTTTTGAAATAAATCACTCAGCAATCATTTTATAAAATTTAACTTCTAAATGCACTATGATTTATTACAAATATATATTTTCTTCTGCTTGCAGATATGGTTGTTCCATTTTGTGATAGGTTTTAAACTAAGACAGTTAATTTTGTTGCACTGTGTTACTGCATGATTTCAGCAAGTGTACATATGTACCTGTGCAACATTATTTGGGGTTTTGTATTTGAATTTCAGTATTGATTATTTTTGTATTTTACTTTACCTGTATTGGAGTTGTTGTAGACATAATTTATACATATGATTTTAAAACTGTTTTGCAATTGAAGTCTTTAAATTGTAATATTTTGTTGATGGAAACTCATTAAAATGGTATAAAATTATATTAACAATTGTGTTTTAATGCTTTCTGTATATAAAATGTATTTATCTGTTTTAATCGTGTTGTGTCTTGCAATTTTGGATACATTTTAGAATAAAGTTTCATTTTCCAAAATAAGTTGTATTTTAAAAGCTATCTCTTTTAAAAGTTATATCCAGAAGTGGTCCTAACATTATTTTAAGTAACATTAAAGTAGAATTGTTTAAAATTATTTAAGGTAATTGGTTAAGCATTCTGACAAATAGCAAAGCATTGTTTATGTTCAGTCAACATTTTTCTTTCATCAACTGATACTATTCTGTGTGTTTCAAAATTTTAAAAGTTCATAGGGGAAAATTGGTACATTAAAAGCAAAAGAATTTGGACACACCAAACTAATTTCCATAATTGGACCTTTGAACTTCTGAAAGGAGATACTACAGAAAGGTCTGAAGCATCACAACAACCATGGCATTCGGCTGTTTGGTCCCTGCCACCTACTCTCTTATTTAATTCATCTAGAGCCGTGATGGCAAACCTATGGCACATGTGCCACAGGTGGCATGCAGAGTCCTCTGTGGGCACACACACCATCACCAGCTGCTCTTCTGCTTTACAGTGCACACGTGTGCGGCAGCCAGTTGTACTTCATGGGCGACAGAGCATCAGAAAATGGCCTGAGAACAGCCCAAAAAATGACCAAAAAACAGACCATTTTTGGGCCTTTTTGGAGCCATTTTTGGGCCACGTTCATGCCATTTTTGGTCCAAAAAACAGCCTGGAAACAGCCTGGAAAATGCCCAAAAAACAGAGATGCACATGCTGAAAACCGGAAGACCAGCTGGTTGGTGAGCGCATGCGCACCAGCCAGCTGGTCTTCGGGTTTCCAGTGCTCTAGCACGCGCACATGCACACGCGTTCTGATTTGGGCACTCAGTGCTGAAAAGGTTCGCCACCACTGATCTAGAGGTTTCAGCTGTCACATATAGTGTGCATATATGAAACTGTATACTTGGAGAGGGGATGATTGGCTATTAACATAGAGAAAACAAGTACTAGTGTCATGAAAAATAATGTAGCAGATTTTCCTTGGGTGCATGCCAAAATAAGTTCAGACTAATACCTAAAACTGCATTCAGTACAACGATGCACTTTCTTTTCACAAAAACCTTTCTGCTAACTCAAAAATATTGCCCTGCTTGTCTTATCAGCAGGTTCAGATAATCTAAGAACGAAGTTATTTTCAGGGAATGAAAGCTTTTGAATTCCTAGAATTGGTAGCGGGAAAGGTATAATGTATATGATTAGGAAGGCTCTGACTTTTCCAGCCTGCCCACTATATGTTTCCTATTAAAATACATGGGAAAACCACATTGCTATAAAAATCCACTTAAGGTTAGGTCAGCATGAATTTAGAGAGCAATATGGACATTGCCAAGGGATTCCTGACACACGGGTATGATTAGAAGGGTGGAAAAGTTTCCAGCCTGCCCTCTATATCTTTCCTGATAAAATATATGAGAAAATCCAATTGGAGACCATATCCACTTAGGGTTAGGGTAGTTCTCCATGAAATTAGAGAGAAAAGTAGGTGTCACCAATGGATTCCTAATGCATTCGTCTAATTAAGAGGTTCCAAACTTTTTGAGCCCGTCCTCTATATTTTTTCTGGTAAAATACAATGGAAAATCCCATTGGGGGATATATGCACTTAGAGTTAGAGTTTTGGTTCCATGAACTCAGAGACTAAAATGAAAATTGCCAATGGATTCTGTTGTCGCCCAGCCGGCTCAGGATGAGCTGCTGATGGATTCCTCTAGTGAGGAGTCTTATGAGTCTGCTCTAGAGGAGGAGGCCAAGAGTGAGAGAGCAGAGAACCTGGCTAGGCATCAGGAGGCACCTGGGGCTTGGTGTAGTGGGGAGGAGGAAGCCCAGTTTGTCCCTGATGTCAGGCTAAGAAGGATTGAGAGGAGGCAACGGCAATTAGCAGAACGACGCAGTCGGAGATATCAGTAGCAGCTGCCTAATTGACTGGCCCCTCCCAAGAGGCTTTAAAAGAAATCCTCGGTACATCAAAAGGTTTGCAGGAAACAACGCAGAGAGGTTATTTCAGAGTCAGAGAGTTTTTCAGAGTTGGAGAGTTTGGATCTTGTTATCTTCTAGTCAAGGTTAGTTCAGGCAAGCTGCCAAATAGTAGCCAGTCTAGTCATTTGTCTTGTGTCAGGAGGGAGTCAGAACAGATTCCTAGCATGTTTGTATGATAAGGAGGGTAGAGACTTTTCCAGACTGCCCTCTATATCTTTCTTGGTAAATTCCCATTGGTGGGGAAAAAAACATGAGAGCAAAATGGACATCTACACTTTAGAGTTACGATTACCTATAGCCATGATGGCACACGTGCTACAGGTGACACACAGAGTCATTTGTTAGGGCACTTGAGGCATCCTGTCAGCTCCAGTGCACATGCACGCACTGGCCAGCTGACTTCAGCCTTCTTTTTCAGCCATTTTTTGCCCTCTGGGGCTTCAGGGAAGCCTCCTGAAGCCTCTGGAGCGCGAAAAATGGCCCTATGGGCAAACCAGAAGTTCGGGAACGTAGCTTTTTTTTGCCCTCCAGAGCCTTCAGGAGGCTTCCTTTTCTGTGGAAAATGGGTCCAAATGGCTCTTTGAGTGTTTAAGTTTTCAGACCCATGCTCTAACCCTAAGTCAATGTACCTTCAAAGGGTTTTTTATTTTGCCAACAAACATATACAGTGGGCTGGAAATGTTTCCACTCTCCTAATCATTGTAATGTTTTAGGAATCTGTTTGTGACAACCAGTGGTGGGTTTCAAAATTTTTACTACCAGTTCTGTGGGCCTGGCTTATTTTGTGGGCATGGCTTGGTGGTCATGTGACTGGGTGGGCATGGCCAATTTAGCCATACATTTTGCCAATTTAGCAGTCCATTAAACAATACACAGCAGCCCCCTTTTCTATTCTTGTTAATACTGCATTAAGTTTTTGCTGTAGGATTTTTTTTTACTAAGGGGGAGAGGTTGGCAATGCCTGGGGATTTCTCCTCTGTGTTAGAGGCACCAAAATAACCAAGATGACATAAGGTCTCCTGCTGGAGCAGGGGGATGGACTAGATGATCTCTGAGGTCCCTTCCAGCCCTGGATTTCTGTGCTGTTTCAAAGCATCTTCTGAAGCTGTGTCTAGTGCCAGGTTTGTGGTTCTTTCTTCCTCTCCTTTTTCTCTCCCTCCCTCCATCAATATCTCATTCACTTTCCCTTCCCTCTTTTTCCCTTCCTTCCTTCCCTCCCTCCCTCCCTCCCTCCCTCTCTTTCTTTTTCTTTCTTTCTTTCTCCCTTCCCTTCCTATTTCTTTCTTTCTCCCTTCTCTCTCTTTCTTTCCCCCTTCCCTCCCTTCCTTTCTTTCTCCCTTCCCTTCCTCCCCCGCCCTCTCTTCCTGTGAAGAACCCCAGAAGGTCTTTGGTAGGAGGAAAAAAAGCCAGACCTTTTGGAACTGAGAACATGCCCATTGATCATCTGGTATTCTTAGAGCTCCACTATTGTTTAGCTTAGCCTGAGCAAGGATAGCTAGCAGCAATTTCAATAAGCTCTCAACTCAAGCTCCATGCACTTGGGGATCCTCAAATGATGAGGATTTCTTTTTTTCTCCCTTGAAGGCCCCCACGCAGCCTGTTTTTGCTCCCAGGGGGGCTGCAGGCACCCCTATACCCATTTTGGGGCCTAGCATGTCTCCCTTGAAGCCCCCTGGGAGCTAAAATGGGCAAGGCGTGCCACCCCCACCCCCTGTTTGGGGCCTAGCAGGCCTCCTTGAAGCCCCCTGGGAGCCTAATGGGGCTCGTGGGTATTCCTGGAAGGGATGAAGGAAGGTAAGGTTGTGAGCCCGGTGTGGATGGTGGGGGTAACAGTTGGGGCACAGGACAGGCACCACGTGGCAGTTAGGCAAGGCACCTTAGGCACTTTAGGTAAGCAAGCCACCCGGGAGATGAGGAGTGACTGGGTGGGGGCGGGTGGGTGGGGTGAACGACCAGGGAACTGGTTCGGCAGGCCTGCTGCCGGTTCCAGTGACCCAGGCCGCCAAACCACTACCGGTTTGGCCGAACCGGTCTGAATCGGTAGGAACCCACCACTGGTGATAACCATTTTGCTATCTAAATTAATAGAAATCTAACCATAGCCCTAGGGTTTACACCAAATGGGATTTTCCAATGTATTTTACGAGGATAGATTTAGAGGGTGGCCTGGAAAAAAATTGGCCTTCCTTATCGTAACAATGTGTTAGGAATCTGTTGGTGACGTCAGTTATGCTATATGAGTTCATGAAGATCTAATTCTAATCCTAAATTGATGTTGCCTCCTAAAGTGTTTCCCATGGATTTTACCAGGAAACCTAGAAAGAGCTGGTGCAAAATGTCTCCACCCTCCTAATCATAATGCATCAGGAGTCCTTTGGTGATGTCTATTTTGCTCTCCTAACCCTAAGTGTATTTTACCCAGCAATATATAGATGGCAGGCTGGAAAAGTTTCCACCCTCCTTATCATACAAATGCACTAGGAATCCATTGGCAACATTCATTTTACTCTCTGAGTTCATGGAGACCTAAACCTAAGTGGATATATCCTCTAACTTGATTTTCCATTGTATTTTACCAGGAAAGATATAGAACGTGGGTTCAAAAAGTTTGGGCCCTCCTCCTAATCTTACCAATGTGTTAGGAATCCATTGGTGATGTCCATTTTGCTCCCTGAGTTTATGCAGGCCCAACCCAAACTCTAAATGGGTTTTCCCTCCAATGTGAAGTTCCCATGTATTTTACAGGAAAGACATAGAAGGCCTATTTTGCCGTAGGACTCCATTGGTGACATAATTTTGCTCCCTAAATTCATGCAGACCTAACCCTAAGTAGGGTTTTCCAAAAATGGGATTTTCCCGGATGTCTATGGAAATTCTAAGTCATCCAGGTCATGGTTGTCCCAAACGTGTTTTGTCTTTGTTTAAAAAACACAGGCCACTCTTTTGAAGACAGTAAGGACTACATTTTGGACACAGAGGACTGCTGGTTTGAAAGAGGGGTCAAAGAGGCCATCTATGTCAAAACTGAACAGTTCTCTATCAACACAGGGGGAGGGATATGGCATTATTTATCTCCTTTATACAACACAGTCTTTTCACCAAGAAGGTTCTACAACAATTTGCACTACTCAGGTAAATGGGTTTTCTTCCCAATGTGATTTTCTCATGGTTTTTACCAGGAAACAATATGAGGATGGCCTGCAAAAGTCTCCACCCTTCCAATCATATCTATGCACTAGGAATCCATTGGTGATATCTATTTTACTCTTTGAGCTAATGGAAACCTAATCCTAAATGAACTTGCCTTCCAAAGGGATTTTCCCATGTATTTGGCCAGGAAATGTAGATAGAACGGACCCAAAAAGTTTCCACCCCCTTAAACATTGCATCCGGTAGTAATCCATTGTTGATATAAATTCTGCCCTTTGAGTTCATGAGGTCATGGAACCTGTCTCTAACCCTGTTCCCTCTAACAGAATTTCCCCATGTATTTTAACAGGAAACGTAGACTAGGCATGCATAAAAATCAGCACCCTCCTACTCATACAGATGCACAGGAAATGTTGGTGACATCCATTTTGCTCTCCCAAGTCCATGGAGACCTAATCCTAATTCTAAGTGGGTTTTCCACATCTGGATAGCTGGAACTCACAAGTTTGCCAAGACTTTTGGACTGCTTCAATGAAGAGTTGTTGTAGATTTGAGATGTATGATATTGTTGTTGGTATAATTGTATTTTATTGATTGACAGATATTATTTACATATTAGATTACAGCATTAATATTTTGAGATATTTTGATATTATTTAATTATTGATATACTGATTCTCTGCTACAAGCGCCTTAACTTTACCTGAAATAAAGCAGTTCTATAAATCCTGTTCTGGGGAGACCTTCATCTTGGGTAATCCTTCCATGTCTTTGCAATTAATGTAGTATGCGGTCTGTTTATTTAGTCTGTTTTTAAAAGAGCTGATTTCTTTAATTGATTTTCCCCCCTTCTTTTGAAATGTGGCAAAGATTTTGTCAAGAGATATTTGTAGTTACTTTTATTTTTGTATTAAAAACACCTAATTCATAGATGCATTTAAATATTTAAAGGAACAAAATTACAAGAAATTTCAAATTTCATTGTTCAAATGAACAATGCCTGGCGTCTTGATGGAAGCATCCTAAATATAATAATTATATTTAAGATTGTTTATTTTTAATCTAATAAACCTGTAATCCCATATACACTATTATCTTGGAATAAAGCTTGTAGAACTCCATGACATTTCTTACATTTCTATAAGATTTATTCCCAGATAAATATAGTATATGGTGCAACCTAAATTTAACTGAAAAAGAGCTTAGCAACTTTTTTCAGAGCATAGCTGATTAACCGAGAAACAGTTCAGGCTAGAAGCTCAGAGATCAAGAGTTTGCCTTAGGCACAAAATCAGTGGGGTGTTCTTCAGAAGAGAAGAAATACAAAAGATTTCGGTTTAAAGCTACCAAACAGTGGCACACTGAGCAACACTCCAGGTGTTTCCTTTCAGCAGGTATCAGCTTTACACATTTTTTTCTAGGCTTACTTGATGACTTCTGGCATGGGAGAGGTGGAAGAAGCGTGGTCTTAGGGGTTTTTTAGTTGTTAGGTTATTGTCTGTCTTAAGGGGTACCAGGGAGGGGGGAGGGTATAGATGCATAGAGATAGAGACGGAGAGAGAGGGCCAGGCCAGCAGTCGACGGAAGGTAGCAGAAGGAGCCGTGAGTAGGGGGGAAACACGAGTCATCCCGTTAGAGGGCAATTCTATCCAAAAGGTCGTGGGGAGAGGCAGGTCCGAGGGGAGACAATTTCCATCCTCCCGGTTGAGGGCACAGAACCGTTGGTTGCATACGGTGAAGTGCCACAACCCCCGCTTGCTAGGTGGTCAGGAAGTACAGAGCCAGGGCTTGCGGCTGATGTTTTGCAATGCCAGGTCCATGGCCAACAAAGCCCCCCTCGTACATGACCTTGTGTCAGAGGAGGGGCCGGACCTGGCAGGAATAGCGGAGACCTGGTTGGGCCACGAGGGTGGACTCCCCCTCGTTGAAATGTGCCCACCAGGCTACCGCGCTTTTCATCAGCCGCGGGCCCTTGGTAGGGGTGGTGGGGTAGCGGTTATTGTAAAGGAAAGTCTTGAGCCGAGAGAGACCACTGTGCCACAGACTACCGGTTGTGAGTCCCTCTGCGTGAAGTGGGGCCTAGGGAGGCAGTTGGGCGTGCTGGTTATATACCTGGCTCCCCGCTATGTAGCAGCAGCCCTGCCCGAGCTCCTGGAGGTGATCGCTATGGTGGCAGTTGAGACCTCCAGGCTTTTAGTCATGGGGGACTTTAATCTGCCATCGGTGGGCGAATCATCCAAGGTAGCTCGGGAGTTCATGGCTTCCATGACGGCCATGGACCTGACCCAACTAATTGTAGGCCCCACCCACGAGGGTGGACACACACCGGATCTCATCTTTGTCTCTGGCCAGTGGAAGAGTGATCTGGGTGTAGGGGATATAGTCATCACGCCCTTGTCATGGTCAGACCACTCACTTCTCCGGCTCGACTATCCAACCGCCACCCCCCTCCGCGGGGAGGCGGAACCTGGGTCACCTATTTGGTTCCGCCCCAGGCGCCTGATGGACCCGGATGGGTTCCAGACGGCGCTTGGGCCATTTCCTGTACCCCTGACCCGCGCCCCGATCGAGGACCTTGTGGTCGCATGGAATACTGCGACCACGGGAGCCTTGGATCGGGTCGCGCCCTTGCGGCCTCTCTTGCGGCGGCGAGTCACCACGGCTCCCTGGTTTACCGAGGAGCTGAGGGTGATGAAACGCCGTAAGAGATGCCTAGAGAGAAGATGGAGGTCTACCCGTTCTGAATCCGACCGAACACAGGTAAAAGCCCATTTACGGACTTACACTGTGGCGCTGAGAGTGGCCAAACGTCATCATTGTGCCACCCTCATAGCATCCGCAGAAAACCGCCCTGCCGCCCTGTTTAGGGTGACCCGCTCCCTCCTTCAACAGAGGGTGCGGGAAGCCCCGTTACAGGGTAGAGCAGAGAAATTTGTGATTTTTCTGCAGGAGAAAATCGCTCAGATACAGAACGAGCTAGCCCCCATTGATGGCCCAGTGGGATGCCACGAGACAGATCTTGTTTGGGAGGAGTTTGACTCCGTTGCTTCCGAGGATATGGACAGGTTACGTGGGCGACTGCGAGCCACCACGTGTTTATTGGACCCGTGTCCCTCCTGGCTTGTACTGGCATCCTGGGAGGTGACACGAGGCTAGCTCCAAGAGGTTATCAACGCATCCTTGAGTGAGGGATCCTTGCCTGCCTCCCTAAAAGAGGCTATGGTGAGGCCCCTGCTCAAGAAGCCCTCTTTGGATCCAGCTTTATTAACCAACTATCGTCCAGTCTCCAACCTTCCCTTTCTGGCGAAGGTTGTTGAGAGTGTGGTGGCACAACAGTTTCCCCGTCACCTGGAGGAAGTTGAGCATCTAGATCCACGCCAGTCCGGCTTCCGGCCCGGGCATAGCACCGAGACGGCATTGGTCGCGTTGGTTGATGATCTCTGGAGGGCCAGGGATGGGGGTTGTTCCTCCATCCTGGTCCTATTAGACCTCTCGGCGGCTTTCGATACCATCGACCATGGTATCCTATTGCATTGGCTGGGGGGGGTTGGGGGTGGGACGCACCGTTTTACGGTAGTTCTCCTCCTACCTCTCTGGCCGATCGCAATTTGTGTTGAAAGGAGAGCAGAGGTCGACCTCGAGACCCCTCACATGTGGGGTGCCTCAGGGGTCGGTCCTCTCGCCTCTCCTGTTCAACACATATATGAAGCCGCTGGGTGAGATCATCCGTGGCTTTGGGGTAGAGTACCATCTCTACGCTGATGATACTCAGCTGTATATATCTACCCCAAACCACCCCAACGATGCCGTAGCGGTGATGTGCCAGTGCCTGGAAGCCGTACGGATCTGGATGGGAAGTAACGGACTCAGGCTCAACCCGACCAAGACCGAGTGGCTGTGGTTTCCGGCTGCCCGATTCAACCAGCTAATTCCATCGCTGGCCATAGGGGGCGAACATCTTGCCCCTCTGGATGGGGCGCGCAACTTGGGTATCCTCCTAGATGCCCGGCTGTCCATGGAAGATCAAGTGACAGCCGTGGCCAGGAGGGCGTTTTACCAGGTTCGCCTGGTTCGCCAGTTGCGCCCCCTATTGGATCGGGACGCCCTTCGCACAGTCACTCATGCTCTCGTGACATCCCGACTGGACTATTATAACTCTCTCTACATGGGGCTCCCCTTGAGGTGCACCCGGAGACTGCAGATGGTCCAGAACGCAGCCGCGCGGGCAATCCTGGGTACCTCTAGGTTTACCCATGTAACACCTCTCCTGCCCGAGCTGCACTGGCTGCCTGTCGTCTTCCGGGTGCGCTTCAAGGTATTAATCATCATCTTTAAAGCGCTCCATGGCTCGGGACCTAGCTATTTGCGGGATCGGATCCTGCCTCATACATCCTCACGGCCGATCCGCTCCCACAGAGAGGGACTTCTCCGGGTGCCGTCCACTAGACTTTGTCAGCGGGCGACGCCCAGGGGAAGGGCTCTCTCTGTGGCGGGCCCAGCCCTCTGGAATGACCTTTCCCCCGACATTAGAACGACCACGGACCTCCGCTCCTTCCGTCTAAAATTAAAAACATATCTTTTCTGCCGGCCTAGGGTAGTCTCTCTCTATGGGGTTTTAGTTGTTTAGGGGGAATTTTAGTCTAAAATGGGTATTTTAGCACAGGTATGGTTTAATTTGTTTTTAAGATGTTGTATATTGATTGTATATTTATGGTTTTTAGTCTCCCTGTGCACCGCTCCGAGTCCCTACGGGGAGAGGGAGCGGTCAAGAAATTAAAAAAATATTATTATTATTATTATTATTATTATTATTATTATTATTATTATTATTATTATTATTATTATTATTATTATTAACAACAATCTGGCTTAATGGCCAAAAAACCCTGGAAATTCCTTACTTAATTCCTTACTCTGGTATTTAAGAATCTTGGGTGGGGGTCCTTGAGGAAAAAAGAGCCATAACATGTCGTTTTCTTAACGTCCTTTATTTTCAACATATGAACTTTACACCAGGCTTTTATACACCAGACAGAGCTCTTCAGAAGTATTGGGTTTACAAACTCTAGTCCCTTCAATGAAAAAGGCTAGGGGGTGACATGATAGCAGTAGTCCAATATCTCAGGGGTTGCCACAAAGAAAAGGAGGTCGGTCAACCAAAGCACAAAAGCAATGGGTGGAAAGTAATCAAGGAGGGAAGCAACCTAGAACTTGGGAGAAATTTCCTCACAGAACAATGAATCAGTGTTACAACTTGCTTCCAGAAGTTTCAACATTGGAAGTTTTTAAGAAGAAATTAGACGGCCATTTGTCTGAAATAGTGTAGGGTTTCCTGCCTGAGCAGCGTGTTGGACTAGAATAGATAGAAGGATCTCCAAGGTTCCTTCCAGCTCTGTTATTCTCCCATACAGCCTGCATGGGAGTTGTGGTAACAGGCGTCGGAACAGACTTGGAAGGCATCGCGTTGGAGAAGACAATTCCAGTCACGCGGTGCAATAGCTGAAATCGACGTCTATGATGCACCTCACTATTTCTCGTTCTAATTATTTCGTGAGGCGACGCAGCCACACCTCGCTCGCAGCCACCTGCCACAGCACGAGAAGGAGGGGAAAGGTGAAACCGACGCACTCCTTCCACCCGTGGCAAAAGCGAACAGCTGAGTTAGACGGTGCGGCCGGCTTGCTTAAGAGGCGCAGGAGCGCGTCGGGGCACATCTAATCACGCCTGAGCACCACAGCACCGGGGGAGGGAATGCGAAACTCCGGGCGGTCCCTGCCCTCGCAGGCGCCGCGGCAAAGGGACGCTCGCCGGCGAAGGAGACGGTGCCATGGCGAGCGCGCAAGTCCACATGTGCCAGACCCTCCTTCCCGCTCACACGAACCACGTCGGCGACCTCAGCCCCGGCCAGCTTCTCAAGTGGATCGATATCACGGCGTGCCTGGCCGGTAAGTGCGAGCCCCTCTTTCCTCTCGCGGGGCACCTCCTCCTTAGAGCGACGTGCATTGGGGAGCCCATCGCCGGGATTTTTCAGCAGCTGCAAGACCAGTGGGCTCAGTGGAAAGGCGGGAGAAGAATACAGCAGAAAAATCATCTGTTGCAGTAATCAAATAAAAGGAAAGCAAACTGCTTATATATAATCCAGCGTTTCTCAACTTGGTTTAGCAGCTTTAAGATGAGTGGACTTCAAATCCCAGAATTCTGGGGAAAACGAGGCTAAGAAGCACTGATACAATCTCTTTTTTGCCTACTAGTTAAATAGCAGTAGCAATGGCACTTAGACTTATATACCACTTAACAGTACTTTACAGCCCTCTCTAAGCGACGAGTCAGCAAATTGCCCCCAACAATCTGGGTCCTCGTGTTACCCACCTCTGGAGGATAGAAGGCTGAGTCAACCTAAAGGGATTCTTCCTTAAATTCCTGTGGATAGTAGTGGTTCTGTTTTTCATAAATTTTCAGCGGAGTTTGTCAGTAATTCTTCAGTCTTTCCATTGTGGTAGTTATTTGTAACTTTACCCATGAATGTAACTTACCTATCTATCTACCCAACCACCCTAGAATATGCAGTATAAAGCCCCTGATAGGTTTCTGGGCAAGCCAAATAATAATTTACCACTGGATTCATGAAATAATAGCTGAACTAAAGAACATTCTATGCTGTATGAGGAAACAGTATTTTTCAACAGATTTTAAGAAACCAGCAACAATAAACTTACCTGTTGATATTTACAGAATACTACAGTACTTTGCAATTTTGGTCCTTAACCATTATTAACTATTACTAACAGATTATGTTGGTTTATCTTAGTTGCTTGGTGCATCTTGGAACTGCAGTCCCAGTTCATATGCATGTGCCTAGATTGGGAATGCTGATTTAATGTCTGACAGTTTAATTGGATAAAAGCTGCAGGAATAACACATTATAAAAAATATAACAATAAATAAAGAACTGTGCCATTTTATTTATTTGTGTTTATTTGTATCCTGACTTTATTTTGTTTCCAAATAACTCAAGGCAGTGAAAATATCCAACACACCTTCCTCTTCTTATTTTGCCACAACAGCAACCCTATGAGATGCATAGGGCTGAGAGAGAGTGACTTGCCCAACATCATCCAGCTGGCTTTCATGGCTAAGATGGGACTTGAACACATGATCTCCCACTTTCTAGCCCAATGCACTTTAACAAAATTGCCATGTGAATTGCAAAAAGCAGTTTTGCTTGGAACAACTTTCATCCTGTGATGCTACCTTTCAAATTATAGGAACATCTGCCTAGCTCAGATCCTTGGGAAGGACTTCATAAGGGAAAAAAGAGAGCCAAATCCAGATTAAACATCTGGCTGACTGTGCAACCTATCATATTAATTCAACTGCAAACATGTTCTTAACTTTTTTGACTCTGCACAGGCCCTCATTGTAAATTGCAGAATGCCAACTATATATTAATGTTATGGTTGTTTCTTAAACCATATGTAATCTAACTATTATAACAATGTAGAAGGAAATCAAGAATAAGTAAGCTATTTTGACAATGATTCTTTTAAGAATTTTTCTTCTTTTGGTATGTTTTTAGTGCAAACCCACTAATTCCAGTTTCTAGATCCATTAAAAAATTTAACATTAATTTCTTTGGAGTAGTTTGTGTTAGGATCTTAGTTTACACACACAGTTATTCAACAGAGATTTGCTTATATCTACACTAAGCTGCTGCTTTGAGCTTACATTGTAATTTTAAGATGTTTATGCTTTGTAGGCTTATAAAACATAATTAAATACTTCATAGAACATAGAATCATAGGGCTGGAAGGGACTTTGAGGTATTATAGTCCAATATCTTGCTCAAGACAGGAGATCTTATGCCATCCAGGTCAAGTGGTTGTCCAGTCTATTTTTTGAAAACCTTAAATGATGGAACACTCACCACTCTTGGTGGCAAACTATTCCTTTGATTAATTGTTCTCATTGTCAGAAAATTTCTCCTTACTTTTAGGTTTGATACCGTGTTTCCCCGAAAATAAGACAGGGTCTTATTTTCTTTTGACCTATGGAATAAGTGCTTGGCCTTATTTTTGGTCTAGGCGGAACCGGACACTCCTATATGGTTCCGCCCCAGGCTTCTGATGGACCCGGAAAGGTTCCAGAGGGAGCTTGGGCCAATTCCTGTGACCCTGCCCCGCGATTCGACTGAGGACCTAGTGGCCGCATGGTTAAGTGCGGCCACGGGGACCTTGGACCGAGTCGCGCCCTTGCGGCCTCTCTTGCGGCGACGAATCACCCAGGCTCCTTGGTTCACTGAGGAGCTTCGGGGGATGAAGCGCCACAAGAGACGCCTAGAGAGCGAGATCCTCTCGCTCCGAAGCCGACAAAACACTAGTGAGAACCCATATTAGGGCTTATTTAGTGGCGATAAGAGTGGCCAAACGTGAGTATTGTGCCACCCTTATTGCATCCGCAGATAACCGCCCTGCCGCAGTGTTTGGGGTGACCCGCTCCCTCCTCCATCAGAGGCCGCGGGAAGCCCCTCTGCAAGGGCGAGCAGAGGAATTTGGGATTTATCTGCAGGAGAAAATCACTCGGATTCGGAATGAGCTACCCTCCATCGACAGTGGTCCTGTGGGACTGTCCGAGACTAGTCTTGAGGTTACTTCTTGGGAGGAGTTTGACTTTGTTACCACCGAGGATATGGACAGGCTGTCAAGGAAGCTTAGGGCGACCACATGTTTATTGGATCCGTGTCCCTCCTGGCTTATACTGGCATCCTGGGAGACGACACGAGGCTGGCTCCAGGGCATTGTCAACGCATCTTTGAGTGAGGGGTCCTTACCTGCCATCTTGAAAGAGGCGGTAGTGAGGCCCCTCCTCAAGAAGCCGTCCCTGGACCCAGCTTTACTAGAGAACTATCGTCCGGTCTCCAACCTTCACTTTTTAGTGAAGGTTGTTGAGAGTGTGGTAGCCCAACAGTTTCCGCGACACCTGGAGGAAGTTGATTATCTAGACCCGCGCCAGTCCGGCTTCCGACCCGGTCACAGCACCGAGAGGGCATTGATCGCGTTGGTTGATGATCTCTGGAGGGCGTGGGATAGAGGTTATTCCTCTATCCTAGTCCTATTAGACCTCTCGGCGGCTTTTGATACCATCGACCATGGTATCCTATTGCACCGACTGGGGGGGTTGGGGCTGGGAGGCACTGTTCTGCGGTGGTTCTCATCCTACCTCTCTGGTCGGTCGCAATATGTGTTGACGGGAGGGCAGAGGTCGACCTCGAGGCCTCTCCTATGTGGGGTCCCTCAGGGGTCGGTCCTCTCGCCCCTTCTTTTCAACACATATATGAAGCCGCTGGGTGAGATCATCCGTGGTTTTGGGGTGGAGTACCATCTGTACGCTGATGACACCCAGCTGTACATATCCACCCCAAACCACCCCAACGATGCCGCCGAAGTGCTGTCCCGGTGTCTGGAAGCCGTACGGATCTGGATGGGTGGTAACAAACTCAAGCTCAACCCTGCCAAGACTGAGTGGCTGTGGTTTCCGGCACCCCGGTTCAGCCAGATTATTCCAACTCTGGCCATTGGGGGCGAAACAATGGCCCCCGTGGAGAGGGCGCGCAATTTGGGTGTCCTCCTGGATTCCCGGCTGTCCATGGAGGACCATGTGGCAGCCGTGACCAGGGGGGCGTTTCATCAGGTACGCCTGATGCGCCAATTGCGCCCCTTACTGGACCGGGCTGCCCTTCGCACAGTCACTCAAGCTCTCGTGACGTCCCGACTCGACTATTGTAATGCTCTCTACATGGGGCTTCCCTTGAGGTGCACTCGAAAGCTACAGCTAGTCCAAAACGCAGCCGCGCGGGTGATTATGGGAGCCACTAGGTGCTCCCACATAACACCGATCCTGCGCGAGCTGCATTGGCTTCCTGTGGCCTTTCGAGTGCGCTTCAAGGTTTTGACAACTATCTTTAAAGCGCTCCATGGCTCGGGGCCTAGTTATATGCGAGACCGCCTCCTGCCCCATACATCCCTTAGACCGATACGCTCCCACAGAGAGGGCCTCCTCAGGGTGCCGTCGGCCGGACAGTGCCGACTGGCGACACCCAGGGGGAGAGCCTTCTCTGTGGCGGGGCCAGCCCTCTGGAATGACCTGCCCCCTGAATTACGTACCATCACCGACCTCCGCCTCTTCCGCCAATGTCTTAAGACATATTTGTTTCAACAAGCCGGCCTAGCCTAACCTCCCATGGGGACTTTTAGATAGTTTTAAATTGGGTTTTTAAAATTTGGTTTTAGCGCAGGATAGGTTTATTTAATGGTTTTTTAAATTATATTTATTGTATTTTGTATGTTTTTTAAATTTCCTGTGCGCCGCCCTGGGTCCTCTGTGGAGAAGGGCGGGATATAAATTTAAATAATAATAATAATTATTATTATTGTTTTTGAGGTGCAGGAAGTGGCAAGTGTGGTCACCTCAGGGCTGCTGCTGTTTTGCAATATTTTGGGGGAGGGCTTATTTTAGTGCATGCGCTCAAAAGCCCAATTGGGCTTATTATCTGGGGAGGTCTTTTTTTCCAGGGAAAGAGGGTATTTATTTAACACGTTTCCACCCATTACTTCTTGTCCTTCCCTCTGATGCTTTGTAGAATAAGTAACCCTTTTTCTGTGTGATACCCCCTCAAGTTCTAGAAGACAGTTATGATGTGTGCGTGTCCCCCAACTCATCTCTTTGATAGGCTAAACATGGTTCAGAATCAACCTGCCATATCAAATCAAGAACTTAGCTGCCATTATATAAGGTTCTGTTCCCTTCTAGTATGCAAATTAAAAAATCTTCTAGCTCCATAGATGTCAAACAACAATTAATCAGAGGAACAACTTGCCTCCAGAAGTTGTGAATGCTTCAATACTGTGAAGTTTTTAAGAAAAAATTGGACAAAAATTTTCTGAAATGTTATAGGGCTTCCTGCCTGAACGGGGTTGGACTAGAAGACCTCCAAGGTCCCTTCCAACGCTGTTATTCTAAGAAGTAATATTGAGCACAAGTATTTATCTAAAAAGTTATAAAAGGCATATTTATAATTGTCTGGTTGGATCAAACCTTATCTAAAATGGAATTTGTACTCCTTTGGAGAGAGTTGTTTACAAAAACCGAGCAGGACCTTATAAATAGAAGCTTTAATTGAATGCAAGTTCATTTATACTCATAAGCAAGAGTTCCAATTAGCAAGCATTCCACTGAAAAGCCCCAGTAATCCTTTGCAGACTTGGATTTATATGTTTCTAAGGACTTACACAGTAGGCATCCTAAATTTCTACTTTAAGCAGAATGGAGGGAAAGATTTTCCCATATAACAGTTTTAATGCTGGTTGTTCTTTTATGATTTCATCATTGTTTTGCTTGCTCCTAATTTAGTCTACTCTACCTTCCAAGGCAACGCCTCATTTAAATTTACATATTTAAAAATTGTGTAATACTTAAATTGCTTTACCCAGTTTTATGGTAATTTGCTCAATACAGTACCTAATTTAAACAGTGTAAATCATTTCCCCAAAACTGTATTTTTGACAGTATTTAGGTGTTCTTCAGTACAATAAAGTCTTAATCCTTTAAGCCAGGGGTCTCCAACCTTTGCAACTTTAAGTCTGAAGGACTTCAGCTCCCAGACTTCTCCAGCCAGCAAAGCTGGATTCTGGGAGCTGAAGTCCTTCAGACTTAAAGTTGCAAAGGTTGGAGACCCCTGCTTTAAGCATTCTTCACTACTCAATTCTGGTTTTGAAGAGAAAAGTATATTTTTATTTGCTTATTATATTTTTGTGCTTCTGGATCAATCTTAGATATTTAATAGGAATAAAAAAAGAAGCATAGCACAATGACAGGTGACAGCGTGCTTTTCCTATATCAGCTCCCAGACTCAACCCAGTTATCTCAGAGCACAGATAAGGTTTCTGAAATCTAATGCTGTGATAAGTAAGGCAGTCGTCTGACTTGGAAGAAGTAAGTTTATTGCTTTACCTGCAGTCAAGGAATTCTCACATCATGAACTGGTTTGCCATCCCAATTTTTATGTAAACTGCGCCAAAGTGGGAGGGGAAGGCAGAAAGTATAATTATTCAATCCACTGGTCATTTTATCTGAGCTGCAAGGGTATAAACACGTTCTTCATCATTTTAACATTAGTATTGTACAAATGTTACATAATTTTTAAATTCTACCATATAGGCATAATAGGTTCTTGGTATGTCTGTGCAGAGATTCCTCAATGAGTAAGTACTCTCATGAAAGTTGAATGCTGCATTTTGGTACTGGATTGTTTTATAGTGGACAAACAATCGTACAACATTGCATTCTTCAATATCTTTTATAAAAAATATCTTAAGATAATCAAATAATCGTGCTTAAAAGTTAATGGATGCTGATATAAATTTATATGGTATAAAGTAACTGTTTCCCTCCCCAGTACTTAATTTTACCTCCAATAAACTTTATTTTCTTCTAAGCTGAAAAACACGCTGGCATTCCCTGTGTAACAGCATCAGTGGATGACATACAGTTTGAAGAGACAGCCAGGTACATCTTAATTTTATCAGACCTTACTATAGTCTGTTAGTTAATACCACAGTTTTAATCAGTACATATGAATAGAAATACTAATTTTCACTTTGGGAATATGATTCAAGCAAAAGTAAAATTGAAAATTTAAATTTCTATAGATTGTGAAAATCTTAGAGTTGCGACTTAATTTTTGTTTCTTACAGTTTAATTTTTAAGCATTAAATTTAAATTATTTTTAGAAAGGGATTTAATTCTTAATTTTTGATCTGATTATGAACATTATTGATAAATTAAAAAGTCATTGATTGTCCCATTTCTTGTACATGCTTCATGAATTTATAATGTGATTGTTCAAGGAACAGTTGCTTCCTTTCCTATCCTGAAGAAATAAACTTTTCATTTTCTGTTATTTTCCCTGTAAATGGTCTCCAGTTGATTTTCTCCAAATGGTTTGAAATGACAAACAAAATGGGCTAGGAGAGACATTTGCAAGGAAGAATTAGCAGATGTAGCACTGTAGTCCATTCGAAGGGGGGGAGGGCTGATTCAGTTATTTTGACATCTCCAATTGCATTGAACCTAAGATTAAATACCCCAGCAGCACTGCTGTGCATAATTACCTTTAGTGAAAGAAAATGAGAACAAAATTTTAAAATGTTGCACAAAATCTAACACTTAAAGGTTTGTGACTGCATTTCAATTTGATGCTAGGTGGGAAAATAACAAAATGTTCAAAAACAGAGTGCATTCGCTACATGCTATGTTTGATCTTAACCAAAAGGCCAAGGCTACATTCCAAATTGTAAGCCATTTGTATGGATTAAAAAGACAATAGTGATTTATTTCAGTTAATATCCAAGATTCCTTTGACAGGTAGATGTACTTGCCAACAACATAAGAAAAAAATGTTCCAAAACACGGATTTTTTTTCTTCATAAATTATAGGTGTGTTCTTTAATTTAGATTTCTGGAAAAGTGCCCCCACCCTGTGTAATATTTGTCCCCTGGAGATAAGGCAGGTTCCCACTCTCCTGGCCTTCTGAAAATGTGTTAAAACATGGCTCTGTGGCCTTGCATGGAGAGCGCAGCTGTGGCTAGTAACTTTAATTTTAACAGTGTTTTGTCATCCTTGCTTCTTTTTAATTTTCTAAACTTTTATATATTGTTTTTATATAAATATTTTATTGTACACTTCCCAGAATCCCTCTATGAAGGAGAAGGTAGTTCAGAAATTTGAAAAATAATTATGTTACTAAATTCTCAGGAGAACTGAATCCTTCCCAAACACGCTTTTTCACAAGAAAAATGAACACAATACATGTTGCAAATTGGCTATAATTTAATATTTAGACCAATTATGTACTATTCTACTTTGTATATAGGATAGCTATCAGTGGTGGGATTCAAAAAAAATTATTGCCAATTCTGTGGGCATGGCTTGGTGGGCGTGGCATGGCTTGGTAACCATGGCTTGGTGGGCGTTGCTGGGGAAGGATACTGTAAAATCTCCATTTCCACCCCACTCAGGGGAAGGTTATTGCAAAATCCCTATTTTCTCCCAATCAGCTGGGATTTAGGAGGCAGAGAATAGATGGGGGCGGGGCCAGGCAGAGATTGTATTCTCGGTTCTCTACTCAAAATTTCCATTACCGGTTCTCCAGAAGTGGTCAGAACGTGCTGAATACCACCTCTGATAGCTATGTTCTTTGGTATCTTTGGAACATGGAATTTTCAACCTTTCAAAGAACAGAGGAAAAAAATAGAGCCTTTTTTCCCTACATTATAGAATCATTTCCTATTCTTATATTTTTATTGCACAAATATTTGTACTTTGAACTCTTTTCCTCTTTTTGCATTTGTTCCTGGTTCCTTAGCAAGAGCTCTCAGACTTTTATATTCAAAAGGTTCTTATCAGTTATAAATGAAAATCCAATGGTCTTTGACAGGACAATGTTCCTTGCATTATAATTCCCAAGGTCTGTGTTAAAAACATGCATTTTTGTTGTGGGGGAAGCAAGCAGCACACTCCCAATATTGAAACAAATAGCCCTCAGGGTTAATAATACTTCCTAAATGTTTAGGATGACCTGCATGTTTAGTTAGATCCATCCAGTGTTTTCTTGTAAATAGATAAATTTTTTTCAGCAGTAATCATCATTAGAAAACACTGGAATTGAATTTAGTCTTTTGGTCAATTTTTTTAATCTGTCTCTTTGGTCTCTGATTTTAAATAAAAATATCAACATAGAAATTGGATTATAAGCATACACAGAATATCATTGGATAGAGTATCATAATGATCTAAGTAGGATTTATGTAGTGTGTTCTGATAAGGTGCATTCTTCAGAGACCTTTTTGTTCTAGAGAATAAAAGCAATGTTCCTTAAGTGACATTAGCTATCTAGAAAATGACATCCTTTGTTGAAGCATTCTTCAACAAGGTCCTAAAGTTACTTCCTACCTTCCCTACGTGAAGCAAATACTTGTGATTGAAATTCTGAATCGACTAATAGTCTGGCTTGGTAAACAGTTTCCAAAAGTTCCTAAATTCAATCTCTAGGATGGGGGTTCCCAACCCCCACACCACAATGGACTGGTACAGATCTGGGGCCTGTTAAAAACCAGGCCGCACAGCTGGAGGTGAGCAGCAGATGAGCATGCAAATTTTAACCATCCCTCACTCCCTGGAAAAACTGCCACAAAACTGGTACCTGGTATCAAAAGCCTTGGGGATTGATGCTCTAGAACAGGTGACACAAGCAGTTAGTATGCAAAGTAGAAAATCTTAAGGTTTTGGAGAGGTGTTGCCAGTCAGTCTTTGTGACATAAAACTAAATGGATAAAACAATCAGGCATGGAGTTGTTACCTACACAGTTTTAAATTTAGATTTAAATTCAGATTTAAAGTAAGTTCTCAAGTGCGACTAATTGTGGAAAGAGTTTGCCTGGCCAGTATCCCTGTCGTTGACATTTAAGGAAAAAGAACAATAGTCTTTCAAGATCCATAAGAGTCTTTTTTCACTCCCCCTTCACTTCTGGCCATGCTATTAAGATAGGACATTTGAAATTATATGATTTCTATATCAGTTATTTCCAAAACACATAAGTGTACATTAGTTTTGGCATATTGCAAAACACATCAAATTATGTGTTTTGTAATTATATGTGATTTTTTTTTAAACAGAGTTGGGCAGATTATCAGCATTACAGCAAAGGTAAACAGGGCATTCACTACCAGTATGGAGGTAAGTGATTATATTTATTTAAGTTGAAATACTATATTTTTTATATTTAGGCAGGATGAAGCAAGTAAATAAATGAATTCATGCTAATTCCATCACAGATGGCTTTTTATTTATTCATTTCCATACTCTTAATAGCTTTATTTTCCAAATTCGGCATTATAGTAGATATCTTAATATTTGAACAAAACCTTTTTTTCAAAGTAGAAAGAGTTGGACATAGAAACTAAAGTTAGTCTATAAGTGACTCTGTGTCAGTCATTCTCAGTCCTATGTTCTATAAAGACTTGTTTGTTCAGTTAAAATTAAGAGGCTACAACAGTAAACCTCTAATAAAAGATGTGATAAGGATTAAATAAACAAATTGAGTTACTGTAATACAAATGTCTAGATATCATGTGAATGCGAATGTCCCACTTAGCAGTGACAATTCCAGCATGGAATGGGTCAACTCGGCATAGCCAGGTGGGAGCTGTCAGGTTGGGGTGGCCCCTCACCACCACCAAGACGCCTCTGCCAACTCACTGCTGCCAAGTTGTTGCAGGACAACTGAACATGGCCAATTCACTGTGGGATCAACTTGCTATGGGTGCCCAGGCGAGTGATAAGCAAGCAAGGAGAGCAAACAGGTGGACAGAGTGCACAGTAGTGGTGGCAGCTGGGAGATTTTCTTTTTCACATCCCTGTCATAGCCACTATACTGAGCTCTGGGCCATTCAGAGTTCCGACCAGCAGCATTGGTGGGTGAGAATTGGTGGCAGCCAAGGGCTTTCCATGGGGGACATAAAATCATCATCAGGTGTCTGGATTGGGATGGGGATCCTAATAGTGCCGCATAGTCGCTTGGGGTTATGATGTATACAGAAAAAGGTAGAGATTCTTATTTTCATCAAGATGAAAAGAATAGTTGTTACTAATGCATTTGTTCACAATTATGTAATTGCCTAGAATTCAACAATGGCTTTGTTATTTGCAAATAGGTTGGTGTCAAAGTTACATTACAGGACCCCTTAACTAAGGTTCAAAAACGAATTTGTGTGGCTTTCTCTACATACGTTACAAGGCCAGTAGGAAAAGAGAAGGTAAATATTTCATTGAAAAATTCTAATGTTTCTGTTCTCAAACCTGGTGAACGTGCCAAAAAGCCATTACTATTTACTGTTTCCTTTTTTTTTTTGTATTGACAATAAAAGAATGAAAAATTTTACATTTTATTTCTGAGTAATAATTTCTAAATATTTCTTTGCTCCTTGTATTACTTTCGGCAATTCCTTTTTTGAAATAATGTATTTTTATAATTCACTAATATCAAACATTCATTTTGCTTGCAGATATTATTATAAGCTGCCATATTTAATTTTTTATTTGAAAAAAGCAGCCCATTTTCAGATATACCATTGCCAATGATATTGGTAATCTAGAATGTTTAGAACAATATACAATTAACAATATGTGCTGCTAGGATAGTTTTTGCTTAAAAAAATGGAAAAGCAATTACCGTACAGTTTCTTGTCTACCTGGATATCTCTTAAAAAACTGCAGCATTGCACTACAGCACCAAAAAATCACCTGGAGCAAATCTGGGGAGGCAATGAATGAATGCAAGGTTTGTTCACATCTCCATAGTTCCATTTATTGCAAGGATATAGTTAGGGGGATCACCTGTACACTAAAACTGACGAGGATCATTGAAATCTAACAACAATAATTGATTAACTATTTTAAGGACATTGTAGTTGTTGTTAGTTGCAAAATCGTATCCGACCCATCGTGACCCTATGGACGACATTCCTCCAGGCCGTCCTGTCCTCTCTTTTGGTACTGTCCATGGGGTTTTCATGGCAAAGATACTGGAGGGGGTTGCCATTTCCTTCTCCAGTGGATCACGTTTTGTCAGAGCTCTCTGCTATTACCTGTCTGCCTTGGGTGTCTGTGCACGGCATAGTTTATAGCTTCATTTGAGCAAGGACATTGTAGACTGGGCTGCAAACAGAGTTGTAGAGTTTAAAGATGTAGAATAATCCCTAGCATCTTCCATTTCTAGTTTCACAAAAACTAATCTCACATGGTTTTTGTTTTCATGTTTAGAATATTGTATAAATTATTAGAAATTATTTACTAAACGATTAGTAGGTTTTAGGTTAGTAAATATTTATTTTAGTATTAAGCTTACTGCAGATGTGGCAGGAAGATTTTTTTTACTGTTAATGCTGTCATGATATAATTTTGCTATGACTTGCTAATACTGTTTTCTTTTTCTTTTTTTAAATATTTAGATTAACCTAAAGCCAGTCAAACTTCTCACTGTGCAAGATACCATAGAGCATGCCCTAGCTGCTGAGCGAAGAAAAATTCGACTGGATCATGACCGTGTATTTAATGATCTAATGGATAAATGTGGCATGGATGATGGTCAGTAAAATAAGCGTTATGTTCATCATTTCCAATTCTCTGAAATGGGGAGAAGTTCCAACACTTCTACTTGGCTGCATCATTTGAATGAAAAAGCCCTGGGAACTCACAGCATTGTGTAATGTATCATTTATGAAAAATATAAAATATGAAAAGATGTAAAGGAAAGCCATGTGACCTTCTGTGAGGTGATATTCCGGCTTTAGATTTCCCAAAACTAGTAGCAATATAGACAAGTTTGCCATTAGCTTATTGCTTTGTTCAGAAAATACCTGGTAATACCATAATAAATGTTATTAATGAACATGACTGTCCTGCAACTTCTCTTCATGTTATTGGCATTTTTCTTCTTTTAATGCCATCTCCACTTTTTAAAATTCTCACACACATTTATATACATCGCAACCACATGGCTCTTCCCTTTTGAATTTATTATGTAATTGAACAATGCAGCTCCATATTGTTTTGTTTCCCTATTCTGACATCAACATGTTTCTGAACTCATAACCAATTCATTGAAACAGAATCAAGGCAAACGATAGAATCCATTCTTTCCACTTATACAATCACCTCATCTGCCCCATCTGCATACACACTTTGTTTATGCAAGGCATATCACTAGAAAGCAGCTTATGTATTTTCAGGTCTTCACTTTTAAGAGAATATTATTGAAACAAGCATTTGGCCCATCCTACTAAAAGTAGATAAAGTAAGGATGTATTTATCAAATGCTAAGATTGCATTGCTGAATGAGTACAGAGTTCACTAAAAAAGAAGCAAGGCTCAATTATATTGTTGAAATTACTAATTTAGCAGGCTGATAAGTAGGTCTAAAATGCAAGGCAGTCAGGTGGATCCAACTACAACTCTGGGATTATAAAACTAATGAAACTGGGGCAGAAGCCAAAGGCTTAATTTAGGTCAAGTGGAATCATGTGACAGATTAGCCTGGCTGGTATTTAAAACAAAAACATACACTTTTAGTAGGAATATGTTCCTTCCTGATAACAGAAAAATACCATATTTTCTTTCCTATTTTCTCTCTAAACATTTAAATACCATTATAATTCTAACTAATCAATTTAATCTCTAAAGATATATAGCATGACATTTTTAGAGATCAGAATCAATACAGGTAGTCCTTGGGTTATTCAGTGACCATTCAAAGTTGTAAAAGCACTGGACCTACTACCAGCCCTTGCAGTTCCAACCATCACAATATCTCCATAATCACATGAGTGTGATATGGGTGCTCAGTGCCTGCCTGGAAATTATGATGTTACAGTGAACTGCAATTACATGATTGTGATTTCCAATTTCCCTGATTGGTACCCACCACAACACCCTCCCATGCTCCGGAATCCCTGCCATCAGCAAGCCCCCCTCCTGACCACAACAAGGCCTGTCTGCCTAGAGCTCTCACCCAAAGCTTTCACTTGCTAGCTTGATTTATCTGGTCTCTGGTCTGATTCTGTCTTTTCCTACTTAATGACCTGTATATTCTTGGAGTTATGACAGAAGCCTGGACTACAGGATTACTGTTGCTAAGTGATGCGGTCATGTGATGTTGTCCTTTGCAGCAGCATTGTTTAGCAACAGAAATTGCAGTCCCAATTGCCTTCATAACTTCATAACGCAATAATAGCGCACATGAGAAATGTGTGTTCTAAAAGAATTTGGAAGTGATAGAATTTTTCTAATGCAATACAAATTTTATCAATGTCTATGAAATTCAGGAAAGTTGTGCTAGGATATAACATTGTAACTTCAGTTGAAATGGAAGTGTACTTGGAGCGCTTGGCAATTATCCTAACACCAGGTTCATATATGTTCTAGACCATGTTTGCAGTAAAGAGAAAGATGTGGTTTACACCGATTGCACTCATGTGCAGAGCATTGAACTCGTCCTGCCTCCTCATGCCAATCATCAAGGAAATACATTTGGTGGCCAAATTATGGCTTGGATGGAAACAGTGGCTACTATTTCAGCAAGGTGCCTTTTCATAGAACTTTCTTCTGTATTAGATATTATCGGACACATTTAGTAAGAAATAATGGCTACTAGGGAAAAATAAG
Organism: Rhabdophis nuchalis; assembly: GCA_039707465.1. NCBI lineage: Eukaryota > Metazoa > Chordata > Lepidosauria > Squamata > Natricidae > Rhabdophis > Rhabdophis nuchalis. The sequence continues at coordinate 208,883,888 of CM077644.1, forward strand.
AGGGGGGGGTCTCACTGAAAGTTCATCTCATCACACAGAGAATTCCACTCTCCTCCCCCAATTGGGTACATGCAGCTCTTTCTTTGTGTGTGAGAGACATGAATTTCTATTAGAATTCCCTTCACACTCCAGTGGGCCAGATTCATTGTCAGGATGTTGGATGTGTCATTCCCATTCATTATTCATGTGGCTCTGATTCGTAGCCTGAACCTATGTGCAATAACTGCTTTTGCTCCGTGGCCAGATAAATAAATCATTTTATTAAAATTGTAAATCTATCAAAGGTTATTAATCACCAAAGACCCAAGAAAGCAACATTTTTACGTAAACGTATATACCAAATACCTGTAATACATCCGATTGGACAAAACAGGAGTCTGTTTAGCTGTAAGAAACCAAATAGTTATAACAAGAAAAATAAGGAGAATAACCCGTAAGGTTAAAATTCTACTGTATTTTATGGAAATACATTAGAAACATTGCTAAATGGTAAACAAAAACTGTCTGTTCCACTTGAGAAATAAATGACCTTGCTGCAAAGCTTTTGTAAAACAACTTACAATTAGATTTGACCTTTGGAAGGTGGCAGAGTTGCTATGGCCACACACTGCCGAGGAATAAAAAGAAACCATTTATTTATTTATTTTAAGGGCTATTTGCAAACACAAAGGGAAGTTAAACTCAGAATTGTGTATCTAAAGTTTATGGATGATATCTAGCACAGTTTATCAAGTGATGGAACTAACACTATCTATGAAAAAGAGTAATTTCTCATCTGCCATGTAATTTCCCAACATTAAAATCTGCCCTAGGGGACAGATTTAGAGACCTTTAAAGCATATTCATACTGTACAAATAAAAGACCTTTTAAATGATGAGGAATTTTATCCTTTGTTCATTTTTAACTATTGCAATACTAAGCAAACATTAGATCCAGAAATAATCCTTTACAATAAGATCTAAATGAAAGCATGGAAGACTTGCTTTAATAAAATTATTTTGATTTTCAATAAGATTGTTAAGAACAAAATAGACAACAAACCTATATATCCTTCACATCTGGTCTGATATTAATCTGCTTGTGCCCTTAACTGTGAGTATTGCAAATTAGATATTTAGCAATTTAAATAGGAGGAGCAAATTATTCCTAATGAAATCCAAAGTAATTTGAATGCATTATAATGATGCTCAGTTAAATTAATTAGAAACAGATAATTGTGCACATTTAACAATTCTGGTACATCATAAAGAGGTAATTGAGTTACGCTAAGGATAAATAATGGCCCAAAACAATGCCATTGCTAAACAAAGGTTAAAAATTTCAGACTTATGTAAACACTGAGTTCTTAGCCAAAATGTTATAGAACATTTATGTATTAAAATAAATCTAAATGGAAGATTTATTTTCACATAAAAATGAAAGGATTGGTGATTATTTGTAAAAATACAAAGAGGTGATTGTGGGTTCATTGATGATACAGTGTTCAGCAGAACCGCTAACCGAAATTTTGAGTAGTTCAGAGAATCAGTAAATACCGCCTATGACAGCTCCACCTTATCTATTCTCTGCCTCCCGAGTCCCAGCTGATTTGGAGGAAATAGGGATTTTGCAGTAACCTTCTCCTAGAGTGGGGAGGAAATAGAGAATTTACAGTATTCTTCCTCTGCCACACCCACCAAGCCATGCCCATCAAGCCATGCCTCACCCACAGAACTGTAGTAAATTTTTTTGAATCCCACCACTGATGAAACATATGTATCATCAATGATGACACAATCACCTCTTTGTTCGTATTTTACAAATAATCACACAGATGGGAGTCACTGCTTAATAATTTGTTAGTGACAAATTCTCTTATTTGTCAACATGTTCCTTTGATTTCACAGAACTTTTCAAGAAGTTTGAGTCGTAAAAAAAAAGAAGAGCAACATAGTTGATAATGTGATGTTGTATGTATAAAAAATATACAGGATTGTTCCCAAATATGAATATTAAAGCACAATTCTTAAATTTCACAACTTCTCATTGAATACATTTTATTAATTTTCTCAAAGCTAGTTTAAACTTGAAAATCAGTTTTGTGCAGTATATCTGTAGAAATTGTTGCATTAACATAAAAAAATGTGTATTTTATTTTGTTTGCTTTCATTCAGCCGCCTGTGTCATGTGCATCCAACTCTGAAATCTGTAGATATGTTTAAATTCCGAGGACCTTCAACTGTCGGTGACCGCCTTATTTTTAATGCTATAGTTAATAATACTTTCCAGAAAAGGTAAATACTATATCTTTATACTATAAATATTTATCATGTGTGTCTGTCTGTCTAAATAATATATAATAATATAAAATACAAATATAATATAAATAAATAAATTAATTATATATATATATACAGTGGTACCTCGGTTCACGAACTTAATTCGTGAAATGACTCTGGTCGCGAACCGAATTGGTCGTGAACCGAGGCACAGTTTTCCATATGCTAAAAGCATAACAAAAATAAAAAAAAAGTCACTGAAAGTACTCACAGTGTGCGTGCTGGGGCTTTTTTCTGTATTTTCTTCTCTCTACGATCTTCCTACAGGAAGTCACAACCATGTGACAGCCAGGAATACATTAAAAATGGCCGCGGTTCCTGTTCGTGAACCAAAGCAGAGTTCGTGCACCAGAGCACATTTTGAGGAAAATTTCTGTTCGTAAACCGAATTGGTCGTGAACAGAGGCGTTCGTGAACCGAGGTACCACTGTATATATATACGCAATGCATTGTATACGCAATGCAATTAAAATTGTTTTGCGCATGCGCAGAACTGAAAAACAAGATGGCACCACCCAGGAACTAGTAGGCACCACCCAGGAACTAGTTCAGGGGTATGGCAGGCCTAGGTCTCTGCCGGTTCCAGCAATCCAGGGCTCCAAATCACTACTGATTCAGCCGAATAGGTCCAAACAGGTAGGAACCCACTGTTTTGCCTGAAAACAAGACCTTGTATTGGGTGCACATGTAAAAATTACGCAAAAACTTACTTTCAGGGTAGGTCATATTATCTGGGAAACACACTATATATAAGTTTCAAGCAAGACTATCCCTATTTGCATTGCAATTTTGCATTCTTCCAACAGTAATTGGTTTTAACTGATTTTTCTGCACACTGAAGTGCACTGGAGTAAATCAACCTCAGCAATTTTAACTTGTTTTGATATTTATTTATTCATTGGACTTGTATGGCTGTCTTTCTTATATGATGACTCTGGGTCATGCCTGTCAAACTGGCAGCTCACGGACTAGATGCATCACATGCAGGCCATGCCCACCCCGACTCCGTAAAGGCAAAAAATGTTGTGATACGTCACAATATGTCAAGTGACACACCTGTGCTCTAGGTAATTCAGGAGAATCTATAAGGAACATAAGTTGCCCCAGAATGATTGCTGGAGAATTCTGGGAGTTGAATTCAACACACATCTTAGGTTGAGAACCACTGAACTAGATTTCCCTAAAATCTAAGCCAATTCTACAGTTTTATGATTCTGTAATACTTTGCGTAGTGGTAAGTAAACCAGTTTCTGTTCTGTATTCTATTAAAGAATCCTCTGAATCCAGCACATCACCACATGTGACTATAACAGAAGCTATAATGCAAAATATATTTGGAATCAGATCCTAATGTTTACATTTGATATGTTGGGCAGTGCTTTAGATAATGAAAACATTTATTTATGTAGGCACATTATATCATAGATTAGAATATAATATTATACAATGACACTGATTAAATAATCTGTTTTTCAACTTAATAAGCATCTAATGGTAAGGTTGTATATAAAGCCAGATAGATTAAATGTATTCTGTCTAAAAAATAATTATTCTTGCTTTTAAGTAAATGTGCATATTTTGCAAAATTAATTCTGCTTCTAAATATAGAAAAGATTAAAGAGGTATGTAAATTATTGAAGCTATGTCACTATTTAACCAAGGAGACAAACATAATGTATTTACATTATTATAAAACATGAAAAAATTTGCAAAGGAAATAGATTTTATTAACTACAATTTTAAATTTAAATCTTTTTGAATTATTTTAATTGATATACAGGTAATCCTCAACTTACCACCACAACCGAGCCCAAAATTTCTGTTAAGAGAGACATTTGTTAAGTGAGTTTGCCCCATTTCATCACCTTTGTTGCCATAGTTATTAAGTGAATCACTGCAGTTGATAAGTTAGTAACATGGTTAAGTGACTCTGGCTTCCCCATTTATTTTACTTATCAGAAGGTCACAAAAGGTGATCACATGACCTTGAGACACAGCAACGGTCATAAGTATGTACCAATTGCCAAGCATCTGAGTTTTGATCACATGGTAATGGGGATGCTAAGTTTGTAAGTCTGAAAATGGTCATAAGTCTCTTTTTTCAGCACCATTGTAACTTTGAATGGACACTAAATGAACTGTTGTAAATTGAGGACTATCTGTAATTGAAAATGATTCAGTGATTTTAGGGAAGGAAATCAATAGTTAGAAAGATTTGCAGGAATCGTTATTCAGTATATCATATTTGTCTGTCTCTTTTTCTGATATATATTTTTACCATAACAAAATCTATTTACATGGAAGTTTTTGGTATTTAAAAGAATAACAGAAAAAGGACAAAGCACAAGGACAGATAATGCAAACATCCATTTACATGAAATATACTTCTGCATATTCAAATAATTAATACTGATGAATTACTGTAGATATTTTTAATTCTGTGCAATTTTACTCCGAAGTAGCTTCAGTGAGATTTGTATTATACTGTACCACAACTTATTTACTGCTTTATCCAAACAACCTATTACTTGGATGATCAGAAAAAAATACTTCACACATCACATTCAATCAGGCCTGCACAACATTCAAACCGCAGGCCACGTGTAGCCTGCCAAGTTGCCTTGTGTGGTCCTTCCATGCCTTTTGAAAACTCAGCAAATCCATTTCTACCAAATTGCATCCACTGCCAGAAAGGATCCACTGCTACCAATTTTTCAGCCCCAAAGGATGTTTCTGACCATCTCCAAAATCTTCAGGTCTCAGCGAGACTGCCAGCTCCATCACTGCAGTCACACCGCTAGTCACCAAACAGCTACTTGATACATCAGCTATTCCTTTGTAGCCCAGGTATTTTCAATGGCAATGTGGCTCTTTCCCCTTTACAAATTAATCTGTCTTGAATTAAATCAAGTTTTTTAACCTTGGTTTTGAACACTTGATGTGTTAGGTTATCTAAGCCAATAATTTCCCTAAAATAGGAAATCCAGTGAGGCTATCTCTAAAACCTGTTCTATTTGAAGAGGTCCCTCAAAGGACAGTCTGCCTCTTCTCTAAAAACAGAGCCATCTCACTTCTCTGAATGGACATTTAACAGCAATTCTACTGTAATTGTTCTAACTTGTCCTTTCTTCTGCTTTCTTTGTATTTGAAAAATAATGTCATAATCTCTTTCATTCTCCCTTTAAACTATCTATTTCAACCAGTTGTTACACGATTATTGCACTCTACCGACTAATAAACCACTGCTACAGATTTCAACCCATTTTTAAACTAAGTAAACACCTTTTTTTCAGTATTGAGGTTGGAGTTCGGGTTGAAGCATACAATTGTGAGGAATGGGCCAAAGATCAAGCACGGCATATTAACAGTGCCTTTCTTATTTTCAATGCTATCAATAAACATGGAAATGTTCATATTCCCACAATGAGTTCCATGTCCAAGGTAAGTTCTTTTTCAGTTGGAAAGGAAGACAATAGATAATGACTAGATAAAAGCAAGATTATTTCTTTACTGATTTTTATAATTGCAACAATAGCGGAAGAAATTAAGATATACTGTAAATAAAGTTATTTCTTGATTTGAACTCTATGTGAAGCATTGACTCTAAAGTGCTTTAGATAAAATTTTACTTGGAAAATCATTTAGGCCAGTGAAAAAGAGCTAATTAATTTTGTTTTATTAATTATAGTGTGGTCTTATGCTTTTCAGAGTGCTTCATTGTTTATTTACATATTTTGTTTGAATAGTTGTTTTCATTCCCTGCTTTGTTTTATCACAATGTTTATGTCACACACAATTTGTTACATGACCTGTCAGCTATTCTTAAATGAAGTATAATTACATTTAATTTAACTAATATTACTTTTTAAAGAAAAGTTCACATATTATAGCTAATTCCTTATTTACCTGCTTTGTTCATTTGGAGGATGGCTTAAGAAGGTACCATGGAGCTATTGCACGTAAGAAAATTCGATTATTCAGGTAAAAATAACCCTCAATGATTACACAAATATTTAATAATTTGTTTATAATGGTACCTCTGTTGTTTCTCAGTTAATCCAGAAATGACTACATAATTCATGAAATATCGAACAAATATTATTTGAGACATATTCCTGATAGGCTGTATGGAAAATATTTTGGAATGATGGACCAGAATAGATTCAGGAACATATTCTGGTGTATGGGGTTGTAAGTGAAAGGAGGCAATACCTATTTTAGCTTTGTAATGCTTCCAGTTTTACCAGATAGTCATCTTTATTACTAACAGTGTTCATTAAAATCTGGAAGCCTTATCCTCACCTTGCATGCTGGATTTAATATTCCAATGTATCGAAAGGATAATGCTGGAATTTAGTTATCAGCATAAAGTACATTTTAGCAATCACAGTTGTGTATTTTTCATTGACTGTTATTACAGTGATTACTCATCACATTTGTAAATGTAAACAAAATTAATATTATAAACAGCAATTTAAAAAATACTTGGTTTGGGTAGTTTAAGCCTATTTGGAAGTGTAGGATGCTCTTTGAAATCCTTGTATTTCCTTAATATACTTTTGGCTTTCTTTCCACTTGTGTATATTACCTTCAGGAGATATGCTCTCTTGAAGAAAGAAAATAATTTCACACCTGATTTTTGGGACATTAGCGACCAGGTACTATTTATATTATTTGCACATTGATATCCATCAAGTAAATTGAATCATTTAGTGCAGGATGAGCAGTCTTTTTAAAGCTAGGGCCAATTTTTAAATTTTTGGCCTCAGCTACAAGGGATGTGGAAGTGATGTTATAGGAAATTCCAGGGCTAGTAGTCTATGCCTTTCTTCCCACACACAGTTTTTGGCATTTTTAAGGATGGCTCAGTGGCTAAGATGCTGAGCTTGTCGATCAGAATGGTCAGCAGTTTAGTGGTTCGAATCCCTAGCGCCACATAATGGACTGACCTCCCGTTACTTGTCCCAGCTTCTGCCAACCTAGCAGTTCAAAATCATGTTAAAAAATGCAAGTAGAAAAATAGGAACCACCTTTGGTGGGAAGGTAACAACGTTCTGTGCGCCTTCGGCATTTAGTCATGCCGGTCACATGACTAAAGATTTCTTTGGATACCGCTGGCTCTTGGGCTTTGAAACAGAGATGAGCACCGCCCCCCTAGAGTTGGGAACGACTAGCACATATGTGCGAGGGGAACCTTTACCTTTAGCTTTTTAAGGGCATGGAAATCATTTTTGTAAAAAAAAAAAAAAAAAGTGGGTGGCATATTCTTGAGAAGCGCAAAAAATGAAGCTGGCCAGCCCTGATTTATTTTTATTTTTTTTCAAAACATCAAAAACTATGTTTTTGGAATATTCTTCTGTCCCACCAAACTCGGTTTACCTATCATCAGAACTGTTTTAAAATTAACCAGTTTTATATAATGCTGATAGCAGAGAGGACAGCAAATGTGGTTTTATAGCACTGATTTTATGAGTATGTGATGGAAAGAAAAATCTTTCATCAGAAGCATGTAACGCAAAGACGTCTGTATCAGGATTTTTTATACATGTTCCTAATGTGCTAATTGTGCAAATTATGGTGACAATTCTATATTTTTTTAAATTAGCTCTATCACATTGAATCAAGTCAAATTTGATTCTGGGCATGTTCTTTGGATTCAGATTTAGTCCATTCCTTACTGCAGGCTTTTTTTAGCTTGGCACTGACATATCAACAACTTAAAGAATGTCCTGTCAAATATGTATGTTTAATTTATCAGAGAAAATGATAGAGATTTACAGATAGATTTGTATTGCCTTCATCATTTAAAAGATTTCAAGTTCGATCTCTGACTTTCTCACTGTAAACAGTTAAAAAACCCTGTACTTTCTAACTGGCTTGCAATTAATTATTGTCTGTTTTAAATTTCAGTCACTCATAATCAAAAGCAATGTTACAGCACTGACTGTCTTGGCAGCAAAGCCTGGATGGGAGATATGTATGACTCTAAATCGTGTAGGTACTACCCATGTGTTTTCTAACAATATACTTCAATAGACAATTCTTGTGTGCATGTCATAATTGTTTCTTTGTTTTAAAAAAATCCTTTTACTTGGAGTAAAGATAACTGAGTACATGGGAATTGAATTAAAGGAGATTGCATGCATTACAGTAGCAGACAGGTCTCTCTTCTCTCCCTTAACTATTCTTTTTTGTTTTTTTCTATATTTCTTGGTGATGGCAACAAAAAGTCCCTTTCAATCACAAAAAATTCACTGCCTTCCTTCTGACCAATCTCTTACTCTGTAGAGAACTGCAGCACTGTCCATCAAATTACAGAACTGAACCCCCTCTCATCAGATTCACTTATCAAGAATATATCTATGTAAATAAAAATATAAAATAGTTTGCGCAAAGCCATTAATCTCAGAAAATACTGAACCGATCGACACCAAATTTTCACACAGTGTTCCCAAGGACTTCCGATGCAATCATACGTACATTTTGTGTGGCTGGCACACGTGTCATGTGCAAGCAGCACAAATGTAAAAGGTACTCACGTCTCAGGTTTTCACCTCCCTGTAGCTCCTCCCACCCGGCTGCTGCTTATGATGCATCACGCACAGACCCCTCACATTTCCAACAGTCATTTCCTCAGCAACCAAATAAGCCTCCAAAGTTCCCTCACACATGGCACACTCCCATGTGGCCCAGGCAGGCCTACAAGGCCCAAAACAAGATGAGAGGGAAAAATACAGTAGATAGGTAGGTAGAGAGGTGGGCGAAGCGCAGACTTAGGGGGTTTTTAAACAAATTTTTAATTAGGCTTTTAAGGGGTTCTGGGGAGGGGGGAGGGTTCATTCAGTCAGAGAGGGGCCAAGATATAGGGCCGGCCGGCGGAAGTAGGATAAAGGAGGGGTCCACTAGGGAGGGGGGATCGGGGGTCGTCTCTGTTGAGGGCCGCCCCATTCGATTGGTCTTGGGAAGGGGCAGGGGCGGCGGGAGACAGGATGTCCATCATGGGTTGGGGGCTCGTGGTCGCTGGTTACGAGCGGTCGCTTGCCCCAACCCCCTGTACTCCGCTCGTGGGCTAGGCGGTCAGGGACTACAGAGCCGGGGTCCCAGGCTGATGTTCTGCAACGCCAGGTCCGTGGTGAATAAATCCCCCCTCATAAATGACCTTGTGTCAGAGGGGGACCCGGACTTGGTGGGAATTACGGAGACCTGGTTGGGCCCCGAGGGGGGTTTACCCCTCGTGGAAATGTGCCCACCAGGCTACCGTGCATTTCATCAGCCCAGGGCCCTCGGCAGGGGTGGGGGGGTGGCGGTTATTGTTAAGGAAAGTCTGGAGCCGAAGGAGACCACTGTGCCTCAGACGACCGGCTGTGAGTCCCTCTTCGTGAAATGGGGCCTAGGGAGGCAGTTGGGCTTGCTAGTTGTATACCTGGCTCCCCGCTATGTAACAGCAGCCCTGCCCGAGCTACTCGAGGTGATCGCCGCGATGGCGGTTGAGACCCCCAGACTTGTAGTCATGGGGGACTTCAACCTGCCGTCGGCGGGCGAAACATCCGAGGTGGCTCGGGAGTTCATGGCTTCCATGACGGCCATGGACCTGACCCAAGTAGTTCAGGGCCCCACTCACGAAGGAGGACACACGCTGGATCTGATTTTTGTCTCTGGACACTGGATTAGTGATCTCGGAACAGGGGATTTAGTCATCTTGCCCTTGTCATGGACAGATCACTCTCTCCTTCGGATAGACTTTCCAACCGTCACACCCCACCGCGGGGAGGCGGAACCAGAGACACCGAGTTGGTTCCGCCCCAGGCGCCTGATGGACCCGGAAAGGTTCCAGAGGGAGCTTGGGCCAATACCTGTGTCCCTGCCCCGTGGCTCGACTGAGGATCTAGTGGCCGCATGGTATAGTGCGGCCACGGGGGCCTTGGACCGAGTTGCGCCCTTGCGGCCTCTCATGCGGCGCCGAGTCACCCAGGCTCCGTGGTTCACCGAGGAGCTTCGGGAGATGAAACGCCGCAAGAGACGCCTAGAGAGTAGGTGGAGATCTTCTCGATCCGAATCTGACCGAACACTAGTGAGAGACCATATTAGGACTTACTTAGTGGCGCTAAGAGTGGCCAAACGTGAGTATTGTGCCACTCTTATCGCGTCCGCGGAAAACCGCCCTGCCGCCCTGTTTGGGGTGACCCGCTCCCTCCTTCATCTGAGGCCGCGGGAAGCCCCTCTGCAGGGTCGAGCAGAGGAATTTGGAGTATTCCTGCAGGACAAAATCACTCAGATTCGGAACGAGTTGCCCTCCACTTGTGGTCCAGTCGAGGCGTCCAGCGCAGGTCTTGAGATTACACCTTGGGAGGAGTTTGACTTTGTTATTACCGAGGATATGGACAGGTTGCGGAGGAACCTTAGAGCCACCACATGTTTATTGGACCCGTGTCCCTCCTGGCTTGTACTGGCATCCTGGGAGGTGACACGAGGCTGGCTCCAGGGCATTGTGAATTCATCTCTGAGTGAGGGGTACTTGCCCACCGTTTTGAAAGAGGCGGTGGTGAAGCCCCTCCTCAAGAAACCATCCCTGGATCCAGCTTTATTAGAGAACTATCGTCCCGTCTCCAACCTTCACTTTTTAGTGAAGGTTGTTGAGAGTGTGGTGGCTCAACAGTTTCCCCGACATCTGGAGGAAGTTGATTATCTAGACCCGCGCCAGTCCGGCTTCCGGCCCGGTCACAGCACCGAAACGGCATTGGTCGCGTTGGTATATGATCTCTGGAGGGCACGGGATAGAGGTTGTTCCTCTATCCTTGTCCTATTAGACCTCTCAGCGGCTTTTGATACCATCGACCATGGTATCTTATTGCACCGATTGGGGGGGTTGGGGCTGAGAGGCACCGTTCTACGGTGGTTCTCGTCTTACCTCTCTGGTCGGTTGCAATGGGTGTTGGCAGGAGGGCAGAGGTCGTCCCCGAGGCCACTCACATGTGGGGTCCCTCAGGGGTCGGTCCTCTCGCCACTCCTGTTTAACACCTACATGAAGCCGCTGGGCGAGATCATCCGTGGTTTTGGGGTGGAATACCATCTGTACGCTGATGACACTCAGTTGTACATATCCACCCCAAACCACCCCAACGATGCCGTCGAGGTGCTGTCCCGGTGTCTGGAGGCCGTACGGATCTGGATGGGTAGTAACAAACTCAAGCTCAACCCGTCCAAGACCGAGTGGCTGTGGTTTCCGGCACCCCGGTTCAGCCAGATAAGTCCAACACTGGCCATTGGGGGCGAACAACTGGCCCCCGTGGAGAGGGCGCGCAACTTGGGCGTCCTCCTGGATTCGCGGCTGTCCATGGAGGACCATGTGACGGCCGTGGCCAGGGGGGCGTTCTATCAGGTACGCCTGATACGCCAGTTGCGCCCCTTACTGGACTGGGGAGCCCTTCGCACAGTCACTCAAGCGCTTGTGACATCCCGGCTGGATTACTGTAACGCTCTCTACATGGGGCTCCCCTTGAGGTGCACTCGAAAGCTACAGTTAGTACAGAATGCGGCCGCGCGGGTGATTATGGGTGCCTCAAGGCAAACCCACGTAACACCTCTCCTGCGCGAGCTGCACTGGCTGCCTGTGGCCTTTCGAGTGCGCTTCAAGGTGCTGACGACCATCTTTAAATCGCTCCATGGCTCGGGGCCTAGCTATATACGAGATCGTCTCCTGCCCCATACATCCCTTCGTCCGATCCGCTCCCACAGAGAGGGTCTTCTCCAGGTGCCGTCAGCGGGGCAATGCCGGCTGGCGACACCCAGGGGAAGGGCCTTCTCTGTGGCGGGCCCGGCCCTCTGGAACGACCTACCCCTTGACCTTCGCACTATCTCGGACCTCCGCCTCTTCCGCCAACGTCTTAAGACGTATCTATTCCAACAAGCCGGCCTAGGATAGCCCCTACTTCTGACTTTTAAATTTAAAATTAATTTGGTATGGTTTTAAAATGGGTTTTTAGCACGGGTCTAATAATTTAATATATTTTAATCGATTTTGTATTTTGTATTTTGTGGTTTTAATAATGCCTGTGCGCCGCCCTGGATCCTAACAAGGAGAAGGGCGGGGTATAAATTTAATAAAATAAAAATAAATAAAAGAGGGATAAACATAGAGAGAGGGAAAAATGGTAGCTAGGTAGGTAGGTAGGTAGGTAGATAAACATAGAGGGAAAAATACGGTAGGTAGGTAGGTAGGTAGGTAGGTAGGTAGGTAGGTAGGTAGGTGGATAAACATAGAGAGAAAAATGCAGTAGGTAGGTAAGTAGGTAGAGGAATAAACAGAGAGGGAGAAATACAGTAGGTAGGTAGGTAGAGGGATAAACAGATGGAAAATATAGTAAATAGGTAGGGAGGTCGAGGGATAAACAGAGAGGGAGAAATAGGGTAGGTAGGTAGAGAGAGAGGGAAAAATACAGTAGGTAGGTAGAGGGATAAAGAGAGAGAGAGAGGGAAAAATACAGTAGGTAAGTAGGTAGGTAGAGGGATAGAGAGAGGGAAAAATACAGTAGGTAGGTAGGTAGAGGGAGAGAGGAAGAAATATAGTAGGCAGGTAGCTTGGGGATTATACGGTGGTTGTGTGTACGTGTTTGTGTGTGCAGCTGTAGATCTACACACAGATTGGTTGGCCATTTAACCTGAATGGGCCACAGCAAGGCATGGCCGGGTACAGCTAGTTACAAAATAAAACATGATCGATCATGACTAACTATTCAAAATGTGTCTTTTAAGTACCTTTTAAGTATCAGTTAAGGAATAATAAAGGTTGAAAAATAATGTGACCAAGAACATCACATTATTTCAGCAACTATAGAAATCTGTCTATGGTCATAGATCACGCACACTTCCGGCAGTAGCCGCTATGGGTGTACGTTCTATGGGTGTATGGCACAAGTAGCCTGTAGTACTGCATTCTAACCACTGTGCCACCATGGCTCTTAGGATGTTTAAAGAGCTTGCCTGTGTCTTCAGACCTGATGGGAGTAGATGGGGGAAAACAAGGTGAAGCCGAATTCAGATAAGACAGAATATTTGCTGATTCCAGAAACTGGTCTCCAAGACAGTTTCTGAAGCATTACATCTTTAAGATCTATGGACTTCAACTCCAGAAGTGTGTTATTGTTATTAAAAACTAAATGTACAGGAACATCTTAAAAAACATATCCACCTTAAACTTGCATTCTAATATGCTAATATATGATATAACACAAAAATCTTATCTTGACAAGACATTTTCAATTTTTTAGTTTCTTTCCCATATAAAAGAACGTATTGGTGATAGGTTTGTATTCCTATTCATAAGTGGGAACACAAACAAGTCTTCAGCAGACTATTTTAAAGGTCACTCAGATCCTAGGGAGCAGTTTATTCCTATCAGAAATCTTCGTATTTTCACCTCCATATCTATGCATGCTATTATTCCTATTGTTAACATTACTTTTATCAAGATAAAACCGCTGCTTCACACTGAATGCTATTCCTCTATTTATTTATTTGTTCTCTTTGCACAGTTCCTCAACCTATATATCTGGTTCTGACCTAAATTTATTTTATAGAAACTGAATTATTGGTCACAAAGTTATATTTTATATTTGTATGATACTTGACTTACTCCTTTTCAGGGACTCGTACGTACTTATCTGGAGATTGCTTTTTAAAGCTAAATCATTTTGTAACCTTAGTTTGTGTGATTGCATAATTCAGCATTAAAAATACTTTTTCCCTAGACAAAAATGTACACTCTGGAGGAGGAAAATGCTCTGTCAATCAAGGTTGAAATGCAAATACAGATACCTTCGAAACTGGCATTCTTTCTTTTATCTAACTTCTCACTCCATAAGCATTGGACTAAATACTACTCGTAAGTATAATTTTGTATCTTTCCTTTAGTATCGGTACTTACAGCCTTTTTTTTTTTTTTTAACTGCCATTTTGACAAATCTTCGATAATGTAGACTACTTTAATGAGAATAGAAATAAAGAAGATTGAGTGTGATATGTGAAATCATAGCAAAATTTTAATTTCAAATATACAGCAATTGAAGTCTAAACATTTTATAATGAAGGAAATAGATATTCCTAAAAAACACAAAGGAGCTTTCAGGGAAGACAATTTTAGCCAACATAGAAACATATTAGGCTGTAATCCCCCATGGGGCATGTGAGCAGCAAATGCCTGCAGAAAGAAAATTCAGAAAAGCTAAATGGAGCTTGGATTCACAAACAAGTCAAAAGGAACAGGTAGTGAAGGGAAAAGGAAAGGCTGGATCCACTGCTTGAAAAAAATGATCATACAGTGTAAGGTAATGGAGAAGGGGCTCAGCCTTCCACTCCTATTTTGCTCAGCTTTGTTTCCAATAGGGAACTGTGTTCAAATGGACTAAGTGGCAATCCAAGGCAAGTAAAGGGATAGAAAACATCTGGCCACCATGAATTAAAGTAAGTCTCCAGATCCAGATCAACTAGATATCAGGGTTTTGAGAGACCTCTCCAAGGCATTTATTGTATTTTATTAATTTACACACAGGGTCCAAAGTATTCCGTACACCAAAAAGACAAAGTACATCATCAACTAAAACAGGGGTTTCAAACTTGCGGCCCACAGGCCTGATGCATCATATACTGGCCATGCCCACCCAGGTTTAGCAAAGAGGGGGGAGTCATGATACATGATGTGACAACACCCCTGATCTAAAACTTCAGCATGAAATCAACATTTCCTTACCCAGACTAGCTAGGCCCTGTAATAGTAATATATATTACTATTATTTATATATTATATATAAATAATATATATAAAATCTAACATATATATATATATATATATATATGTTAGATTTTTCAGCTAGATTCATCAGCTAGCCATACCCTTGGGATTTGAACCTAACACACATTTAAAAAGTACACAACGGAACTCATAGCTTTCTGTCTAGATGGTCTCTGGTGATGAGCTGAAAGGCAGAAAAGGAAATCAGTATGCTTCCTCCCTTAATTGGGGCTTAACAGGGTGTTGTGACGCAACCATATATATAGAACTGGTTAATCAGTTTAATAAGTCTGAATTTGTAAAAAGAAATATCTTTAGTTTTTCATCCTTATTTCTTTAAAAACAAAAAAGGCTAACCCTTTTAGCTTAAACAGATGTAACCTGAAACAGATTTCTACCAATTGAGATCTAAAGGTTACATAATATCTGTTAGTTACTTTTCAGTGATACCCAAAGCTCTAAACTCCATTTCTGTATATCTTATATGCTTGTAGAAATTGTAGAGTCATGGAGTGTGTGACTGAAGAGGACAAAATATATCACATTACATCCTCAGCATCAACTGATGGAAATAAACCCAGAGATTTTTTAATTCTTGTGTCTCAAAGGGAACCTTCTAACACAGAGTAAGTATCAAATTTGAAAAAAAATATTTAGTGTGTTTATGTGTATGTGTTTGTATACATACATATATTCATATTCTTTTGTAATTTCTTCTCTCTGTTAATGTACATTGCAAATAGCCTTGTTTATATATATAGAATGTCTTAGCATTTCTTAAGATTCTTGGTCCCAACTTTTGGAATTCTGATGAGCCGAGGGCTACTATCCCAGCAAACCAGTGTTTTGGCTATAACTGCATACTTAATTCTTCATTTAATAATGCATTATAGAGGCATTCAGTGCTACCACTTTTCAAGATACAGTCCTGACCAGCAGTAGGTGGTTTTAGGGAAACATGTAGAAATGGAGAGAGGAAAAAGAATGTAATAGTAGAGAGACCCCTCTTTAATCTTTGCCACCAATCTATGCTCATTACAACTTGCATTTGTCTACTAAATGTGCAGCTTCATAAGCAAAGACATTTATCTTGTCTTATGACTAAAATTACAGGCTTAAACTAGCTGCTCCCTACATGTTATAAACTGATTTTTTTTGTCCTTTAATGATCATAACGATACACTTATTCAATTTAGAGATCCTTACATAATAGCGGTGAAGTCAATTGCTGTAACAAGTACTCTGCGTGTTCATCAGAACTACCACCAAAATGAAATCCAGTGTGCTGGATTCCTGATCCAGACTCATGGGGATTCCTCTTTGGTAAGTGGTTTGAAGTTACATGCCATCTTTTTGTAAATTTTGGTTTCTTCCTTTTTTTCTCCTTCATTGAGATATAAAATTTAATTCAGGCAACAGCATGTTGTAATTACATCTAGCTATGATTGTTTTTCACCTAAAGAAATTATTTTAATGGAGAGAGGAAAATGCTGAGCAGACATTTTCAATTCCTGTTTATTTCACACCAGTATTTTTTTTCAACATTTCCATGCACACTCTTGGTGATTACCGTGTTTCCCCAAAAATAAGACAAGGTTTTATTTTCTTTTGACCCCTGAAATAAGTTCTTGGCCTTATTTTTGGGGGTGTTATTATTTTTGAGGCGTGGTCACCTCATAACTGCTATGTTGCAATATTTTTGGGGAAGGTTTATTTTCAGGGGAGGGCTTATTTTAGCACATACACTCAAAAGCCCGATTGGGCTTATTATCTGGGGAGGTATTATTTTCGGGGAAACAGGGTACGTTGGAAATATTTACCAAATCCACTATGAACTAGACTTGATTCTTGAAGTATTTGTCACACAATCATGGGTTTTTTTTAAATCATCTCCATGATTTTATATAAAATGACAAATAAGTTTTTCTTTTAATCACTTTTAGGACTGTTAAATACCTGAGATATGTATGTATTAGTTTACAAATTACAAAAGAAAGCGGATGATACAACTTGAAAAAATTTTAAATGAAAAGAAGCTTAATAGTTTCCCAATTAGCATCTGTGTGAATAAGTTGTTTTTTGGGGGTGCAGAAATATTTAAATTTCTGTTCATTCACTTCTCTCATCACAAAATCTTTTGAGATTAGGTGGGCTGAACCCTCTGTTTGATCATCAGTGAACTTTCATATCTAAGCCATAAAGCATAAATTTGGCCTTCCAATGAACACGAGTGTTCTAAGAATGGAGCTCTTAGGAAGTGATTGAAACGAATATGCCTGTTGTGTTTAGAAAGAAGCCATGTACCCATATGAAGTTTGGAATCTTCCATATTTAGTGCAATGTTATGTTAATGCTGGTTATAGCATGGATTAAATAACAATGATTGTATATTTTAAAGGTTTCTGTCTTCATCCATGGTGTACATAATATCATGCCTTACTTTGCTGGAAACCTTGCTTGTCTGTGGGAATCAATAGAAGATATAGCATCTACGTGCATCCAGTTCTTAGAATCAGAGAGCAGCAAAATGAGCTACATTTAATGCACCAACATGGTACTGAAAATGATAAAAATCCATAAAAACTTTATGAACTTTCAATTTCATCACCATGACAATTGCCCTATCATCCAAGGCTAACTGAATGACCATCTAACCATTTTCTAAATTTTAGAAAAATCCTTGTAAATGTAATCTATAATATTATTACATTTTAAATATTTTAGATGAAAGTGTTTATTTTAAAATGAAGTTAAATCTGCTATTTATTATAATGTGTGTATTAGGAGTCTGGACCATAGGTATGTTTCACAATGTTAAAACTATATTTCTGTGAAAGTCACTTTGGCACAAGTTCTGTATAATAAATCAGGCAACTTAAAATATGTTAGCTTTAATAAAAATGATTGCTAATTATAATTTTATATTATATCTGATCAATGTGATAAAGTTTATACAACATTGTTAAGTTCTAGCCATCATTTATTTAGAAATTGTATTTTTATAAGCAAATATTTGCTTAATGGCATCACTGAACAACCAAAATTCCAATTCCAATTGTGTTCTATTGTTGGGTATTACTTGTACTGAGCAAAGGCCGAGTGATTGTGTAATATTTGGAAAGATGGTTCAAATCTTTCTAGTTCAAAGCTAATGGGCCAATTAAACAATTTCTAGCATTGAAAGGCTTTTCATTTATCTCCAGGCCATTTCCATTTACGCTAGATTTTATCACTAAATCAATAATGAGAAGACAATGTGTACTTTTGGGATCTCCAAAAGCTTACAGTTTTTATTTTAAGTCATATATTGAGAAGTATTATAGAGAATAAGAATGGTCAAAAGTTAACAATCTTAGGTACTTTTGGTTTTCCTTTTTGTGGCCCAGGGTTTTCTAGAACTTCTTGATAATCTGCACTCATTCCTTTCATCCACCGGCCAACAGTTACTGCTCGATCTATTGGAGGGAGGAGGAGAGGGGGAAAAGTATGAGAAATCAACTGTCTATTATTCCAGGATACAATTCAGTAATTTGTATAAGTATCTGTTGCAATAGTGATTACATCTTTTTTTTTTTAATCCATGTTAAAGTTAGATAAAAATTATAATAAGCTTTCTAAGAATTCAAGTTGATTAAAAATATCAGTTAATATTGATACCTTCTAACATTTCCAGCCTTTACCCACAACTGATAAACCAAAAGCTGACAATGCTATTTATTTTATTCCAATTTTCTTTCTACGCAAAAATAAATCTGATGTAAATGACACCTCCAAAATTTATAACAAGAATTCCACAATGCGTGGCTAATAAGTTTCATTATATTATTGCTATAAATGTTATATTTGGCTTCTGAATTCTTCAGTGCCAAAAAATACATATACCAGTAGTCCTTGACTTAATGACCACAATTAAGCCCAAAATTTGCTAAGTGACAGTTGTTAACTGAAATTTGCCCTATTTTATTACGTTTCTTGCCACAATTAAGAGAGTCTGTAGTTGTAAAGTTAGTAATATGGTTGTTAAGTGAATCTAGCTTACCCATTGACCATGAGGTCATGCAAAAGTGATCACATGACCCCATGACACTGCAACCGTCAAATCTGAATCAGTTGCCAAGCATCTGGATTTTGATCATATGACATGGGGCTGATGTAATTGACTGTTTTTTTTCAATGGCATTGTAACTTTGAATGTTTTGTAATTATCTAGCCAGAGTTCATTACAGGAAGCTCTCTACATATAACTCTGTCTTTTTAATAAACAGAAATTCTAAGCTTCTCACCTGAGTTTTGATTTTCTGGACAGTCTCTTTTAAAGTGCTCCACAGATCCACAAATCCGACAAGACCCTCCTATAAAAGCATAAATATAAATAATTTAATGCAATATATATGAATTGCACTCTGCCATGTATATTAATTGTACCTTTATTTTTTTAAATAAAGCATAAATACAATGGGTAGGAAATTGATTTTTTTTAAATGTATCTGCCAATGAAAATTACAATATATTTCCATTTAACAGAAAAAGTTACTAGCCTTTAAATTAACATGACTCATAATTATTAATAATTAGTAGCAGACTATAAGTTATAGGAAACATCCTCTGTAGATTAGAATCTATCACATACAAACGAGAAAAGGAAAATAGTTCAGATAGACAGTAAAATCTGTGGCAATTCTATACCTCACAAGAGCTAGATAAAGACACATTATGTTTGAACAGCAGATGCAATTCTGTGAAGCTTTCAAGATTGTGAAGACCCTTTTCTATCTACTTATTTTGATAACCTCTCTTCACGATGTGTCCCCCACCATCACAGACACACAAAATAAAGAAAAACAAGTGAATTTTTAAGAAGTGCCTTACAGTATTTTTAACCTAGCCCATTCTTTCCCATTGCTTAGCTCCACCTACTTCTTTCTCTAGTTGGGCATCTTCAGCCACTTAAATATAAAAAGGGAAGGGAAAGGATACAAATGAGGTACTTGGCGAAAACCCCTTCCTGATAAGGGTTCACTTTGACTAAGAAGGTAAAATTTAGTAAGATTTCTTTTCTTGAAAAGACTGATTAAAGATTTATTTCTGCTTTTTTTGCCAAATTAAATTCTTCCCCTGAAATTGAAATTAATCAAAATTTTACCCAATTATTTTTTCTGAAATTTGAAAAGACTTTTTCTTATTTTTTTCTCTGCTTCTTTTATTCTTGTTTTTTATGTTCTTTGTAAATATTTTAATAAAATTTTAAGAAAGGAAATGTAAATCAAAATGTTCACTATGTCCTATTTAAATTCTGAAAAATTCCCGACATTCTAAAGATAAACATTAAAAAAATCATCCCAGATTGCTTTGTCTATTACTGTTCTAACACCCATTCTAACATTTCCACTCCGGGAAAATCTAAATAAATCTAAATAGAATGTACTACTGAAAGTTCACTAAAATTATTCAGCTTTTATTGTCTTTACTCAATAACTTGTCAAACATGTCCGGTACGTATTATTTAAATATATGGTAAAAGATGCACTAAGTAAGCACAATAATATAATAAAATAGCATAATATATAGATGTGAACCTCTAACTTTCCAACTGTAAAATAATGTTGTAAAGTATTTTCTTGCAAAATTTTCTCAAAAGAGATAATTTGTAGAATTTATCAAAAGAGATCTATACAATATATTCCTTTATAAACCAATTGCATTCACTCAAGCTGTCAAGATAAGAAAAATATTCTGAAGCATGTCAACAATCCATTTTTAAAGAAAATAATGGGATTTCTCCCAGACAACTGGCCTTACCTTCAGCATAAAGCCCTTTAGGATTATCGGGACAGGACCTTGAGAGATGGCCCATTTCCCCACAAATAAAACATTTGGCATATGGAAATTCCCCTGAAAGAAATTAATATAGTTTGTGTCATGAAGGAAATACATCAAGATTTTGTAAATCATCATAATCCTAACATGGAATATTTAAATCAATATTACCCACATACTTAGTGACATTTATCATGCTGAGAACCATAATTATTACACATACCAAGAGCTGGATCTAGTTTGGCTTTGCATTTGTTAATTTCATGTTCAGTAGAGCCACATCGGTAACAAATTCCTGTTCCCATGTCTTGGCTTTCAAGGACAGCTGGACAATCTGCAACCCCATGACCGGGTTTTCGACAGTGGAAGCACACCTTTGATAGTATAAGGAGAATTACAGCATGAATTCATTATGGACTTAAAGCAATATCTTTTTACACTAACTACTTCTCAACCTAAACTTACCATGGTGGATTACAAGTGGAAGCCACATACACACACATATAATCAGATACCCTCCGAATAGAAATGCTTCAGAGAAAGGAAGTCTTCCTCTTCACAGCACTGTATGAATCCATTACTATTCACTTCCCCACTAATTACATTTGCATTTTATAAAAAAATATTCTTGTAATTTAACCCTTACTCTGGAAGCTAAGAATTTTTGAAGTGAAAAGCAACTCGTCCCACCCAATCATATAATTAACAACTGTTTTTAATCAACAAAGTTTTGCAAGAAAAATATCCTACAACCTTTATATATTTGAATAGGATGCTAAAAGTTCCAGAACACTAACCCTGTTTTAACACTAACCCTAACACTAAAGGCAAAATTATACATACTAATGAGTAGGCCAGAACAAATGATAACATTGATTACATATAATTTATATGTCATTAAAATTAATATATTTAATGTGATTAGTTTATTTAAATGTTTTTGCCCTTCCATTAAAAATTACAATCTGGTAAATAGCTTGTGGAAGTCTTTAGAGGTCGCATCTAAGATTTTAACAAATTTTGTCCACTAATATACACGTATCTCTGGTTTAACTAATTTCTGTATAGGAACTTTCTTATGACCATCTGCTACTGTGAGTTTCTAAAGAACATAGAAACTGCATATTAAACAATAGTGAGTAAACCAGTGGATTACTGAACAAATCAACCCGAATTCTCACTTTAGGCACAAATGACCAGGCTCAAATTAGCCTACTTGGTACACATTATGCAAAACTTCCTTGCTCTGGAAAAGGCTCTAATGCTGGGAAAAGTGGAATAAAAAAATGACAACCATCAGCATGGTGGGATGACTCAGTTACAATGATGATAAGTCAAAATTAGGTAAGGATCATCATGGACAAAATCTGTATCAGTTATAGCTAACTGTTTTGCCATTGTGTGCCAAAAGCAGGGGGAATACAGTGGAGGGTCATGCGCGGGCATGCCCACACCCATAATGGCCCTACAGGCAACCTGAAAGCTCAGGAACAGACTTCCACGTTGCCCGAAGGGCCATTTTTTGCCCTCCGAAGGCTTCCCTGAAAGCTGGAAGTCCATTCCTGAACTTCCGGTTTGCATGCAGGGTTGTTTTTTACCCTCTGGAAGCAGGACAAAATGAAGGACAAAGTCAGCTCGCCAACACGCATGCCAGTTGGAGCTGGCAGGGTAACGCCTCGCATGCCCTAACAAATGGCTCCATGTTCCACCTGTGGCATGCGTGCCATAGGTTCACCATCGCAGATCTATATGATCACTAAGAGTCAACACCAACTTAATGGCATGCAATAAATAATCAATACGAATTTATAATCAATACAAACAAATTTGTTTCTTTCCAGTACTGCTCCATCTTCTTGCACTTTGGCCCTGATGTATCCTCATGAAGATGAAACAACAAATAAAAGTGAAACTAATTAAGCAAAGTTACTGTCAGGCTATAGCAATTTATTTTTATCAGTCAGCAAATATTAGATGGAGTGGGACACAATTGTTCATGCTTGAAACTAAACTGAATTTATCATTTTATTATTTTACAAATAAAAGAATCCTTTCAACTCAGCCTCTCTGGTAGAAAATGTAAAATCAGCTTAGAGATTAAATGCCAAAAATGTTAACAATTTTATGTGCCAATTGTTCAGAGCAGGTTATTTTTTAGAAACAGCACGCAATATTCTTGAAAAATATCCAACTGGAAAAAAGGAGAGTAAATCCCTTATTTTTATTCAATCTCCCTTGACTGCAGTCCCAATTTGCACTTTAAGAAAAGAAAGTATTAAACAATGAAAAACAGAAACACAAGAGATTATCTTACCATTATATTCTTCTTAATTTCCTGGCGCTTCACTCTCCTCTGTTCTCGCCGCTTGTCCTTTTTCAAAGCTGTTGCTATTTCTTCCTCTGCCTGATGACTATCAATCAACTGGCCATTGTGCAACATCTGTGAGTTCTGTTTTAAGTATTCCATAAAGCCGTTGACATCTTCATTCAGGTAATCTTTTTTCTTCTTATTTTTCTTTTTCACTTGGTTGTTATTTAAAGAAAATCTATCTGAAGAGCTCTGCCTTTTATTTGTTTCTACGGTTCCAGCAGCCCCATTTTTCAGATCATCCCATGGTGTTGCATCTAGGGCTTTCTTGTTATGTGTGACCCTTGCTCGAGCCCATCTTGTCATGACTTCATCCAAATCTTCCTACAAAATCCACATGTTTACTGCCATTGATAAATTAAATCTAATTATAATAGTCATAGGTGCATAAAAATATCAGGTTATGAAAATCATGATATTGTATTTCTTCCTTCAAAAACTTATACTAGCAAAAGGAAGGCTATAATGCTTCCTGGTTATCTGTTTTTAATTTACAGAGGAATTTTGGCATAGCATCTCAACATTTAATCAATGAAGTGACAGTCATCTGATCACTGTATGAAGAAAATGAAAGTAATTGTGAGCCAATAGCAGGAAGAGCTTCTAACAATTATAGAAGCACTAACGGTAGAGGTAAAGGTTCCCCTCACACATGTGTTAGTCGTTCCTCACTGAAGGGGACAGTGATCATCTCAGTTTCAAAGCCGAAGAGCCAGCGCTGTGTGAAGATGCCTCCGTGGTCCTGTGGCCAGTATAACTAAACACTGAAGACGCACGGAATGCTGTTACCTTCCCACCAAAGGTGGTGCCTATTTTTCTACTTGCATTCTTTATGTGCTTTCGAACTGCTAGGTTGGCAGAAGCTGGACAAGTAATGGGAGCTCACTCAGTTACGCGGCAGTAGGGATTCGAACTACTGAACTGCTGACCTTTCTGATCAACAAGCTCAGTGACTTAGTCACTGAGCCACCGTGTACCTTTATAGAAGTGCTAAGACATCACAATTTTTACTGTACATTTCATTCCAAAAGTAACAAAAATGTAGCAGATGCTTTGGAGAGCATGATGTTCATGGGGAACCAGAGCTTTCTAAATGGCATAGGCTGCAAGTCTCCAGGCCTGCTGTTATGGAAAATGATGGAAAAATCCTTTGATTTATGTGAGTCGCTCTTTACAGCTGGTATGTGGTGCTTTTGTTCTAACAAGAAATACTTTGTACTTTTTAAACACAAAAGCCATATGTACTACAACAGGCTGAAGTAAGGGCTCACAGGCACAGTCTGGAACCGATTATGTCTCTGATAATAAAATATATTAAGGTGCTCACCCCTAAAGGAGTTACTGA
The DNA here is from genome assembly GCA_039707465.1 of Rhabdophis nuchalis. NCBI lineage: Eukaryota > Metazoa > Chordata > Lepidosauria > Squamata > Natricidae > Rhabdophis > Rhabdophis nuchalis. Next base: position 208,908,524 of record CM077644.1, read on the forward strand.
AGATCAGAGCCTTCTGTTCTTCTCAGATGACCAGCCTGCCTGATGAAACAGAACCAACAAACTTTGTGAGATTTGTGGGTCTTTAATTAAGATAATAGCCATTAGGATAAAAAAAGATTAAGTAGTAGAACTATAGGTAGCAGCAACAAATACTGTGGCAATGAGTATACAATCAATAGCAGCAAAATACAGTGAATATAGTTAAAACAGTAAGAAATTACCCTTTATATTAGAAAATGTCACTTAGGTTGAGTGTCCTAATGTCTCTAATGCCAAAGAACCTAACTGAGGCACAATCCTTCCATATCTACGGGTCAGTGGTTAAGTGGCAGCCAAAGTATGGGCTCAAAACTTGTGTTAGAGCTCTCAGGTAGAAGACACAAATAAGTCAGTGTTTCATGGTCAAATGGCCAGTTCTACTGACTTTCTCTTGGGCATTTCCTCTGCAGATTTGGCAAGATGTTTATGGACCCATCTCTCTAGCCAGAGGTGATAAATTAGGAAATTGCAACTGGATCAGGAATGCAATCACTCCTGAACTCTACCATTGGTTTAGGACTGTTGCCTCTTATGGCAGCAGGAATGCAGTCCACAGCCCAGGATGTAGCAGTTCTCTCTAGGAACAATAATCTCTCCCAAGGTGTCCACAGTTTTAACAGTGTGACCCTCTGCTTCCCTACTCCATATGAGTGCTTTTTTCCCTCCTATAGGCTTTTTTCCTCCAGCTCTCTCCCCCCCCCCTTCCTGTTCTCAGTTCAAGGGGCCAGATTCCAGTCAACCAGGAAGTGCTGGCTGATTGGCCTATCAGAGATCAGCTTTTTCCTACCAATTACTGAAGTTTTTATCTGTATAGAAGTACCTGAACAGCTCAGGGGGAGAAAGATACACCAACAGCAGCTGTAATTCTTTGTGTGAATTTGTAAGATGAAAAAGCTGCTGATAGTGACTTTTTAAAATGGATAAACAGATGGTGCCTTCTTTTGATTTAGTGCAATCCAGCAAGATAGGCAGCTCTCAATTATAGTTACAAGACCTGCTCTGCCATTAGTTTCTTCCCAAAAGGAAAACAAGGAGTTTTTCCTCATGGGAACGGATAATGTAAAAAGTTTCATTAATGGTTCTTCAAGTATTAAAAAATCAGATTCCATGCCAAAGAATGATTAATCTTAAAGCCCAGTCCATAAACTGCTCAGAGTAATGGAATACCCTTAACTACATACACTCTTCTTGGCAGAGATGGTATTTCTACTTAATGATGGCTGCTCCATATTTAACCATAATATCTACCAAACTAAGATGGAAAGCAAGTAGTTAACTGGTAAATTATATGCATCCTGGCAGAGAGAACTGTTGCTTGTGTATTTCTTTTTCAGAACGGCATGTGTCCAATTTTGCAACTGTATCACCAAGTGACAAAGGAAGTAGTGACTCATTCTAAACATCTGAAAATTCCTCTGAAAGGAATTTGTAGGCCAGAGTTGAGCAGTTTGTTGCCTTACAAATGTTGCAGTTCAATTCCCATTATCCTATATTATTAACCATATACCCTAGCTAGGGTTAAAGGGCTTGGACATGCATGACACCTGGAGGTCCACATACTGTCTTCAGCAAAAGCACGTGTTTGTTTGTTTTTTAGAGAAAAGTTGCAGTTGGCCATTTAATGAATAGAGGGAGCTCCAAAAAAGCTGCACAACACCCCCTCCCCCAACCAAAACGCATTGAAATTGAATTAAAACTAAAGAAATAAAATGCAGTCAATATATTAGCTACCATCACAACAGTACTGCAACACTTCAAAAAGAAAACTTGCAAATTTTCATGGAGACAGGGTGGTAAACCCAGTTCTGGAACCAGCAATGTTTTTGAGGTGAGAAATGACATGCCTTCCTGAAACCACCGGTGCTCTCCAGATGTGCTCTATGAAAAACTCTCCAAACTACCAGAATTCTGGATGGGACTTCTGGGTGTCCCAACACATCTGATGATCAGGTTGGAAAGACTAACACGTGGTCAGAGGCTACTGGTTCTTGTCGGGGACATAGCAGTCGCTCCACGGGATTTCACAGCGAAGATTTTCATAGCCTACCTAAATATATCGATGAAATGAGCGGTTCAGAGCCCAAACTTTCCGGGGAAGCCGATGAGCGCCATCGGAGCTTCCTAAAACTCGTTCGCAGCAGTTCCCAGAATTTAGGCTGATCCAGATTATAGGACCAACTCCACTTCTTCCGCCCGGCGTATCTGACTGTCCGGAAGGTCTTTTCCGCACCACGTAGTTGCGTACCGAGAACAGAAAGTGCGGGGACCAATGCGACAAAACGCCCCCAGAACAGTCGAAAACTACAGCCTGTAAAGGAAAGAGCGGCCGGAAAAAAAAGTACACATCTGGGCACCGCTCTTCCGGGAGGTGAATGAGGCAGCACTTTTATGACGTTGCTAAGCAAGGCGGAATCAAAGGGAATTAAGGCGTAGTTAATGCGTAAAGATTAATATCTTTAAAGATGGGGAAGCACGGTTCCCAATCCCACCGATTCCTGTCTGTTTATAATTACAAATGTACCGTATGCTGACATTTATGCAGTTTTTCAGATGAAGAATCATTGCTTGTGATTTTTGCGCGAATATAGACAGTTGACGTGCGCTTGTTTCCGACGAAAATAAAAGTGTTCATTGATCAAATGAACAAAACGTTCCCGTTTTTCTATTAAAACATAAAATATGACCTACTTTCAACCTATCCGAACTGTGCATTTTATCTTGCATTGTAGCTGTCCGTGGCTCTGATAAAACTGAAAATTAGTTTTACAGTGGATTTGGATGCCACAGAGAAAATGTGGTTTAGTGGTCGCTAAAAAAGGACGATGACTTCATGGCACCTAATCAATTTGGATGTGGTTTATAGTGACATGGTTTGGTGGATATGCAAACTACTATGGAGGAAAGGATAGATTGTTAAATTTTTGAAAATTGCTAAACAAAATCCGCCCCACCCCCAACCTCTTCAGTTACCCCCATATTAATTTAAGGTTGATGATTCACCAGGAGCAAGTATAAATTGGAATATCTTGTATCATTGCATTCCTATTCTAAAACTTTTATGATAGTTTTTATACCTCAAACAAAGTTTTTCTGAGACGAGTGAAAATGGCTCACCTTTTCCCAAGCATGCAACCTTATGTAAAGTACCTGTTGTTGGTCAGAACACTTTAGCAAGTTATTTTCCCTCCTGTCCTGATTGGTTTATCAGGAGTGTTGTGGACTTTGATCTGACTATCTATGTCATCGATGTCAAACTTGATCACATCACGTGACATATTGGGCCATATTGCATTTTTTGCCTTTGCGGTGCCAGGATGTGTGTGGCCTGTATGTGACACATCCACCCTGCTGCCCACCAATTTGACACCCCTGCACTACGTCTATGGCTTTTTTACACATAAAACCATCTACTTGTTTTTTCAGTGACTGTAAATAAAGATTTTTTGTTAGATTACATACCACTTTTCATTCAGGAACTCAGTTTGGGGGTCCTCTTTCCCCCTTCCCCAATCAATAATTCTGTGAAGTAAGCTGGGCTGCAAGAATGTGGTTGAACCAAAGCTGATGATGGGTATGTGCTGAGTAGACCAGAGCCTTGGTCACCCTTTGGCACCCCAGCACTTTAACCATAGTATTATACTACTATGATTCTCAAGAATTATATTTCATGTAGAATCATATTTCCTCATAATCTTCATATGTGATTTTTTTTCTTTTTGAATATAAGGCTTGAATATAAGTCACAAGGTAATCAACTGTAAATTATGGAATAAGAGTTAATTTCAAGCAAAAAATTCTCAGTAGTGTTATATGCCGACAGAAAAACTGTTTTATAAAACTGTTTTATCAACAGTATTACGGTTTCCAAATCATAGGAAGTAATAGCTTCTCTGAATAGGTCACACTTCCATCTCATGTGCTGTATTATCAAACACTCTCTCTTGAAGAACCTAGAACAGTGATGGTTAACCTTTTTCTTACAGGGTGCCAAAACTGCGCTTGCCCATGCAATCTCCTCGCCCACCTGCACGACACCCACCCACCCTGTGTATGCCCGTGCAGCCCCTCCCAGGCTCCGGAGGCTTTTCTGAAGCCTGGGAAGGGTGAAAACTGCCTCCCCTGGCCCTCCAGAAGGGTGAAAAATCAGCTGGAGCTGATGGCTGGCATGCCACCAAATATGGCTCTGCGTGCCACCTGTGGCACACGTGCCATAGGTTCGCCATCATGCACCTAGAATATGTTCAGAGATGGTTTAAAATGATAGGCATGGTACTAAAAGCTAAGCTTTAAAGAAGAGAGATGTAAGGACTCATACATGCTGAATTTGAGAAGACAGCACTTTTCAAATGCATATTTGGAGATCAAAAACTGTCTTATTGTTCCAGATTTCATGAATGATTTAAGATACTGTATAGGAAAGTATTTTTAAATCAAAACTGAAAGTCTAATAGTTCCTCCCCTCCTGCATGAAAGAGATGAAGAAACAAATGCACAAGGGCATAATAACAGCATAATATCATCAATTATATTTAGAAGTGAATACTATTGAACTATAGCTAATTCAATCATATGCATATTCCTAAATAGAATCCCTGTTGAATTTAGCAGGATGTGCTAAACATAATAATTGTTTAGGAAGGGATTCAGCAGTTGCTTTTGCAGTGTGGCCTCACTAGATACTTTATTTATTTATTTATTTACTTCTAGATTTCTATACTGCTCCAATCGTGACCTAATCTGAAGGATTTAGTTTTCCAAACTAGTATTAATGTAACAACATAGAGCTAGGAATAAAACAAAGTAATAAAATACAACATATAACATGAAATAAATAACATTCCCTGCATTCCAACAACCACAATACTAATTTCAGTCAGGAGAAACTAAGTTGATGTTTTCAGTGCAAGATAGGAAGTTATAACAATGTGTTCTAGGGACTGGTTTAATAATTGGAACTACAGGAATTGTTTAATTATTTCAATATATTACTGAAATTATTCTACCGGTAAGTGGGTATAAACCTGTAGCTCATATTTACAAGTAATAAGATTTTTAGTGGCCCTTATCTTGAATGTTTTATATTTTTGTGTGATCCAATGCAAAATTAGGCATATTTGATTTCAATACATTTACATTTCTTTGATTTCAAAGGATTGGCCTCTTATGTCCATAAGTAATGATGTAGAATTGCTGCTTGAAATTTAAGGAAATGTGCTGTTATCGCAGCTTTGTCCATACTGCTTTAAATGTAAATATAATTAATGAGATTGTTATCAGCAAACAAATGCATCTGCATAAAAGTTAAAACAATTCAATAAAATATAATTTAAATAATCCCTATCTACATTGTTTACATACAGCCAAAATGTTGAGATTCTATTTCCCTAGATAGTACAAATAATATACTTTGTTTTAATACTTTGTGCAAATCCTTACAAGCAAATATTTGTGACAGCAAAAATATATCAGTAAGGAAAATTACTGATATACAGTTGCCTACATTAAAAAATATTTGCATGATGGTGTTCCAGAATCAAAAGGGGTCCAGTGAAGTCTTTGCCTGGAAAATACTTGCAACAAAACATTATAAGTATTTCCTGAGAAAACTGTAAACATAGGATAATAATCATTATTTTATAATCTATTTACAATAATTATTTCTTTTTATTGAAAATTACCTTTTCTGCCTTATAACACTTTACCAGTAGATGGAGATATGCACAAGGAACTAGTTTGCTTAGCTTGTAAATGGTTGCTTCCCAGACAAGAACTTGATTTAAAGGTTGACCTCTAAGCATTTACCATGGACAATTAACTAATGGGCAAAGAATTCAAATAAAGTGTAAAATGCTGCCATTTTTTTTAGCAATATTTTGATTTCTCCTTCTATCTCAACATCTCATTTCTAGTAGCTAAAACTGTACATAAATGCACGATACAATCATGTAGGCTTTGCTCCTTGTGATCTCTAATCTAGTGTAGCAGGGGGGAGGGAATAAATGGAGAGTGGGAGGGGGAAGGAGAAACTGGCCTGAAGGAGGGAGGAGAGAGAGAGAGAGAGGGAGAGAGAGAGAGAGGAGGTAAGAGGATGATGGGCCAGGCCTGAAAGAGAAAAAGGGAATTGTATAGCAAAGGCTTCTTCTGTAGGCCAAGCCTGAGGGGAAACAGGGAATAGTGGCCTATCTGTGAGGCAACCTGAGGCTTCTGTAGGCCAAACCTGCGGGGAAAGAGGGAATAGTGGGCTATCTGTGGGCCAAACCTGAGGCTTCTGTGGCCCAAGCCTGAGGGGAAAGAGGGAATTGTATGGCAGAGGCTTCTGTAGGCCAAGCCTGAGGGGAAAGAGGGAATTGTATGGCAGAGGCTTCTGTAGGCCAAGCCTGAGGGGAAAGAGGGAATTGTATGGCAGAGGCTTCTGTAGGCCAAGCCTGAAGGGAAAGGGAATATTATAGAAGAGACTTCTGTGACGCAAACCTGAGGGAGAGCAGAGGAAACAACAAAGGAGCAGAGGCGATGGAATCAAATCCCAGCAGACAGTACAATAGAGAGTGAAGATAGAGAAAGAGGAAGAAGCTCCAACTAGTCACCTGAATACCACCCCATCTGTGACTTGCCTGCTGAGAGGAGGCTGACCACCACCCCATCACTTGGCAAGTAGAGGTGCATCAGAGAGGGACAAGTTGGATTGGCCACAACACAAAAAGGGCCAGGAGAACCCAGACTCCAGCGGCCCTTATGAGGGTAAGCATTACACTAGTTTATAGTTGTGGAATTCCGTGATCACCTCCCATTCAAGTCTTATTCAAAGCCAATCCTGCTCAGTAAGACATCAGAAATAATACAACATTTAACAACAGGATTAAAATCGTCTTTAACTGACGCTGTCCAGATGTACTGGTCTTTAAATGGAAAATAGTCATGCTGGCTGGGAATTCTGAAGGCTGCCCCAATACAACTGGAAGTTATTTAGTTGAGAGAAGTTACAATAGGACTTTTCAGATTATGTTTATCTTTAATGAAAGTGTGGATTAACTCAAGCACTGATCTTTTGTATAGAACAGGATCAAATGCAAAAATCTTTCCATGCTATTACCAAGGGATTAACAATGACCTGGCATGTATTACCAAGACCTGGCTGCCTTAGAAGGTGGTATGACCCTTTCAGATATTTTCCCAGCCAGGTTTGAGCTAGGCAAAACGAGCTAGGCAAAACTGGCTAGGCACCTGTGAGAAACCAGGGCAGTGGGGAAGATGTGATAAATGTTATCTGGAAATCGCCTATGGCTTTCAGAGGCACTGCCTGCAAGTCACTGGTTGTGAGGCCCTGTTCATTATGTTGGCCTCTAGAGATCAGTTGGGAGTGTTGCTGTGGTACCAGCATGCCTGTGTAGCAATCTTCCTTCTGGAGCTTCTTGACTCCATCTCTGGGTTGGCAATGGAGTTCCCCAGACTTACAGTCTTGGGGGGACAAATTTCGTGTTACAGATTTTATATAGAAAGAATTATCCTAATTAATTTTATATGGTACCTGAATTCCATTTCTTTCTATCACCAGTTGCAAATAGTCTTCAAATAATTATCCTATCCATTTCAGACTACTGAAATTAAGAAACAAACTGTACATTGGAGGATCTGCCTAATACAATCTAACATTAGTAATATCATCTACTCCTCAGAATCAAGCTGATAGAAGCCCAATATCTCTCAGCATAATATAAATAGCAACTTGTGTACCTTGTTGTTTATATTTTAGATAATCAAAAATGTAGCATATGATATAAATCTACTATCAGCATAACAGATCTGAAATAGAGTTGAGATAAATAGGGAAATCACACCAGATTAGGATTCAGTTTTAAAAAAGAATAAAAAGCTTTCCATCCCTTTTTTTAAAATTAATACATAATCACACATTCCTTGGATTCCTGGCAAGGCTCCTGAGCTATTTTTTGCTTCCTGCAATGCATTTTCACCAGATTCTTTTTTCTGAAAAACACTTGAGCTGTTACCCTTGTGGCACTCCATGTGATGATTTATAGCAGAAGCCAAAACAGGATGTAGTTGATTAAGATATAAACAGTTGATTGAAAACTAGCCACAGGAATGAGTGATAAACCCCCCCCCCCCCCCCCCCCACAAAGCTTTGTGATTTGAAGATACACCAGACAAGCAGCTTCGGGAATCTAGGTTCCTTCACTGCTATCTAATTTGCTTATTATCATATATGCATGGGAGTCTATCTGCACATCACAGAACATTATACTTGATGGAACATTCTTGAAAAATAAAATGCACGTGCAATATCTTGTAATCAAATGCAGTCTTTTGTATTGGTCTAATAAAATAATATCTCAATATAAATTTTATCTGTTTGCTCACGTCCAGCATGACTTTTTTCTATTGAAGAAAAAATATTTTAAAAATGCAATTAATAAACAACTTCATGTCTATTTGAATAAAAATCAGCAGCATAATCCTAACTGGTAAATTGGCTTAAAATAAGCATTTTTGAAAATTAATATAATTGAAATCAATAGATTTTATTTCTTACTAAGCATAAAAGACATTAGCAGATGTGGATTATAAATGTTATTTTGTGTTGAGTTTTACAGACAACACACCATAAGTTATATCTGGTGATTTTTTTAAATTTAAGAATGTGCTAATAGAAATGCATTTTCTCAATTACTCTATGTTTATTCAGAAATAAATTTTACTGATTTCAATTGATTATTTGAGTAAATATTAGATACTTGAAAAGGACCAAATTAGTAGCATCCAGTTGAGGATGTTGTTTTTGTTCACCTTCAAAGATGCTTTCTAGATCTACTAATTTCTCCCTCTCCTTCCTTCTGTCTCTCTGTCTCTGTCTCTCTGTCTTTCTGTGTGTATGTCTCTGTCTCTGTCTGTCTGTTTCTCTTTCTCTCTGTCTCTCTCTCTCTCCAGATACCCCTACACCTCCAATAGTGATGTAGCGCCAGAGTTGAACTATTGGAGTCTTGGTGTTTTCTGAGTTTGGTTCTTTTCCTGCAGACATTTCATCACAAGGCTAGGTAACATCATAGGTGCATAACATGATAGTGTCTGGCAAGGCAAGCTAAAATATATAAACCAACAAACTCAATACTCTGTGCACTGATAGCGTTAGCTAGCTTGGTAATGAAATATCAGCTGGAAAATAACCAAGGTCAGAGGGCATCAAGAAATCAACAAAAAATAACTCATTTGAATGAACGGAGAATGGTGAAATTGCAAGTACCTATCAGAGATGAAGCAGAACAATAGCAAACAGTTGTTTGGCTTGTGCATGAAGTATACGCATATTCCAGGCAGTGTGACCTCATTGTAACAATCTCATTTAGAGCCTTAACTCCATGCATTAACTCCATGAGGGAACATAACTGGAATTGCTGTTATTAATGACTAGTGACATTGCCATTGGGTGCTGTGACAAAAGTTCCTGGCATAGCTGTCTCATCCCTGTTTCTGCTCTCTGGGATCTCACAAGTGTAAGGCTGGCATAATATCCTTATGCCAAAGCCATAAGATTGTCTATGTGAATAACACATGTCCTTTAAAAAATGAATTAAAAAGATATGTAGCATCTGAAGCATCAGAAAGTATTTATTTAACATGCCACTAAGGTCTAATTTTACATATAATAATATATTACATTAATTTGTTCTTATCTAAAATGAAAACAATCAATATTTAACATTTTTTCCTACTCAAAGGAAGTGTACAGAGAAAGAAAAAATTAAAAATTCTTCATCTCGCCAGTCAAGGGTTGCCATCACCATCTGAAACCAATCTTGGAATTGCTCCCCACCCACCTACAGTTACATAAATGTGTGCATATGGCACATTTTGAATATGCATGTGTATGTGTGTCTATGAGTCTGCCAGGAATAAATAAAAACATTAATAGCTAAAATGTAAAGTAAAATGCATTGCTTATAATAACTAGTACTTTACTTTTAACATTTGGCTCCCACTTATATATAACAACCATTTAAATACATATGCATAAACTACATTCTCTCAAGCATATTGATGTCCAGAAACAGAAAGGGAAAAAAGAAAAAGGAATGGAGCTGGGTAAGAGGAAGAATTAAGGAAAGAAGAAAATATGAACAAAAGGAATGGAAGGAGGACATTGGAAGAAATAGTTGGAGAAAGAAAAGGAAAGGAGACTGCTTTATGTATTCTTTAAAAGAAATTACATTTTCCCAGGGAAATGCTACTAATCTTCAAATGCAACCCTCCTCGTCAGGAATGATGTTTACAACCTTTTTTATTCTGCACATTTCCATATCTTACGTTCTTGTCTTCTTCTCAGCAACCTTGTACAACACCCTGATTAATAGGTACTATTTGAGGAAAAAATGTTCCCCATATTTCTCTTTAATATTATAAAAGAACACAGAATACATAGTCAGCCCTCCAGACATATTTCCATTCAGATGATAAACACTATAAACAGTTTTATTTCTTGCCAAACTGAGGCAGTGGTGGTGGTATCTTGATATCTTGACCTCTCTCTAGCTTCTTTTCACAATCAACCATATAGTTCACACCATCAATGACTAACTGGACAAGTTCCACCTGAAATAAAAGTAAAGGTTTCTGATATTAGATTATGAAGCTATCAGATATTGATGATTATTTACCACAAAGTTTATTATATCTTCAGTAAATTATACTTTACAATTCTTCATAGACTATGTCATTTCTTAGTTCTAAGAGAAAAGTGTATTGTGGATAATCCATCTCTTGTCATTTTGACATACTACGTGTGTTGAAATTGGCCACGTGGAAGAAAACTAAGTTAGAACATGGAAGAAAAGTGCAAGCATGCACCTATAATACAAAGTGGTTAAATCTAGAAAGATTTAATCTACAACCTTTTTTAAAAATGTCTGTAGTTTGCCCTTCAGATAAAACCTTTACATAGTAATACTATGTAGTCCTTTCTTTTGTCTTCCGAAAATCCTAAATTGTGGAAATGCTAGATTAACACAGTTGTTAAATGTAAAAATACTGTTTTTCTGTCATCAGCAGAAAAAAATCCCAGGAAAGGTGGTATAAATAGGCAACCTTTCTGTATTCTGAAGAGAATACAATGGGGAGGGGGAGCCTTAACAGGGAAAGGAGGAGGAGAGATCAGCATCCTGCCCATTTTCCAGCTTCTCTGTTCCAACTTGAGGTCCCGAGTGCTAACCAATTTTCATTGGGTCTGTTAAATGCCAAGTTCATTAGTTAATAAGACGTTCCTCCTCCTTAATTTGATATTGGAGAAGTGGGAGGGCCTGGCGTGCATCACTGAGGTCTGGTGAACAAGGATGAAGGGGTACCTCTGCCCAAAATTTGCTTATTTTAGTTGTGGGCTTAGATAAGGGGTGGTGTAGTTTTAAAAAGATACTGGAACACTATAGTCATCTGTATTTGGAGCAGTGGTCCTTAAAATAGGAGAAATTAAAAGGGTGAAGAATTAACAGCACTGGAAAACCTTACAATTAAGAGCAGAAGTATTCAATTCTAGTTGTAATTCTACACTTAGTTTTCCCTAATTGGTTGTCCTCCTCGGAATAAATATTATTCCATGTAGGAATACTACATATGGATGTTTAATTATACAGCTAGCCATCATTATCCATGATTTAATTTTACCTTATTTTCCAGGTCTCTAATGGGTAAATACAGACCAAATTTCATTAGCTGAACAAGGGTTTTCACATATCTGATTCTGGCCCTTTCCTCTGTTTGGAGGAAGATTTTTTTGTATATTTTTTGTGACTATAGCCTATGAGGAAAATGGCATATAAGTAAAATAAATGAAAGGGTGTAAAGTATATTTTTTCAAGATCTTTTTATGTATGATAAAAATCAAGACAATGTGTTTTTTACTTCTGATTTTTAAAATCATTTTTGTGGAAGGATAGGCTACTAGAGAAGACTATAAGCCCCATGGCCTTTTCCTTCTTTTTCCTGCCTTCTCATCCTTCTCCTGTGTCAAGATGATCCATCTGCCAATCAAACATCAGCTCCCAATCAATCAGGTAGGGGAAGATCAGGGAAGATGTCTGCCTGAGGTAATAGACTGAATCCAAGAAACAGGGATAATGCAAACCAGGGGCACAAGAGGCCCTAGTTCTTCTTTGCCTGAGACTGACGTGAGGAAAAAGTTCTTCTAGCTGTTTCCATAATCTGAATCAAACATTTGAAACAAGAGAAGAGCCAGGAAGCCCAGCTGGGAACACATGAGTGGAAAGGTGGAGAAACAGAATTGGACAGAAGAAAATAGAAACCAGAAAGTAAAAAAAGATTTGAAAACAATTGGAATTATGTAGGAGTATTGCTCTATGGAGAATGACAATCAGGGTACATAGGATAGAAAGATAGGAACAACCAGTGAATAGTAGAATTGTGGGCATTGAAACTCCCTTTTGTGATGAATAGATTCAGTTAATCACATTTATATACTTTTTCAAATATCATACAAAAAATTACAGCCTTTCATGATTTTATTTTCCCTAATATTATCCACACATACGTTAACGTATTTATTTATTTATTTATATCTCAACCTATCTGGTATACATACAACCTATCTGAATGGCACACAACTTTAAAACGAATAAAACTGTATGCAGGTTGTTAAAAATAAGCCAAAAATAAGATACACATCTGTTAGAGTATCATAGAAAGCAAAGCTAAAACACAAGCTCCATCTCACACACACACACACACACACACACACACTCAGGGCCAGTATAACTGTCAGCTCAGAAGTCACTGAGTTGGGTGGGGATTGTCCCTCAAATAAGTGAATATATTGTTGATATGGCAAATACTTTAAGACACTTAGTCCCAAAAGTGCTTTTTCAAGACTTTCTGGTTTTTCTTTGAAGAAATTTTGCTTCCCTCTGACCAGATTGTGGGGAATGGAACGATTTATATTCCTTGCAGACAGCAAGTCATTTGCATTCTTTTAGCAAGTCATTAAGCCACCTGGAGGTTATCTATGTGGTCAGGATCACCTGAGTGGTACAAATGGGTGTGGAGCCTTCTTGGAACTGTTGAAAGAACTGTGTTGTAGACTGGAGATAGATGCTGTCCTATCCCTTTCCTTCTGTTGAAAGAGGACTATTCAATTTGGACGTATATGGCCTCTGACTCCTCTTTCAAGCCAGCAGTCCTTTCTGTCCAAAATCCCACACCATCTAGTGAGAGCTGAAGAAGCTTCTTGGATGAAAAGTGAAACATCTTCAAAGAAAAACCAAAATGTCCAGTTGCCTCTTGAAAAAGCACTTTTGGGACAACTGTGACCTGGATAGAATCTCCATAGACATTTAGACACCGTATTTTTCGGAGTATAAGATGCACCTTTTTTCCTCTAAAAAGAGGCTGAAAATCTTGGTGCATCTTATACACCAAATACAGCATTTTTTGCCTCCTGAAACCCTGCTCCTTCACCAAAATGGCCACGCACATACCCTTAGGGAGGCTTTAAGAGAGCTCCTGGGGGCTGGGGAGGGCAGAAATGAGCAAAAAACAGGGTGTTTTTGCCCCCCCCCCGGCCCCAGAAGCACTCTATAAGCCTCCATAGGGCTATGCATGCTATTTTTTGACCAAAAAACGGCCTGTTTTCACGAATAAAATGGCCCATTTTTCCTCATTTTGTCCTCCTCAGGAGCACTCTGCAAGCCCCCAAAAAGATATTCATGTCTTTTATTTGAAAAAAAACGGGCCCATTTTTGCGAAACATGGGCCGTTTGGGGGAGGTTTGCACAGTGCAAAAAGGGTTTTTTTCCCCCCTTTCGGAAATCTGTTTAGTTAGAGTGATTGATGAGAATTATGTTGGTCAAGTACTGTGCCTGCAGAAACAAAGATTTGTTCCAAAGGTGGTCAGTGATTTCCTTCTCCAGCACATGGATAACTACACCTGGAAACATCTACCTACCTACCTACTCTCTCTCTCCCTACCTATCTACTGTATTTCTCTCTCTATATTTCTTTCTCTATTTTTCTCTCTCTATCCCTCTACCTACCTACCTATCTACATTCTCTCTCTCCCTACCTATCTACTGTATTTCTCTCCCTCTCCCCTCTATCGCCCTATCTACCTACTCTCTCTCTCCCCCTACCTATCTACTGTATTTCTCTCTCGCTCTCTATTTCTCTCTCTCTATCCCTCTACCTACTTATCTATCTACACACACTCTCTCCCTACTTACCTACCTACTGTATTTCTCTCTCTCTCTCTCTCTTTCTCTCCCTATCCCTTTATCTACCTACCTACCTACCTACCTAACTACACACTCTTTCTCCCTCCCTCCCTCCCTCCCTACCTACTGTATTTCTCTCTTCCCCCCTCTACCTACCTACCTACCTACCTACCTACCTACTCTCTCTCTCTCCCTCCCTCCCTACTGTATTTCTCTCTCTTTCTCTCCCTCTCTATCCCTCTATCTACCTACCTACTTAAAAAAAATTGCATCTTCAAAACCTGGGTGCGTCTTATACTCCAGTGTGTCTTATACTCCGAAAAATACGGTAGGTACATAATAGTTTATCTTCGGTGTTGGGCCCTATTTTTTAAAAAAAACTAGGCAGAAACTTACCTCTGATCGGCCCATCCGATCTATGTTGGAAATATCATACACATCTGCTACAGCCGCTGTGTCAACTCCACCTGTGCCACGCTTCTGAAGTCTCAGGTTTTCCAGGATCTTTGAAAATCTGGGATCCTACAATATAAGGGACAATTTCTTGAAAACAAAAATACTGAGCCTTTTTTTTTTACAACATGCATGTTTGTAAACACTTGTTTATTTAATCAAACCATTTAAGAGGAAGGAGGTACATTGCCACTGTTTTACTTTTTTGGATTGATTTTACAGGCATCACAAAAGATTGTGTTATGTTTAGGAGTCATATAAATTGCTTACGTACTTTGCTAAGTTTTGGAAGTTTAACATGAACTCCTGCACGTAACCCAGTTCCTAAATTAGATGGACAGGTCAGGACGAATCCTAAGTGTTCATTCCACATAAATTCCCATCCTTGTTCTCTAATTAACCTCTCAACCTGGAAAGGAAATAAAATTCAATGAATCACCATAGCATATTAACATGCCATCTGTGCACAGTACTAGTTGTCTATATTCAGACTGTTGTTTGTCAAATCCACAAGCTTCAACAGTCTGCTTCAAATAGAATAAGGACATCTTATGTATCAAATAAATCCACAAAGCATCGAGCTTCAGAGGCCAGATAGAACCCTATATTAGATCTTCACACTACCTGTTTCCGTTTCGAAGACAATACTACTGATTTTAGTCAAGGCTTCCATTTAGAGATAAGGGTGCTAAAATTTATAACCTTGATTTCTCGGCTGTTTAAAACTTTATCACAGCCGAGAAACTGATCAGCTCATTTTCAGTTATTCTAGCCATAGTCTTACTTAATAAAATCTATTGCCATTTATGAATTTTAGCTCATCATTTCATACAATAAACAGTGTAATTTGCTTATGATGTTTAACCTAAACAAATGGCACATATCTAAAAATAATATGGTATATTTTGTTTCAAGCAGCATGTTAGAAGAGTTGCTTTTATTGCAAGCAGAGGTGGAGGCCATTTTAACACAATTCTTGCCACTTGTGCTTTGTAAAACTTCAAACCCTGCCTCCTATTAAACTAAAATCAAGTTCAGTCACAATTTAAACCTATATGCATATTAAAATAATTGCTGTAATTAAAATTAGGCAAACACCAAACCGGCAGTAATGCGGCAGAAACCCTCCCCTGCATGTGACGTATTACGACTTCCCCCTCCCCTAAAATGGGGCATGCCTGACCAGGACGTAACACCTGCAGGCTATGAGTTTGACACCCTTGCTTTAGCTGAAGAGCTGGTGTGTGACATTTTTGCTCCAGTTATATTCCACTTGATTTGACTGAGTTTCAAATCTTCTTTCCTTAACAACAGCAAAGTCACTGATCCCTCCCAACTTGAGAGAAACAAGCTGATTTTCAGAGCACAGTACAGGCTGTGTGGTACCTACTGCCTTATTGTAAAAAAAAAAAATGCAATAAATTGAAGAAACAGCTCCTACATTTCCATGCAGTATTTGCTGCTTGTATCAATTACCTCAAAGGGCCCTAACTCTGCTATTATAGGATTCTGCTTTATTAAAATGGTATCACATACAATAAAAAGAAAAAATAGCAGCAATAAGATAAAGGCACAAATGGCTCTTATATTAAAATCAAAAAATACATTTTTAACAGTCAAAGAAAAGCATCCACCTCTATCAATCCACGACAAAATCTTTCAAAAACCCGCTTCATGTTGCCACCTTTTTCCATGGAGATCACCCTAATGTGATCCTCTTCATTGATCCAGATGAGGAATGTTTTATCATTGTTGTGCCTGGTTGAAAGAGATGCACAATTCATTCATTCATGTTCTAGTCACAGAAAACTTCAAAAGCATCTTCACAGATGCTGGGCCTTTCATTTTAACTTTCCCTTTTGTTATTTATCACGTTAGGACTTTCATAGTGGCATCAAAAATAAGGGTAACTCAAGGTCCGCAAAGCTGCTTTCCTTTCTTGACTATCAACCACACAATCCCAACTTTCCAAAGTTATATAAAAAGTAACACCATACAGCTCTAATTCTACTGGTAGTGAACTGCTGCCGTACTAGAACATTTTGAAACAGGCAATGTGAGGCTTATGCTGCTATGGGAACTGGAAATGGGAAAGCATGGAGGCGCTTTTTGACTGGAAGAAGATGAATCTGTACCTCAAGTTTAAAACATTATGAAATAGGAATGATGGGAGAGACATCATCTTTATCTAAATTTTCTCTAAACTTACTTGTTTGTTGAAAAATCCAGGGAAGAACTGGTATAGAAATGGACAAAATGCCAGTGAAATACAGATTTATCAGAAGTGAGGGCCCTACCGCAAAGTATAAAAGCATCTGGGTCAGAAATAGTGTGTTATCTGAGAGAAGTGTCATCTGCATTCTGTCCATTCTCTTTAATCAAGGTATTCAGGGCAGCACCAAACTAACAGTTTCTCAGGGTTGGCAACCTTAAATGTGCAGATTTCAAATCCCCAAATTGCCAGAATATGGCTGAAGAATCCTGGGGATTTAAATCCACACATCTTAAAAGTTTCCAAGGTTAAGAAACGTTGCACCAGATAATGCCTAAGACCTTCTTTGAAAAGATGTTCCTTCTCTACTAGAGAGTAATATTAATTCTGCACAAAGAGATAACAGTTGCTCTCTTAAAACCCCTTAAAAGATCATTTAATGGGAATTGCAAAAAGTATTGTCAGATTATTGGGGTGCCAGGAGCTTGTATGTGGCAAAGCGGGGATTACAGGAACTTTTTAATAGCAGGAGTGACAGAATAATTATGTAATATGAAAAGGGGACGAACACAAGATTTTTAGGCATTAACCTTATTATTTATAACAGGCTGAGTAGCACACATCTATATAAATAAAAATTTAAAATAGTTTGTGCAAAGCTGCTAATTTCAGAAAGTACTGCACCGATCAGCACCAAATTTTCACACAATGTTCCCAAGAACTTCCGAAGCAATCATACGTATAGTTTGTGTGGCTGGCACACCTGTGCCATGTGCAAGCAGCACAAATGTAAAAGGTATACACTTCTGAGGTTTTCACCTCCCTAAAGCTCCTCCCACCCGGCTGCTTCTTATGCTGCGTCATGCACACGCCCCTCACCCATGCTTTCAATGTCACATTTCCAAAGGTCATTTCCTCAGCAACCAAATAAGCCTCCAACATTCCCTCACACATGGTACACTCCCATGTGTCCCATTTTTGGTCCCAGTAGGCTGCAGGCAGGCCTACTAGGCCCAAAACAAGGTACGAGGGTGCCATACTCCCAGGTGGCCCATTTTTGGTCCCAGGAGGCTGCATGGACACTTACTAGGCCCAAACCTAGGCATGGGGGGGTGGCACACATCCATGTGGCCCATTTTTGGTTCCAGGAGGCTGCATGGAGGCCTACTAGGCTCAAAACTAGGCATGGGGAGTGGCACACTCCTATGTGGCCCATTTTGATCCCAGGATGCTGAATGGTAGGTAGGTAGGTAGAGGGATAGAGAGAGGGGGGGGGGAAATACAGTAGGTAGGTAGATAGGTAGGTAGGTAGGTAGAGGGATAGAGAGAGGGAAAAATACAGTAGGTAGGTAGATAGAGGGATAGAGAGAGAGAGGAAAAAATACAGTAGGTAGGTAGGTAGGTAGGTAGGTGGATAAAGAGAGAGGGGGGGAATACGGTAGGTAGGTAGGTAGAGGGATAAAGAGAAAGGGGAAAAATACAGTAGGTAGGTAGAGGGATAAAGAGAGAGAGGGGGAGAAATACAGTAGGTAGGTAGATAGGTAGGTGGATAGAGAGAGGGAAAATACAGTAAGTAGGTAGGTAGGTAGAGAGATATTGATAGGGAAAAATACAATAGGTAGGTAGGTAGAGGGATAAAGAGAGAGAGGGAAAATACAGTAGGTAGGTAGGTAGAGGGATAGAGAGAGATGGGAAAAATACAGTAGGTAGGTAGAGAGATAGAAAAGGAGAAATACAGTAGGTAGGTAGGTAGGTGGATAGAGAGAGAGGGGGGGAGAAATTATGGTAGGTAGGTAGGTAAGTAGGTAGAGAGAGAGGGAGAAATACAGTAGGTAGGTAGGTAGGTAGAGGGATAGATAGGGAGAAATACAGTAGGTAGGTAGGTAGGTAGGTAGGTAGGTAGGTAGGTAGGTAGAGGGATAGAGAGAGAGAGAGGGAAAAATACAGTAGGTAGGTAGGTAGAGGGAGAGAGGAAGAAATACAGTAGGTAGGTAGGTTGGGGTTGTACGGTGGTTGTGTGTACGTGTTTGTGTGTGCAGGTGTAGATCTACACACAGATTGGTTGGCCATTTAACCAAACTGGGCCACAGCAACGTGTGGCCGGGTACAGCTAGTAAGAATTAAAATAACGGAGACTATCATGTAACCATGCAAGGAAAAATTGAGTTAAGGGGAATACTTATTTATTATGTTTATCTTTAAGATGATTTAAAACTTGATGAAGCACACAAGTGAAGGTATTCCATTGAATGTAATAAAACAGAGGCTGGCTATTTCCCCCCACTCTTTTCTATTTCATTCTACCAAAATAAATTGCACTACTGTTAAGATTTCTAATTCAAAGTCCAAGGTTGCATTTTCAATGGCTGAAGATGGTTCATCAGCTGGCACCTTTGAGACTGGGATTGTTTTTCCCCTGCCTGTTCTGCCCACACATTCTGACATCCCGCCTGCTTTAGCAGCACTTTAGTGTCAGTTGACTTCACACATGATCTGCTTGTTGCTGCTAGTCTTATTACAGAGGGTTGGTATAGAAATTTCTTTGGCATTCCCTGCCAGTGTTCAGTACAATTCAGTACTGCAAGGCAAAAGAAAAACATCTCTTAAATTTTCTCTCCAGGGCAGCTGGGATTAATTAATTTACTATGTATTTAATTTATACCCAGCTTGTCTGATCTGGTGAGTATTTGAGGCAGCTTAAAAGTTTTAGAAACAAAACTAGAACATAAAGAGGTTTAAAATATAAATTGAAACTAACAGTAAATAAATAAAATCATGTAACAATCATTTAAAGAAAATGATGTGTCTTGGCAGATTTTCTAAATATTGGGGCAGTGGGCGAATGCAGCTGCCAAGCCTGGAAGTAACAGGATTAAAGGAAATGTCTGACAGTAGCAGCATCTTCAAAAGAACCTCTTGGGCAGGTCTTAACAATAAGACAGTTTTGCAGCATATGAAGTAGAAATTTGGATAGCCAGATCCTAAGTTGCTTAAGGCTTAAAAGCTCAATCAATATAAATTCATTAAACAAAGGCTACCCTGTTTCCCTGAAAATAAGCCCTCCCCTGAAAATAAGCCCTCCCCGAAAATAGCAGCAGCCATGAGGTGAACATGCTCGCCGCCTCCTGCATCTCAAAAAAATAGGACATCCCCGAAAATAAGGCCAAACACACGAAAATAAGCCAAACACTGGTTTATCAAAGAAAATAAAACCCTGTCTTATTTTGGGGAAAACAGTTGGTGAGAGCCAGCTTTTTGTAGCAATGAAGGCATTAGGCTAGAAACTGGGAGACCATGAGTTCTCATCCTAGCCTAGGCACAAAGCCAGCTGGGTGACCTTGGCCCCAGTCATTTTCTCTTAGCCCTAAGAAAGGAGGCAATGACAAAATACTTCTGAAAAACCTTGCCAAGAAAATTGTTTATGAGCAGCACTGACCTGGTTGCTTTCATTAACACTTTATAGTGTTTTTATACGGAATTTCTAAAACAAAGGCAACAGAACTGCTTTTAATTTAAATAACTTATCTCTCCATAAGCGTTCTTGAGCAACATGCTTTTGGACTTTCCTTAAAAACCAGGCTGGTAATATCCTTTGTACTGATTTTGGTAGAAAGTTTTTTACATTGAGAAATTAAAAAGTATAAAATAGTTCCCCTGTTCAAAAAGTTTCAAAACATTGGTTATCACTGTTTGATTAAAGAAAGCAATTTTACTTCTTTTAATAAAGAAAGCAATTTTGTTTAAAAAACAAAAAGGAGAGATAATTGCTTTCCTTTGGCATCTATATACATATGTAGTCACACCCACACATGCATTAGTGCAAGCAAGGTATTGAAATCATGCCCCAGAATATATCTATGGACTTCATTAGCTATTTGTTGACAATTAAGAATAGAAATAAAGAGGAGAGTCCAAATCCCTAATTTCTTTTATTTTCTTGTTATTGTTGCATCTTTGATCACAGATGTTTTTAATTAAAAAAAAAAAGACCAGGGTCATGGACAGACCTAAAAACATCATTTTTGGTGGTCCTTGGTGTTCTCTCTGACCATGATTGATGAAAATTCAAAGTAGTTTCCTGCCATATTGAAGTGAGAAAGAATGAGACATTGCAATGTAAGATCTGGAATACTCATCTATTCAAAAAAACAAAACAAAAACAAAACCAACATTCCTGAATTTTCCCTTCTCACACCACCCATCCAAATTTCTGGCAGCTGATCAAGAGTAACTCATGGCCACCAAAATATTGCTGACTGCAAGCTTAAAGATGATGTACTGGAAGAAGATGCTGTGTATGCCAAACATGCTCAGAATTAGGAATAGTAGCAATTGAGTTAGAAACTAGTATAATTATATGTTCACATTGAAAACGTGCACATCTCACATTTCGTACCATATTCCTCTGGCATCTGGCCAGTCACGGGCCATTCCAGCACACGTTAACAAAGGGGAAACTGGCTTATCAAATAGGAAATGGTCCTGGAGACCAGCATAATTCAAGGCAAAGGAAAAGAAAAAAAAAAAGAAAAAAGTTGGATTATAATGGTGAATCAGTTCACAGAGGTGAAGAGTGCAGAAAAATAATACTTGTTTTTTTCCCCTGGAAATAAAAAGCTGGGTTTCCAATATATATGACTATGTTTTTAATTTCATATGGTTTTAAGGTTTTGTAAATAATTGGAACATGCTAAGGTAGAAAGAAATTATTAAAGTATTAAAAGTATTTTAAAATTAAATTAAATTATGCTTAATACATTTAAATTCTACTTAGGGGTAAATTACTTTAAGGAATCACAGAATAAGATTTGAGTTACACCTACTGCTTTTACATAATATTTAGTTAATCAATACCCACAAATAATATTTTTTTGAGACATAAGGCTTATTAAAATAACAATAGATATAAAAAACTAATTTATTCTAATTTTTTTATATTGCTTTTGCTGATTAATTCTGTTCTTCCTTTCTGGTTAATCCTCAGTTACAACTCAGTTTTGTTTTATGTTTACTTACAAGTCTGTTCATTAACACATTTCTTAAGTGTTCTTAGGATTTCAGTGTATTTGCATTTTTAAAAAACATTTATTTTTAACCTTCATTCTACTCAGAGCTTCACATAAATACATTTCAAATTTTCAATTCACATTTTTAAATCAATGGATTATGAATTCTTGTATATTCTAGAGTTATTTGAGGGTATGATATTGTTTCCAGAATTCCACAAATAAAAGAGATATCTTAGTGTGTATATATTCATGTGTGTTTAATATTGAGCCGAGGTGGCACAGTGGTTAGAATGCAGTGGTGCAGGTTATTTCAGCTCACTTGTAACTTCAGTTCAGCAGTTCAAATCTCACCAGCTCAAGGTTGACTCAGTCTTCTATCCTTCTGAGGTGGGTAAAATGAGGACCCAGATTGTTGGGGGCAATATGTTAACTCTGTAAATCACTTAGAGAGAGCTGTAAAAACACTATGAAGCGGTAAAAACACTATGAAGTCTAAGTGCTATTGCTATTGCTTGGATCTTGTCAAAATGCATAATTTGCTTCTATGATGAGGGGGAAGAAAAATCAATTGCAGCTGAAAAATGTTGATTGGTTGATATTCAATAGGCAAGGAATAGTTTGTTATATTCTAGTGTGGTGAAGAAAATAAATCTAACCAACAAAATGGAGACTGCACCTTTTTTCTCCTGATCCTTTAGACATGACCAGGGTGAACTCTTTGTCTAATCCTATCAGAACCAAATTAACCCTCGCTGGCTGCCCATGAGTAACTCTCTTACCTAACCAGCTTAACCAATCTTGGTTGATCTCAGAAAAACCAAGCAGAATCATTGGAGATCCCCAAGAAAATTCAGAATCTATATAAATAAAAATGTAAAATAGTTTGTACGAATCCACTAATCTCAAAAAGTACTGGACCAATTTGCCTCAAATTTTGACACAACGTAGCCAAGGACCTCCAATAATAGAATAGCTAATCATTTTGTGCCTAGCACGCGTGAGTTGTGTACAAATTACACACAAAAAAATGTACCCACTGAATGTGTGTAAAAAACCCTATAGCCACGCCCATCAAACTGCTTTTCAACTGCCAGTGTTGGAATAGGCCTCATACGGCGGCCTCTTGGGGCCAAAAAGGCACAGAGGACAGCAAACTCCCAGGTGGCCCATAGAGGGGGGGGGGGGAGAAATTCTGCTCAGGACTGTTCTCTGAGGTAAAAAAAAACGGAGGCAGGCAGCTGCTTTAAACTGTTTAATACGAATTGAACCAAACTGTAACAAAGAATCACCCATCTGACAGCAAATACAGTTTAATGAAAAGAAGGACTAGGGAAGACATGATAGCAGCCTTCCAATATCTCAGGGGTTGCCCCAAAGAAGAGGGAGTCAAGCTATTCACCAAGGCACCTGGGGGCAGAACAAGAAGCAATGGGTGGAAACTAATCAAGGAGAGAAGCAACCTAGAACTGAGGGCAAATTTCCTGGCAGTGAGAACTATTAACCAGTGGAACATCTTGCCACCAGAAGTTATGGATGCCCCAACACTGAAGAGAGAAAAGACTGGAAAACCATTTGTCTGAAACGGCATAGGGTCTCCTGCTTGAGCAGCGGGATTGGACTAGATGACCTCCAAGGTCCCTTCCAACTCTGCTATTGTATTATTGTATTACAGTAGGTAGGTGGATAGGGGAATAGGGAGAAATACAGTTTAATAAAAGAGGGACTAGGGGAGACAGGATAGCAGCCTTCCAATATCTCAGGGGTTGCCACAAAGAAGAGGGAGTCAAGCTATTCTCAAAGGCACCTGGGGGCAGGCCAAGAAGCAACGGGTGGAAACTAATCAAGGAGAGAAGCAACCTAGAACTGAGGGCAAATTTCCTGGCAGTGAGAACTATTAACCAGTGGAACATCTTGCCACCAGAAGTTATGGATGCCCTAACACTGAAGAGAGAAGAGACTGGAAAACCATTTGTCTGAAACGGCATAGGGTCTCCTGCTTGAGCAGCGGGGTTGGACTAGATGACCTCCAAGGTCCCTTCCAACTCTGCTATTGTATTATTGTATTACAGTAGGTAGGTGGATAGGGGAATAGAGAGACAGGGAGAAATATAGTTTAATAAAAGAGGGACTAGGGGAGACAGGATAGCAGCCTTCCAATATCTCAGGGGTTGCCACAAAGAAGAGGGAGTCAAGCTATTCTCCAAGGCACCTGGGGGCAGGACAAGAAGCAATGGGTGGAAACTAATCAAGGAGAGAAGCAACTTAGAACTGAGGAGAAATTTCCTGACAGTTAGAACAATTAATCAGTGGAACAGCTTGCCTCCAGAAGTTGTGAATGCCCCAACACTGGAAGTCTTCAAGAAGATGTTGGATAGCCATTCGTCTGAAATGGTATAGGGCAGTGATGGCTAACCTTTTTTGGCTCACTTGCCAATAGCAGGGGGAGTGCAGGGGCGATGTGCACAGGGGTGCCACATCCATAATGCTATGTGCATGACCCCCTGCATTTGGCATGCTTTTTACGTCATCCCCAGGCTCCAGAGGGTTTATAGGAGCCTGGGGAGGGTGAAAACAGCCTTCCCCCACCTCCAGAGGGCAAAAAATGGCCTCAAAAGAAGGCCTAAATCAGCTGGCCAGGGCACACATACAAACTGAAGCTGACAGGGCAATGCCTCGAATGGCCTAAGAAATGGTTCCGTGTGCCACCTGTGGCACCTATGCCATAGGTTCGCCATCATGGGTATAGGGCTTCCTGCCTAGCAGGGAGTTGGACTAGATGACCCCCAAGGGATAGATAGAGAGGCAGAAATAAGGTAGGTATGTAGGTAGGTAGGTAGGTGGGTGGGTGGGTGGATGGATAGATAGATAGATAGATAGATAGATAGATAGATAGATAGATAGATAGATAGATAGATAGATAGATAGATAGATGATAGATAGATAGATAGATAGATAGATAGATAGATAGATAGATAGATAGATAGATAGATACAAAGGAAGGAAGGAAGGAAGGAAGGAAGGAAGGAAGGAAGGAAGGAAGGAAGGAAGGAAGGAAGGAAGGAAGAGACAGGTAGGTAGGTAGGTAGAGGGAGAAAGGAAGAAATATAGTAGGTAGGTAGGTACATAGGTAGGGGGATGGATAGATAGATAGGGAGAAATACAGTAGGTAGGTAGGTTGGGGCTTATATGGTGGTTGGGTGCATGTATGCAGGTGTAGATCTACACACAGATTGGTTAGCCATTTAACCAGACTGGGCCACAGCAACGCGTGGCCGGGTATAGCTAGTTCTAAATAAAACTGGGAAACTGAAAGGCCCAGAAGAATGCAAGGACAATTAGTTCCATGTCTTCATACCCACGTCCATGTAATCTCCAGGAGTTACTTCAAGAGTGACTCTCCACATTGTTAGTCATAGTCTTGTTACCTATGTTCAAGTCCCAGGTTTGGCATTAAACTTACATCAATTAGCTGTTGTTGATCCTTGTCAGACATAGTTGTCAGGCTGTAATATTTTCCAGCCAGGTCTCTTTTCAGTCCAGACAAGGCAGTGACAACGACGTTTTCAACAGCTCTTCTCTCTGCCCTGGAGCAGGCGGGAGGGAGGCTCAGGCCACGAACACTTCGTCCAGTGCGTACACGGGAGGATAAAACATAGCGCTCATCGAATTGTCCTTGGGCAATCTGTCCAAAATCAAATAGTTTGAAAATATATTGAGACAGTTGGGAATTATACCCAAGGATACTCAGGGTCGGCTCCAGATATTTTGGTGAGTAAGAACCCTAGTCCCTATCTCACCTAGTTGTGAGGTACCAAGATTAGCAATATTATTACAATGCCCCTAAAACACTTCACTCTGAATTTAAAAACACAGAATTAGTTAACTTTTCTTGATGAGAAAATGTAACCATCTGAATTAGAAATTTGAATGTTTCACTCAGTTATTCATCACAAAATTGTTGACTGCTCTATTTCAGCATTGAACCTGGTCTTTCTATCAGGGGCATCTACAGGAGTTAAAACACTCAATATGGAAACTATGATCGTTATCAAAGCCCTGCCCCTAATTTTATAGGCATTGTGGCATGTGTAAAAGGAGCTGACTTCAATTTTGGGGTCATCTTTTCTCCACCTCCTTTCTTTCCAGATACCTTGTTTTCTGTTTCACAAAACACAGGGTTACAGGAGAATACGCATCCTGACACGAAATAAATGCAGCAGGAATGGACAATCTCTTCTTTAATGGCTATACCCACACCTACACCCACTACCTAGCTGTAATTTTCCTGTTAAATTGTAACAATGAGTTAACATAATTTAGAAATTATTAAACAAATATATATTCCTCACTAAACATATGGGGAATATTTATTTAATTCATTTCATGTAAATTAAATTTTAAAAAATGTAGTTTTCATCCTAGACCAGAGGTATTCTGCTGGTTCGCCCTGTTTCAGGCGAACCAGTAGTAGTGGTGGCAGGAGACTGCATCCACCTGCCCAGACCAGTAGTGGAGGTAAGAGGATTTAATGGCTGTCCTAGACCCATCCACTTTCTGCATGTAATCCCCAATATTTAAAATGATACCATACTAGTATTCTAAAAAGAAATCTGACAGCACAGAGTAAAAATAGATATTACCCAATTAAAATCTGAAATATGAATATTATTTGTAACTCAGAACAAAAGCCCTCAAATGGCTGGACAGGAATATGAAGAAAACTAGCTTTGGATTTGGAAGCAAGGGAACAAATCTAGGAAATAAAGCAGGTATAATCTAGAAACATTTCAGTCAGAAATTTGGGAGTTTTGGGGGGGGGGGGTTCGTTTTAAACCTGGGAAAAGTATATTACTATCCAGAACAAAGGTACTTCTATACTTTGTATAACTGCAAGATCTGCATGGCATATCTCCCATATGAATTACCTCTCATCCCAGAGCAGCTTTGTGGTGGATGGCGGGATAAAAAAACACAATGCAGATACGTACATGTGGGTTATACCCTTTGCAGTGCTAAGAGGACACTTGCTGTGTATTCTATAGTTGCTTTAATGTAGCACACATTTTTGTTAGTTTGTTAAGGGAGTTTTATCTGGTTTGGCTTGTGGTATGTTTCACATGGTCCTATTCTTGCAGCTGTCGTAAAACATTTTTTGAGAAGGTAGTACTGAAATACTATTATCAACCATAATATTATTTTACTGCTATTCTCAAACCATTTTTGTCTTCAGGTTTTTTTTCTTTAAGACTTAAGTTAGGTCCTACCTTTGAAGAATCCAAGTCAGTATGATGCGTCATTAGTTTGGGGTCATATCCATTATGTCTTACTTTGATAACAGGATCAAAAATCGCAGCGAATACCTGTCAAGTCAATAAAGTGTATGATTTTCTCCTGTTTACTTTGTATTTAGTTCTCCCCATCCCTTGTGATTTATTTTTATTTCTTAATCATTTATTTTGTAGATTAATTATTTTGTTCAGGCTATCTGTGCTTCAGTCTGAAGAAGTAAACAAAGTTCTGAATAATATAAAACAATCACACAAAAGCTTAACTTTCTTGGTACTTCTTTGAATCTGACTTGTTTTGAATAATTTTTAACAAATGCCAGTTTGAACAAAATCCACAAGCATATTGTGGTATCTCAGCTCCAAGAATTCTACAATATATTGATTAGCTAAAAGGTAAAGTAAAGGTTCCTCTTGCACATATGTGCTAGTTGTTCATGACTCTAGGGGGTGGTGCTCATCTCCATTTCAAAGCCGAAGAGCCAGCACTGTCCAAAGACATCTCCATGGTCATATGACCGGCGTGACTAAACGCCACACGTGCACAGAACGCTGTTACCTTTCCACCAAGGTGGTTCCTATTTTTCTACTTACATTTTTACGTGATTTCGAACTGCTAGGTTGGCAGAAGCTAGAACAAGCTGGGAGCTCACTACGTTAGCGGTGCTAGGGATTTGAACTGCCAAACTGCTAACATTTCTGATCGACATCCTCAGCATCTTAGCCACTGAGCCACTGTGCCCCTACATTGATTAGCTAGTCTCATTTAAATTTTGGCTTCAGGAATTTTGTGAAAAGAAAGCTTTGACCACCCTGATAGGTGATTGATGCAGGAACCTAGACTTGGGGAGGCAGGGAAATTCTTGGGTGGTTTTACTTTGAAATCTGAATGCTGTATTGAACCATTGACCATCTTCTAGATCCATGATGGCGAACCTATGGCACAGGTGCCACAGGTGGCACGCGAAGCCATTCCTGAGGGCACGCGAGGTGTTGCCCTGTCAACTTCAGCGCACACGAGCATGCTGGCCAGCTGATTTTCGGCCTTGATTTTCAGCCATTTTATGCCCTCCTGAAGCCCCCAGAGAGAGAAAAATGGCCCAACAGGCAACCTAGAAGTCCATTCCTGAACTTCCGGTTTGTGTGTTGGGCCTTTTTTTGCCCTCCCCAGGTTCCTAGAAAGCTTCTGGAGCCTGGGGAGGGCGAAAAATGGATCTATCGGACCCACCGGAAGTCAGAAAACAGGCTGTTTCCAGCCTCTGGGGGGGGCATTTTCACCCTCCCCAGGCTCCCAAAAAGCCATGTGTACATGCACTAGGCAGCAGGGGGTGTCACACATGTATTCTCAGGGGCCACAGCATGGGAGGTATTAAATTATGGGGGTGGGCACACGAGCATTCACAATAGAGCGAGCGTGTGTGCTTTTGGCACTCGAGGCAAAAAAGGTTTGCCATCACTATCCTAGATCAATGTTTCTTAAAATATGGGCCTGGTACCTCGGAGCCTCCCCCCCCCCCAAAGATTCTGCCATAAAATCAAAATTATTTGCCAGTCTATGCTGAAAAGTAATAAACTATTTAAAATCCCACCAAACAGTCATGAGAAGTGTTAGAAGCAGAGAATGCATCAGTTTTAATTTTTAATATAATTAATATTAATAAATATAATTCATACAAACAAAAGCTGTTTTGGGGTCTTCATAATTTTTTAAAGTGGGAAGAGATCTGGAGTCAAAAACAAATTTAAGAAATGCTTTTGGTATTCCCAACCTAAAATATCACAGAGAATACTTAGAAAGGAAGATATTTGCTAAACAGGATTCCAAGGTTCTTGGAACTACTAAAGAAAAGCAAAAACCAAAAGACCCATTATCACATTTTAAGAGTGTTCCCTGTGGTTACTTTGTTCAAGTTTAATAAGAAATAAATGAAAAAGGGCAGGGCACAATGGGCTGCAATGTGCCAGAGAAAAGTTTATTGTTTAATAAACTTCCCAGGCATTTTGAGACCCCCTCTTTCTTCCATTGCATTGATTTAATAAGGAGGAAAAAAATAGAGGAACACAAAAAAGAGGTTTGCTACCTTTTCCTAGTCTCTCTAAAGTTTTGGAAACATTTGCTTTGAAAATCTACAGGAATTATTTATTTCCTCCTGTTTCTGGGGAGCAGTGCAAGCCTTGCTACGGAGCTTTTGGCAAAGAGAAGTTGTATCTGATCATGCTGTTATATACTTCAGGCAAACCCAGGAGACGCTGGGCTGCCTCTGCTTATTTTATTCTGCCAAACACTAAAGTGTTGGATTCTGTTATTTTGGAGAATAATAAATAAAATAAGAGCCTACTGTTCTTATTCTAGGCTCAGAAAATTAGTGCATAAATATTTTAAGAGGATTCTTTATTAAAAATACATACTGTATATACATACATACATGCATGCATACATACATACATACATACATACATACATACATACATAAAAAAACATACAGGCTTCCATCTAGATTTTGTAATGCCTCCAGTGGTGGGTTCCTACCGGTTTGCACCAGTTCACTGGAACTGGTAGTGGAAATGGCAACTGGCTTGTTGAACTGGTAGGGGTGGCATGCTTACCATGCCACCAAACAGGTTCCCCGGTCGTCATAACATCTTTTTTTTTTAACATTTTTAATATCCTGCATATGTGCAGACCTATTTACAGGACATTGCGCACACGCATGGAGCAAATTTCACACACCAAACCGTCAGTAATGCCGCCAGAAACTCACCCCTGAATGCCTCCTCCTGTCTCCTGTTAAAATAAGTATGCAGATACATACTTACAGATACAGATTAACAGAGTTGGAAGGGACCTTGCAGATTATCTAGTCCAACCCCCTGGCCAAGCAGAAGTCCCTACATCTGCCTCTACCTAGGATTGAACTCACAACCTCCTGATTGGGAGGCAAGAGCTCCACCTCTAGGCCACAGCAACCGATTGTATTATCAAAATGTTGAAATCTCAGCTTTTGGTTTGGACACTTGTTGTTCATTATTTAACATTCTAATAGTCTATATAAAATGCATAATAATGTGGATGTAACTGTTTACACAGCTGATCATTTATGTGATAGCAGCTGGATACTTTTACAACAGACTCTTACTTCATTTCATTGACAAGGTGGCTCAATTTTAAGCTGAGCAGACGAGTCAGCTACTGGAAACCAATACATGTTGCCTTCTGTGCTGTATTTTATTATCAAAGACATGGTTATGCAGAGTATGTCTTTTTATGCTGTTTTTTTTTTTTAATCTTCACTAAATTTCACCCAGAGAGATTTAAAAAAAAAACATTTCTGCAAACTTCCCCAAAGACAAAAACAAAATATCAGGATTAATCCTATGGCTTGAATTTTGTGCTGACTTCCTTGTCTTCCTAAAAGCCTGCCTATGTGCAATCAGTCTCTAATGTTTTTGTCAAGTAAATGAAGATGTTATATAATACAAACTGTTTCACCTCATAGGATTCTTCATCTCCTGCGACCATGCCCACTGTTTTAATGAAAGGGTGTCCAGGATTATCAACACCAGTTTGGATGCACTGATCCAGTGTATAGCCACCGGGAGTCATCTTGTCCCTCAGTTTGGCATAGATTGTTGGAGTGAGGCATTCAGCCATGCAGTTGTTATGTTTGCGAAGATCAGGGTAGTCTGCACTGGGTAAAAAGAAATGTAAAGCTTTTGTATTGAGCAGGAAATGCTTGTTTCCACTTATCACTTCATCAATAAAACTGTGGCCTAGGCATTCAATCAACACCTTAAATATTCTAAAAGTCTTGGATGTATTTAAGAATGAAAAGTAGTCTGTATAAATATTTTCCAACGAATTTGATAGTTTGGGAAAAACAGCAGAAGACTGATAATTCAGATTGGCATTTATGATTTGTAAGAGAAAACAAATCTAACAGTATGCCTTTGGAGTATGTTGGTTTCCAACTGAAACTGTAGAGTTAGTTTCAGTCAAGAATGGCTGGTAATTATTTCTTTAGTTCATGCATCTTGTTTTTGAAGTGAAAGAGAAACACACAAATATGTATTTTGAAGGTATTTCCCCCATTTCCATCTATCCAAGTGATGCCATTCTTCACTGAAATCGGTAACTCTGCAGTTTCAATTGGAAACCAGCATACTCCAAAGGCATACTGTTAGTTTTGTTGTCTGTTTACATTTTATTTTTTTATGACATTTCCATCCCATCTTTCTTCTAAGGACACAAGGCAGCTTTATACGGCTTTTCTCCTGCCAAAATTTATCTTCACACCAATTTTGCAATACGTATCATAGTGGCTGACCCAAAAAGATCCAATTAGCCTTATGACTGAATGAGATTAGGACCTGGGTCTCCCCAGATCTAACCCAATCAGATTAGATATTCAGATATGGATATTTTGCATGCTAATATTACAAGTCAGATTTTAATAGAAGAATAATAGGTTGCCCAATTACTGTATGCCAATCGATTATAAAATAATTCAGTCAAAACAGATCATTAACCACTCTCAATGTTACCTATCTCATATAATTATTGTAGAGAGTAAATAAAAGATATCACTTGGAGAAAAATGTGATATCAGTGAAATGAATAATACTACCTATTAATTATTATTAAAGTTTTAGATTATAATCTGGTATACACTTGTAAGTTAGCAAGTCTTACAAAATTTAATAGTATATTTCTAAATAAAGACATTCTTCTAATCATATATTAATAGCACCTGCATATTGTAGAGAAAGCACGATAGTTTTAATTTATAATAGTAGCATTGGATTTGTGCCAAATCACTAATCTGAAACAATTTATAAAATTCAGCTTCTGTTTCCCCATTCATTTCATCTCATACTCAATATTATTTTTTCTCTATTTGACTTTTCATCCCCTCAGTTTAGGAATGAGATATTTGGCAATAGTTTAAGATTTCACTCTTCTCCATTACTTTATTGGCAAGGCTTTTGTAATGCCATATTTCCCATATTCCTAGTTCCCCTTGCTTCCCGGGAAATATTTTCCCTTCCTCCTGGGTTTCTAGATCCATTGTAGCAGTGGGATTCACTTACCTTTCCTACCAGTATGCAAATGTGAGCGCATGTCTGAGCATGCGCACAGCCTTCTGCCCATGTACAGTGCTCATGCATTACATTAGGAGGGGGCGGAACCTCCCACACCCGCTTCTATCATTTCACCCAAACCAGAGAGAACTGGCTGAATACCACCTCTGATCCATTGTCAAATTTCTTAGTCACTGTATATGCTATTCTTTCTTTTGAAAAAACAAAAACAAAACTTTATTACGGATATTCCTCCTTAACCTTCTTACTGTAGATAATGTTCAACAGATGTTTTAAGATTTTCAGACCAATGTATTTTCAAGTATCTGAATCAAATTATTACCTGGGAGGAAATAATTTCTTATGTCCAAAAGATTCAGCTTTCACATTTTGCTGATTTAAAAAGTATCCAGTAGCCACAGCTCCAGTACTGACTGTTGCAACTAAAACAGCAGTTCTTCGACCAACCAGGAGACGTGCAAATGTACTAGCCATTGTTTTCGCCTAAACTTTTTCTGAAAGATGCCTGCTGTCAAAAAAAGTGAAAACCAGAGAGATCAAAAGCATATATACTCAGTAGAACAAACACAACACAATATTCATGCAGTTAAACTGCATCCTTTGTAGGACTCTTCTTTCATGGCAGTCAAAAATGTAAAAAAACAGGGCAATGGAAAAGCTGAAATTAATTGGAATATGCTATTTATTTATTTATTTATTTATTTATTTATTTATTTTATTTAGTTTTTCAAACATGTACGAGATAACAGGTATAAGTATAAACATGGACATGAACACAGGAAATGGGTACGAATAAATGGGGACAACAGGACAGGGACAGTAGGCACACTGGTGTGCTTATGCACACCCTCCTTACAGACCGCTTAGGAAAGGGATGAGGTCTATGCTAGGCAGTTTAAGGTTAAAGTTACGGCGGTTTGAAGATGTAACAACAGAGTTGGGTAGAGCATTCCAGGCATTGACCACTCTGTTGCTGAAGTCGTATTTTCTGCAATTGAGTTTGAAGCGGTTACCTTTAGTTTGTAGCTATTGTTTGCCTGAGTATTATTGCTGTTGAAGCTGAAGTAGTCTTTGATAGGTAGGACATTGTAGCAGACATGTTATATCTACTTTGAATACAATGTATCCATTAATCTTACTGTAATGCAACAGATTTTCAGTATGATGAAAGAAGAGTAAGTTGTCAATTATATCATTTGTTATACATCAGGTATCTCTTTCAAAGATCAGGTACTAATATTTTCTACCTCATGTGCCAAAATAGTTTTGTGGGTTTTGGTACAAGACACATTGATATGATGTAGCAGAAGAATAACGTCAATGGCTTCTCCACCATAGATCGCACAACTTTTTGACCAGATCTAAATAATACCCTATTCAACTTTCTGAATTCTTCTGAATTATTATCTGGAGCTGGATCAGGAGGTGCTAGTTTGCTCTCACCACCAGGATCTTCTGTGTAGAGTGGCTTTAGAGGATTTCTGCTCAGCTTCAAAGCTAGTAGGTTATAAGAGTCTATAGGTTTTATAAAAGGTAATGGTAAGTTTCTCCCATACAGTTGTGTCTGACTCAATCCTAATCTCTGTTTCTTATCTGAGGGAGCTAGCATTATCCAAAGACATTTCCATGGTCATGTGGCCAGCATGACAATATGCTGAAGCGCAAGGAATGCTATTACTTTCCCATTGAAGTGGTACCTATTTATCTACTTGCATTTGCATGCTTTCAAATTGCTAAGTGGGCAGGAGCTGGGGAAACTAATGGGAACTCATCTCTCACACAGTGCTTAGGTTTCAAAATCTGAGCACTGGTTGTCCAGCTGACAAGTTTAGAGCCTTTAACTGCTGAACCTTTATGGGCTTTTTAGAAGTCTATATAGTCTATGGTATTATTGTTTAAAGTCAGTGGGTGAAACCGTCAAGGAATTGATGTTAAATGCTATTAGTATACTAATCATACTTGCTCTATTCTGCCTTTATCAGAGTCAACCAATGGGCCATGTCTACATGGATTGTTCAGAGCCAGCGAATTTGAATGCTTAAACGATGGAAATCTAGATTGGCAGCTTTCAGTTCCAATTAAGACATGTGTATTCCTCCTTTGCAGGTCATCTGTCCAAGCAAACCAGACAATGTTTTTTGAAACCAGATATGAAACTAGTATTGATTGCCACTCAAAAGCTTCAAGTGTTCCAGAAAGCAAAAACTCTGAAAATTGCAGAAATGGTAATAATATTTTTTTTAAAATCCCTAAGCATTTAGCAGAAGAAGCCTTGCTAAAGAAAAGTTGGCATGGGTTCTGCAAAGGTAAATTCTATCACTCCATAATATTCTTTTTAAATTGATAATGGTTTGGGATGGTTTGTTTGCTTGTTTAACGCTTCCAACTATGCTACGTTTATTTTAGAGCTTAATCTCTATATGTTGCCAGTCTAAAATACAGAACACAGTTTGAAACCTCCACTGCACTTATACATTTTTCTTCAAGTAGGTAAATTTGTTCATTACTCTTGGACAAAAGCTTCCAGTGTTACATTACACCCAGGGGCAACAATATAGCATCACAATAAGAGTCTGTTGTAGATTGAAGAAAGAAAAAAAGGAAGCAATCTTGTACACAGTTTCTTGAGCAGAATCATCAAATTAGCTGTTTAGTTTGTCCTAATTTCTCCCCTGTATTTAGTCATCTCTTAGACAGGTTTGCTTAAAGCGCTAGTGAAATTTCATTGTGTTGTACAAGAAGATTCCCCTTCTTAAATACCAATCTTTCTAGCCTAGGGTGATCCTGGTCATCAAGTTCTTGCTTTACTCATAGCGTGATGTAACTACTATTTGGTACTTTACTTCGGTTAGAAAAGTTTTTAGCTTTAAGATTCTGCTGTATTAGAAATGCAATCCTTTTGATACTTCTTTACTTATTACCTATCATGGTGTAGGTCAGCATTGAAGTTTGTGCCTTATCCATATTAAACTTTTTGATATCTGGCTTCCATTAGTTTTCAGGGCAAAGGACACCTGAAAACTAATCAAACTATTTCTGTGTCCTATGCACACACAATCACATGTCAACACACTTGATCACCAGGAAGAAGCGCTGACCCATTGAACATAAGAAAAAGTTTCAGGTCAGCAGTTCTTGTAGTTCAATAGAAAATTTGGCTTAAACAAACCTGGAAAAAGAAATTGTTCATATCTCTGAGCTACTGGAAATTAATCTAATATATAATTCTGTCAGAAGAAACCATTAATAAATTGCTATGCTTTAAATGCCCATGTTGTACATTTGAAAATTTAGAAATAAAGCAAAATATGGCTGACAATGTTCAGTGTTGGAGTAAAGTAATAGTCAGCTAAATATTTTAAGATCATTCCTGTATATTTTCAGTTTATAAATTATTCTAATTATTATTTTTTATAATAGTAGATAAAATGAAATAAATATACTAAGAATATTATTCTATTTTAATAGTTTGTCCCAAAGATTGTTGCAGTGTTGTATCATGTGCTAAGCATATGTTATATGAGTTATAGGCTTACTTTACAGGCTATAACTCAGGAAAAAAATGCCTATATATATAATAATAGTGTAATTCTTTCCATGATGACATAAGGATAAAATATTAGAATGCGGTAATTTTATCAAGAATTTTTCCCAGCCTCATACCTTTAAAAAGTCAGTGTGTATAATTTATTATTATTATAATTGTAAAAATAAGGAGAACGTTTCAAAGACATTCTGTACATTTATTCTGTACAGTTCTCAGTGAAACACTATATCTCTTCCTGTAATGTCCAAGGTCAAACCCAAGAAGGAAAAATAGCCTTTTCAAAGCTGAGCTCTGTTTAAAAAAAATGAGTATAATGTGACAAAATCTTTTGTAATTGTAATCATCATCACATTGCTTAAAGATTGAAGTACAGAATGTTAAACCATGAGTCCTTAGAGTTCAATACGCTGCATTAGCCTTCCCCAACATGATGCCCTCTGGATAATCATATTAGTACAATAGATGCTGTAATTTAATTCATCTTGATGGCACCCAGAAGGGGAATGTCTTTCCTACTTTGTTGGGCATTCCATTTCCAAAATTTCAAACAGAATTCTTTCCTAGCTCTATTTCAAATTATGGACAAAGGTTTCGTCAGACATTCATAAATTAAGAAAGGAAGGTGATAAAATATTAGTACTATGTTTTGTGTGTCAATACATTGCATATTCCATCAATTTAGCTGGATATGGATGATAATATGGTAGTGTCTAGAACAGAACAGAACAGAATAGAATGAGCATGTTTGGGGTAAAACTGGGTTTTGGTTGCATTTGTGGCATACTGGCCAATATGTATGAAACCTGTTTAATATTATTTTTACTGTTGTAGGGTTAATGTAGTGGTTACGACACTGGGCTAGAAATTGGGAGAGTTTGAATCTCATTTTATGCACAAAGCCAGCTGGATAACTTTGTATAATGGTATGTGGGAATGGCTTTGGAAGACAGAGGAAGAACCACAGTTTGGACAATGGTCAGACAAGTTGCAGCTAAGTCCACAGAAGAAATGGTGGCATGGCAAATGTATTAGAAGGTATGGTCCTTTGTTTCTTGGACTGCAAAGGTGTGAGATTCTGTGAATGTAACTTTACAATACAGTTAGAATTAATACTTCTGAGTATGCATTTTCTCTGCACTATCTTACAAGGCTGACACCTTGAGCCAGTCAGTTCAATCTCAGTTCACCAAAGACAATGATGCATAGTGGAAGTTAACATCCACAGGCCATTTTGTGAAGCTAGATTAGCTATTTCTCTTTTTTATTTTATATTCTGCCTTTTTTTACTTTAATCTCTTCTGCTTACCATTTCTCTTCTTTTTCTATGTTTTGCATAATATTGCGATCTCCAAACAGAATAGCATTCTGGGTATTTAGAGCCATTCTTTTAAGGCATATTGATTGAAAACTGACAATATAAATAGTCCTTTGTGTTTTCCATAGCAAACATCTCAAATATGATGTAATCTATATATATATATATATTTAAAAATGTCCCTCAATCCATCTCTAAATGCCCAGCACTCTTTTCATGAACTTAAAAAGAAGTAAGTTCAAAAATATTTTCAACTGACAGCTCAGGGGGATGAAACTGTTAGAAGTGTTTATATTGTTTTCAGGAACAGATCTGAAATTTAAAGGTGAAGAAACTGTCTAGAGTACAAAGTCATCTTGGAAATTTCAGTAAGGCACTTGGTTAGCTTCTTTGCAAAACTGAAGGAAAAATGCAGTTCACCATGGACAGTTTTCTTTACAAGTATTTCTTGTCCTAAAGAGGTTTCATGTATGCATGTTCATACAGAGATACTGAGTTTTCTTTTTTTCACATCAAAGCTTCTAGAGTGGGATACTACTGTGCAATGGCCTAACCTAACCTAACCTTATTTGTAGTGATATCCATTAAATACATAATTACAAAAGTCTTTGGCCCAAATCAGATAGCTGGAAATAGTAGTAAAGGGATTAACTTCTAGAATTGAAGACAGGAATGAGGATGGCTCTAAGTTCAGGAACAGGACCATGGACATGGATAGTTCAGGGTACTGTTTTTCCCATCCTTTACAGACTAATGTGCATTGGCTGTTTTCTTTATTTTTTATTTTTACTACAAGTATACTCATAAATTACAATATTATATGAAATTACTTCCAGAAAACTCTTTTGACAATATTGCTGAAAAGAATGATGGTGTGTCTTTTATTGTGATGTATCCTGCTGCCCTAAAGTAAAAGTCATAATAGTGTTAATCTGCATAAGAAAAAGATACCCACTCTTTGCATGTACCATTTTTCACAATTAACACATTTTTTTAATCACTAGCTTTCAGCATCTAAAGGAAAATGAGAAAGAAACATTGTCCTGAATTCCATAATACTGATGATATCTAGTAACCTAAGTTTTTAAATAGAATAGTACAAAACTGACAGAGTTGAAAGGGACCTTGGAGGTCTTCTAGTCCAACCCCCATTCAAGCAAAAAGCTCTATACCATTACAGACAAATTGTTGTCCAATCT
Organism: Rhabdophis nuchalis; assembly: GCA_039707465.1. Classification (NCBI taxonomy): domain Eukaryota; kingdom Metazoa; phylum Chordata; class Lepidosauria; order Squamata; family Natricidae; genus Rhabdophis; species Rhabdophis nuchalis. The sequence continues at coordinate 208,946,908 of CM077644.1, forward strand.
CTTCTTTAAACGCTCCAGTGTTAGAGCACCCAAACCTTTGGAGGCAAGCTGTTCCACTGATTAATGGAATCAGTGGCTCTCACTGTCAGGAAATTTCTTCTTCGTTTTTGGTTTCTTCTCTCTTCTATTAGTGCCTTCTGTTCTGCCTTCAGGCGCTTTGGAGAATAGGTTGTCCCCCTCTTCTTTGTGGCAACCGCTGAGATATTGGAACACTGCTATTATGTCATCCTTACTCTTTCTTTTCAATGACTTCTAATGATTTCATTCTTTCAAATGACTTCTAATGTATGAAATGTTAGATATCCTTGCCCCTTTCACACATTTTGGAAAGAATCACGTACATATTGAAAAAATAGAGAAAGATAAATTACATATATAAATCAAGTAAGCAAGGTCTTGTTTTCTTCTGTATGCATTACATGTAGACAATCCACATAAAATGGTTTCAAAGACATTCTGTACATTTATTCTGTACACTTCTCAGTGAAGTACTATATCTTTTCCTGTATTGTCCAAGGTCAAACCCAAGTAGGAAAAATAACCTTTTCAAAGCTGAGCTCTGTTTAAAAAAATGAATATAGTTTGACCAAATATTTTTTAATTGTAATCATCACAACATTGCTTAAACCATGGGTCCTCAGAGATCAATATTCTGTATTAGCCTCCCCAAACATGATGCCCTCTGGATGATCTTATGAGTACAATATATATTGTAATTTAACTCATCTTGATGGCACCCAGAAGGGGAATGTCTTTCCTACTTTCATGGGCATCCCATTTCCAAAATTTCAAGCAGAATTCTTTCCTAGCTCTATTTCAAATTATGTTAATTATTAGACTTTCTGTTGGTATGCAAAGAGGGTGTTCAAAGTTTTAGTCCCACTCCAAATATTATTTGAGATAATTTGTACCCTAAAACACCCATGACAAAACTTAAAGGGATGTGGCTGAAACATTCAGGATGACTAAGACAATAAGAATTAAAAAACACAAGTTCCTTTACTACTTTAAAATAGTTGTAATTTTTTAAATATATATATATTTATATTTGTTTTATATATATATATATATATATATATATATATATATATATATATATATATATATATATATATATATATATATATATATATATATATATATTTGTTTTCTGAGCTTTTCGCGGGTGTTTGTATGTTGGTCTTTGGTTGTTCGGGTTTTCTCCCGCGTAGAAAACTCTTTCTCTTCTACGTGGGAGAAAACCCGAACAACCAAAGACCTACATATATATATAAAACCTATATTTTTCATCAGGATTTATGGGATGCCCATTCTAAAGATGAAACAACTGGTTTCAAGTCAGTGTAATTCGCAGAGAATGCAGCTGATGGAACAAAGCACAATGCTTTAATTTTGTACACTGATTTCAAAAGCTGCCCCTGGAACTAATTTGTTGTTGTGACCTTTCAAGTTGATGCTGACTGCCACAAAAGAGAAATGAAAACTTTGAGCAAATTTAATTGCTTTTTCTCCAGCAACATTTTTAACTTGACTCTGAGAGAAAAAGTTAAAGAAATTGAAAGCAACATAGCAAGTGACATATTAGAAAATGTTCATCTTTCTCTAGCCTTTTTAAAAACTCGTATCCATGTTTTCATATATCTATTTCATCTTAATTTTGAACCAAAAAAATATGTTCAGCGTATTTGTGCTAAAGATTTAATAGAGGCTACTTCAAAAAGTTTGGAAAACAAGCATTGAAATAATACCTCCCATATGCTACTAAAAGTAACTTTTTAATCAGATGTTATACTATGTAGAATTACTCTCTGTCTCGCAAAGAAATTAAGTTGCTGAAAAATATTTATAGGATTTTATATTATTGAGAGAGCAACTAAGAAAACAGAAATATAGGGGGACATTCTAAATACTACTCTTATACGAAGGAAAATCCAACGCGGGACCAGCAAAGTTAGTTTGGTGAAACTTCTTGGCCACCTTCCTATTTCACTTGAGAGGTCATCAGTGTCAAATCTCATTTTCTGTTTTAGTTAGGTGCCAGGTCTTGCAATCTGAGCTTCACATATCACATAAATTGGGACTGCACAGTTCTTAATGTGGACCAAGTAGTGACATTCTTTGTTCCCTCCCCCAATCCTGCTGATCTCAATATCCCCCATTTGCTATTTAAGCAGACGCATGCAAAATCCTCTTATGGCTTTCACCAGGAATTTCTAAACTGACCTTGAATTGTCATCTCCTATATTGGGAATATTTTCCAGGACAGTTGTCCGCTCAGATTCTGTGTGCTGTGGTGTTAAATTAAGCACACTGCATTTACAAACTGCATGTCAAATGATAAGCCATTTACAGGAATGCGCCAGAGAAATAATTGGTAATATTTTTGGTTGTCACTGCTTGCTTTTCTTTCCTTTAACATTAAGAAGTGTGAGAAGTTACATTTTCTACTGAGCTGTCAAGAGTTTAGGGCTGAAAATTGCAACCAAGCAAAATCTAACTTGCTCTAATCTCCAGTGTCTGATTATATTATTATGGCTTTTTAAAAAAATAGATAAAATAAAATTCATAAAGAATGGTCTTTATTGAAGGTTAGTTTGAAAAGATATAGAGCATGCCAGCCAAAAATAAGTCTGGATACCAAGAAACTTTCCTCTGGTAATAAAACATTGACAATAACATTTCAGTCTCTCTTGTTAATAGAAGACATTTATGGACAGCCCTGACATTTTTAAATTGCCTGCTCAACAGATTGCCTATAGAAACATTATTGCTATTTGCATACAACAGATTTGAAGTTCAAGTATTTAACTTATTTGTTTCAGGATCACTATTTAGAATAGAAACATGACAAGTATCCTTCACAGTTTTCTGCAGAGTTATGCAAATGGCTAAATATGATCTCTTCCATTAACAGCATTTTGAGTTCATTTTTAAAATAACTCCACTGCTTGAAATGTCATGGCAATGGTAAATAAAAAGTTGAAAACACAACTGACCTTGAAGCTGAAGTGACACTAGTCCTGTATGCCAGCAGCCAGGAAGTGTAAAGGAAACTCAAGTTTGTGTGGCAGCAAAATTACGGGTCACATGAGAAGCAAAGTGAAAGATGAAGAATGGGGAGGGACGACTGAGGAGAAAAATATCTTTAACCATTCAGGTAGTTGAAAAACATTTGACCATAGAGCTATGTCCTTGAAGGCACAGTGATTTCTTGGCCATCTTTTGTGCTCTTATTATTAAATAATTTCATCTAGCTTTCTGTAATAGTTTTTGTCCTTAAAATAAAATATCACACTGACACTCCTAAGTTCCAACCAGCACCAGTCTTTAATGTATATATTAGTACATTCAGGTGAACTTGATCTTTTTTGAAGTGTCAACCTTTTACTACTGGAACAATGCTTGGGAAGATTTCCAGATATATATGGTAGGCTCTGTAGCCTGCTCATCTCCACCTCCCATATCTCTCATTTCTTATTCCCATAGCAAGTGGATTTTACTTGATAATGTGAATTGTATCAGCAAATTAACAGACTAGTAGTCATGGGGGACTTTAATCTGCCATCGGTGGGCGAATCATCGGAGGTAGCTCGGGAGTTCATGGCTTCCATGACGGCCATGGACCTGACCCAAGTAATTCAGGGCCCCACCCACGAGGGTGGACACACGCCGGATCTAATCTTTGTCTCTGGCCAATGGAAGAGTGATCTGGGTACAGGGGATATAGTCATCACACCCCTGTCATGGTCAGACCACTCACTTCTCCGGCTCGACTTTCCAATCGCTACACCCCACTGCGGGGAGGCGGAACCTGAGTCACCTATTTGGTTCCGCCCCAGGCGCCTGATGGACCCTGACAGGTTCCAGACGGCGCTTGGGCCACTTCCTGTATCCCTGACCCACGCCCCAATGGAGGACCTCGTGGCCGCATGGAATACTGCGGCCACGGGAGCCTTGGATCGGGTCGCGCCCTTGCGGCCTCTCTTGCGGTGGCGAACCACCCTGGCTCCTTGGTTCACCGAGGAGCTAAGGGTGATGAAGCACCACAAGAGATGCCTAGAGAGGAGATGGAGATCTACTCGGTCTGAATCTGACCGAACACAGGTGAGAGCCCATTTACGGACTTACCTTGTGGCACTGAGAGTGGCCAAACGTCATCATTGTGCCACTCTCATTGCATCCGCAGATAACCGCCCTGCCGCCCTGTTTAGGGTGACCCGCTCCCTCCTTCAACAGAGGGCGCGGGAAACCCCATTACAGGGTAGAGCAGAGGAATTTGGGATTTATCTGCAGGATAAAATCGCTCAGATTCAGAGCGAGTTAGTCCCCATCGATAGTGGCCCAGTGGGATGCCCCGAGGCAGATCTTGAGACAGTTTTGTGGGAAGAGTTTGACTCTGTTACTTCCGATGATATGGACAGGTTACGTGGGTGACAGCGAGCCACCACATGTTTATTGGACCCGTGTCCCTCCTGGCTTGTACTGGCATCCTGGGAGGTTACACGAGGCTGGCTCCAGGAGGTTGTCAACGCTTCTCTTAGTGAGGGTTTCTTGCCTGTCTCCCTTAAAGAGGCGATGGTGAGACCCCTCCTTAAGAAGCCCTCTCTGGACCCAGCATTATTGGTTAACTACCGTCCGGTCTCCAACCTTCACTTTTTGGCGAAGGTTGTAGAGAGTGTGGTGGCACAACAGTTTCCCCGTCACCTGGAGGAAGTTGATTATCTGGACCCGCGCCAGTCCGGCTTCCGGCCCGGGCACAGCACCGAGACGGCATTGGTCGCGTTGGTAGATGATCTCTGGAGGGCCAGAGATAGGGGTTGTTCCTCCATCCTGGTCCTATTAGACCTCTCAGCGGCTTTTGATACCATCGACCATGGTATCCTATTGCATCGGCTGGAGGGGTTGGGGGTGAGGGGCACCGTACTGCGGTGGTTCTCCTCCTACCTCTCCGGTCGATCGCAATTTGTGTTGGCAGGAGAGCAGAGGTCGACCTCGAGACCCCTCACATGTGGGGTGCCTCAGGGATTGGTCCTCTCGCCTCTCCTGTTCAACACATATATGAAGCCGCTGGGTGAGATCATCCGTGGTTTCGGGGTAGAGTACCACCTCTACGCTGATGATACGCAGCTGTATATATCTACCCCAAACCACCCCAACGGTGCCGTAGCGGTGATGTGCCAGTGCCTGGAAGCCGTGCGGGCCTGGATGGGAAGTAACAGACTCAGACTCAACCCGTCCAAGAGCGAGTGGCTGTGGTTTCCGGCATCCCGGTACAACCAGTTGACTCCATCACTGGCCATAGGGGACGAACACCTCACCCCTGTGGATGGGGCACACAACTTGGGCGTCCTCCTGGATACCCGGCTATCTATGGAAGATCAAGTGACAGCCGTGGCCAGGAAGGCATTTTACCAGGTTCACCTGGTACGCCAGTTGCGTCCCCTATTGGATCGGGATGCCCTTTGCACAGTCACTCATGCCCTCGTGACATCCCGACTGGACTACTGCAATTCTCTCTACATGGGGCTCCCCTTGAGGTGCACCCGAAGATTTCTGCTTGTCCAGAATGCAGCCGCGCGAGCAATTATGGGAACCTCGAGGTTTACCCATGTAACACCGCTCTTGCGCGAGCTGCATTGGCTGCCTGTCGTCTTTCGGGTGCGCTTCAAGGTGTTAGTTATCATCTTTAAAGCGCTCCATGGCACGGGACCTAGTTATCTGCGGGATCGGATTCTGCCCCATACGTCCCTGCGGCCGATTCGCTCCCACAGAGAGGGACTTCTCCGGGTGCCGTCCACCAGGCTATGCCAGCGGGCGACGCCCAGGGGAAGGGCCTTCTCTGTGGCGGGCCCAGCCCTCTGGAACGACCTTCCCCCCGAAATTAGAACAACTACCGATCTCCGCTCCTTCCGTCAAAAATTGAAAACACACTTCTGCTTGGCCGGCCTAGATTAGTCTTCCGTCTTTTAATTAGGTTTTAGGGGATTGTAAAGTAATTTTAGTATAGGGGTTTTTAGCGCAGGGATAATCTTGTTTAATTCTTATTTTATCTATTTATCTATTTATGTATTTTGTATTAGTATTTTTAATTTTCCCTGTGCACCGCTCCGAGTCCCTTTGGGGAGAGGAGGCGGTCTATAAATAAATAAATAAATTATTATTATTATTATTATTATTATTATTATTATTATTATTATTATTATTATTATTATTATTATTATTATTATTATTATTATTATTATTATTATTATTCTCCTGCTCAGTTTAATCAGACTGCATATTTGTGCAGCATCTCCAAGGTTGGGTAGCTTTGCAGTGTTTTATTTTTTCTGGAATCTTGTAACCAAGTATCAGAACAATTGGCCTGAACAGATTTTGCATACATTTTACTGCTTTGTTCCAAGATATCTTTGAAGATTTCCTCTACTTATAAGAACCTCTAGTATAATGAGATGATGTTAGATCAGCACTTTGGTAATTATCAGGGTGGAAGGCTACAGGAACAGATGAACTATCCACAGAAATATGATGAGCAATAGAAGTTCTTCTAATCCAATCTATGCTAGCAAATCAACACAGTGGGAGAAAGTTCCAGGTGAATTTATGGTGGTTTGTGTCGTGACAGTGTTTTTTCTCAACTTTTAATACATTTCTCAACTATCTTTACATTTTTAATTCTATTTTAACTTTGTTCTTATTTATGTTTTATATTGTGAGATGTTTGTTGTATTTACAATGCATGCCCAGAGTCAGTTAGGTGAAATGGGTGGGGTAGAAATGTGATGAATAAATAAATAAGAGGATAATCTGCATTTTAATACCAAAGAAAAGTAAATGAAGTGTGTGCAAATTATCCTACAATATTCTTAATTTCATATATTAGCAAAATAATAATTAGAATCATTCAACACAAATTATAGCCTGGAAAAGGAGATTATACAAAAGGCTTAAAAATGCAAGATATTCTTCTTGATGCACACTGGATAATTTAAAAAGTAAACCAATACAAAAAGAATTCAGTATATATTTCAATGATAATAAAAATAGTTTAACTCTATTGCTCATATCAAGTCATGAATATGCTTAAAAAATGAATCCCAGAACATCTCATTGATCTCATGCAAAACCTTCATATCGATCAGGAAACCACATTATGGTGAACAGACTGGTTCTAAGGTGGCAAAGGAATTAGATAAAGCTGGGCATTATTTTCTTGTTTATTCAACTTTTGTGCTGAATATATACTAAGGGAAGCTGAATTGGAAGAAAACTAAGGTGGTTTTCAGACTGGAGGAAGAAAAATTAATGACCCCTGCTATGCTGTTGACATTATTCTAATAGCCGAAAATGCAATGATCTACAAATCCTAATATTAACTAGGATAAAGAACAGTGGAAAATGGAAGTAAAATTAAAGAACAAATACAAGTAGGAAGTAGCATTGAGCAGCCAAGAAAATAAACAAATGTATCATCAATCAATTCCATCTAGAGTTGGAGCAAAAATGTGCAGGCTCAAAGGACAAAACTCAAATAATCGTATTTCAGATACATTATCTGATTACTTATCTCTCTGGAGAAGACTGTAGTGCTGGAAAAAGAAGAAGGAAAGAGAAAGATTATCAGTAAGGTGGATGGACTAATTGGTAATAGATCCCAGGTGGACACTGTTTGTTATGGAGAAAATCTCTGTGGTCACCAAGAGACATTATCAACTTGACAAGACATAATTGATCAATCCCTTTGATATCTGTGATAGTGTTTAAGTTACTGAAGTTCTTTCAGCTGCTTGTCTTTGTGTTCAATTTCTTAAAAATGGCTATCAATATACATCCCTATGTATAGCAGTTTCTATGTACATTTAAAAAATAACTTATCCAAAAAATTAAAAATAATCAGAAGAATAAAAATCATTTCATCTAATCTAGACTTATGTGCACATTGGAGCAAATAAAATAGTCAAATGAATTTGTGGAAGAATGACAATCAGTGTTTAAAGCTGTTAACAATAGTGCTATACACTAGATTGAAGGCAATTGTTTCTGCATGTTATTATGCACACTGTTTAGCTATGTGTCAATTCCCCTCCCTCCCTGAGGAATGTATGCAGCACTGCCTCAAACTGGCTAAGAGAAAAAAACAAATAGAAGAAAATTCAGAAAAGAAAGGTTTATTAATAAGTGTGGATTTCAGATCAGAATTTTAATATTAAAAGCAAAACATGAATAGAATGCATGGATTGTTATAACAACTTTGGGTGGTAAACATTTAATAAGTTTTTATTTGTTAGAGATGAGTTATAATAGGTCTCCAGTGACTTTCAACTTGCATGTAATAGAAACATCGTAGAATTTGCTTCCATTTTAGAATACAGTGATATTCTCTAACAGAACTTGATGCTGAAAAATAAATATTTTAGAATTCAGGTTTCTCGTCCATATAAGCTGCAAGTACATAGTATCAAAACCTTGTGTAATTACTTCTACTCACAATGTGGATTAGGCTGTGTTTGGAGAAATGATCAATACACTGAAATAAGTTTGTTCATAATTTCATGGACTTGCACAAACACTCCTATACATTTTAATCTGTAACTTTTATCCATTCTTAAGATAGTGTACTTCCTGTTTTTCATTGTTTCCTTCTGGTCCTACATTGCCACTCACATAAACGTGCGTGTGCACACTCCTTATATGCATTGCAGATTTGTACCAAAAATGTATTTTAGGTACCCAATGCCAGAAGGGCAATCTCCAATTTGATTTTTGGGAAGAACTCCCCAGACAAAGGCATAGTAGTTCCATTTGTGAAGCTCCCAGGTTCATTTCCTGAATGCTACACATTCTGCTTTTTTGTGATACTGATATTAGTTTGGGAAGGGCGGCATTATGTTCTTCTGCATAGAATGGAAGAAGAGTATTTGGGGATATGGGAAACACCTGATAATAAGTTAGAAGAGACTCTTGAGCCCAGATAAGGAAATGGAAATCCTCCCTCCTCTGCTCCACACACACAGACTGAGAGCTTAGAACAGAGTATTGAGTTATGAACTGCAACTGAAGAATCAATGCTGCTTCTATGAAATTGAAGGTACAGTATCAGTTGATCAATCAATCAATCTAGTTGAAAATACAATAGAATTGGAAGGAAGAACCCACTTTCCTGTCACCCATGATTGAGCACGGAAGGGAGTATGCTATGTCCTGACAGCTCCAGGTCATCAGAGAAGGAGGCAGTAAAGACAGAAAAGATGATAATGTGAAGATTAAAGATGATGCAATGGTAACCCATATTCTTGTGTAAGGTAAAACTATTTTGGTTGAGAATGATTAGCAGGAACATTGACTTCTGACTCTTTGTTGCAGTAAAATAAGGCATTAATATCAAATCACAACTGTTTGCTTTTTTGGAATAATATGCACCATTTTTGATATGTTCATTTATTGTACATTGTCCAGAATACATTATTTGAGTTGGCAGCCATGTAAATCCTACAAATAAATAAATTGATAAACAAGTGACAGATGGTACACATCTTTAATTTGGGCAATGAGCAGCTATATAACCATTGCCTCTAAAAGGAAGAGGCCCAGAATTTATGCCTGAAAAATAACCTGTAAATTGGTCAGGATTGTAGAGTTCTGTTAGACAGAGAACATCTTTTAATGTCTTCTTGGGAATGCAAAATAAGGGAAGATTCAACAACATACTGACTGGCACAGGTGGCATGCAGAGCCATTTCTGAGGGCACGCGAGACATTGCCCTGTCAGCTCTAGTGCGCATGCACGCTCTAGCCAATTGATTTTCGGCCTTGATTTTCAGCTATTATTTGCCTTCAGGTAAGCCTCCTGAAGCCTGTGGAGGGAGGAAAACAGCCCAACGGGTAACCCAGAAGTCAATTCCTGAACTTCCGGTTTGTGTGTTGGGCCATTTTTCGCCCTCCCAGGCTCCTAGAAAGCCTCTGGAGCCTGGTGAGGGCGAAAAACAGACCTACCGGGCTCACTGGAAGTCGGAAAATGGGCCGTTTACAGCCTCTGGAGGGCCTCCTTAGGGGGGAGGCCACCACTCCAAGAAAGCCATGCATGCATGTGTGGGACAGCGGGGTGGTGGTGGTCCCACACACATGTGCAGGGAGCATGACAGGGGAGGGCATTGAATTATGGGGGTGGACATGCAAGCATGTGTGATAGCACCCATCCATGAACCTTTTCCACGAGGTGAAAAAGGTTCGCCATCACTGCCATAGACCATATACCGTCTGAGATTGGCTAGAGAAGGTTTGGTGACACCCTTGCCTATGTCAGAGAATGCTAACTAGATGTCTTTTGGAAGTTAGTCTATCAGCAGTAGATCTTTAGTGTAAGCTAAATGGATCTGAAGCAATCCTCCTGCGGATTTTAGAAAACTGTTATAGACCTACCTGCTTCTCCTGGTATTCCACAAATGTGAGCAGCCACATTAAATGTTTAGCATTTACATATTTTATTATAATGTAATATTTCAAGTTCATTAAATTTTTAAATGTCTAAAAGTAAAGACGTTTGTGGAAACAAACAGGAGATCCACTAGCACATTGAAATTTATCTTATCTCCCATACTAGTTGTCATCTAGATCAATCCATTGTGAAAAATAATCTGAGTGATTTGTCTGTTGTGAGTACACCATGTAGACTTTTCTCAGAGAAACTACCCAATAAGAGAGATGAAAAGCAAGCAACCTAAAGTAAAATTAAAAAAAATATGAATGCAGTATTGGAACAGACAAAATGTCAAAATGGTTGAGGCTGATATTGGCTGTAATTAAAATCACTTTAAGATACGATTACAGTTGCTCCCCACCCCCCAACTGATCATTATGCATGGTGACATAAATTTCATCAGCCAAGGAACATCCCTGTTTATAAGATAAATCAGGCAGGCAGAAATAGGCTCTTGACATCACATCTAAATTTGCATAAAACTCTTATTAGTACAAGCTTTTAAAGAAGTGATAAAAGCCATTTAATTTGAATTGGTGTTTTTTTTCTTAAAAGACTGATAATATTGCTGATCTAAAAAAGTTTATAGATTTTTTTTTAGTTATAATGAAGCATTAATGGATCATTAATTCTTTATTAAAAATTGCTATTTTAAAAGACTAGTGATATAACATAATGTACTACATAGTTATTTTACAAACGGGATAACTTTGTCACCGAGATATAGCTAAACAACTGCTAGAAGTACAATGATGTATTTAGCAGATTAGGTTGCAAAAGAACTATTACTTTTTTTTAAATTTCACAATTTAAATATATTGGCATTTATTCAGAAAACTGCAATTAAAATAAATGAATAGAATATCAAAGATATCACAACAGTTGCAAAAAAAAAGTTGGGATTTGCTATTTTGTTTGAATGAAAGGCCCACAATACAGAATCTGTCCAAATGCAATAATACCTGAATAATTCTAATATACTTTGAACTTATTTTCTTTAATTAAATCTTCTTGAAACTATATACTAGAGTCTAGACAGTATTGAATATTCAATAGGAATATTTACTACTCCCCTCATGATGACAGAAATATGTGTAGAATCCTTGTGAACAACAATTGATTTAACCCTGCTAAAGATTTTGAACAAAAAGGTCAGAAAACTAGGACCACACAGAGTAAGAGTTATCATATAATTTAATGGAATATGTAAATTAAATAGGATAAAAACAGATATAAGCACCTTCGGCTGCACTTAGAATCCAAAATAGGCAAAGTGCCCCCTGAAAGGACAAAGCTACTATTATAAAATGAAATACAAGAAAATCAAAATAAATTACAAATCACTACATTCACAAACAATTCTCACAAAATAATGTATAGGTTCTAGATGGAATTTGTGAAGAAGGGAAGCTGATTCACTCTAGAAGAAAGAAAATAACTAAAAAGTCCTGCCTTGAAAATTAGTGTACTTCTGTTAAGTAACTGGTGCGTGAAATTTTTAAAATTATTATTAACACAATGAAAATATCAGTAAATTATCTGGTGGTCATATAATTCATGCTTCTATCATGCTCAAACTGCTATTAGCTTTTTCTGACAGGCATTTATGAAAAGAACAATCATCTTCAACAAAAGTTAATAAGCAAATATCTATAAATAACATTGTTCACATTGAAATTTACCATATTCATTAACCAGAAATACTTAAACATGCCTACAGCATTCCTATTTAAGTTCTTCTGAAAACTTAACAGAGTATTTTATAATTCCTTTAAATGTGCCGTCACGCGTACAGTTATATAAAAATAGGGCTTTAGAATGATTAAATTTCCTACTGAGCAGATAATGGATGGGATCTGTAATTAGACAAAACTAGATTTTATGGGCTGGCAATATACTAGAAATGGAGATAAAAATACCTGCACAGATTAATTTTCAATTGTCAGAGTTTAGCACTAAGTATTAAATTCTCAAATATGACCAAATGATCATCCTGTTTTAAACAGTAATGCTCCTGAGAGGTTTAAGGGGATTTTTCATCTGCTGGCTGAGACTCCTTGGAAAAGCACACTTTTTTATTCTAGTTATTCAAAAGTGATATCAAATGCATTTTTAAACAATTGGTTTATGTACTCTTTCAATTTAGGGAGACTACTTTTATTTAGGCAATCAAAGAACTAGTATATATGTCTATAGATGTAAATTGATCTACAAGTAATCTAATCTCCATAGAGTTAAAAAAATAAATATTTTAGTAACTTATTCAAATCAGAAAAACAAAAATATTTTTTCTTCCTAGGTAGTTTCTGCAACAAATATTTAAACATATTCTTCATTCTAAAGTCAATATGGAGCAATGTGAGATTACTCTTTCAAATAAAAAAAATAGGATAATCATGTTTTTCCTTTCCAAGTATTTGACAAATTACTGCTGTTCAAACAATCTTGTAATTTGAATTCATGGGTGAGGGAAATATACACAGATTGTAGCAAAAATATAATTGATTATGCAAAATAATTTGTAATTCTTATAAGATCACGGCTGCAATCCAAGTATATTTGCTCAAAACTCTATATAAACAATAAAGTTAATGTACTGTTCAGTGTTGGAAATTTTCTTTTCTTTAGAAGAAAATATGGAATCTTTTTATTAATGTATATTTATTAATGTACAAAACAAGCTACGCTTACAGAAACTGGCTTCTATAATTATTAAGGTGATCCTGGAGTCATGATCGTGTACAGATACATGCATAATCACACATATATGCTTGTAACTGCTAGCCTAGTTATGTAAAGCTCAATGATAGTTAAATGATATTATAGTGTCAAGGAGAGTGATCATAGGATGCAGTGACATCCATGAAAAAGTAAAATATTCAGAAACTATACCTTCATAATTTGTTCTAAAGAGCATGAAAATCCATCGGAACATCAAAATTATATACTATTTATTCCTATTATGTCTCAGGTTAACCTACTGACTATAAATCACTAGCCTCGGACACCAATACAGAACTGAGGGTTACTTATTGTCTTCAAAGGATTGGGGGCAGAAGGCAAGAGGTCAATCCTTATAATAGGATATTTGATTGGAACTATTTTCCAGTATGAAAGGAAAAACCCACTCATTTCATCTACTAGTGCATAGGAGAAGACATCACATTCTCATTAAGACATATATATTTTAACAAAGGTTATATGAGAAATGCGCTATTGGAAAACAACATACACATTACCAAAGAGACTAACCTACTATAGAGACAGGGTTGCCACAACATTGCAATATCATTCCAGACCCTTCTAAGCTTGTATATCGAGCAACCATGCAAGACAGTGCATTAATTTGCATACCAGATCATCTCACATATTGCTATTATTAGAGAATGAATAATATATTTAGACTATTAAGCTAGTATTCATAATGGCACACTGATGTTCTTCAGTCTTCTTTCGGTTTGGAAAAAAGTAAATAATAGGAAAATTAATTTATGAACAGACATCTTCAGTTAAAATGAAGTTTTAGAATATCAAAACAGGCAAGCTGGTGGATGCTGCAGATGCCAACTTGCCTGTTTTAATACCTCTCACTGTGCCGAAGGGATTATATGACCAGATTATTCAGAAAATAATGCTGTTACATATTACATTGTTGCTTCTACAAATGCTCTTTCATTTACAATAGACTTGATAAAGTGCAAAGATTTGGTTAAAATACCTAAATAAAGCATGCTTTTTGAATTGCATCCAAAGATAGTTAGACAAGATTTCTTCCTCTAGCAGCATGCTATCATTTATTCAACTCTAGCAAAATGCTGTATTCAGATTTCATTCTGCGGTCTCCTTGACTGGCTCACTACTGTTATTGCCCATCTTTTCTTTAGTCCTTTATTTGTTTTGAAATCTCTTTACTTCTGTCAGGTAACAACCATTTGACCCACATTTCTGCTCCGTGGCTCTGTTCCTCCAACAGTTGCTTCTCTGAAAAAGTATCTCTGTGAGACTCTGCATCCCTTTAATAGAGAAGGGAATTTCAATTTTTCTCAGCTTTTGCCCCTTGCATTCTGTAGAGGCATGCCATGCATAATTTTTTTCCCATTAGACTAAGTTCTTGGTGGCTGAAGAATAATATTGGTTTCTCAGGCTGGCAGTCTGGGCTCAATTTTTAGGGATAGTTCGTACAGCGTGTCCTCATCTATGATGAGGCTTTTGTCCAACAAGTACTGAGTGACCTGGAAAAACAAGAATATGAAACAACTGTTTAGTGATATTGTCAAGTGAATGTTGTGGTTATTTAGCAAATCCACTGCCTGCAATGGGTGTTTTTTGAGGTAGTACTCAACTTACATCCATTTGTTTAGGGACTGTTCAAAATCACAATGACATTGAAAAAAGTGATTTTTGACCATTTTAAACAATTACTACTGTTGCAGCATCTCTGTGGTTATGTGATCAAAATTCAGATGCTTGGCAGCTGGTATGTATTTTTGATGGTTCCAGTGTTCCAGGGTCATGTGATCAACTTTTGTGACAAGCAAAGTCAATGGGGAAGCCAGATTCATTTAATAACTGTGATACTAACTTAACAACTGCAGTGATTCACTTAACAACTGTGGCAAAAATGGTCATAAAATGTGGCAAAACTCATTTAACAGCTGTCTTGCTTAGCAATGGCAAATTTAGGCTCAACTGTGGTTGTAAGTTGAGGACCAGCTGTAAATGCCAGTTTCCGTAAAATAAATGTATCACAAATCACAGTTATGTGACCATGGGATGGGATGCTGCAAACAGCCACAATGCAACCATGTGTCCATGAGGGGGGAGGGGAGGCTGACATTTTGGCAGAATTTTGAATCTGGTCATAAGTACTTTTGGATCTGTGGTAACTTACAACCGGTTTTAAGTTGCTGGTGTAACATCAAGAATTCAGCTGTCTCAACATAATCACTAAGCTCTAAAACCAAACACTGACCAACATACCAACCATGAAAACCTACACCACTATAATGCTGAAACTTTAAGTCACAAATATCTTCACATACTTTAGTGATAAAAAAAATGGGGCAGCACTTATTAATATATTCAGAATAAGGTAAAAAAAAGTGGTAAAAGGAGATATGAAAATATTGTACCTTTTGTTGATGCTCTATTCGATAGGAAGCCTGTTGGAATTGTCGTATTTCCCTGATAATATGCGATATCTGTTAAATAAACAAGTACCAATAATAATTTCTTGTTGAATTTTAGAATAGTGGTTTGAATTCTAATTTTTCTATATAAAATTGTAAAATATAGCACATTTTATATTTTTTGCTCTTCTTTCTAGAGCTCTTTTAGTATCTGAGTACTTTATCCTAGGCCAAAAGCAGGATTTATGCTCCAACTCAGTAGAATTAAACTAGGAAAAAATGCCATTTTACTGTCATTTTGGACATTCCACTTAAAACAACTGTTTTCCCAATAGCATTTCCCTGACTGTCTAAAGAGGCAATAATGGTTGTGGCATATCAACCGGAGCGAACGAGATTTGGGGAGGTATATTTGATGCTACTGGAGTGCCCTAAATTCTACAGTAGAGAAACTTGTTTTTCCTGTTGTTCAGTCTCTCCAGCTCCTTTTTAACTGAGGTTATGCAAAATGGGTTTTTGAGTGGGTTTGAGTGTTCTATGCTTTACTGGGTAGATTAATTTTGTTGTGAGTTGCATTTAATTCCCTTGGGTTTACAAAATATAGAAAAAATAGGAATGGATTCTGTGTTTCCAAAATAGTGCTTTTTAATCCAGTTTAGTGATAATTCTCTGTTGCCAGAAACACAGTGAAGGAGATTTGATTGGGTTAGTAGTGGATACGTTATGGATGTGATGGGCACTGGGCTAATCACGACTACAATACTGATTCTCCAAAATATGCCAGTAGATGGTGATAGAACATTGATTGTAAATACAAGTATCAACAATTGCTTTTTAATTTCTACCTGTACTAAGTATTAAATATAATCTTACATGCTTAAACCTATAAATCCTTATAACTTTTTAAAAAATCTGTAGAAAAAAATTACCATTCGCATTTTAGAAAAATTGACGAGGCCTTCTTCAGTAAAGTTTGGTGTTCCTTCTTCAATAAATGCCAGATCTGTGAGGTACATCCCAAGATATGGCACTGAAGGAGGATTGCAACTGCAGAATAAGAAAGCCAGCTGTCAGGACTGTAAATTATAGACAATCTTTCCTCCCTTTTTCCGCTATCAAAATGTATGCCAAATAAATACCTTTATTTAGAAATAAGTTACACAATTTCTAGCAGAAATTACAGGTAGTCTTCAATTTATACAATAATACAATAATACAATAGCAGAGTTGGAAGGGACCTTGTAGGTCTTCTAGTCCAACCCCCTGCATGGGCAGGATTATAATTCATTTAGTGACTGTTTGAAGTTACAACAGCACTGAAAAAAGTGACATGACCATTTTTCACATTTATGACTTTTGTAGTATCCTCATGATCATGTGATCAAAATTCAGATGCTTGGCAAATGTTTCATAATTATGACCGTTGCTGTGTCCCAAGATCATGTGGTCCTCTTTTGAGATCTTCTGACAACATCGCAAAAGGAAAAGCCAGATTTACTTAATAACTGTGATACTAACTTAACAACTGCAGTGATTTACTTAACAACTGTGGCAAGAATGGTCATAAAATGTGGCAAAACTCACTTAACAAACATCTCACTTAAGAACAGAACTTTTGGGCTCAATTGTAGTCATAATACAGGTAGAGTACACTGAATACAGCTAGCTAGAACAACAGCTTTAGAAAACACTATGTATATGGTATAACTGTATGATATTTAACTTTCACACTTGATAGTCATTATACTATTTTAATTAATTAGATTAATTGTGGGGAATTAAGTGTGAATAACAAGGCAACCTCCAGCCTACGGACTACTGTAGCTTACGAACTATGTATCAAATGCAAACATAACCTTTTTCCTCTAATATATTTTTGTGTTGAGAAAACAAAATGTCATTACTTCACGGAGTCCTTTCCGTCAAATAAGAGGTGTCAAAGTTCTTCCTTATCATCTCTTGCACATATTATATGCTCAATGAAGCTGGGGTTATTTTTCTCTAATTTATCCTGCATAGAACAAGCATTCTTCTATTTCTCCTTCATGGAAGAACTGCAAGAAGAGGTTTTTGGACGCAAGGGAACTACTTTGTAACAGGAGCCTCCATTCTACAAATCAAGGCTGTAATCCAATCTGCTATGGATGTGATGTTTCAGATCAGTATCTTTAACTAGCTAAATGAAAAGGTCACACAAGCATTCAAACTTTAGTATCTTCTGTTCTCCTTATTACACAGATGTTCGGAAGAACAAACAGCTCAGAATAAGAAGCAGGAGAAAAAGAGACTGAACTCTTCCTGAAAAGAAACCTATTAAAAAATATGGAAGTGAAGCCAAATTAGCTATCACTGACATAGTTTTGATTTCAAGTTTAAATCAAAATTGTCTCAATGATTGCTAGGTTGCAGAAACAAAGGACTAATGTTTTTTGAAAAGAAAAAGGTCTGTCATCCTTTATAGATGCAAATTTTAAATCATATAACAATTAGAACAAGATAAGAGACATACTTCTTGAGTGTTTCTCTCAGATTTTTAAATCTTCCCTCAGATGACACAATCTTTTGAAGTTTATCCATAAGAGCTTTAGTCTACAAACCAAAAATGACAAAAATGTAATAGAACACAGAAAGGGCTTCCTAAACAAGAATTTAGCTTCAGAGAAATATGTAGTTCTTCAAGTAATGTTCATTAAATGTAGTCCAAGTGAAATAAGAGGTTGACACAGAAAAACCTTTATGTGTATATTCACTGCTTTGTTCAACTTCTTCAAATGCACATACCAAAGTCTGTCCTACCATGTATTAAACATTAACAGTACCGAAACAGGCTCATCATAAAATTGTTTAAATATATTCATGGATGGATCAGACATTTACATGAAAAACATGTCATTTTTGCAAGAATATTTAAACCATTACAGTAATACATCAAGAAATGCACCCTTATGAAAAAGATAGAAAAAATATTAGGTTAAATAAACTGCACAATTTCTCATCATGCAAGTAATTTGGTGCTCAACAGTTATGTCACGGGGGTTGGGCAATCTTTCTTTCACCCAAGAGAAAACCTCAGTATCAGTCAGTATTAATTACTTACTTGTTTAGAAACCTTTGCCCAGGTTTTCTTCAGTCTGTAGATTGCACTTCTGTTCAAGGCTGATGTGATTTCAAGGACACCATTGTAGTTGTGCAGACAACGGCAAATATCTGCCACTGCAACCCATTTCTCAATGGCATTAGCACGGGAACTGATATCAGTGTAATTCATAATTTGGGATGCTACAAGGTTGCTCATCTAAATGAAAGAACTAGCACCATAAATATTTGCATTTACAAGACTGAATTAAACACATATTTAAATGATTTAAATATGTCTGGCTTTTAGCAAACAAAACATATATTACAAAAATGATGAAAATAGGACAGCCATTCCCAACCTGCTACCCTTCAAGAATATTGGAAATTTTGATATCACATTTGAGAGGGCGACAAAACCCTCTAAAAAAACAAAACAAAAACAAAGAAATCACTGAACAGATAGCAAAGGAAATGTTGTACAATAGATTCAAATAGCATTCTAAGAGCAAAAAAGCAATATGACATATAAGTAGAAATAATCAAAATAATAAGGAAAAAATTCTTTTACACTTTCTTAATAAAATATAATTTAGTTTATTTTGCCACTGCTTGGCAATCTCAGCAGAATTCTTAAGATGCTACTTTTTAAAATGCTTAATAGCAAACTGCTTGGCTGCTCTTCAGGAAAACTGGAACCCTTTGGTAACCTTTATCTTGGTTACCTTTGGTAACTTTTATGGTCTCAGAAATATTTTTAATCAAGTATTCTTATATTCTTAGAAAGTATTCTCTATTTCTATTACAACTCACATCGTTAAAATGTTGGCTGGTTTTCATAATGTAAGGTGTTCTTTCATTTTTATCCAATTTCATCCAACCCTGCCCAAGAAATTCTCTGGGGGGAAAAACAGAGAATCAACTTATTTTCCTATTTAACATGCTCATACAGTGTGAATCATGTATATTGTTTCATATAACTTCTTTACAGACATTATTGCCTTCCCACTTCAAACAAAATATTCATGGAATATGTTTTGAAAATAGTAGCTTCTTCTCTTTTGCTGATTAAAAAAGTAAACAAAGGTACAGACATTAGGAAACATAAAGCCACCTTCTACAGAATCAGGATGCTCATCCATCTGACCCATATATGCCAATACTGTCTAGAGGTAGTATTGAGGATTTCAAACGAAAATTTCACAAAATATTTACTTAGTGATGTAACAAACTGAACCTGGCTCATTTGTATTCACAACTCAATTCTCTACTTTTGAGTGGTGCTTCCCTGAATGCTACATATTCAGCCTTTAATGGGCTTGCTATCTGTCCTACAAATTTTCTGAATTGGCAACACAAGCAAAAAAAAATACTGTTGGTTCTTTGAAGCTTTATTATGTACAGATATATTAGCCTTTTCAGGAAATAAACTGATCCTGCTCACAAAGAACGACTTAGAAATACTGTGCTATTACTGCCTTGTGCTTTAATATTAGACTTTCATGATCCATTTATGCTGAGGGATCCCATTTCCACTCTATGTATGATCCATTCCAACTTTGTGCAAATTCTTGTATTATTGAAATCATGGCTTAGAAATATTTTCATTCCCATAATAATGACTAAAACACCACTTACTCATAAGGTATGCCTCTGAAGACAATGTGATCTAAGAGAGTTATTTGTTCAGCAAGTTCCATCGCCGATAATGTTTCAAAGCATTCTGGTTTTGGACACTCTAGCTATAAGGAAAAAATATATTTTGAATTGTTTAAAAGGCAACTTTGACCTTTTTGTTTGTTTTGTACAATATTAGGTTAATAGCTGTTTTATCAATTTTATTAGTCAGATTTTATTATTTATTGAAGGAAAATCCTGAAAGGGAAAAGCACTTATGTAAATATGCTCTCTGTTATTTATGAAAGAGTTAGAGCAAAATCAGCCAAGTTGTCACTGAACCAATTTCAACAGAAATAAAACCTACATACAATACAATATCCTGGGGAAAAAATCATGTTCCATAATGAATTTTCCTTTTGCTGATAGATTATTTCCCCAGATTTTAAAAAGTTTATGATTTTATACATATTAATGAACTTCTCTCAAAATTTTAATATTTTATTTTATAATTCCTAAAATTAATACATTAAGATTTTAGAAGTTAAGAATGCTTCCAAAGGGTATTGAGAAGGTATTCTCATTTCTCCATCATTGAAAACAGCATTTCATGTTCATGCTGAAACAGAGAATTGTTTTCTTAATGTTGGAAATTAATAAAACATTAGTTTTCCAAACTTCCTCAAGTTATGACAGCAATTTCCATCCAGATTTTCTATCACTAAGCAATAACACATGACATGATTATATCACTTAGCAACAGCAATCCTAATAATCACCGGTGTTGCATTAGCCAGCAACTGGTTAGTTTATTAAGAAAGGACCTCAAATGACTGTAGTGCTAGGTGAGCAAGCCAGCCAGTAAAAGCTGCTGCAAGGGGAGTGGGTGAGTGCCATAGGTGGGTACTACTGAGAACAGGTGGACCAAAAGCTGCAGGCAGGTGCTACTGAATTAGGACAGGTTCACAGGTAGGCACTATAGAGCAAGGGTAAGCCAGTGAAGGCTGCAGATAGACCAGTGTGACCCACTGGTAGGCACTATGGAGAAAGGAGAGGTTGGCAGGAGTTGCTATGGAGCACAAATGAAGAGGGTGCTACAGAAGACTTTTCCTGGCGGCTTCCCCATTGATTTTGCTTGTGGGAATTAAGTAGGGAAGGTTGCAAATGGTGAGCGAAAAAGCAAATAGATGGCAATATAAATTCAATTAATTAATTAATTAATTATGTGGTCATGGCTCACTTTAACTGGGTATAAATACCTGTCATGTATAACTTTGAACAGTCACTGAGTGAGTGACCATGATCTGAGGAATACCTGTCGTTGCAAGATTTGAAATGTGCCTTGTGGCTTTTACCAATGAAATCCTTTCTGTAAAATTTAGAACATTTTCCCCCTTTCTCCTTTTGATTTACATTTATAGATACAGAACATGAACACCTATTGTGCTGGAAGTAGGCCACTTCTCACAAACAGCATTTATTATATTGCTACTATTTAAAAATGACTTAAATGTATTACAACAAGCAACAAACTATTACGGTATATCTGCACTTTCTTATCGAAGAGCAGGTAATCCTCAGATTACGACCATTAGTTCAGAAACTGCTTGAAGTTATGACAGCACTGAACAAAGGCCACACGCAAGTTATTATTAACACAGTAAATAATATGTGTAATCTTGAACAAGCTGTCAGTTACATGAAGCACTCCACACTGTTTAAAACTTTCTGTGCTTCAAATTCAACTTGATATTTTCTCTACATAAATAACTCTTCCAAGGTTTGCAAGTTTTCACTTTTTAAAAATAATGGCATTGCAATTTTAAATAGCCATTTGAGGGTTTATTTGAGGAACTGCCTCCACCTGATTTACATGTACTTGTCCATCAGGTCTGGAAGAAGAGAAATATTGTTGTTATTTCTGGTGAAAGAATTTCCTCTGGTAGGGCCCAGGAGGTGAGCCTTTTCTGCCATGGTGCCCCCACTATTGATTTTACTTTTTATTATTATTGAGCAATACCTAGAATCGCTTTTCTGTGAGATGGATGGCTATATAAATAAATGATTTGTGTAATAAAATATATAAAGTAATGATATATAAATAGTTTCTGAAGGTATGACTCATTTTAATCAACTTCCTCGTTATATTGAAATGAAAGCTCCACATTTTGCATAACATCTCAACAAACCAAAGGTTATATTCATGGCTATTTTGTTTCATTGTAACTACTGAACAGTTGAAACACCTAATGATCAAAGGAAAATGTAACAGAGAGTGATGTGCAAAAAAGGCAGTAATAATGGAATAGTCAAGCATAATTTCCAGAGAGTAAGCTCAATTTACATAAATAAAAAATAAAACTAACATATATTTATTTAAATAAACTCACCATCTGCATTATATCTTCTATTTTTAGGTGCGTGTCATCTTGATCCTCCTGAGAAAGTGTCCTAAAAATAATTAGTGATATATTTTATATCACAATTAAATTTCTGCAGTCTTTTGCACTACTTTAATGTTTACCTTATAGGTATTCCATGTGTTTATGTTTATTTATTCTACTTGTATGCTGTCAAATCAATGCACACTCATGGTGGTTTACAAAACAATCAATAAATATAAATACTTTAAAACAATATGTAATCAAAGTTACAGCAATCAAGAATAATTATATTTCTAAATTATACTGACAGGAAAATTAATTAAAAACAGGAAAAGTAATTAAAAACAATACAAATAAATGATTAAATCATTCAAAGTGAAATAAATTGAAGACAGCAAAAACAAACTAACCAAATGCTTCACAGAAAAATTAGTAGCTGCTTCTGGAACAATATAGGAGATGGAGGAAATCTTAATTGTAAGGAAAGATATTCTGCAAAGCGGGAGCAGCAATTAAGTCTTTTGTGTTTCTTCTCCTTACTTCAAGGAAGTGGGATATAATCAAAAGCTTCCGTAAGAAAAACTTACAGGATGCATCTTCATGACTATTTTGAAATAATACCTAATAAATGATAGTCATAATTTGTAATGTCTCTTCAGAAATAAGTTCCGCTGATGTCTGAAAAAGCTTTGCATTTTCAGGATGATTTTCAATTGCAATGTTTCTAGTACTCTATAAATTCATGCCAGATACAATATATTCCATTTATATTCCACTTAATGTAAAACATGTCTTCAAGATGACATGGAATTATGAAAAATCATTCATCAAATCTCAATGTTCAATCCCTTGCAGATCCACTGATACTGATTCTCAGATCCTCCATCTACCAACCTGTCGGTAAGGGTATCAAATATCTGACTCAACTGTGTAATACAAAAGTCATATAGGCATCAACATAAGCCAACCTGAAAGTGAGGATAGGGCTTAGGGCGAATAATACGAGAAACAAGAGTTTTATGATGCTGACCAGACTAACATTTATTATGTTGTTTAACAGCAGAAGCACTTAGACTTATATACCATTTCATAGTGCTTTACAACCCTCTCTAAGTGGTTTACAGTCAGCATTTCCCCCCCAACAATCTGGATCCTCATTTTACTGACCTCAGAAGGATAAGAATCAAACTGCCCAACTGCTGGCAACTGGCAGTCAGCAGAATTAGCCTGCAATACCAAATTCGAACCACTACACCACCATCACAGTGTAAGATGTTATACATGTTTTCTGTAGCTTTTCTTGCAGAACAATATTTCGGCACTACTTCTTTAAAAATGTTTGAAGTTTGTTTTTGCTTTTCAATTGTAGAACTCAAAACTGTTTGGAACTGGAAATTATTGCTTTTATCATGTAAACAAGTGGCTTGGATGACTTATTGGAGGGCCTTAACTTCTCAAATAGCTTGTATGTAATAAATTTAGAATGTTCATATATTTTTAATTTGCAATCAAACTTTTGGTGAAAAGAACAAAAGGATCCTAATTCTTCATGGGTATACTTTTGCAGTATATGTTCCTTAGAGAAAGATTAAAATGGCTTTAACTCTATGAAACAGTTGATCATCATCACATTTTTGTAAGAAAATTAGATTTGCCACTTTTTATAGTGATACACCGAAACTAAACATCTGAACTGATCATACTTCTGTTTCTTTTATACTACTTCTGTTATGAAACTCATAGATCCTCTTTACCTCAGGATATTTGCTGTAGCTTTTCTTTCTTGTGGCAAAAGGTCAGGGTCTCTCAAAACTTCTTCTAGTAGATTAAGAACACTCATCTTCAATTCATTATATAATTCAAAATCCTGCAAAGCAAAGTGCTTTTGGGTGAAAGAATCAGATTAAAGATTTATACTTTGTGAGCATGAAAAATATTTTTAAATAAATACATACATTTCCTTTTGCACATTATAATTTTCTGGTTTATTTGTTTATAGTTGTTTACATACCACAGCCCATGAATATCATCCTTGTGGCGACTGTAATTATCTGAGGCATATCAAGTTCCATGCAAGCCAGTTTTGAGCAGCTTTTACAATTCTTACATGATAGTGATATTGCTTTACCATTATCCTATAACTTAATTCCATGTTGCTTCATTAAATCCAGAACAGTTACAAAGCTGGCTGGAGAAGTCTGGGAGCTGAAGTCCTTCAGACTTAAAGTTGCAAAGTTTGCCCACCCCTGCACTAGAATATTGTGCGGTAAAATGCATGAAAATGGAAGCTTAAAGTTTATCACCATTTAAAACTGCACCAAAGTTTCAGTTTTAAAAACTGCATCCTCCTGAAAAGTGTTTTTCACTAGAAGTGTTACATCTTGACTTCCTTTAAATTTATCTTCAATGTATGTAAATTAGTATCCAAACATTTTTTTTTATCCCAATGCTCAGTTTAGCAAAAATGAAATGGGTTTAACAGTCCTTAACTATTTTACTAGAATCTTATCTTTGTCATATTTGTTTTTATTTTTACATACAGTACATAAATTTTGCACATAAGAATGTTTCTTTCCAAAACACTATTTCCTTTCTAGGTTCTTCAGGGCTCTTACAGAAGAAAGTTGCCTAAGGGAGTTCTGACCAAATTTTCCCACTTCCATGTACATCTGAAATTTTAACTCACCCGAGCATTTTTTTCCCTTTCCATTTTAATTAGCTCATATTTTAGGAGAAGATAATATGGCAATCCAAGCTTCATGTTTTTTTAGGGCCAATTAACAAGAGTTATAATGTATAACTAGCATATTCAAGTGAAATCATGTGCAACTTTAGGCAAGAAAATTAGAATCTTTTATAACCAGAGCCCATGGATTCTAGACAATATCCAGAAAGTTTTGATTTACAAGTTAAAAGCAGCAGAAACATTTCTAAGAAAAGTGAGTGCTTTCATAAGCTTATTGTGGAACCAAAGCAATTTATAAAAATAATGCTGGACATCCCATGAAGTTCAGTTTATAATGAAAAAAGTTTGTTTCTTGTTAAACCAATTGAGACTTCTCTCAATAGGGAATCTGAAACAGGGATACACTAGTAATTAAAGGAGAGTTTATGGAAAGAGACATTATCTGCACAAGGTAGATAATTGGAATTCAGATAGTTTTAGGTTATTAAAAATAGTAATTTTACATAATTATTTTCAACGCAAAGAGTGAGTGCTTTAGAATGAAGGAAAAGCTACACATTATCAAATCAATAGGCAAATAGTTGATTTGCTATGTGACTATGGAATCTCATTTATCCTTAAAAGTATGTGTTTATTTATCTCAATCCTACAAAACAGAACAGTCTGATTTACTTTCCCTCCTATTTAATAGATGTCTTCCATCCCATAAACAATTAAGACTATTTCAGAAAGAATATGGTAGAAGATAGACATCAGTGAATTCAAGTGTTGAAATACCTTCTGTCGATGTTTATGCTTGAATTAATTGAAAAGCACTAACTCAAGTCATTTATATTTCAGGTTACTGCAGATGTTTCAATAAAGGATTTAAACTAAAAGCTTCATGTCTCCAGTATTTTGTAGCAGTCTCTTTTATAATGAATACCATCACATGAGAAGCAATTCAGAATATGTTTCCATAGAAACAGAAACAATTATCACCAGCAAAGTTCTTGAAACTCCTGCACATTTAACTTTCCACGTAGCAATGAGAGAGATCTGTGTTTGAATTTTGTGCATATCTTTTCAAATAATTAACCAACTAGACATTTTCCTGAGATTAGAGTTCTCTTTTATTTAGTCTGTTTCTTGTTTTGAGTTTTGGTGTAATTTTGTTTGAAGGTTTATACAACAGATTGCCATGATACCAGTTTGTCTGTCTGTAATTACTTTTATAATAAGATCTCATCCGCAATAATTTTTAACAAGACATGTTAAAAGGCCATGACAGTAATGTTATATTAGATTGGGAATGTCGTGCTTTGTGTTTCTTCTTATAAAAGAATAAAAAGAAAATGAAATATATGCTTGAGAGGCTTTTGAAATAAAGATTTTGACAAACAATAAATAAAAGTATTTATTTGGGCTCATGAATACACTGAAACACGTAGCATTTGTCAGAGTTTTTTCTAATTTAAAAAAAAATCTATGTATTAATTTGAAAATGAACTGAACCTTGTAATGTATGTTTGTGGAGAATTTGAGTCACTGTTATCCACAAAGGATTAAAACCTGCAGAATGAGTGACACGAGTGGCAATCAAAAATCAGATCTTTTATAACCAGAGCCCATGGATTGGGCCCATGCAGGAACTGGGTATGTCTAGTTTAATGAAAAGAAGGACTAGGGGAGACATGATAGCAGTCTTCCGATATCTCAGAGGCTTCCACAAAGAAGAGGGAGTCAAACTATTCTCCAAAGCACCTGAGGGCAGAACAAGAAGCAATGGGTGGAAACTAATCAAGGAGAGAAGCAACTTAGAAGTGAGGTGAAATTTCCTGACAGTTAGAACAATTAACCAGTGGAACAGAAGTTGCCTCCAGAAGTTGTGAATGCCCCAACCATGGAAGTCTTTAAGAAGATGTTGGATAGCCATTTGTCTGAAATGGTATAGGGTTTTGTGCCTGGGCAGGGGTTTGGACTAGAAGACCTCCAAGGTCCCTTCCAACTCTTCCAAGTTTATTCACATGCACAGAAAAAAGCCTTAGGCTTCACTAATGACACTCACTACACTTGTCCTCTTGAACATTTTGACAAATCCTCCTATAGACACTCATGAACCTATCCACCCATCCCTTAGCACTTCTAGAGTATACTAATGAAGCCAGGAGTTGTTTTAGTTTATTCCTAGTAAGAAATAGTTACTTCCGTAAGGTTCAAGTATAAAATTATAATCTTATTTTTTTAAAGTTGTTTGATACTTACAGATTTGCAAGAAGAAATTTCAGAATAAATGCAGTTTATTAGCCAGACAATGTTTTATGGTTGGAAGATGGAAGCTAAAGAAGCTGCCCTGATAACTCCCTACTCCCTAAACTCAGTAAACATAAGGAGAGAGACATGAAGAACAGTTTGATGATATTCTCCAGTGGAATAGTTCTTCTCTTGTGAACTTGTACTAAGAGGTAGCATGTTACAGCTACTGCATAATCCATTGTCATTTTTGGATGTCAAAGTTAAAAGTTGAGAGTGAGTTAAATTCTCAACAAAAATGTTCCATATCAAGTATCTTTGAAGTAGAAGGAAAAGTTAATCTCTAATAGCCCTTTCAGTCTTCCATGCAAAACTTACACTGCATGCAAAAGCATCATATTCCATTGTCTTAAATGCAGATACTGTGGTTTTTAAATATACTCTCATCTGAAACATGCCAAAATGGAACATTTTCCGACCAAAATCCTTTTCTGCTCTTTCCTTACACATTCACCATTGTGTTGTGTGATTGCTTCAGTTGTGGATTCTTATTTCCCAGATTTTCCATATCTGCTCTTACTACTGCTAATATGGAATCAAAATCGTATCAGCAATATGTCTAAAATGAAAAGAAAAATGACCTCTCTGACACTAGAAATGAAGTGGGATGTATTACTGTACATCTAATGATCCTTGGCCCTAGCATGAGTTTTTACCTTGAGTGAATTTACTACACACAAGATAAAGAAAAATGTTAATAATATTTGAAGTGCCATGATGTATTCTACCTCTCTGTCTGCCATGATAACCATGCACATTAGAAATCCAGTAGGAGAAAAGAGGAAGACATGTGTTCCTGTTACATGGAATATGAGACAAGGAAGAAAACATTTTTGAGTGACATAATGCTTAAGAATAAGGCTCTGAAATTTTATGAGTACATTTCTCAATGTGTTGTGTTTATAAACTTTTGACACCATACTCCACAACTACTCTTTTCCACCAGTTCAGTATCTGTTGTAATGAAAATACATTTTATGTGAGGAATTTTGGAGGAATGTAACGTGGCATCAAGAGAAGGATAACTGAACTCATTTAGAAAAATACTTAAAAGGAAACCAAAAGTTATCTACAGTGCAACTCTAATTGTGAAGTTATCTTACTTCAACATACACTACATATTCTTATTTAAAGTGGAAATCTTGTCTTTATTTTTATTTATTATATTTATGTCCTATCCTTTTTATTTGTATAGCTCAAGGTAGCATCACAGAGCCTCAATAAGTCTATGAGTTAGGCTGAGAGTGACAAACCTAAGGACACCCAATCAGCTTCAGTGCTTAAGGATGACTCAAGGTTTACTCAAGGTTTCTAATTACCTTGAGTAAACGACTGCGCATGCGACTGCTCATGCGCGAAGAGATGGCGGTCTGCTGTTGAGCTCCACGCGGGCCGCGGGGCTCTTTGGCAAAAAGGGGATGTTTCCCGACCCTCTATACCATCTTTGAGGGTCGGGGCCAGCAAGTACCCACCCTGGGGCTCCATCGAGGCCGGAACGGCTCCCAGGGTGGGCGGACGGCCCAGAACGGGGGCTTTGCTGGCCGGAAGGAGCCGGCCAGCTGGAGGTGCCGGGCGCCGGCCTGATGAGGACGGAGGATCGCAGGGAGCAGGCGGAGCTTCAGGGCTTCGGAGGCCTGGCAGGCAAGGGGAGCTTCGGAGGCCTGGCAGGCAAGCGGAGCGCTGAAGGCCAGACAGGAGGTCGCCGGGCGCTGGAGACCGGGCAGGAGGTCAGTCAGGAGGCCGGCCTGGAGGTTCGCCACGCACGAAAGGCCAGGGGAGGCCGGGGCTCTGGAGGCCGGGGCGCTGGAGGTCGGGACGCCAGGCTGGGAGGGCCAAGAAGAACTGGCCCAGGGCTAGGACGACCCAGGCCCGATAACAGCAGGGCCGCGGCCTGAGGGGACCCAGACTGGACCCCTCAGTGAGGATTCCATCAGAGATCGCCCGGGTGAGTGGAACCATCGGAGGCCTGGGCAGCCGGCAGCCGGGAGGCCTTATAACAGCAGGGCCAAGGCCTAAGGAGATCTAGGCCGAGGCCTGCTCCCTACCGCCCTGATCCAACCAACCCAAGCCAAGACCCATGAGGGGCCGAGAGATCGAGGAATGGGCCCGACCATTTACCATCTTTGGCCGAGGCCTGAGGCTTTTGAAGAGCGGGATTGGACTTTAAGGCCACGCCTGAGACATTGCACCTATTGCATATTGCACATTGCACCTATTAAGTATTTATGAACTATCTATTGACTATCGACTATTTTATGACCCCACTTTTAACTTTTCTGTGCTGGACTTATGCTTGCTGGAATTAATTAATTTTTAACTTCTATTTAATATTTATTGAATATCTATTTTAACATCTTTAATATTTAATATTTATTGAATATCTATTTTAACATCTGTTCATCCCTAAAACCAATTGATGCCCTGCTATAAATGTGACCCATTATGTACTCAAGGGCAGACCTAATCCTACTGCGGGAGTCCCCCCTCTCGCAGGTTTGGCCCTCTGCTCTTACGAGGGCCCACCTTGATGAGGGATATATTAATCCAGAGAGGTGGGCGAGGCGCAGTCTTAGGGGGTTTTTAACCAAATTTTTAATTCGGCTTTTAGGGGGTTCCAGGGAGGAGGGGAGGGATAGTCCAGCTAGGGGGCGGAATACAGCTAGGCCGGCCGGCGGAAGAGAGGAAACGGAGGAAGGGGAGGGTCGTTTCCACTGAGGTTTTAACCATTAGTTTGGTTCTGGGGGGGGGAAGGGGCGGTGGGAGATGGATGGGGTCGGAGGACTGGGGCTGCTGGTTACAGGCAGTCACACGCTCCGACTCCCCGTGCTCCCATCGCAGACTAGGTGGACAAGGACCACAGAGCCGGGGCCCTAGGCTGATGTTATGCAACGCCAGGTCCGTGGTGAACAAAGCCCCCCTCATTCATGACCTTGTGTCAGAGGGGGACCCGGACCTGGTGGGTATAACGGAAACCTGGTTGGGCCTCGAGGGGGGTTTACCCTCGTAGAAATGTGCCCACCAGGCTACCGAGCCTTCCATCAGCCTAGGGCCCTGGGGAGGGGTGGGGGGGTGGCAATTATGATTAGGGAAGGTCTTCAGCCGAAGGAGACCACGATCCCTCAGACGATCGGGTGTGAGTCCCTCCTTGTGAAGTAGAGCCTAGGGAGGCAGATGGGCGTGTTAGTTGTATACCTGGCTCCTCGCTATGCAACAACAGCCCTGCCCGAGCTCCTAGAGGTAATAGCTGAGGCGGCGGTTGAGACCCCCAGACTTTTGGTCATGGGGGACTTCAACCTGCCGTCAGTAGGTGAAAACCTCTGGTGCAGCTCGGGAGTTCATGGCTTCCATGACAGCCATGGACCTGACCCAGGTAGTTTTAGGCCCTACTCATGAGGGTGGACACACCCTGGACTTAATCTTCATCTCGGGACAGTGGAGTCGTGATCTGGGAATAGGGAATTTAGCCATCACACCCCTGTCATGGACAGATCACGCTCTCCTTCGGCTGGACTTTCCAATCGCCGCACCTCACCGTGGGGAGGCGGAGCCGACTATTCCTATATGGTTCCGCCCCAGGCTCCTGATGGACCCGGTAAGGTTCCAGAGGGAGCTTGGGCCAATACCTGTGGACTTGCCCCGTGACTCGACTGAGGACCTGGTGGCCGCATGGTTAAGTGCGGCCACGGGGGCCTTGGACCGAGTTGCGCCCTTGCGGCCTCTCTTGCGGCGAAGAGTCACCCAGGCTCCTTGGTTTACTGAGGAGCTGAGGGAGATGAAACGCCACAAGAGACGCCTAGAGAGCAGATGGAGATCCTCTCGCTCCGAAGCCGACCGAACACTAGTGAGAATCCACATTAGGACTTACTTAGTGGCGATAAGAGTGGCCAAACGTGAGTATTGTGCCACACTTATTGCATCCGCAGATAACCGCCCTGCTGCCCTGTTTGGGGTGACCCGCTCCCTCCTTCACCAGAGGCTGCGGGAAGCCCCTCTGCAGGGACGAGCAGAGGAATTTGGGATTTATCTGCAGGACAAAATCACTCGGATTCGGAATGAGTTACCCTCCATCGAGAGTGGTCCAGCGAGATTGTCCGAGGTTGGTCTTGAGGCTCCATTCTGGGAGGAGTTTGACTTTGTTACTACCGAGGATATGGACAGGTTGTCAAAGAGACTTAAGACTACCACGTTTATTGGACCCGTGTCCCTCCTGGCTTGTACTGGCATCCTGGGAGACGACACGAGGCTGGCTCCAGGGCATTGTCAACGCATCTTTGAGCGAGGGGTCCCTGCCTGCCGTCTTGAAAGAGGCGGTGGTAAGGCCCCTCCTCAAGAAGCCGTCTCCAACCTTCACTTTCTAGTGAAGGTTGTTGAGAGTGTGGTGGCCCAACAGTTTCCGCGACACCTGGAGGAAGTTGATTATCTAGACCCGCGCCAGTCCGGCTTCCGACCCGGTCACAGCACCGAGATGGCATTGGTCGCGTTGGTGGATGATCTCTGGAGGGCGCGGGATAGAGGACATTTCTCTATCCTAGTCCTGTTAGACCTCTCAGCGGCTTTTGATACCATCGACCATGGTATCCTATTGCGCCGACTGGGGGGTTGGGGCTGGGAGGCACCGTTTGGCGGTGGTTCTCGTCCTACCTCTCTGGTCGGTCGCAATATGTGTTGGCAGGGGGGCAGAGGTCGGCCTCGAGGCCCCTCGTATGTGGGATCCCTCAGGGGTCGGTCCTCTCGCCCCCCCTATTCAACACATATATGAAACCGCTGGGTGAGATCATCCGTGGTTTTGGGGTGGGATATCATCTGTATGCTGATGATACTCAGCTGTACATCTCCACCCCAGACCACCCCAACGATGCCGTTGAGGTGATGTCCCGGTGTTTGGAAGCCGTACGGATCTGGATGGGTAGTAACAAACTCAAGCTCAACCCGTCCAAGACTGAGTGGCTGTGGTTTCTGGCACCCCGGTTCAGCCAGATTACTCCAACTCTGGCCATTGGGGGCGAAACACCGGCCCCCGTAGAGAGGGCGCGCAATTTGGGTGTCCTCCTGGATTCCCGGCTGTCCATGGAGGACCATGTGGCGGCCGTGGCCAGGGCGGCGTTTCATCAGGTTCAAGGTCTTGACGACCATCTTCAAAGCGCTCCATGGCTCGGGACCTAGTTATATGCGAGACCGTCTTCTGCCCCATATATCCCTTAGACTGATACGCTCCCACAGAGAGGGCCTTCTCCGGGTGCCATCGGCCGGACAATGCCGGCTGGCGACGCCCAGGGGAAGGGCCTTCTCTGTGGCGGGCCCTACCCTGTGGAACGACCTACCCCCTGAACGCCGCACCATCACCGACCTCCGCCTCTTCCGCCAGTGTTTAAAAACACACTTATTTCATCAAGCCGGCCTAACATAGCCTCCGCTGTGACTAATTTTAGATAGTTTAAATGGGGGATTTTAATTGGTTTTAGCGCAGGTTTTTTGCTATTTAATAGATTTTTTAAATTTATATGTTTTGTACTATTTTTGTATGTTGTTTTTAAATTCCTGTGTGCTGCCCTGGGTCCTTTTGGAGAAGGGTGGGATATAAATTGAATAAAATAAAATAAAAATAAATAAATACCATATTGTCTTCCTTATCAAATTACCATTTTACTTAACATATATCAGTTACCTGCTTATCTAGTTGCTTTGATTTCTGGCATTCTCAAAATTATGTAAGCAAGTTTTTTTCATTTACTGTTTCCCTCCTTTTAGTTTCACTGAAAGCCACTTAGAAAGGTTGGCCAATATTTTCAACTGTCCATTTTTTTGTTATGTAAACACATGGAAATGTAGATAGCTTTAATTACAAACAAGCAAAGAGGTTTTTTTCTCTTTTGAATTTTAAATTATGTTTATTGTGCTAGTATGTCACTTAAGTGTTGCCTCAACAATGAGGGTAGCTTATACATTGATTAAAGAAATGAAAAAAATAACTGAAAAACATATTATACACCAAATTGAAAGAGACCATCACTCACAGATTAGATACAATGCTAAGATACAGATAGTAAAAGGAGGAAAAAGTACTCCACATTTTGTAGTTGATAAGTAGAAAAAGGAAAGAAGTAAATAAATGCAAACTTAATTCACAAAGGTTGCACTTATATGGCACACTTAATTGTGTTGTTTAAAGGATCAACATCTTGTGAAAATCAATTCCAGTAGTTCCATAAAGAAATAGATCATAAATAGTTCTAATATATTCTAAAATAAATTAAGTTTATCAGAGCATAGTGTACAAAATCAAGGCCAGTTTAACCCATCCTTCTGACTTTAGAGCATAAAGACACAAATGTAAAATAATCCCACAAAGCAATATTTCCATCTTCATTTTTCTTTTAATTTTCATTCCTCCCTATATAGTAATAGGCCTGAAATAGGGGGATAAAAAGGAAATGAAGATAGCTAAGCCTCTTCTTGACAAATTTTTCATGACTCTCCTCATACCACAGACATTTAAAATTTGGGGGGGGGGGGAGTCCCCAGAGATTCTATCTGGGAACAAGTCACCCCAAGATAGTTTTTGATGTTTCATTAGTTCAGTTAATTGTTTTCATCAATAATATCCCTTTGGATCACTGGGCAATTATTTTTCCCAGGAACGGCACTAAACTCAGTATGCTGACTCATGAAAATGCAGCCATATTTTAGTATTAATATTAAGACTAAACCAACCAATGTCTGTACTAAAGATTTCACCACTGACATCAAAGTCTGTTATTTTGACTGTACAAACATGAATATCAAAATAATTCATCTCACAGTGGGAAGTCATCAAGATAAAATTCAACAAAAGTTCACCCTTCATCTGTCTCTTTTACCATATTGTTCATGATTAAATAATAAATAAAATCTAATGTAAATATATTACTACTTTGAATTTCTGGCAAGCTCCTTACTCGTATTATTTATACTGTAACTAAACTACAGAAACTGACAAAGTAAATGTTAAGAGGAACATTCAAATCTCTCAAGCAAATAAGCTGTTATCTAGCCAAAAATTTTCATTTCCTAGTAGTATTGTTTTAATTAAGTATAACTTCTACATAGCAGCTTTATTTTGAACGTTATTTATAATAATTTCATTTTTATTTTATTTTTTTATTTTGATTTCAATTTTTTTAACATTGGAAACACAAGCATATTCTTTATTTGTTTTCAACAGCTATGCTGACAAGAGAATTCTAAAAGTCCTAGTTGAAAGCCACCAGGTGACGTCTGTCTGTAGCAGGAAGTAGTGCAGGGGGGACAACCTATTTTTCAAGAATACTTTGCCTATATATAAGAACAAATTCTGCCTTGCTTAATAAACTTCTCTTTCTCTTCTTCCGCCACTCTTTGTAGCTTTATTGTCCTTGCCTCTTCCTGTATTATCTTCTGAAATACAAAGCCAACCAAACTTGGATAGGTTCCTGATTTGAGTACATTACTCAAAAAATCCAGTAAAACATACTGCATTCCGGGGTCTCTTTATCCAGACAATGACATAACTTATCTTTCTGTTTTTGTGACTCAATATTAGGACATTTCACAGTACTTTTATTTAGGGTGATCTCTTACATTGTACTAAGGAAGCATTTTTATATAGGTTGCTCCATGTGTTATCTTCCCATTTTCAGCTATTCAAGTAGCTCAAGCCCTCCATCATGGCATTTCTGCCCTACATGGAATACAACTACCTGCACAACTATTTGCTCATCTATCTAGCTGCCTTCCAAGGACCTAGGGTTGTGTTCGCAGAAGATAAATGCATGTTAACTGCTGGGAAACAGAAAAGCAACATAGCTTGCCACCATGAACCTAAGAATTCTGCATGTCAAATAAGAAAGTACATTCGCTATAGGGTGTTATCGAACACTGTGCTTTACTGAGGCAAAATGCAAATACCTATGAGATGTTGTGACAGAAAAGTTGTGGGAGTCTTGCATTCTGGGTGCTAAATATCCAACTCACATAATGCACAATTTTTTACTGAAGAGCCAATATATCAAAGAGTAGGTGTTGAGATTGTGATATAACAGATATCTCTCATGTCTTTTTAGAGAAAAGGAAAAAAATCTAATAAGACTTAAGCAATAACCACAGAAACATTAACACCTTTCTTTAAAAGCTTTGTATGGAGCTCCAGATGGAAATCTGTTCACTCTATCTTCCTCCACCTCTTTCTCTAGAATAAAACTACATACAATGTGAAATCACCAACCTGGGATTGGGAGTCAAACTATATATCATGAGGTCTTTGTCCAAATGGTAAAACATATAAGGATGTAATAAAGTCTTGTGCAAGAACATAAATCATGATATACATGTCCCATTTTGTTCTGTTTTCCAACAGATACCTGTAGTTTCAGACACCTTTTCCTAATGTCTAATTTCCTAAACAGTTTAATTACTGTTTTATTTATTTTTTGTCTTATTGCATGTTATATATTGTATTTATCATTTTTTAAATACATTATGTGTAAATTTTGCATTTAATTTATATTTTGTATTTCCAGGAAATAAAAAATGTTACATAGGTTGATTCTCAAAATGTTAGGAGAAGGATATTTCAGGTTTAGAGGAGATTGTTCTCAATATTGCATTCTGGGCTATCTTTAATATGATGTTCCTACAAATGAATTAAAAATGTACATACAGTGAACATGTAATAAGAGATATACATTAATCATAATGCCAAATAAGGCTGTACCAGTGTGTTGAGTTCATCTCCAGATAGAGTTGGGTAGCTTTCTTGTGCAGAAAAGGAACAGCTTTGCAAGAGGAATTCTTTTGAATTTGCAAAATGCAAATGAAGGTACTGGTCGCTTTCTATAAAGCCCTACATGGCACAAGGTCTGGTTACTTAACAGACTATCTATCAGTCACAGTATCTGCTCAGACTACTTTAATCTAGCAGGGTTGGCGTATTCCAGGTTCCATTAATTAAACAATTCCATCTGTCTGCAGAAGTGCACCTTTTCTGTAGAAGTACCTGCCCTCTGGAATGAGGTTCTCTCGATTCAAATGGCTCCCATCCTACTGGTATTTCATAGGGTGTTAAAGACCTGCCTTTTTCCCCAGGCCTTTGAATAAGACACCCCTATCTTCCTTTCTGTTCCCCTCTTTGCTTTCTGAGACAGTAAAAATCACATACGTAATCCCAAAAACCCTTTTATTTCAACAGCTGTGAATTATGTTCATTCACAGTCTGAAATGAGTCACAAATAGTTTGTAAACAGTCCGACAGAAGTCTGCCACAGTCTTTTGGTATAAGGCTGATAAGCAGGCACCTTTATCTCCCTTAACATGCTGCCAAAGACTTAATTGCCAATTAGCTTTGCAAGACAAAACAGAGCAGACTTAAAAGGGAGCTTCGGAGTTTAAACCGACCAGAACGAACAAAGTTTCTTCCGGCAAAGGCTCACGTGCCTTTGTTCCTTCTTTATGTCTTATGGGAAGGGCCACTCATCTCCAAGCCTTACCCTCGAGTCACACTTTGGTCTTAACTGTTCTTGCCTTCTGGCATCTCTGCGCATGCATGCATTAGGAACAGGCTCCCCCTGTTCCTCTGTCTTGCTGGAGGTTCCGGAGGCAGCACATAACTCCTAGATGGCCCCCTCTCTGCCTCTGATGTAGAGCCCTCATCCAAGACTTCCTCAGACTCCAGGACTGGCCCATGTTCCTCCCCAACCTCCTCGTTCTGCGGCCAGCTCTGCAAACTGCC
Source organism: Rhabdophis nuchalis (assembly GCA_039707465.1). NCBI lineage: Eukaryota > Metazoa > Chordata > Lepidosauria > Squamata > Natricidae > Rhabdophis > Rhabdophis nuchalis. The sequence goes on from CM077644.1 coordinate 208,984,310, forward strand.
GGCGGACCACAACAATACTCTGATATCAATCTTGACATGCTAAATGCTTATGATTTAATTCTAGGCAGGCTTACTTGGAAGTTACCTATTTGACTAAATATGCTTACAAATTTAGCTACATAATTACAATTAATTAATTATTAATTACATCAAGGGGATTTTAAAGTTATTTTTTCTTGTGTACATGTTACTACTGCAAGCTTCTGTACATCCGCTTCAAGAAAATAAGAGCAGCATACTGTACATTTTTTGCCTCCATCTCTTCATGGTTTTCTACTAGGGCAACAGACTATTGGATAGCATGAAACTTGTTTGCTGTATTATTCTGATGTTAATGCATTTCCATATGATAATGATATTATCTAGGGAATTTAGTTAGAAGGAGAGTCTTCTCCAACTTTGTGCTCTTCCAGTGCTACTATCTTGTTGCCAATCAAAACGATCCAGATGATGGGAACTGTATTCCAGCACAATCTGGAAGGGGACAGATTGTGCTGGAATACAGTTCCCACTTCATCTGTCTACAGATTGTGGACAGGTGATATAGATCAATTTCATTGCTGCTTAGCTAACTGCATCAATGGGTCAATACACATGATACTGTACATACCATCCAAACATTATTTTTTGTGTGTAAACCTGCTGTGCCACAGTACCATTTTCCACAATCACAATGATTATAAATAAATAACATATGGTATACTTCTTTAAAAAATTAATAACGGTCCTCAAAAGCAAGAAAAAACACATAATTCTTCACTTCCATAGCTGATGCCAATAACAGAATACATCTTCTAAATGAGATTGGCACTACTATTGACATAACTGAACTCTTGAGATTATAAATGTCAAGCACAATTTATAGGAAATGATATTACCCAGATAATTGGCTCTAGAATAATATACTTAATTTTAAGATGGACCATGGATCAAATTTAGAGACTATAATGATTATTTTATCTGTCCTAAAATCATGCCAAAAATCCAATTACATTTAACAAGGCCCTGATCACAGAAGGAGTTAACTAAGCATACAGAAATCCTATTTTGCTGATTCAGTGTTGGATTCTTGACAGCCTTGCATATACTTTAGAAATAATGGGGAAAACTTTCATATCAGTTTATGGTACAAACCTTCTTTTCTAGAAACCATGTGATAACAATATCCAGAAGAGCTACTTAGTATAAGGCAGAGCTGCCAAAAAATATATGCAAGCTATTGCAAAGTGTAATGCCAGCAGAGTTTTCCCCATATGTGTTTGCATTAAAATTCCTAAAATTCCCATTCAGCATGGCTAACATCTCAATGAGACAAAAGAGGATGCGATTCTAATAAATTCTTGACCTTTCTGTAAAACTGGAAAGTAGGAGAATTTGTACAATACATAAACTGTGGAAAGAATGTGTCACTGCTTCACATGAAAAAGCATATTTTAAAAAGTACCTGAGAATGTTTTGACACCCAGTGGCGAAGGACATTCAAGACACGATTAGTAGCTGCTCGGCGGATTATGAACTCCTTATCACATGTTCGTTCAGAATTATTAAATGCTACATATTTTAAAGGAGATATACAATAAAATAAAATAAAATCAATTAGATGAAGAAAATTATCAAAGTAAAATTCTTCACAATATACCTTGGTTAGATAAAACCATTAAAAAAAAAACTTCAATCGCTGACACACAAAGGATTTTGAAATTTTTTAAATGATACAACATATATTTGCAACTGCTGAAAAAGAGTTTCCTGCATTTATAAACAAAATGTTTGCTTGAACTGCTTCATTTTTTTCTATAATCCTGAATAATATAAAGTGAATTCAATATTCTATTGAAATATTACACAGCAATATGTGGGCCATTTTAAAACAAGTGCAAGTGCAATTTTTCTAGAAAACCTATAAATTAAATTAGAAAAAATTAAAAACCTATAAATTAATTGTTCATAACCTATTCTCTGCTAACCACTCAGATTTTTAACTATCTTGCTAGACATACATGCAGCTACTATATCAGTGTGGGGAATACAGCTAATATTCCCTATATCAAATACAGGTAGTCCTCGACTTATAATAGGTAATTTAGTGATCATTCGAAATTACAATGGCACTGAAATAAGTGACTTCAGACCATTTTTTACACTTATGACCATTGCAGCATTCCCATGGTCACATGATCAAAATTTGGGCACTGGCTCATACTTAGGATGTTGCTAGGTCCCAGGGTGATATGATCCCCTTTTCCAACCTTCTAACAAGCAAAGTCAATGGGGAAACCAGATTCACTTAATAACCATGTTACTAATTTAAGAACTGCAGTTAGTCACTTAACAAATGAGGCAAGAAAATAGAGCAAAATTTAACAAATTTCTCACTTACCAACATAAATGTTGGGCTCATTTGTGGTCATAAGTTGAGGACTACCTGTAATCTTAAATTCTCATTGTATGATTTTCTCCAAAACTAGTAAGAAAGAGGCAGGCCCAACAGCAAATCTGATGCTGTCAAGAAGGTTTTTTTCTGATTTTATCCAAGCATGAACTCCTACTGGTAAATAGTTTTTAATACCGTATTTTTCGGAGTATAAGACGCACCCAAGTTTTGAAGAGGCAAAATTTTTAGGTAGATATAGGGATAGAGAGGGAGATAAAGAGAGAGAAATACAGTAGGTAGGTAGGGAGAGAGTAGGTAGGTAGGTAGATAGGTAGGTAGGTAGGTAGGTAGGTAGATAAAGAGAGAGAAATACAGTAGGTACGTAGGTAGGGAGAGAGTGTGTAGATAGGTAGGTAGGGTTAGAGAGTTAGAGAGAGATAGGTAGGTAGGGTTAGAGGGTTAGAGAGAAATAGAGAGAAATACAGTAGATAGGTAGGGAGAGAGTAGGTAGGTAGGTATATAGAAGGGGGGAGAAAAACAGTAGATAGGTAGGAAGAGAGAGAGAGTGTAGATAGGTAGGTAGAGGGATAGAGAGAGAGAGAGAGAGATACAGTAGGTAGGTAGGTAGGTAGAGAGTAGGTAGGTAGGTAGGTAGGTGTTTCCAGGTGTATTTACCCATGTGCTGGAGAAGGAAATAACTGATCACCTTTGGAACAAATATTTGTTTCTGTAGGCACAGTACTTGACCAATGTAATTCTCATCAATCACTAACTAAACAGCTTTCCAAAAGGAAAAAAAAGGTTTTTTGCACTCTGCAAACCTCCCCCAAACGCCCCATTTTTTGCAAAAATGGGCCCGTTTTTTTTCTCTTCAAATAAAAGGAGTGAATAACCTTGGGGGGGGCTTGCAGAGTGCTCCTGGGGGAGTGGGGCCAAAACGGCCTGTTTTTTCGTGAAAACTGGCCGTTTTTTGGTCAAAAGAATTGCATGCATAACCTTATGGAGGCTTATAGAGTGCTGCTGGGGGCTGGGGGGGGCAAAAACACCCTATTTTTTGCTCATTTCTGCGCTCCCCAGCCCCAGGAGCTCTCTGGAAGCCTCTATAAGGTTATGCACATAGACATTTTGGTGAAGGGGCGGGTTTCAGGAGGCAAAAAATGCTGTATTCGATGTATAAGACGCACACAGATTTTCAGCCTCTTTTTAGAGGAAAAATGGTGAGTCTTATACTCTGAAAAATACGGTAAGTCAATTCCTTATGGTTTCAAACAATGGTAGTTAAGGATCAAATAATTAAGGTTCACAAATGTCTTAATACAGTAATGTAATGTTGCTTAGTTTCAATTGCTGCTTTTGTTAATAACATGACCATTTGCTTTATGGATCACTGAAGTCTCTGATCATTTTTCAAAGGCAAAGTCATGCAGAGTGTATTAACAGCATTTCAAATAGCACATATCTAATCTAAATTGCATAAAGGCACATCTAGCCACAAACTCTGACCTACATTAAGGCTGGCTCCAAGACAGCCATCAGATGATAAAACGTGTGTTTTCAAAGCAATAGTGCAATATAGAATCTAGCAGATTTAACTACAACAATTCTATAAATGTATAGATTATATCTATTTCCCATAACTGATCCATTTCCCCTAAATCAATGATCAATATATGTACCACCTGTTTGAATCTATAAGCAAGAGAAATAATGTGCTGATTGTCGTCCATATGCAACCATTGCATTCCTCACATCTTTTAATAACCAGAAATATTAGAGATGAGTGTCCATGTAAGCAGTTAGTCTGTCCATCTGTTCAGCCAAATTAAATATCACAAACATTTGATAGTCAGGTGCTATAGCTTCCAGACTTCACTCTATTTATAGCATCCTGGAGACCACCTATAGTGTCTACAGTTTTCTTAGCAAAATTTCAGAATTATTTGACAATTGCCTGGTTCCTAGAGCTGAGAGTAGGTAACTGGTCCACTCAACTGGCTTCGTGCAGAAAGCAGGACTAGAACAGATCTCCTGTTTCTAGCCTGATGTCTTAACCACTATACCAAACTGATTCTCTTAAAGCTGAAACGCATATGTAAACAGTCTCACATACAGGGAAACTTCAAAATGGTTTCCATAATTTGAAAAAGAACACTTTTCTTCTTTTCTCAGATTTCCTTTAGTTGGGATTGGATGAACTTATTCTATCTCTGGGGGAGAATGCTTGGCTTGATTTTGATACAGTCAGCCACTTTAAGGATGCTATTTTGTAGAAATATTTTTCCTACTTTTTGCATTGTTTGCAATACACATTGTTGTCGTATAACACAGAATTAGTGGTGGGATTTTCTCTGTAAATGGCTCTATCATTTATCTGGGGACTAAACAACCCAACTTTCAACATTTTCTAGTTCTATGATGAATCTCCATTTAACTTTCCATCTATTATTCAACATGATGAAATCAAAGCTACACTAGTTGAATGCAATCTTAATAGATTACTTTGAAGAGGATGTGCCATCTTTGTACTTTATTAATAGAATTTATATTCTTAATATGCAAAAGGGAACAAAGGGAATTCTGAAAATGCCAATAGCGTGTTATACTAATTCATGAACTAATTCATGAAAGAACTTTAATCCAATGTAATGCAGTTACATAAAATTATAGAAAGCTACCAGCACTTTAAATATTCTACTTAAACATGCTAGTTATAAAAACATAAAAAACCCCAACTACAGCTTTAAAGGACTTGGAAGAAATGTCAAGAAAATGTTTATTTCCAGCCTATAAACTAGCAGTGTGAGTGCAACTCTGCAATACTTAAAGCAAGTGAACAGAAAACAAATACTGTATGTTCAGAATGTTTCAATCAAATAGCTTAGTAGTATAGACCAGGGGTCCCCAACCTTTTTTGCACCAGGGACCGGTTTCATTTTCAAGAAAGTTTTGCGGACCGGCTGAGTGGCTCAGCAGTCATGTGACTGGGTGGAAGTGGCCAACTTGGAAAATGTGAAACTCACTTAACAATTGTCTTGGTTAACAACCAAACGTTTGAGCTCAATTGTGGTCATAAGTTCTTTCTTTCTTTCTTTCTTTCTTTCTTTCTTTCTTTCTTTCTTTCTTTCTTTCTTTCTCTCTCTCTTTCTCTTTCTCTCTTTGTCTCTTTTTCTTTCTCTCTTTCTCTCTCTCTCTTTTTTCTCTCTTTCTTTCCTTTCTGTCTCTCTTTCTCTCTGTGTCTTTCTTTATCTTTCTCTCTCTTTCTTTCTCTCTCCCACTTTTTTCTTTCTTTCTTTTTCTCTCTCTCTCTATGTCTCTCTCCTTCGTCTGCCCATCTGTCACTCTATGTGTGTGTGTGTGTCTGTCTGTCTCGCATTCACGCACTTAATCACTCATTCTGTGTCTCTCTCTTTCTCTCCCTCCCTCTCTCTCTGTCTATCACTCTCTGATTCCCCCCTCCCTCCCTGTCTCTCTCTGTGTCTGTGCCTCTCTCTGTCTGTCTGTCATCGTCCCCGCCGTAGCAGCCCTCCCTACCGGCTGCCGATTCCCTTCCTCCTTCCCCCCGCGGAAACTCCTCAGCCCGGCCCGCCGCACTCACTCGCCTTAGCCTGCCCCGCCCGCCCGCTGTGCTTAGTCGCTCGTTCGCTCGCTCAGGCTCTTTCCAGGAGCTGAGAAGCCTCCGTGTGTGGGGGGGGGGGGGGAAGGAATTGCAGCGCCTGGAAGACGACGAGTGGCCGGCATGCCAGCTGTGGAGGCTCCGCGGGGGGAAGGAGGAAGGGAATCGGCGACCGGTAGGGAGGGCTGCTGCGGCAGCACCCAGGAGTCCCACCGTCGACGAGAGTGGAGGAAGCGCGCCTGCGCTCTCCCGTGCGCTCTGCCCAGGGGACTGCCCCCTCCTCCTCCTCTCCAGCCCTGCGGCCCGGCTCCTACCAAGACATGGACCGGCACCGGTCCGCAGCCCGGGGGTTGGGGACCCCTGGTATAGACAAAATAATACAATACAGGCAAAAAGAAAACAAATATTTCTTCTTTCAGCTGTACATATCTTGCATACTTAATTCCTACAAAATTTGATAGTTTAACTGTGTTTATAACAAGAGCTTATATTTAGGATGCCCAGAGCTATCAGTTAAATACTAGATAAGGCAATTATAAATTTAGCTTTTACATACACTATATGGTAATACATTTTTATTGTCAAAACATGTCAGGAATAGAGATACAATCTCTGCTATTGATTTACTGTATTTGTTTGTTGTCCATTTCCATCCAGATAATTATTGTTTAGACTCCTATTCAACTATATTCTTAATTAGATCTAGCAAGGCAGTTTTTAAATTTTAGTTCCTCTTACTCTCATCCATTTATACAGCCACCAATGGGAAAGAATGCTGCAATGAAGAGGAGTGTTGATAACTTTCTTGTTCTTGGTTTTCTAATAAATTTCTAAAGAACACCCACCAAACACCACTTTTTTTGAAATAATTAATAAATGTCTGAAGTATTTTTGAACAGCCATTCCAACCACAGAATTTAATTAACAATACCTATGAAGATGTGCAGGATTTTGATTTTTTTGGTTTTATACTATTGTTATTTGAAATTGCAATTCTTGTTCAAATTAATGTGAAACCAATTGAAGAGAAACAATAAGTCATAAAGGAATTTATTTTGCTCACATAAATAAGAATGTTCCTTATGTCAAAACAGAATGAATCTTGACTAATCCTGAGTTTCCGTAACAGTTTTTTAGCATTATTCAAATGAAGACAGGCAATTGAAATTTTTACAAAAAGTCACTTCCTACACTGCTGTTGAATGGTACAGATACATTCTCAAGAGTCTACATAGTAGAAAATATACGCATTTGAGTGATAAAGTATTATCCAAAAAAGGAAGCGAGTTATTTAATTATTTCTTATCGTCTACTTCTTCTGGATTAGAATTTACTTATTTTAAAAATACTTCTCCTTATAAAAACATCTGAACATATTAAAATACATATAAAGCAGAAGCAGACTTTATCATGGGGCAACAACAGACCACAACCCAGATTTCTAATGTACTAATGTAAAGAAAGCTGTGCACATTTTACTAACCTCTAGTATACATTAGAATTCAGAGGCATTATTAACAGGTACCATGTCTAATGTAAAGTATTATCAGTCTCCTAGGATATCTCAAGGACATCCTGGAAAAACTTGGTCCCATCACCTGCTGATGCTTTTAACTGAAGACCAGAGGAATGAATCTGGAACTTACCTTACATGCACTATTACTAAACTACATTGGCTTTTCTTATAAAAGGAGATACGTTTATTAACATGTATTTATCAACAAGGAGGAGCCCTCTTTATCTTTCTCAGATAACTGTAACTTTAATACAAGGTTATTGCTTAATAATTGCTTAATAAAAGCTTCATAGTGTGATTTGCCAGTCTGAAAGAAAGCATTTACCCAACCATTTGACGGAATTGCTAAGCAACAGTTCTCCACATTCAAAACAGCTCTTACTTCTGGAACAAAAATAGAATTCTATTCAAATTCATCACAGTTTGTGAAAGTTACAAGGAGAAGAGAATATATGTAGATGGATATATATATATATAATTTATAGACAGATTGAAGCAAATTTATGTTCAGTCTTTGTACCTCAGAGACTTGACTCTTGGGAAATAAAACAATACACAGATTTTCGATAAAAAGCAATAGGAAGAAAATTCCAAGTACAGGTTCATACTTAGAAAAAACTAGTCTTAATAACAGAAACACTATTCTCCATGATTTTTGTAAAAAATAAAATATTGAAATGCTAGCAATTAGGCAGATGTTGTTTGCACTTTCAACAGCTATTTCACCAAATGTAGTTCCTTTTAGTTTTGTAATCGTAATATCATTTTCTTTATCCATGTTAAATATTTGCATGAAGGGGCATGAAACACAGCAACATTTGCAAATTAGTATAGTCAGAAAAACATATGTACTTAAGAAAATAAGCAAACGAATGAATGCATATCTTACTCTAATCTCTCTTACCAGACTGCTCCTTCTGCCAATCAGCAATTAACATAAAATATTACTTTCAAGCTACATTGGTGTCTAGCTATTTATTAAGGACATACTTCCCTGGAGGAGCCAAGCTTGGCAGTGATGCCAAGATTCATGGCAACTCCACAATGAAAATCAGTAGTCGTTGTTTTTCATAAAAGCATTATATTTTATAATTTTTCAAAAAGTTTATTTTTAAGTTGGAAATGCAATTCAAGATTTATTGTAGCAGCATTTGTGAAGATATCAATTTAAACTTTGATCTGTAATCCCTAATATTTCTATCCCGTTCAGTCCAAAAACTGAAGAAGCATTACCTGTTCTGATACTTCTTATTACAGACTAACAAATTCTTCTTTCAAATCAAATCTCATATCAGGTAGAATAAATTGGCTTGTCCTTAAATCTTGAATTGGAAAGTTATCATGCTAAAATGTCCAGTTCAATTCAAATCAGGGTTGATTCACATAGATCTATTAGTAATCTTACCTGGTGGACTTCCATGACCAGCTGCAGCTGTAGCAATAGCAAAAGCCGAAGCAGGAGAAACAGAACAATGACCATTGTCAGTCACCTGTACTGCAAGGAAAATAAAAAATAAATACAACATTAGCTGACATTGTTTTATAAATAAGAATCCAGTTGAACACCTCTTTGTGTGTGTACATACGTACCTACATACTTATCCCTGTTTGCTTTCAATTATATATTATATTAATTATATATCTTTCTTTCTCTTCTGCTTCTGGAACACTGAATTTAGTATTTCCCATTGTCCTCAAAAATGAATCCACTTATAGAATGGGTCTTACTGTGTGGTAAGAGTACGATTGTCAAGCTCTACCAAGGCAAGCATGAATTTGTTTGAATTTTCCAGAGTATTGATACAATATGTCTAGTATGAATCTTTACAGCAACTCAAGAACAAAAGCAAACACAGTTCATTATTTATTTCATTTCCGCTCCAATTTCATGACTTTGAGGAGTGTACAGAAATCTTAACAAGCAATCTTGAAATATGTTCGTATAAATAAATAAAAAATAAAAAAGTGTTAAGAGTGCGCTAAAATGGATAGACTCACAAAAGAAATAAAAGATAAAGTAGAATCCAATTATTATTAGGTATGGAATATGTGGTTTAAATCAGGGGTCTCCAACCTTTGCAACTTAAAAGTTGCAAAGGTTGGAGACCCCTGGTTTAAATGGTTAGAGGAAAGATGTAAAGAATAAGAAAAATCTTTTGTTACTAAATATTATTGATGCTTGGTTAGAATAGGCTATAAGGAACACGGTTATTGGAGGATATTAGAATTGGTAAATGAGATGCCAGTATGTGGTGTATTTTCGTTTTGGTTTTATTATGAAGGACGTGTAAACAATTATAGGAAAATAAAAATGAAGGTATGATGAGGGTAATATGTATAAACATATTTGAACTAAAATACATGATATAACATGAATCTTAGATGATTGCGGAAGAGCTGCACGAAAATATTTTGTAACCAACTGATACACTTTCCAAAGTATGTAAAAAGGAGGATTTTTATGTTGTGTTTAAAACTAAAAACAAATTTTAAAAAATTATTCAAAAAAGAAAAGAATAAGGAAGTATTAAGGGAAGAAAGATTAAAAAATTAAAACATGAAGGGATTAATATGGATAAAAGAAATATATGTACACATAGAAAGATATAAGATGTATTATATATAAATTAGTACATTAATAGACTAATAAGTATAAAGGAAGTATAAATACATATGAATTGACATAAGAGGTATTGTAGATGAATTAATATATTAATAGATTATTATGTATAAAAGAAGTATATATACACATGTATGGACAAAAATGATATAATGGAGGAATACTGATGTGGAAATATTGCAAAGATGATAATTGTGTTAAAAAACACAATTGGGGGGGGGGGGTGCCTCTTCAAATTGAGGGAGTAACCAAAGCAGGCCTACATCTAATGACTTAACTGGATTCCATAACTTTATATTCTTTAGGCTCAAATCCATAGTTCTCTTTTCCAAAGTGTCATTCTGTTTAACAGTAACCAGGTCTTTGATTTTCTTGTTTGCTACTGGTTTGAGACCCTATATTATATAGGCAAAGTTATTAATGTCATATTATGCGAATACTGTATGTTTCTGTACATGTATACTTTATTACCTCTGAAATATTTTTAATTCTTGGTATCTCAGTACCATGCAGTATACTTCAGATGTATTATGAAGGAGGGAGGGGGGGGAGAGGAAAAATAATGTGAAGACCATCATTGGGGTTATTGTTAACTAGTATTTATTCACTCTGCAGTTTCCTTAACAGCCAGTTACAAGCCTTTTCACTAGATTAGGACATCTACCTCTGCTGTATATAGAGGATACACTTATTTTATTATTAGGTACAGGATAGATATATTTCTCACTAACAATAGTACGTATACCAGGTAGCCAAAATGTGCCCTCAGTTTCTATCACACAAATCTGTGAGGAGGCTGAAGTTAATGTTTTTTCCCCCCCAAGCAAATGTACATTTTGTTCAAAATGTTTCAGAACATTTCATCACAGCTGACTGCAAAAAATTCTCCTGCTGCCAGTGTCATTGTGAAGGATATTGTTTACATTTTCTTTTCTATATACTGTGTGATAAACAAGCATTTAAAAAACAGAAAATTAATATCCTAGAGACAATTTTTTTTTTAAAAAGAGAAACAAATTCAGGACTAAGACTGCAGTCCAGACTGATTTACACAAGAATTCAAAGCCTATTGAAGCAGCTTAAGTCCATGAAGCAGAGCCCTGTAACGAAGTCAACGTTTTCATATTACCTCCTGTCTGTCGGTAACGTAGATGTCGTGGAGTTGAAGGAGATCTACATGGAGACAGCTCAGGAGGATCTACTGTTGAGGCACTTTCTGGGATAGGATGATCAACTGGTACAGATTCCAAAACTCCTGCTATAAAAAAAAAAAAAAAGAAGCATAGAAATACAGGAAACATTACTAAATTCTTATTCTAAAAACTTAATTTTCAGTGTGCAGAAACAAATGAATGAATGAAACATTCATTGAACATTCATTGAAAATGCAAATGTATTTTGTATCTGGGCAGTACATAACCAGCATTTATAATTACACATATAAAAATACATAATTGAAAGAAAAAAATCTCAACAGATTTTAAAATTGATGAGCACAATGTCAAGTAATTCATGGATCAACCGGGGTATGGTGTGTGTGAGGTATTCAGTTGATACAAATTGTGATAGAACTGCAGAGGTTTCTCTTTGAACACCACTGTTCAATAATTAATCACTATATTGATATAATTTTGGCACCCATATTATCAATGTGCCAGTGCTACTTAAAGAAGTTGTATCATTTCTTGGCTGTGCATAGCAGCCATGCAACCTAGGGAAAATACCTTTTTGGATTAAGGAAGTGCCAGCACAAGATGCTTTGAAGTAGGCAAAGTTGCAATGTCAGCTCAATGTTAACTCAATTCAACAATTCAACCATAATTTAAGGGACTGTGATACTGCATAGTTGGAAGTAGCAATGTTGGGGTTTTTGCACCAGTATTTAGATAATCTATTTAGACAGTCTAATGGTAAACACAAAACTCAGAATCCAGGTTAAAGAAACAAGGAAGGAATTTGAATTACAAGTTTGTTTAATGAAAAGAGAAAACATACAGCTCACTAAAATTTATTGTTTTCAAAACCATTTGGGTATTAAATGTTAACTGAGAAAAGCTTTTCTTTTCAGTATTGAGATTTGATTTAGTTCTACCTTTATGGAAAAAAAACCTTTCATCTATCAAATACTACACACTAATATTTAAAGTAAATCACCACTGAGTTGATTTAATTGAGAAGGTTTATCCCTTTTATAATGTTATTCTAATACAAGCTTGGAAGAATAGACAAGCTCAGTTATTATCAGTCTAATTATTAAGGTTCTATCTATTACAAGAGATGTCAAACATTTCCTCTTAGAATAACAAGCTTTAAAGGATGCTCCCTAAAATCAATGATGGTTCCTAATCCTAAATGACTACAAGCTGGTTGCTTAGTTATGATCCTTAGTTATGAAGACCTTTAAGAGGTTATTGCTGGTCCACCTAAAAGTCATCATGGATCTGCTGTTAGACCTGTTACAGTTTGCCTACTGATCAAATAGGGCAGCAGATGATGCTGTCACTATGAAACTGCACTACATCTTGCTACATCTTGAGTTCATGGAGTCCTTTTTGTAAACTTCAGTTTGGCATTCAATACCATCATTTCATTTCAGAAATTCTTCCCTCTAAACCAATGATGGCGAACCTATGGCATGTATGCCACAGGTGCATGTGCTGGCCAGCTGATTTCGCCCTTCATTTTCGGACATTTTGCCCTCCGGAGGGCGAAAAACAATCCAACACGCAAACTGGAAGTTCAGGAAGGGACTTCCAGTTTGCACGTTGGGCTGTTTTCCCCCCTCTGGAGTGTGATAGCGTGTGCACACACAGTTTTGGCACACCTTTAGAAAAGGGTTATCCATCACTGTTCTAAACTGATTCAACTCACTGTGCCTGTTCATACTTGTAGGTGGATCATCAGCTTTTTTACAGATAGGAAACAACAAATGAAGCTACGGAAAACTACATCTAGTACCTAGACAATTAGTACAGGTGCCCTCAGGGCTCTGTGCTCTTTCAGTTGCTCCTCTCTTTCTATAGAGCGTGCATGCTTGCATGAGCAAACCAGTAGTAAAAAAAATGGAAACTCACCCCTGATTCAATTGCATAGTATCAAGAGTCCTTCAGGTTTTTGAGTTCTATAATCTTCCAGGACTTGAAATGGGCACTTAATATTAGAACCATCATTAAAAAGGCACAACAAAGGATGTTCTCTCTGTGTCAACTAAAGAAGTTCAGGCTGTCCCAGCAGCTGTTGATACTGTTTTACAGAGTAATTATTGAGCCTGTCATTTGTACTTCTATAAATGTCTCTTGAATAAAATGGTTTATGTATTTCTATATTTTATTGGTGTTTTTATTGTACTTTCACAATAAATATTATTAATTCCATATTTTATGTTATGAAGATATATATAACTAATTTAATATATTTTAAATTGATATTTATTGTATTTTTGTGGTTTTAATAATGCCTGTGCGCCGCCCTGGGTCCTAACAAGGAGAAGGGCGGGGTATAAATTTAATAAAATAAAAAAATAAAAAAAAATATACCAGAAACATCTTGAAAGAGTGCACCTTAGTAACCAAGATTGATTGATTTAAACCATTTACATGGCGCTGATCTAAATAATGACTCTGTATAATGTACAGAAAGTTTTAAACCAAACTACAATCAAACAATGATCCACCTAATCATAGTCTAAGATCAAGAAAAGCATTTCCAGCTTATCAGTTCAACAATAAACTGGTCAGCAATCAATTAGCAGAGCTTGTTAATGTCCTGCCTGTAGAAACAATCATATTTTAAGTGACTTACAAAAAATTAAAATGATGGGAACCGTCCAAATCTCTGAAGATTTGGAGTTTTTAACAGATCAGACATTGCAAAGGATTACATGATTCCATGTCCAGCAAGATGACATTGCTGGAAAGAAGGGATGTGGAGAATGATCCTCCTACCGGATCTGGTGGAACAAACAAAAACAATTGAAAACAGGAGTCAAGTGACGTAGCCCTATGTTATAAAGGGCATTATAAGCAGCAACTAGCATCCTGCATCAGACATAGAAGCCCATTGAGAGCCAGTGCAGAAGCATGTTTTGTGTTTTATGAATTCAATGGGAGACATCAAATATTATCCGTACTAGTGTCTTTTGGACAATTTGCAGTAGATGAGAGGTGAATAAGGCATGAATCACTATAAGAAGTCCAGAAATACGTGCGTTTAACACACATCCTTTTCACAGAAATAATTAGCATCTCTCTATTGAAGGTTATTCTGTTTATCAGGGTTAAATTCTGTCTGTAATCCCATTTACTTTGACCATGGGAAATTGCACATTTTGAAGTTTTTCATTATGACTATATAACTGAAATAGCATTTATTTTGCCTTTCCTGATAAATGGGATTATTTTTGTTTGTAAAAAAAGGAATATATTAAAAAAAAAGTAACAGAAAATTAATTACATCCACAATTTGCCAATAACTCCTTAACTATAGAATATTTTTTAAATATAAGAGATGAAAGGAGAGATAAAGGAGCTGCAAAAAGAAACTGCAGAATTTTCTGGACATATGTCTAAGTTTGAATTTGAAAGAATGTCTTTCTTCCTTAGGTTTCAGAATATCCCTGAGAAAGAGGGGGAAGATCTCAGAGATTTGATGAGTGAGATTTTAGCAGATTACATTAAAAAAAATAAAGAATACCTTTGGGGGGAAATAGATTTAATTTATAGAATTAACTCAGCCTATGCTAGAATAAATGAAGTACCCAGAGAGATTCATATTAAATTTTTAAGAAGGTCCACACGGGACGAGATACTGAGGGTGCAACGAGAGAGGCCTTAGAAGTATGACCAAAAAGACATTTCCATATTGAAGCAGATTAAAAAAAAAATCAGAGAAGCGAGAAGAAGTATTCCTTCTTGTCAAAAAAATTATATAAAAACAGAATCTGGTTAAATGGTTAATGCCTGAAGGAATGTTGGTATTTTGGGATGGAGGCAGGATTAGAATTAAAACAACAGGGGAGGCGGAGGCCTTTCTCAAAAAACACTCCTCAATCCTGGGAGACGAAGAAGAAGGAACGGGAGGAGCCACGGCCCTGCCCACGGGGGGGGGGGGGGGGGGAGGGGGGGAGGAAGAAGACATAATAGCAAAGAGACTGAGATCTCAAAAATAATTAACTTTGAATTACTGTAATTCCTGAAACGGATGTTGATATAAAACCAAAGATTGAATGTACAAATTTTAAAATGTGATATATATATCTCTTTTTTTTTTTTTAATTGAAAAAGTTTTATTAGTTTTTACATTTTTCCAAGAGGATAGGATAAGGGATATAGGTAAGGTAAAATACAAAGAAATTTTGAGAACTTTCAAGACGGAATCGCTGGCCCCTCCAGGGCCTCTTAATAAAACATTGGTAATACATTTTTCAATATACTACAAGATGGAAGTGAGTGCGTACATCATAAATTCTAAATTCTAAACTCTATGCTGGCAGACATGTACAAACATCCAGATAAAAAATTACATTGGGCTAGTAAAATAAAAGAAACCAAACAAATTCATTTTTTAGATCTAAGTCTCTTGGCAATTACATCTTCCTGCGCTCCTTTCTGGCCCCCAGCGGGCGGGGCCGTGGCCCCCCCTGCCCCTCCCAAATCTTCACCCAGGATAGAGGAATGTTTTTTAAGAAAGGCTTCCGCCTCAACAACTGTTTTAATCCTAACTCTCCCTCCTTCCCAGAACACCAACATCCCTTCGGGCGTCACCCACTTAAACCAAATCCCGTGGTCAAACAATTTTTTAGATAAGAAGGAAAACTTCCTTCTCATCTCTCTAATCTTTTTAGGGATCTGTTTCAAGATAGCGACTTCTTTCTGCTGGTAAATTAACGGACCACCTCTCTGAGCCTTCAAAATTTCCTCTCTGGTTGACCTCCTAACAAATTTAACATGTATCTCTCTGGGTACCTCATTTATCCTGGCATATGCAGAATTTATTCTGTAGGCTAGGTCAATATCCCCCCTGATCTCATCTTTGGGTTTATGCAAATATTCTGCTAAAATTGTACTCATGAGATCAGGAAGACATTCACCATCTACCTCAGAAACGTTCTGAAATCTTAAAAAGTATGACATTCTTTCAAAATCCATCCTTGACATATGCCCAGTTAATTCTCCAACTTCAGTTTTAACATTTTTAAGTTCCCCCTTTGCCCCAGCCAGCCCCCCCTCCAATTCCTCGGTCTTCTGTATATTCTCCTTTAGTTGGTTCTGTGTTTCCATAAGTCCCTGTCTGAAATCCTTATTTTCTTGTCTTAATCCTTTAATTTCCTGCACCAAAGTTTGTAACACTTCTTCCAGAGCTGTCATTCTTCTTTCCAGTCCTGCCACTTCTGATGTGATAGAAGCCATGGTAAACTGTTAAAATCCGTGCCACTAAGATGGCGTTTTTTGGGTGGGGCCGCTATGGCAAGTCAGAAGAACAAGGTCCAAATCAAAGTTGTAGAAGGTTTATAAAATCCCCAAAGAGAGCAAGTTGCAAAAACAAATATTCAAGCAAAGGAGGCACTCCAGAGAAGGAATCAATCAGTCCAAAAATTTCTTCATTGGTAGCGAGAGGCAGTCCAAATCATCAAGAAACGTTGGTATTTTTCCACAAACAGAAATAACTTTTCAGGAACAAAGGGAAGCCATCTTCCACCGCCCTGCCTGGGAACCAGCCGGAGAAAGTCAAAGATACAATTGTTTCAAGCCACCGGACTTAGATACATTTGTAGATACAAGCCGCAAACTGCTTTCACTTGCTTAAAAAAGAAAAAAGCCGGATACAAAATAACTCCCTCGCAACGAGGAATCATTTCTAACCGCCGCTGTTGCATCGAGGGGGGGTTTAACAAACAAACACCCCCCTCCACAGTTCTTTCAGTCCAGGCTGCCAGCAAAAAAATAGTTTAAAAAAGCACTCACTTTCCCTCTCGCCGCCAAAGCCCCGGAAGGCTTCCGACCCGCCTTCAGCTCTCTCCAAATTTGTTAATTGTTGCCAACCTCCGTTGGCGAAGGGAACCAAGCCCCCCGCAGCATACCCCCTTCCTCCTGGGCTGAAGACCCGGACCGCCTCCCAGCTGCCGCCAGGATGGACCAGCCCAGGCAAGCCAGCCCTGCAGAGGGCCCCCCCCAAAGGAAAAGGGGGTGCCCCGCCCTGTTAGGGGCCGAAAGAGGGACAAAACGGCGGACGAACCCCAAAGTTCGTCCGTCGCCGCCAGAAGCGGAACAGGAAGTCATATATATCTCTTACCACCATTTACTTACCGTATTTATTCGAGTATAACGCGCACACGTGTATAACGCGCACCCCCTAATTTTTGATTTAAAATCGGTATAAAATTTTGTTTCACTTTTTCTCGACTCAGACCAAGCATTGTAAGTGACAAACGTTGTTGAACACGTGCGGCCATGATAAAAATCGTTTATAACGCGCACCCTCGTTTATAACGCGCACCCTCGTTTATAACGCGCACCCAAACTTTGAGTTCTTTTTTTGGTAGAAAATTTTGCGCGTTATACTCGAATAAATACGGTAATAATATGTTGTATGAAGACCCGGATGTAACCACCATTTCTGACATGGAAGCTATAAAATATATATTGTAAACCCTTTCCCCTCATTATCATTTGTAAAACCAATAAAATTCTTTTGGCAAAAAAAAAGAAAGAATATTTTTTAAATATAAGAACAGAGAAATGATGTAAGAGCAAAGCCTATTCTCTAATTGTAACTTGATAAATGGGAGTTTGAGAGTTCAAAAAACTGGAAAATGTTTTCATCCAAGTTCTGAACTACAGTATATATTTCACAAGGTAGGTTAGTATAGTTACTCTGCTTCTAATGTGGTACATTTGAAAAATACAAACTGTAGCCTGGATTTTACTAACTAGAATCTGTAAGAAAAAGGTAATGTATATACTATGTGCTATATGATACTCTAACTTTTGCTGAAAATAATTGCAGGCACATAATTCACAGGTAGTGGTCATCTAACAACCCTAATTGGATCATAGTTTCCATTGCTAAGCAAATCAATTGTTAGTTTAAACACCATGTGACTGCACTTTTTAGCAATGGCACTTCCAGTAATCCTAGCTGCGGTTATTAGCTGAGAACTACACCATTGTTAGTTGAGGACCTCATGCTTCTCCTGCCTTGTGCAAAAGACGGCTCCATTCCACTGCCTCCTTCTCAACTGGGCCCAGTAAGTTCCCTTTGACAGGCAAGGCCCTGCTGGCCTGTCATACTCATACACATTCATAATAGAAGAACCTTCGAAAAGTTGGGGTGGAAACTGTGCCATATTCTCAATGAATGATGCAAGAGGAAAAAATTCTATTAGGTGATATGAATAAATAAGTGGGAAATGGGACAAAAAAAATACAGGAAAAGTCACATATAGCTGTTTGGAGACCCAAAAATAAATCAGTATGGTGATTGGAGATCTGCTTAGAAAAAAAACTGTTTCAAAAATATTATGTACTAGCTGTACCCGCCACACGTTGTTGTGGCCACGTTTGGTTAAAAAAGGTTTGGTTAAAGGTTTCCCCTCATAGACCCTCTCAGTGACCCCCTTCGTTCTCTGCCTTGGTTTCGCCTCCCTCTCCCTCTCTTACTTTACCTACCTACCTAACTACTGTATTTCTCTCTACCTACCTACCTACCAACCATATTTCTCCCTCTCTATTCCTCTACCTACCTACCTACCGTAGTTTCCTTCTGTCTCTCTATCCCTGTACATATCTACCTACCTACCTACCTACCTACCTACCTACCTACCTACCTACCGTATTTCTCTCTCTCTCTCTCTCTATCCCCCTACCTACCTACCTACCTACCAGGCATGCATAGCCTTTAGGAGGCTTATAGAGTGCTCCTAGGGGCTGAGGCCCCCCAAAATGAGCAACAAATGGCCTATTTTTCACTCATTTCTGCCTTCCCCAGGCCCCAGGAGCATTCTGCAAGGCTCCTAAAGGCTTTGCACAGCCATTTTGGTGAAGGGGGCAGGGTTTGGGAGGCAAAAAATGCTGTATTCAGTGTATAAGATGCACCCAGATTTTCACTCTCTTTTTTGAGGAAAAAGGTATGTCTTTTATTCTGAAAATTTTTATTTTTATTTATTTTATTTTATTAAATTTATACCCCGCCCTTCTCCTTGTTAGGACCCAGGGCGGCGCACAGGCATTATATAAAACCATAAATACAATATACATCAATTAAAATATATTAAATTAATTCACCCGTGCTAAAACCCATTATTAAAACCGTAACCAAATTATAATTTATATTTAAAAGTCAGACGCGGGGGGCTATCCTAGGCCGGCTTGTTGGAATAAGTACGTCTTAAGACGTTGGCGGAAGAGGCGGAGGTCCGAGGTAGTGCGAAGGTCGGGGGGTAGGTCGTTCCAGAGGGCCGGGCCCGCCACAGAGAAGGCTCTTCCCCTGGGTGTCGCCAGCCGGCATTGCCCAGCCGACGGCACCCAGAGTAGGCCCGCTCTGTGGGAGCGGACCGGACGAAGGGATGTATGGGGCAGAAGGCGGTCTCGTATATAGCTAGGCCCCGAGCCATGGAGCGATTTAAAGATGGTGGTCAACACCTTGAAGCGCACTCGAAAGGCCACAGGCAGCCAGTGCAGCTCGCGCAGGAGAGGTGTTACGTGGGCTTGCCTTGAGGCACCCATAACCACCCGCGCGGCCGCATTCTGCACTAACTGCAGCTTTCGAGTGCACCTCAAGGGGAGCCCCATGTAGAGAGCCTTACAGTAATACGGTACATATTAAGTAAACATTAACACACATGACTGACAGCAATGTATTTGGGCAGAACATCTTTAAATTGTCTCAAGAAAAACCTGCATCTGGCTCTGCCTGATAACAACTCTTTTTCTAGCCTAACTGTAGATCCTTGCATTAGAAGCAGAAAAGCTTATTTTTCCAATATTGCTTTTTACTTCTTTTCAGTTACATTTATGTGGAATATTGGTGTCAGAAATCTGGTGGGCAGTATTCACACAAAAGATCAGCAAAGCCACTTCTACTATTCTACAGTAATCCAGTTAACCACATTAATCATAGTGAGCACTGATTAGCTGCAATATCCAGCACTTTCCCTAAGTTAGTTTCTAGAGACTCCCAAACTTTCAGAGAGCATAAGCATTAGCTGCTGCCTGGAAATTGTAAGATTTCTAACCCCCACACTTTGAGAAGATCACAATCAAGAAGACTACATTATAAAGTTATTATATAATATAATGAAATAGATAACAGAGCGGTCAACGCCTGGAATGCTCTACCTCACTCCATTGTTACATCCTCAAACCCCTACAGCTTCAACCGTAATCAGAGAATCGATTACGTCAGTCAGAGGTGGTATTTACTGGTAATCTGAACTATTCAAAATTTCCACTACTGGTTCTCCAGAACTGGCCAGAACTTGCTGGCCAGTACTCTGGACAGTAGGATAGGGATGCAAGGTACCCTGGTGTGCT